>JACCIA010000002.1:21337500-22047500 GCA_018906985.1 Apocrypta bakeri
GCCAAAAGTGCCGTTAGTGCTTTACGAATGGAAATGGATGTACTCTGGGAATTCGAGGTTTCAGGAATCTCATCACCACGTTAAGTTCATGCTGAATGCTTAAAGGGATTCTCGATCCGGGTCATCGATTGCTGCATTTTTCTTTACTACGACTTGCCGAGTTTCGAGCTGTTTACGTTTTTCTACTTCAGGAAAAAAATTCCGCAGGTTCATCAATTAGAGTGACGACGACACAAATTTATACTTTGTTCCTGATGGAAAAAGTTAACACGAATCTCCGGATGCACTGATGCAAACTCTTGCATTTGCTATTCTGTCATGATCTAGGTAAGATGCTGGATCGACATTTTGACAAAAGATAAACAGTTTTTTTAATCGATACTGACTCTTCGAATTCCGCAAAGAATCCTATTAATCAGTACTGTGTTAAGCGTAGCATACATCCACACTCAGCTAGAGTTTTTATATTACATTCTTAAGATGAATTTTTAATTTAGCATTCTCCAGAGAATCTATGAAATGTAACTGTTATAATATAACATCAGACAGGAAATCCAATATCGGTCTATCTCTTTGTTTCAGAACCCGTCACTGAGATTCTAGGTGGACCGGATCTCTACATCGATCGCGGCAGTACGATCAACTTGACTTGCATCGTGCTACACAGTCCGGAACCACCGGCATACATATTCTGGAATCATAACGAAGCTGTAAGTAAACTCTCTCTCTCTCTCTCTCTCTCTCTCTCTCTCCTCTTTCCTTTTCAAACTTCATAAGCCATTAACGTTGCGATAGAAGAGGCATATTCGGTTGACTTCGCACACTTAATACCCAATAGTTTGAAACAATTAAGCAATTTGGCCAAGTTTCTTGTCTTCCACCACGAAGCCGCCTAGAAGATTCTCAACAACACTTTGATTTCCTTGATTTTTCTCCGTAAAGAGCACGCGGGCTTTCGCTTTATTTAATAATGGAGCTATTTCTCGCTCGGCGCGCTATATTGCTTATGAACTTTTGAACGCTGCCGCGATTAACCAGTTAATTGCCACTTCTTCTATCGTACACTTGAGAATATAAAAAAGCAGAGATATCTAATTTAAAAATAAAAGACCTTAACTCATAAATAATTGTATGAACCATGAGTGATTAACCCTTATAAATTGTTTCGTTGTAACAGAAGAAAAAATTTGTTTCGGCTTCACGACAGTCGACTCACCGGTTCGTCTAATAAACCAGATAAAACGGCGTACGTCTCGCGTACAATCGGCCTAATGCAGAAAGACTGGCTTAGCCTGCTTTACGGTCATAGATAGCGACATTCAGTGCACATATATCTATATGCGTATGCATAGTCATTCCTGAGCTGCCGACGGCACTGTAGCGCGACTGCAAAAAGCATAAATCTGCACAAGTTCGTTTCAGGTTACTTAAAAGCATAACGTGCCGCTCGACAAAAGAGACGTTCGTCGACGAAAAGGTGAAGGTATATATATATATATACATACGCACGAATACGTGCGAGAACGAGCCGTCAACGACAGAACTATATAGTCATGTCCGCAAAGAACTCGCCGTCGGCGAAACTTAAAACGACGAGTATATGTAGTGGGCAGGTGTGGGGCCCGGCTCGAATACTTCGCTACTCTTTGAGGAGTGACGACACGGAAATTTCAGTGAAATTATATACGGCTTTTGCGGTTCTTTTAGTTTCGGTTAAAGGAGGAAGGAGAGAGTGGCAGATAAGAGAAGAAGCTTTATGAAAAGTGCGACGGGTGGAAACATATAGAAAGCGCATCGTTTTGTAGGACTACTTCACTTTAATCGCAGTGGTGATAATAGGGATCTAAGAAGGTTTTTCTAAAATCCGTTTTGTTCGAGCTAATAAATAATAATTGAATAAACTCTTGTTTAATGGAAAATTATAACGAAGAATATGAAAATGAAGTTGTTTCCGGTGTTCGATGACTAATAAAAACAAACCATTGATTAAATAACAAACGTGCTCTAAACTGTACATCTTCTGGCAGAATAAATTGAATGAAAAATGTATTCTCTAAGAGCGATGTGTCGTTAAGCTTGCCTTCATCCAAGCCCCCTTCATAACTCCTCGAAAGCAGGTCTCTTTCAGAAAAAGCTCTCGCCCATAACGTCATCTCGCACTTTATACCGTCCGCTAATCTATACAAAGCTCTATACATAGAACGAAAAATCCCAATTTATTATGTAGTTAAAGAGTTCAGAAAGTTTAAATAAAACAAAATTTAGTGCTATACATTTCCAAGTCTATATTTGCTTCCTCAAAGACAAAGCTTTGTAATGGTAAAATTATAAGTTTCGTTTCAACTTTCTAGAAACAGGGTCCTAAGTATAAAACAAGTATAAAGTATTAGACATTCCAAACAGTGAATGATACTAATTATCTCTAAACATGTGCACAAACATGCGAGAATACAATTTAATTTCGGAAAGTATGAATCTTATTTTAAGTCAATCAATTACGTTTAAATCAATTACATTTAAATGTTTTAATTTGGCCTTATTCATGTTTATTGTAATAATTTTTAAATAAGAAAAGGGTTAATTAATTTTCAGGAAGCTGCATAATATACTCATTAACTGTCAGCGATCTTTCTGGTTATCTATGAGTCACCTAATAAATGATATAACATCATCGTTATTTTGTACACTGAATAATCTTGTTTAATTATCCTATTTTCACGCACATGCCATTACACTCCACGTCGAAAATACTTTCTCTGAACGTGTTCACCGCATCAATTTTCAAATATCTACATAACTTTACCAGAATTTTCAATGGAAATTATAAAAAGTATTTAACTTAATCTAGAATTGTTGATTTCAAATCAAAACTAAAAAGTGAATGTAAATTTTTTTTCAAAAATGAAATCAATGTATCAAATACATGAAATATGGAAAAATACAGGTTACAAAAATATTGGCATTATTTTTATTTCAACTTTTTACTAAAAAAATAAAACTGTGAATAAAAATTATCATAATCAAAATATGGAGAAAGTATAATCGTCAAAACATTATCTTTACACAAATATTAAGTTATTATTCTCTTATCACACTGTACATTATACGAGACGCAGGAATTAGATGATTATCGCTAATGCTAACACGATATTTTTCCCTCATATAAAATTATATTTTTTTGTTTATTTTGTGTTGATAACTTTAAATTTTAATGTATCTTGAAATGAATCTTAAACTAACTTATATTATTATCAATCAGATATATTTAAATTTATTAATATTTATTAATTACGCCTAATTTTTATAATTTAAATTATATTTAGATTATTTTTGTAACATAATTTTTTCTACTTATGTTCATTTTATCAATGTAATGAGAGTAATTTCCTTAAAACTGAAAGAAAACAATTGCGTAAACAATATTATCAAGTCTTATCTGTGAATCGTGTGTCACTTTCGTATACTTATATATCATGAATATTTGTCTCTGTACTTTAGTACATTTTAAAAACTGGAAGCAAAATGTTTACAAAAATCTTCGCTTTCTGTGTAATTTTGTTAATCAGTGCGAATTGGGTGTCTATGAGTGAGTATGAACATTTTCATTCGACTAGCATAATCGATACAAACAAATTTCTATACTATTTTGTGTAGACCCAGTAGATGATCATAATTGTCCAACAAACCAAACGTGGAGAGAATGTAATTTCGTTTGTCCACCAAGGTGTTCATCTAGTCCATTGCTTGATTCGTGTCTCAATGTTGGAGTACGTATACCAGTGATGAAGTCAATAATCTAAATATAAATAATCTGATTCTATAAATAATCTAAAAAAAGACAGATGCGATGATGATTAATAACATTTATTTTAGATTTGTGCTGCAGCAGGATGTTCCTGTAGTAAAGGATATGTGATCAAGGGAGATATCTGCGTTAGACCGGAAGACTGCTGATTGATTTGAAAATATTTTTTATTCCCGGATAAATATTTATAGTTTAATTTGCCTGTAAACAAATATAACACACTCAGAGAAAAGGGCTTAGGGATTTCAAATAAATAAGCAGAATAACAAATACAGCTGTTAATAATATACTTAATGATGTAACATTACTGCGGAATATTTTATTTTCAATGTTCAAGTGTAATGATATCTATACAAGATCTTTCACTTAATCTTTATTATATGAAGGCAGATAAAATCATGCCAAATAAGCAGTATGATTTTTTTTAATAATTCAACACCCTATAACTGCATATTAAATTGGGTATCCCTTTTGTATTTACGAGCGATAAAAGTGGCCTTTGCACGAATAGCACCAGAACGCACGTGAGCCACTTCACGATCCTTAGGGACTATTTTCTATGGGCCTGAGGCGGATATTGACTATATATAAAGCTATATATGTACATGCCCTCCACGAATAACGTCAGGTAGTACGTTCATGTGTGTAGCCGTGCATTCACTGGAAGGACGACAACGCACGATCGTGTAATGATAAGAAGCTGCCCGCGGGAAAAATAGAGGGATTGTATACTGGAGGAGCAAGTTTGTTTGTGACGTTAAAGAGCCGGATCGGACGTTGAATTATTTGGAATAGCACGAGTGAATGTGACCGAGTTTTGTTCTTATTTAGGGTAAATAAATAAAATGCTGTACTGCTCGACGAGAAATACGCAATGCTTTGTTTGCATTTCAGTTAACGACATTTTACGATTACATACCTAGTGTTTTGTCCTTGCGTATATATTCGGTTTTGTTTATTAAATGAAAACGTTATGAAAAAAAAAATAGTAGTAGACGTGATTGTTTTTACGCTATTTTCTCGTGATCAATAAAAGAGTGATTTACCGTTATCAGATCATTCGCGAAACGCGCTCGGTGCGCAGCCGAAATCTCATAAAAACCAAATGACGAAGCTTCGACTGGTATATACTTCCCTAGAGCCATATAAGTACTGCCGTGGCGATGCTCAAAGATTCTTGTCTGATTTATGTACACTTCTGGCGTTTATGAAAAATTACGTTTTTTTTTCATCGACACTGCACAGAAAGTAAAGTATGCGCGTGCACAACCTGACATATTTTCAAGCTGTTTCACGTCGCACAGTTGTCTGATAGGCAGCGTTTTAATGCTCCTTTCTTATCAGTTATTGTTTCTTTATGGGCACTGCACGGGTTTCGCGTGAATTGTCTTTCTATTTTTAGGCACTTTAGACCTTTTTCCTCCCAAAGGGCTTGGGAAATTGCCTATACGCTAGCGTGTGGTGTAATAACAACAGTAATATACTTTAATCGTTTACTACCATAATATACGCGGTCAAGACATCGATTTGTATATGGCTTATCAAAGAATTATTGAGCTTGAGTAGAAAATTTGTTAATTCGACGCTGCGGGAGATGTATTTATCCGCCATGGGTCTTGTATATCGGATAATTCCCATTTGTTATTCATATTTATGCGACTATCAGACTTTATTGAGTCGAAACATATTCCCGAATGCAAGAGCTCGTTCTATATCTACAAATGAAATGATAGAGATCTGAAAGATCGTTTTTGCTATGCGCACGACACTATCGTTACGACAAATATCTCGCTCGTCATCGGAAAAAACAAATTCGTAATTTTAACACGCAATCCATTCATAACTCTTCAGTGCTAAAAACATTAATCCTCGAAACGCTCCTCTTGGGAAACGAAAAATCAAGACTGCACTTGTAGTGCTGCTCGAGGCGTTAATTTTGCAATAATTGGCCTAGTCTGGTACATTGCTATCTCCGACGTATATATATTTTGATAATACGTTCCCGGTGGTATCGTGTCCTACTCAAAATTGTTAATAATACTCGCCGGGTTTCATTAGCCTCGTTAAGCATGTGACCATGTTCCCGGAAGGATCTAAAGTTGAGGTATACGGGTTGGACGTACCTGGAGCTAGCTCCTGTTTACTGACATTTCTGCAATCCCGAGAATCTTAAACTTACGCTCGTTAAATTTAAATCTTTAAGTCATTTACTTTCATTACAGAATTTTAATATAGATTTAACGAGTCCCGCGAATTTCAATTTCTTCAATTTAAATTTTATAATTTTTTAACTGAATATTATAAATGTTATACTTTTGTGGATTACTTTGTATTTTTTATCGGTGGACACGCTAATTAAAACAGTGAAATATTAAATAAGTATACGCGAAATCAGGTCGTACAAATGTGTACTTTGACGTTTCAATGGACGTGAATCTAATGGAACGTCTCACTCAAGCATACAATAAAACTAAGCAAAGGAAATCGATGTGAGCCTCCTCGGAAAATTCATAATAAAAAATACCCATTCTTGTATAGCCGTAGTATAAGTAATCATCCGCGATTCCCGCCTTCATATAATATCTTGCGAAATATAGCTTGCAAGCTCTATAGAGCACTCGTCGCCGTCCTTCAATATTCCCGTCTATCGTTATCAGTATAAATAAACACGTATATATGTTCCAGCACATACACACACATGGATACACACTCATACACATACACACGGGCGTATATCAGTACTGCTCTCGCCGGTTTACTGCGATTTTAATGCGTCGTACAGTTTATGCTCCGGCATTAAAGTAAGCACACACACACACACACACATACACACACACACATCCCGAGTCCACACTCTGCAGCACACTGCACACAAGTCGTGCGAGTAGGTAAACATAGCGTCGAGAGTTTCGCAAAAGGAATCCTCTCCTCGGCTCTTCGATTTAACAAGATACACATAGGCACACATGCACATTGCACATACACACATATACACGCGAAAGCTCGAAAGCCTCGGAGTAGTTGAATTTATTATAAAAGCTCGGTGATATCAAAACTTGCGCTATACCCATTTCCTCTTTCTTGGCGAAACCGTCTTCAAAGGACACGCTCGCGTGGTCACAACCGCGGGAAAAGCGCTTGAATGCGGCCCGGGAAGGAAAACAAATTTTTAATGCTCCCGTCCGGTGAAGATAAAACACGTACGCTTGGCTACTGTTATTATGGAGCAATAGCAAAAAAAAAATCAAAATGCAAACAAATAAAGACGTTGATTTTTTTCTTAGATGCGATATATTTTTCTTATATGAAATCAGTAGTAATAATGGAAAATTGATATCTTGATCATTGTCTTTCTGAATATCTCATTAGAGATCCTCAAGCCTTAGGATAATTTTTTTATACCTGAAGTATCTTAGTTACATATATAGCAGTATTATACATAATTGGATGAAGCTGCTTCATAAGATAACATTTTACTCCATAAAGTTGAAAATGATAAGTTCTAAGATTCTTTCTCACGCTTCTTTCTAAATCTTTTAAGATTCAACATTTATTCTCTGATTAGAGAGAATCCAGATGCAGAGCCAACAACGAAATCGTTGAAATATTTATTCCTAAATAAATTTGTGAAAAAATTAGAAAAGGAGAATATAAGATGAGCTTAAAAATATGTTTAACTCAAAATTTTCCGTTGCGATTTGGATTAAAATGAGCCTCCGAAATTATACCGAAAATGGCGTATTGAGCCGAAAAGGATTAAAGTCGAGTTATATTTAAATTTAAAAAATACAGTTGTGCACAATTAAATTATCTACATATTCTATGTATGATTCATAATTTACAATTCCTGAAACCAGGACTCTTTCATCTACATGATTTTGTAAAAGCTGTTCAATAAAAATGTAATTTTCAAAAGATCAAACCTATATTAATTGTCTAATTGATAAAATACTTTTTTATTCAAAGCACATGTTATTTGCGAATGGTTTCGACTAATTGTATTATTCTATTTCATAAAACTTCATTAACTCGATTGTTAATTGAATTTAAAATCAATAAGATTCTATGAGATACAAAGCAGCCCATAGGGAATACCTACATCTATCCATCAGTAACATTTCTATCGTATTTCTAGTACTTGAATAACTATATATTAGTATGTGCTAAAAGCAAGCAATTACGCTGGTTTTGCGCATCGACCTTTTAGAAGCAGGTTGTATTATATAAATTAACATCTCGGGAATTAATTAGAATTAACCTACAATACAATACCTTTCACAGCTGGTTTTTTCGTTTTAATCATTAGGACTGAAGGGAAAATCCAAAAATTTATGACGAATTTTCAATATAATTTATGTAAATATGTATGTGGTAATAAATTATTCTGTATAATTTTACGGATATTTTATCCATGCTTAATGAGTTTAACAGACTATTTTTAATAAAAATAAGATTTTAACAAAACACTGAGATTGATTTATTTTGTTTATATCAATCATGGATTTTTACAGTATATCAGTATAATGGTTCCTTCCGTATCTCCAGTAGCTCAAACTCCAATCTAAATCTTTTTTCAAATTCGGTCCAATAAACTCTTTTTGTGCAGATAAATTAGTTAAAAATATCCAATAGATCTCTTGGGTTTCGGTAAAACTCCAACTGTACTATAAAGGAGCTTCGAGACCACCCTGTGCAGAGCACACAAAAGGCACTCGCTAGCGTCAAATCCCCGAAAAGCTTCATCTATTTCATAAGTACTTGACTTTCTCAATGAATTTATCGCCAAAAGCAAATGTATTTGCCTCTGTTTTTCGTTAGAAGTAATAAAATAGGACCCAACGTTGCAACAGATGTCACTCATGTGCTCATCAGTTCAAAATTCGACTCTACGCTAAAAGCTGCGGGACGGAGCTATAAACCACGCAGACAGGAGAAGACTCCTTTTTTCTCGCGTACGTGCTTCGTAGTCGCTGGCCATTTTGAAAGAAAATAAAGGAAAACCTACACTGTCCCGCATCCGCTTGGTCCTTCGTTCTTGATGTAGGAACAATCTCTTAGGAGAAAATCTACGCCGTAAAGTATATGCGCTTTAAATTTTAATTCAATGTAATTAAAGAGCACAGGCTCGTTGTCGGCCGTAAAAATGAAGCTTTAACTAAAATATTCTCAGTCAGTACTCTTTCTCTGAACGAAAGTAAAGAGCATCGTCATTCTGCTTCCTCTGCGTATCAACGAATCTCAAACGATGACGTGTTTCCAATAAGCAATACTCTCGCTCGCATTCATCCGCAAAGAAAAACCTCGGCTTTTTCTGATTAGGCGGTCAACTTCAATCAGCGAGCGTGTCTTCTCTAACGAGCTAAACAATTGACTTCGGCCACAAATGCCACACAATTCTTTCGTTGCACTCAGCTTGAAACATTCACTTTAGAAAAAAGATCCGACGAATATTCACGCGCTCAAACAATTGAAGACGCCTATTCGGCTTGGAATAAAGTATAACGCACGAAAACTCGGATGACGGACCTCCATCAGTTCCAAAGAAGCTTTCAGTAACTTGTATCCTGAAAGCGAAGGATATCGGGTAAGGACCCGCAATACTACATGACCGTGGTGTACTTGGGACAAGTACGAGATGAATGCTTATACGCGCAGCGAACCTCGCGTAATAAAATCTTGCATCTCGCGGGGGAAAAAAATTTCTCATTCGCACAAAAGTAGTAAGCGCGTCATCGCTCATGATAAGAGAGAGAAAGAGTGTTTGCAGCGTCGTCGTCGTCGTCGTTGCGTCTCAACGATCCCGTTCAGGGGAATTTTTTTAATCTCAGTCCAGCCGTATAGTCGTTCGCACAAATAAGAACTGTGTGCAGATAAACTCCCATTCTTCGCGAGAGAATATGCGAGAGAATATGCGAGAGAATATGCGAGAGAGAAAAAGAGACAAAAAAGCTACAAAGAAAAAGACTCGATGACGGCTCTAGATAAGACGACGCCAAGCAAAGTGCGCCCAAGGTGATATATGTTACTCGTTCCCCTCTCGTGGTCAATCCTTGCACACATGTGTATATATATAAATGCCTTATATGCGTTGTTCGCCCCGCTTCTCCCAAAGGCCGACTTTATGATTTATGCATCGCCGAGTGCGTCTGGTAGCAACGTTTTATAAATGGCTTGGCGAGTGGAAGGCTATATAGTCTTGATAAAGAGATGGGGTCGTCTGGATTTTGGATGTCTCGTTGATATACTGGGTGAGAAAGTTTTGCTTCACGAGTCCAGAACGTGTCACGTATGACCTTGAGATTTAAGATTTTTCTGGCCTAGGCTACATAGAGCACTATGGTATAGAGCACTACGTGCAGCGATAGTCGGGACAGCGCGATAAGCTCTTGAAGCAAAGCTCGTATTTGTTATACGTTAAAGAAGCCCTAATTTGCCTAAGTTTCTCAAATGATTTATGTACTTGATATTACGTGCTTACTTCAATCGGATAATATACATGAGTAATTGTGCAGAGACGTATGATCATCGGATATACAGCATCTGATATAAATTTAAATTCTAAGTGGCAAAGAACTTCCTCCGAATATAAGTTTACGCATTACTCAAACGTTTCGAAGAACGATGAATTGGTAGTGCAATAATAAGAAAATATAGCTGCGAGGTGAATGATAAAAGTTTGGACAGAACAAGATGATCAGCAGTCATCACCTGTAAACTCTTAAGAAAACAGTATCTCAGAGGGCAATTGACGAATCAATAAACGGAGAGCGCGTGCTGTCGCGACGTATCTCTTTCGTTTCTTCTCGTGTCACACACGGGGCACACAGCAGTAAATATTGAGAAAGCACTTTCAAGTTATTGCGACGATTCTCTTTTAGCATCGACTTACGTCGTGTGGTTGCGCAGAGCGTCGCGCGGCATTCCGCAGTGTATAATAAAGAGAAAAAGGAGAAAATCTCATCGGGAGGGATTTTCGGAAGGAGGGTCGAGAGACGAGCTTCGTGAATTCTATACAGATGAAATCTCTCCAAGATGTTGCGCCACGTATATATCGCTTGTCTTATTTCGCTAAGTTTATTGGAAATCGCATGAGAGACAACTTCATTTTCTGCAAATGCTTTGATTTCCCCCCCGTAAGTCGAGGAGAGGATATAGAAATAGTACATCGAGAAATGGTTTTAGCGATCCCAGTTGAATGCCAATAATATAAGTTACCGGAGGTAATTGGATTGATCGCATATATTATTATTTACAAAATAAATATGTATTTTTCCGGGATTTAGTTACGTCATTAAATGTCACTCTCACGTTGAAAGAGTCTGAGTAATTCGTTGTAATGGGCATCGAACGAAAATGGATCGAAACAATTTTATCGGAAAATCAATTAATCGGGATAGATAGTAAAATAATTAAATATAATAATAACTGAAGAAAAGTAAAAAACATTACGAATGCAACTTCAGACAGATCAGTCAACCTCCTCAGCGACCCTAATGATATTCAAAAGAGAACAAAATAAATTTCCAGTCCAACGGAAAACCTTTCGAAATCACGACCGGCTCTCTCTCTCTCTCTCTCTCTCTCTTTCTCCCTCTGCAAATCACAGTACCAAGCCTCGCATAAATAATTCATTTGCCTGCCAGTATTACCGCACCACTAACGAGGGCAAAACAAAGGCCTAATTCATCAAAGACCAGCCGTTAATGGTTGCGTGACGTAATGAATATCCCTAGTAACATCAGCGGCAGCTCCTTTTTTTACATCATTCTAAAAGCACCTGTTAAAACGAACAAAACACATCAGTGAGCGGGTGGAAGTCGACAAAATCGAGCAAGGAATTCACAGTACGAGAGCGAGTGATTAACCGTCTTTTTAATCGAAACAATTTCACGACGCGAGCCCTTACTTATAAGCTCGATCAAAACTGGAAGTCGGCCAAGTGAGGTCACGTGAATGGAGCAACTGCACTTCGACAAATTGGCCCTAACGGAACAAGAAATTCCCCGCGACTGACCCTCTCTCTCAGTCTCTCTCTCTCTCTCTTTCTCTCTCAGTCTCTCTATTTCTTCCTCTCTCTCTCTCTCTCTCTCTCTCTCTCTCTCTCTCTCTCTCTCTCTCTCTCAGTCTCTCTATTTCTTCCTCTCTCTCTCTCTCTCCCTCTCTCTCTAACTGCGTATATAATAAGCTATATATATTTGCTTGGAGTCTTCTTAAATTCGGCAAGGGTAGCTTTGCCAAGTTGGGACTACGTCGCACAAGAAAGTCATAATTCGACGAGTTTTTGAGAAGCAGAAGAACCGACGAGAGGTAATCGGTTGGCTTTTTATTTTATGACCTTGTGCCCAAAGTTTTTTCTGGATCTTAGGTCACGTCAGACTTATATATGAAATTTGAAGCATACCAGGTCGCATCAAACATATGTAAAAGTTAAATTGATTTAAAATATTTTCAGTAGTAATATCCATATACAGTTGGACATCTACTGGACAGATAGAAAGGCGCAAGTGACGTTGAGATTGTCAAGTGCAGTAAAAAGTAAAGCTGAAATGTGTTGGAACATACAATTATTATTCAGTAAACTATTTTTAGTGCTCAAATAATACATCGCTTCCTTTATTTATTATCAAGCGTGACAACAGTAAAATCCTATTATCACTTTATTTAAAAACAATGTATCTCAAGTCCGACATAGCTCATTCTTTTATTCCAGTGAATAATAATTAAACGCATTCGTTTTTACAATTTTTCGAAATATTAAGTATCTACAGGGATAAGCGAAAGGTAAGCGAAGGCGTGAATTCTACAAGGGCCTTTCTAAGAAAACTTTCTTGAAAAAAGCAAACAGAAAACAAGCAATGTCTGAAATAAATGTAACTCAAAACTCGCCCAACTCCAGCTCACACTCACGCGCTAATCGTCCCTTCAGAGACGCAACTCTCAAAGAGAGTCCCAGCGTACATTCAACACCTATAAAAGAACTCTACCAGGAGAGATTCGCAAGTAATAAGAGATGCAGCGTCGGGTAAATAGAAAAGCAAAGCTATGCAAAAGAACTCGAGGCGAAGGAATAGGAAACAAGACGAAGAGGAAGAAGAGGAGTATAGCGCTCGAGAAAATGGAGAATAAACCCTCGCGCACGGGAGGAGTAGATAGCGCACTGTATATAGGTACATATATTCGTAGAAAAGACAGCCACGAGCACAATGAAATGGAAGAAAACCACGGCTATCGTTGCAATAAGGTAAAAAAAGGAAACAGAAACGACCTATGCGCCGGTCGTTTCGGAAATGGGAAGCGGATTCTTTTCCTCGAGTCGCGCATTCGGCAAACTTGCGTAGGAGTGCGCGGAGTTGAGATGCTAATTTGGACGGAACGTGCGAATGCAGAGGAATCGTCTGATTCTTTCGAAATGTTGATGTAACTTTCTGAGTTTCTTTCGAACACTGAGTGTGAATTCGCTTTGTTTTTATGTACAAAGAACGCTGATTGCTTATACACTTACACGTTAGGTGCATAAAAATAGTCGAATGTGAATAAGAATTAATTTTAGCTCGACAGCTTCATAGTTTATTTTGCAAAATCCAGTTATTACTGAGAACTATTATTGACATCGGTATTTCTCGGTTTATATGGACCGTTAACGAATTTGAAATCTCGCAAACTCTACTGGCGAAACGTTTATTTGAAATATTCCTCGCGAATTTTTTTCAGTCAATTAAGCCCGTGCGTGCAATCAGAGTTTAAAACTTGCGGCCCTTGTACGGGGACAAAGCGTAGAAAAAGAGAACATAGCGATAAAAGGAATACATATTCTTTTTCTACCAAAAGATCGGCACGACCACCTAGCAATTAAAAAAGCTCGAGGTATTCTCTTGTACATACTGAATCTCAAGAGCGATAAAAATTCATCTCTTAACTCGAGACTTATTTTTAATTGCACTCAGAAATTCTTACAAAAAAATGAACGATGTCAGATTCGTTTAAACAACTTACGCAAAATAACTCTGATAACTTCTTTTTACTAACAAAACCTTTTTTATCGATAAGAGAATCCTCGAGTCGTTATATTTCAAAAGGAATATTATTCTCTTTAGTAAGAAGTTAAAGTAGGATGCGCTGCGTAAAATACCGCTGACGCTATTTAAATCTGTATAATACGCATAATAAAGTTCAGTACCGTGTCGCATCTGTTCTCAAAAGAAACGTCAAGAACAGGCAAAATCTCGCGGAAAAGAGAACAAGTAAACTCAGCGGCAGGTAGAAACGGCGGAAGAAGGATGTTGCGAAAGCGGTGTTATTTTCTTTTCTTCCGTGACATGCCATTGTCTGGTTCTCCGACTTATGTTTTCTTCGCGCACCTCCACGTCTGTCTTCTCGCTTCTACCATTCCCTCAGTTAAAAATGGTACAAGTGTCGACGAGTGTACGATATTAATCGCGACTGCGTTTTAAGCACTTTTCGAGCGCCCAATAATACTTATCTCACCATACCAAATGCTCAATAATTCAAAGTTATAGGTGACATCCGAGAAACGTTATACCGAATGAATAATAATAGGTAAGCTGAACAAACGATAAATTATTAAGGAGAAAAATTTGTAAAGCGGTTAGGTATTATTTATTCGAGAACAATAATTTAATATGCAAATAGTTCGTAACTTTATTATTATCTTTATCGAAAATAGCTTTAATTGCAGTCCATTTCATTATATAGGTAATTAAATTTTGTTTCAGACAAATTGAAACAAGAGCAACAGTATCGTGTTCACAAAGTCACTGATAAAAATAGCAAGATTCGTGTATATACATAAAGTTGAAGAGAATTTATACATACCCAAAGAGTAGTTATAACTAGATTTAGGTTACAACAGACTTCGCGTATAGGTACAGCATGCTTGCGAGCTTTAGATTTCAGATAATTCTAATTCAACACACACTGCTTCGTGATGTCGCATACTGTGTATACGTAGTTAATTTACGCCGTAACCCATAACTTTCTCCCAAACTACGAAAAATGTCTTTTAAAGAGCGCATAGGTTAAACTTTGCCAAATTGCTTTAACATTACTTCAATACACTTGCACCGATATAACTATTACCATATATCTCGAAGAAAATAAGATGACTATAGTATATAACATTGAATTACAGATAATCAGCTACGACTCGTCCAGGGGCGGCGTATCGGTAGTAACGGAGAAGGGCGAAAGCACTACCAGTTTTCTCTTAGTGCAACAGGCCAAACCATCAGACTCAGGCCGATACACGTGCAATCCGAGCAACGCCCAACCCAAGTCCATTACCGTGCATGTACTGAATGGTGAGTGGCGCGTATACAGCTTTACTTTTTTCTAGCTCCATCAAATACGCTTGTTCTCTCTCTCTCTCTCTCTCTCTCTCTCTCTCTCTCTCCCTCCCTCTCCCGACAAAGGATTTGACGCCCGAACGAAGCTCGATTGTATTTTGACTGCACGCAAATTATTTTCGCTCTAAGCCAAAAACGTTCAAACCTGTTTTTTAAGCTTTCGCTTTACAAAAATTTGCTCGAAAGCATAATTCCCATTATTTCTAATCGAGCTACTTTCTACGTAGTCCGTAGGACCTATTCAAAATCGGTTAAACTTTAAATTGAAGGACCCGAACGATAAATACATGCTAAATCAACTTTTAAAAAATTCACACTCGGTAACCGAGCTTTCAATACGCGTATTGTCGATGAATTTAACTTCTATTCAATCGTAAAATTTTATCCAACTATTGCCGAGGGTTATTCTTCAAAATGAATGAATAAAAAATTTTAAATCATACATCATTTTTCTGTAAATATCGTGCGTGTTACGGTGGAATGAACGGTACAAGTAAATAAAAATTAAAAAAAACCTTGTATAAAAAGTTGATACAATTATAAGATATATAATTCAAAGATTTTCGCTAATGCATGAAAATTAACGGAATTAATTAACGATCAAGTTCCCGTTATTTCATTCAGAGAATTTGCTTCGTGGTCAATTATATTCTATAGAAATTTTATCAAAGAGATATGAATGCCATATACAACTAAGGAATGAATCGTCACGGGCGCTTAGAAAGTGAAAGAAGAACGCAATCCCCTCTGAGAAAAAAAATCCTACCGCGTACACTCGACCTCGTCCACGTTATCAATGCGCGAACAAGAAATTTTCCCCTTTCCGATTCTCTAAACGTGCAGGACAAAAACCTCAGACTGCGACACCTGCAGCTCTAACTAGAGAGAATTAAATTGTGAAAGCAGTGGCTTTGCTAAATACTCGGAAAAATGTTTATTGTTATTCACGAATTTTTGAATCAAAGAAGATATGCGCGTGAATCAAAGAAGATATCCACATACACAATAATGCAAGTTAAACAAGTTTTCTCGAGTATCCACTCGCTGTACGACATTTAGCTCATTTCGCCGATTAAAGTATTTAAAAAATGTTTCTCCTAGAATGTTTCTCCTATATTAGAGATAGATTTCTAAAATATTTGCCTGAATTTAAATATTCGAATCGCTTGTAGGCAATAAGCATCGATCCTTTTTATCTCAACGCTAGAATCGTATCGCACGAAAAACAAAAGGCACGCAAAAACGAACGCTCAAACTCGAGACAAATTAAGCGAGAAGGCAAGAGAGGCGTTAACCATTGACTCGAGTAATTATTATGGAGGACTTAAGTGTGGCCCCTTGTTTCAGGAGAGTATCCCGCGGCAATGCAGCATGGCGGTCAGGCACATCAACCGAGGCTCTACTCCCTGCTGCTCTGTCTCTGTCTGCTGCTCTATTAAGTCTTCACGCGTTATCCGCATACGTATACACACGTACAGAGACAGAGAGAATGAGCGAGAGATTATACAGGAGGAGAAAAGCTCGTCGCGGGACGGCGTTCGCTACACGACGTGTCCGCAGACGCGTATTCTCTCGTCCGGAGGAGCGATCGTATACATGTTTACGAAAGCCTGATAAACTAAAGGACACGGCGCTGCCGATATACGAGACTGCGAGTGATTTCGACGAGGATCGAGGTGCTGCCATGACATCGTCGTCTTCTTCTTTGTATATGATTGTATGTAACGAGTTATATTGAGAAAAAAACATGAAGGTGAAAGCTTTCTCCAGGGGATGTAGGAGTTACGTATAGCCTCTTGGTTACCGGGGATACTCTGGAGAGTGGAGATATTACACAATGTTGACTCGTTCGTTTCTTTGTGTGTTGGAAATACGATCGTTTTCTTTATCTTTTGCGTTTCGCGGTGACGCAAACGTCAGGCTCTGATATCAATATAACTTGTAATATGTTCCTTGTCAATATACGTTTTCTCCTTTAATTATCTATTATGATTTCACATTATTTTTCTCGGTTGTTAGTTCTTAGAATTATAATTTATGTTCTTGTATTCTAATATGACAACTTTGCTGTCCCGACATAACGCAACATTTTCACTTAACTATAACCTCGGTAATCAAGCGAGAACTATGGAATGATATTTACAT
The DNA here is from genome assembly GCA_018906985.1 of Apocrypta bakeri. Taxonomy (NCBI): domain Eukaryota; kingdom Metazoa; phylum Arthropoda; class Insecta; order Hymenoptera; family Pteromalidae; genus Apocrypta; species Apocrypta bakeri. The sequence goes on from JACCIA010000002.1 coordinate 21,354,814, forward strand.
TGCTTTATTCTTTATTTCAAATAAAATTAAATAATCGGTCATGGCGCCAAAGAGAATAAGCATGAATCGTAAGTATGAAATGTATTCAAGAATTTCATCCATTAAAATGTTACTGCCAAGAGAGAAATCTTTGGTCCCGTGGAATAATATGTAAATGTAATTGTACTAAAAAACTGCTGTATACTGCAAGGATATGAAAGTGCTGTTTTCTTAAATCTAAAACTAAGTTTTATTTTTTTATACAAAAAATTCGAATTACTATCGTTTCTCTACGATCGCCGTGACACGCCCGGAGTTTCTGCGCAGAAAGAGTCGGAATGTAACCATAACATATGATCATTAATTTTTCCTTATCATTAACATCAGGAGCTTTACTTTTTGTGAAATGTCGACAAGTAAGATACAATTGTATTGTTCGTAACTTCACCGAGAAAAATAAATCGCTCTATCCAATCTAGGAATCGCGAGAGATTACACTAGGGAGAGGATTGATGTTCGTTTGTTTATAATGTAAGTCTTATATAAATGAAATTTACTAATAAGAGTTGATGAGGTGATTTTGTTTACCCGACCGAGCGTTAAACAATGACTAAATATAATATTTTGATTTCTCGATGATAATAATACACTGTACGTAATTGTAAAAATGTATTGATTACATAATGCATCACTGCGTTGATGTTATAATTAATTCCGCAATTTTATTAATACTTATGTTTAATAGCACTTACTATTTTCATAAATTAAACAATTTATTATTTCATTAATTGTGTATGGTATTCTGTATATAAATTGGTGCGATTAAGTGAAGCTGCTCATGCGAGATTCCTTAACATTTTGAAAATTTATTTTGTGAGACAAAAGAAAGGAATATGCACTGATATTAGTAATCAGAGCTTCCTGCATTTATTTGTTAAGAAGCTTATTTGTCATACTTTACACAATTTAATAAAATGTATCAAATTTATCTTAAAACCAGTTGAATTCAATGTCACGCTATTGATGAAAAAGATCTTCAGCAGTCATGACAAAATAAGGTAACGAACAGAGCGGCTAAATGCAATTTGCAATTGCGCTGCGTGATAAAAAAAGTAGAAAAACGAAAGCTTACGGAAAATTTACTTTCCGTTGATTTAGTGCCAACATCAACTGTTTCCACAAAGTCAAACAGACTTTAAATCGAAGAATACGCCGACTTTTTTCCTCCATGTATTTACGTGGAGCATATTTATGCTTAACCTTTCAGATTTATTTCTTTGGCATGGAATCTCAATTTATTGATAATTATAACTATTTATACTACAGCATGTTAATTTTCCTTATTGAAATAATCGTAACCAAAGATAAATAAAAATTACGAATGCTGTATTACCTATCAGTCGACTTGAATCCTCCAGAAATAAGCCGGAACGATAAAGAGAGAGGGAAAAAATGTGAATGCCTACGGGAAAATCTTAAACCGCTGCGTTTAAATTCCCGAGATTACGATCAGACGATAAAATTCCAACATAGCTGTAAAAGCCGAAAAATTAAGAGACACCTCTCTTTCGCGCGACGGCAAAAAGCTTTTACATCGCGATGTGTAGTGTAAAAACGGTGTGCGCGACTCGTCATCGGGATTACCAGCGTCGTGCGCAACCACCCGCGCACATGAAAGAAAAAAAAAGGAAAAGTTTCCCTAGATGTGGGCGTTCGCGTGGAAAAAACGCTGAGGGGAGCGAACGCCGGATGAATCGTAATCGGCGTTCTTCGCGCGGCTAAATACCACTCTTATCGGGCAAGAATTCGATTTCTGGCTAGACTTGTTTTAATCTGCGACTCGATCGCTCGCTCGAGATGAATTTTCAAGGAAGCCACTCGCTCTTCTCCTGAGCGACGGAAATTTCTTGGCAGAAGCTCAAACGCGGCTTTCTCTCACATTTTACTCCATTGGTATTTCTTATTTTATTCCACGGTGTAGGGGGAGAGTTTAATCGCTTGATTTGTATTGATTATCAAAAGGACATAAAGTAAACTGTATATTCTATGATGCAGAATTATATTAGTTACACGTCGGCGAAAAATCGTCACCGATAAAAAAAGGATAACTGCCAATGGCATTAATAGGTTGTAAATTAACTGGAAAAAATATCTGGGAGAATCATAACTCTCGAGATTTTCGAAAAATAGAACGAATTCTCTCGCCCTATATACCGGTAACCAAAACAATTCGCTCTGATTTAAAGCCAGCGATTACTTCATAGTGGCCAACAGTGACCTCGGGGCTCATATTTTTTCGAAAAAGCTGCTCGCGAATTCTAATAAATTTCTGTTTGGAAAATAAAGCGCTCTAATGAATTCATGTTAACTTCGTCGTTTTCGACTGTCGCAAAAAATTTCCTATAATTCCACAAGCCGACCAAATTTATACATTTATCGACATAAATTTTCGGAAACGTAATATTACCATCGACTTCAAGAGCGCGAGAAAGTGTTCCCTTTCGTTCATTGTTTTTCCTCTGTTTCTTCGTTGTTGGTTAAGTCAGTCGTTCCTTGATTCAAGACAGAATATCATTGTATAATTCAATTATATTATTTAATTCGAAATTACAAATTGTTGTGCACATAGATTATTAGTCGCCGTGACTACATCCATAAAGCTTTGAGCTACTTTTCTAAGAAGCCCAAATCTTTTGTAATTAAGTTCTTTTGTAATTATCTTTTGTTGCAAAGTTTGCTATTATCTTTTTTCTTTCAACAATGATAAACGAACCTCTCAAATAAACACGATGAATCAACATTGTTCGGTTCAATCAAATTATCCATTGCGCGAAAAAAGCTGAAATCTCGTATGAATTTTTAATTACGCGACTTGTTAGTGAATTTTAAGATGATCATTAAAAAGTACATCGGAAAAAACTACAAGAGCATTAATCAATCCATTGAAAATGCTCACAAAGAAGTCCAAGCCCACGGGGAAAATCTTTTAGACACAATAAAACAAAGACACGGATCAGAAGAGCTTCCCTTGCTAATGGTACACACAGTTGCGAACGGATCGTTATGCTCGATACTATGTCACGGACAGTCAAAAGAAGAGTCGGTCATGTGCGTCCTCGGTACGTGGCGAATACTAAAAGGAACCTCAAAGAGAAAGAGAGTCATAAAAGAGAGGTGAGCTTGGATAATGTGTAACAAGCTTCGTTTGGTTCAATGCGCTCTCAATATACATATATTTATGGTGTGTCTGTGTATGTATATATATTTATATACGCATATAGATGCATAGACGCATGAAGAATCGGTTTCACGAATAAGAAATTGCAGTCGTATATAAAGGAGAGAATTCGAAACAGCATAGCACTTCTCTGAGTAATTGCAAACTCGAAAATGTTAAGCATACCGAACGGCCCGCCGGAATTCAAGCTGCAGTTCTTCCGACTCGGACAGGCGAAATTTACGACCGCGAAAAACTTCGGTTTAGCTTTTATTCAGCGGGGATTCCTTATCCGCTCCGGCCGAGTGTATATGTGGTGCGCGCGCACTTTTATTTCGGGAATCGCCCGTTCGGACGAAAAAAAAGAAAAAAAAAGAAAAAAATGAGATAAAAACATAGACACACATACACAGTATACACACACACACACACACGACAAATCACTGCGTGCGAGTTTCGTGTACATCAGGGGCTCGCACGCACATGTAAATATGTACTTAAAGAATAATGAGAAATAAATTAATGAATAAATATGAATTATAAAAAAAGTTATATAAGACGTAAGTCGCCGTGAGAATGACGTTGACGTAAGAAGTGAGAGAGAGAGAGAGTGAGAGAGATATAAAATATTCAATATACGAGACTTTTCGGTTATAAGTTGTTTATTATGTATGGACAATATCGAGTAATGCTGCTAATATATCGTATACTAAAGGGGAGACGTCGTCACACTATATATGATTCTTTTTTACGCAAACACGAACATATTTTATGCATATTTTGACCAAGCGTATAACAATTTTCAACAAACAAACAAAATAAAATATCGCGTGCTCGTGTACGTGAATGAATACACATATATCCAAGTTCGAGACAAACCCCGAGAAAAATCCGACTCTCCGATTATTCAGATAATAGGTGAGTATTTTATCTCACAATATTGAAAAAAAATAGCGGAATTCGCACCAACAAAACGAACCTTCGATGCGCGTCCCGCTGAGTAAGGATATATAGAATAGAAAAGAAGTACTGTATAATAAAGTCGGAGGTTCGGATTTTTTATTTTCATTCGTCATAAAAGAAAAAAAAAAGAGGAAACAGGGAATATCATCGTATGCAGTTGGTTGAATTTTACGTACAAACCCTGTGTCGTATGAAAAAAAGCATTGAAACGACAGAAAAAACGAAAGAACGAAATATATATGTACACACGCACATACACTCGAAGCGCGCGAACGTAGATGTACAAGAAGGACGAGAAAGCCGAGAATCGGCTGCATATAACCGTTAATGTACCAAATATCAGAATAAATATTAATGCGCGCGCGCAGCCCGACCGTATTAAGGATAATAACTGTATTCGCATTTATTGTCAGAACCTAAACCCACACTCCCTTCCTTCCCCTTACAGCCTAGTCAGTGTGTGCAACCGATTAACGAAACAAAATGAAACGCAAAAGAATAAAAAAATCTCATGAGTATAATTCCTAAATACGTCGTCGAAGAAGTCGGAAGAAAGTAGTACTGTGTGCATAGCGAAAAGAACTGACTATAAAAAATAAATACAGAGGGGGAGAGAGAGAGAGAGAGAGAGAGAGAGAGAAGGAATGATATATGTTATACATAAGCGTTCGTTGCGAGACTTCGACATGACAAGTGCTCTGTATATTAATTCATAATCTACTAAGTGACTAATCACATTCTTTTTAAATATATACCCGACGATGATCTTGGTCTGTGTAGCGTTTGATTTGTAATTTTTTCTTTCTTCTTTCTTCTTCAAGTCTTTTTATTTTTACTTGTACAGTTTTATTTATTCAGTGCATATATATATATACATACGCCTATGATCGAACTAATCGTTGATTATATAAAAATTGTACACTTCATTCAAACGATAAGATGAAAAGGAAAATGCAAATGTAAAATATGAAACTATAATAAATTATAAAATGTGCTTAAAAGTATTTGTAAAATTCTATTAACAATAGAAAAAGGTTTAAATAAAAGATGGATCATACCGATTCGTTTTAATTTACCAAACCACGATACTTTGCAATAATGAATATAAAATTAATATAATTAATCTTCACTGTAAAATCTCCATATAATCCATAAGCGCAAGTCCAGAGAATCGCGAATTTATTTTATTTCTCGTAAATGCAAAATACAAAGTCTCATTTTTACATAAATTTATAGCAATATTTACATTTTTGTTTAATTTAATTTCATCAGATCGCATTTTACTTTTTGTCGGAAAATTAAATTTATTCAACAAACTTGGCAATAAGCTTTTTAATATTAAAAATCAATTCGAATTATTCGCGGCATATGCTTTCTGAAACGACGTTCATCCTCGAAAGCAAGAATCTATTTATTCAACAGTTCACCTAGAACTTCTGTTGTTCGACAATTTATCTGTCTTGGAGACGCTTTTAGCGAAATGCTGAATTCTGCATTGCGAAGGCGTATTGAAAATTCGTCGACGACTGTGGTTTGTGACAAGTTTTCGTAAGTATGTGCGCGTTAAGCTCTTGCGAATTTGTCTTTTGTTATCGTGTATTTTGACGAACTTGTGATTTGTTGCTAATTCTTCATTCTCGCTTTACTATTAATAATTATTATAATTGAAAAATTTCAATTCATTTAAAGTAAAATCAAATGGATCAACATAAATTAAGTTATAACTGTAGTAACATGGATATATCGATAACTATGTTATTTTATTGTGTTTATGATGCAATCCAGTATCCCATACTAATGATTTGTGAATTGTGAAAAAAGGTGATTATTAAATTTACTCCATACTTCCCCACTAGCCATAAGATAAATCCATACCTTCTGGGTCATGTATTCAACTCAAACTATAAAAAATGATTCTATGGATTTAGAAATGGAGGGTGTATTTCAGGATTTGTTTTCATAGGCCTTGATTGTAGAGATATATACTTACTTAGATTTATTGGTAATATATCTGTATATACCATCTATACCTATATACATTTCGTAAAGAGATGTACATAAGTCCCTAATCTATAGGGGGTTTGGATACTTTAAGAAGTCCAGTATTTAGAAACCTTAGACAATTTATACAGAATAGATTTAGAAGAATCTAAATATCAATTAAAATGATGTATTCTTCGAAACTTTATTGTTATTTTGGCTATTTATTAATTTCGGCTTACCTTTATTATTTCGTATGTATTCTGGTAGTAAATAACTCTTTTCGATAATATTTTATGATCAAGGACTTATAAAGTAACATACATTACTTTATTACTAGAGTCAGTTGTATGAAACAGATAGCTAAGAAGTCGTTAAAATATAATTATCTGACAAAATATTATCGTACCTAAGGTAAAATAATATTAAAAATATAAATAATAAAAAAAATAAACGATTCCTCATTGTCTGCATTATTGTGACACATATTGGTATTTTTAATTAAGTTTCATATTCTTCCCATTTAAATCATCAGTATACTGTCCTGCGAATCAACAATACGTTGCTCTTTTCCTCAAAAATGTTAAACTGTCATGAACGAAGGATAAAAATAATATATAATATTTAATAACGTATAAAAAACACGAGCTCAATCAGACTGAAAGAGATAGATAAGTCCTCACTGCTCTCTCTTCCTCCCTCTCTCTCTCTCTCTCTCTCTCTTTCTTTATAATAAGAGAAAAGCACAGTACTACCGCGTTAAAATCACGTCAACGCTTGAAATGACGTCGCTGCAGAAGATCTTCTGCAGCGACGCAATTATTGCGCGCGTCAAGCGCAAAATATACGGAAACTTCGTAGAAATACAGAAGCAACAGACGCCGAAATTCGCACGAATAAATAACGTGTGTAAGGTAACACCATGTACAAGTGAGAGAGAGTCAGAGCTTACTTGGTCTCGCTCCGTTGACATTTGCATATTCAAAGTGAGAATTCGCGCGCAACGGACTTGAAAGTGTTTTGTCCTGCAAGGCATCAAACGAATACGAGGATTCGCACGACTGCGTACGTGATACTGCTTCGCTCGTCTGGTGTACACGTGCGGGAAAGGATGTATAGCCATTCTGAAGGAGGCGACTTGGCGGGGACTTACATTAGTGGAATAATTTTGTGAACAATAGCATTTGCGTGAATCCAGTGAACGAATGGAACCTAATATATAATAAATTTATAAACATCATTTATTTGTTCTTTTTCTCTTTATTTTTTCGTTGTTATGTTAACTTTGAGATATTAATTTTAATAGTTAAATTCTTTAGGCTTAGTCAATGAAAGACACTGTTAACAGCTCATCCAATTGCCGCTGCAACTGAGTAATTGACAATTGTCCTCGCGAATGTACCCAATCATTGAGGAGCCATTTCACTATCGCGGAAGCATTAATTCCGATGTCCGTTGCATGCGCAAACCCGAACTATTTGAACCTAGGCTAGAAACTATTATCCGCATCAAGGCGATGTTGTTCTTGCGCGCGCGTGAGAGAGAGAAAGTAAAGTATTTTCGCTGGATCGCTTGTTTGTTCCACTTTGAAAGCTCGGAGAAGGCTAAGTTTCGCGCGCGTGTTGTTAAACATTTGTTAGGAAATTTGGCTCAAAATCAAATTGTTTTCACCCGACATTTTACTCATATTGAGCATTTAAAGCTGTCTTAATTAATAACTAACGAAAAATATTACAAACAATCTCTGAGCAAACAACACAAAACAAACAAACTACAGACACCTTGAACTTTTTATAATCCGAGCGAAAAAAACACTGATTTCACTTCATATTTAGTCTCGAGCATTGTTTAAAAATATAAATATTAAAAAGCATCACAACCCTCACTGACCATTAAAATTGGTGGTTCTCGGAGTACAGCTGTCTGTCAAGCACGCAGCTTGTCTGTCGAGATCTCGTCGACATAGCTGAAAGTAGTAACAAGTAGTATAAGTGTCGAGTCTGTCAGACACGAGTGTCGCAACATTCATCTCCTACCGCTGGTGCGGACATCTGCTTTGGATACGCGTTACGTATACAAAGGCGGAAATAGATTGAATCAGTTAGAAATAATTAGAAGACAGTGAGTTTATCAGGACTTTAATGTGTCAGTTTTACTGTTACGTAATAAATATTATAATATAGAATAACTTATTAACAGTTAAATGTGTCTAAATTTAAGTGGTTAATCTTACGCCATTTGATTGTTTAAAAAAGATTTTTAAGAAAAATAAAGTATACATTTCGATCATCATATTTCTATAAACATAATATCACATAATATAATGAAAAAAATTGCTTTTATCGCATAACTTACAGATATGCCCAATAATCAGTACTTATTTTCATTTGATTATTAAAAAACACGAAAATAAAAAATGAAATAAAATAAATTATGCCTTATTAATTTCTAACAGGTGCCTTCATACAAACAGCATAATTTAGGAGGATATGAGAAGAACATTTGTTACGTTATCAGAGAAATAACTGCAAATAGAAAAGAAGTAGGTCAATTGCTTGGTCGACGACGATGGACCACGCGTGCCGCTATTTGAGAAATTTAAAAGCGTCGGAGCAGGCAACGAAATCGCATTTATTTCGAAAAGTTTGATAAGTGCACACAGTCGTCAGAGTCTAATTAGTCAATTTTTCAGCTTGTTGTTGCGCTAAAGCGACGAATAAATTGGAATACTTGGTTGACCTTTGCGGCGGTCGGGCTTTTCGGCAGTCGCTTACTTTTTCTCTTTCCACGCCAATTCGCAAACTGTGTTTTGACGGCTGTGAAAAAGTTCTTGGGTCAAGTGTTTGCTTTTTTTTTATTTTTTTAACTCGATTTATTAATAAACACCGAATACAATGTTCACTGAATTTAAAAATTAAGTTTAATGACGAATTAATTCTACCATCATATATTGACAGTATAAGTATATGAAAATTTTTTTTCTTTAGAAAAATTATTGCCTTGAATTTCAATACAGATCAATAAAATATGGAAATAATCAAATTTTCAAATTTCCACGTACTTAATCAGTATTAGGATTCAGTCTAAATACTGAAAATCGATTAAATCGATAAGAAGTATACGTAAAGAAGGAAAGCAATTATGTTTATAGATATGGACATTTTACGAAATATCAATTCCCACTTCCATCGCGATTATTGGTCCATAAATATTTTTCTTAAGTAGCAAAAGCATTACCGATAAGTCGATGCACGTTCTACGCGGCTGCACTTAGCATGTAGTGCATAGCTTCATATTTACCGAAGTGTGCATATAATTAAATTCAGTGATAACTTTAGAATATCGATAAATCGTAACTGACTAGTAAACTGTACTCAGAAATCATCTAGCTGAACGAGCATACGAAGCAACTCAGCAATTGTTCTATCAACGTCGGGTTGTTGTAATTATGCCGGATTATCTGAAAATGTATTACTTTTGTCTGGGACAACACGAATGCAGCTACTATGCAACACAAAATAAAAATGCAATAATATAACGTTTACAAAATAAAATTAAAAAAATAATTTCATAATAATATTAAATTTAATCTCCTACTTTGAGTAATTCTAATTGCTTTTCCAGCCTTTATTCACGAATATCTACTTAAGTTTTATCGAGCCTATTTGACTATACCGTTGTCATATTCACTATCCTTTAAACTGAATTCTCATCGAGCATTCAAATCTTCGCAAAACGATACTCAGACAGGTAAGCATTAACCCCAATTAGTTCTATAAGAGCTAGTTCATTTTTGACAGTAAGCTCGTGTTATAAAAGCTAGTTATAATATCTTGAATAATTTATTTCTATGCTCATTTTCACTTAGAACTCAACTTAATATACTTAATTTTCAATCTCGGCTCAATTACTGCCATTCATTTTAAAATTTCAAAAGTACTCTATACCTTGGGTTTATTCGCTTAAAAAATATAATTTGATTAATAGGTATAACAAAAAATATCTAAATTTTTAAATTATTTTTGAAAATCGGTTAGCCTTAGATTTTATAGTAAGTTGTGCAAAGAACATAGCTATCGATTACCACTACTGCAGAATCTTTATCGTAAGAAATGTTGCGCATATACAGCCAATTTTCAATTTCACCCGAGAAACTTGCTACTACGCATCTGCAACACTTTCAGCTATATGAGGATGATAAAGTTGTAAGCGCTTCCAAGACATTTCCTGGCTCACTTTCACTGTCAATGCTTATGTACAACTTGTCAATGGGATATGAAAAGTGCCAAGCAATGAAAGCTAAATATGTCGATATTCTTGATTGACACGAATTTAATGGAGGATTCTAAAGCACAAGTATCTGTTTAATTGGCACATGAGAAAGTATCATTATTGCATGTTCTTTCTCCTAATACTATTCGAAAAAGAAACAGATGAAAAATAAAACTTAAAAAAATCTTACATCGAACAAATCTGAAATATGTAATAACACAGTTCTTTTTATTTTGGATAATAATCTGCTTTAAATTCAGACGCAGAGAAGAATGACAAAGATAATTAAGACGTCAAGATCCATCGCACCAATCAAAAATCTCTTGACCCCCTGTGGACCAACCACAAAATCTGCAGTTACCCTCTACCCCTTCGTCGCATAGAATAATAACCGCAGGCATAATAACGACTACTTCCTGGACAAACCGCCGTGCGTAGTCAGTACATTCTGATCCGGCCTTTGTGCATCAAGACAGTAAAGACCTCTCGCACAAAACACATTTCCGGAAAGCCATTAATCTCTCCATCAAGCAGTGGCGGCGGCGGCAGCAGCAGCAGCAGCAGCGGCAGCAATGGAGGCAACTATATACAGCTCCATTTGAATCAAGCCCGGCAAAGCGAGCAGTAGCTTCAACCGCGTAAAAAGCTCCAGCAGAAGCAGTGCCGTAGCCTCGTCGAGCTAACGGTAATTAAAGGCCGAATTACCGTTTTACGAGCACTCGACCGAGCGGGCTGCTGCTGCTACTGCACGCAGTCGTCGTTTCTCGCGACGATGACGCGCCAGGAGTAGGAGGAGTCTTAGTACGCTGCAAGCTCTATCTCTCTCACGCGCGCGCAACACGAGATTGATGTAGCTTTTTTTACGTCGCGCATCCTTATGGCAAATTTATTGATTACATAAATTTTGCTAGGGAGAAAGCAGAGGTGGAAGTTAACGATGAGGCTGCCTTGGCTTTAGAGCCGATGAGACTACATTTTTTAGTCTATATATGTATGGGTGGCTAAAGCGATTCCCCTTCACCCAACAGTCTTAACTCAATTTAGTCAACGGCTAACCGAAAGTTGGATAACCCCTGAGGGTACGATGTTGGAGTAGTTAGTTTCTTATTTTTTTCATTCGCATTAAAGTTCAACTCTCGATTGAAGGAATAATAATATAGAATAATAATAGTCTCTGGAATCCCGGTATAGAGTAAATAGAGTTGGTGATCAATTTTCATCTGAATACATTAGTAAAATAGACTTGTATTGTCTTGTGCAATTCATCAATACAAAACTTTCATAAGTTCTATAACTCGTGGTGTAGGCTTTAAATTTGAAATAGTGAAAAATTTACTTTCTTAATAGTGAAATTAGTGTCACTCTCTGAATTAGTCTACTTTTCACTTTAAGTAAAGGGAAAGAAAATTAATTTTACAATGCAGTGTATTTGTACGGATATTATAATATGAAATTTCTCTTGTATTATACATGATCTGTAATTAAGTATGTAAAATCATCCACATTTTTAGTAGCCATAATATCGACGAGCGTTTGAAAATACTAGAAAATATTAGACAGTTTTAGGAACTTTATTCTCTCATCTCTTTATACGATTTACCTTGATTTCATATCCTTAAGCACACGTTCAAAACAATAATACTTTTCCTCGTAATTAATTTCCAACGCATTAGTAACGTACAGATCCTGTAAAAAATATCAATTATAAAAAAGCAGGAACATTCGATTCCTAATGGACTCTCTCAATTATTTCCGTCTGGAGAACAAAAAATACGCGCGATCCTCCCACTTCGTTTACCGAACGGAACGAGCCATCCGAAAAAATTTCGCATCCTCCCTTCGGCCAGCCATAAAACACCGGTACGCTACGTGCGCTCGTAGCTGCGCGCCTCTTATTTATGCTCTCAATAAATAAAGAAGAATGACCTCCTGAAAAGAAGAAAAAATATATATAAGTAACCGAACGTCGCAACCTTATCGCAGCGTGAAAACGGATTCTCTTCGCGAGTGTCATTAGGGAAACTCTAGCGCCGTGTAATTAAAGCCATCGACAAGGCCTACGGCAAAATTGTTATTAAAGCGCCCTACATTGAGACTGGGAGAGAGAGAGAGAGAGACAGAAAAAAAGAGTAAACGTGTGAGCGCAATTTTTCGACTCTAGGGACATGGTTCGATGATGAACACGGAAGCTTTTGTCTTTTTCGCACGACGTGACGTTTTACTCTATGTACGGCTATAATGGGAAGGTTAGGCTTTTTGTTTCGTGACGAAAGCAAGACAGATTGTTAGAGGATTTTTTGTTTTGAGTGACAAGAGGCGCGGTTGCTTTCGTTAGTCACGCACATCGATGGTACAATTATGTGTATCTATGAATACGTGATCAAATATAAGTAATTATTTTGCTTTTTTATGTTTCACAAATTTCGCACATTTGGAAGGGATAATTACTGGAAAGCGTTGGTAAATGTATATGACAAACGAGTAATTACTATGCTTATAACTGTGCAATAACGAATAATTCAGAACCGGTTATTCGTAAGGTATAAAGAGTGCTAACAAATCTCGCATCATTTCATTTATTTGAAAATGTAATTAAGAGAAATTGGATTAATTCCTCCGAGAGGTCTCAAGTACTAGTACTCTTCCATAGCGGATATTCTAAAATATAATACTTCATTAGACAAGTATAATAGACTCTTTGAGCTTTCCACGTTAGTAATTGAATAGTTTCAGAGTCATTTTCACCGCATACGTAATTTCATTTCAATTTTCTTACTAAAAAGATTATATATTATACACTTTCACAGTTGGTAGTTATCGTATACATTCAATAGGTTAAAATAAGTCTCAGTGTCGCAAAGTGCAACAAGCTAGCTTCGAATTTTTGCTTTGCCGTTTCCCCTTCCGCCTCCTCCACTCACTAAACAATTTATAATTTACATCGTTCTGCAAGCGCATATTTCGCCAAGCTTCCGAAGCATCAAACATTCAAAGACGCACAAACAGCAGGTCTCCGCAATGGTTCGCTCAAAAATCTCCTTAAAGCTCGAAGTTTTTCCTCTGAAAACAAAAACTATGAGAAGAAAAAAAATGAAATTTCCATAGTGAATTTCTCTCTTTGTCGGACTTCTCTCTTTCTCTTTCTCTAGCGTTGGGGACGAGCATTGCAAAGGGAGGTAAAGCGATTTCCGGCAACGGCGGTGGCGACAGGCGTCCCGCGAATTTTCAGCTCGTTATTTTCCGCCGCTTTAAGACCGACTGACAGGGCTTTCCAACTCCCGGGGATTTCGCGTCTTCCGAGGTATTAATGTTTCTACTTCGCGTCCGATCCACCACTACCAAGTGCGCGCAAGAGACAGAGAGAGAGAGAGAGAGAGAGAGAGAGAGAGAGAGAGAGAGAGTGAGAAAGGGAGAGAGAGGGGGGACGCGAACTGGTCGCAAATGTACGTTTGCAGTAAGTATCGGGCTACATTATTTACGACTACGCGAATGCGCGTGGAGGGTGTTGTGCAGAAGGAAGGCAAAAAAATGCCGCGAATACTCGGGGATTATTTTGCATTTAATTATTGAGATTTATAGTATTTCTCGGCTGGTTTTTGTCGCGCTACGATCAACTTTCGTTTTTTTAATAAATGAGAAATCCCGCAAAGATTTGAATTGGCGGGTTTTTATGCTTTTCAACTGATCATCTTTGAAAGATATTGAACGAGGATGAGATGAGCGTTGATTACATCCGCAGATGTGCCTGATTAATTCTGCGAGTCTGAAAAATAATTAAGCAGCAGAGTAAAAACGTATGGGTATTAAAATGGACGAGCAGACTGATGATACGTATCAGAAGAGATATTGTATGTAAAAAGACGACAAGAACCAAATTGATGAGATTCCGAAAAAAAACTTGTTAAAATATATTGAATGAGAACTCAAAACGTAGACGGTTATATCGATTGCAACTATATACTAAACGATTAATCTTTAAACGAGTCGCGACGCTATGCTAAAGAATCAAATAGAAGTGTGTGAAAAATTCAACCGGTCTTAGAATAGACACATCATTGGGCAGAAATATTCGTACAGTGCAACGAACTAATTAAAAATTATTCGCAGTTGTTTCTTTGTTTTATAATTACATTTGGTATACGTATGAAAAAATTGTAATATTTTCTCCCTTCCGAAGTCCGATGCATAAATAATATATACTGCATTAATAATATATTATGCATAAAGTACGAGCATGCTTTTAAAAACAAATTTTAATTGATTCAATTCGATGAACTCATCAATGCAATTAGTTTATTAACATAGTTATTACAGTTGTTCTTATAAATTATTTTCTTTTTCATCGAAGACACCGATGTGTATCCCAGTAGTCCTCGGATGACAAAGCCGGTCCTTCAGAAGATATATCAGATTGTGGTCGCGTAGCTTTTATGTATACCCCGTTTCCAAAACCAATAATAATACTTTATTGATTTATTTGATAAAACTTGTTATAATTTATTCGCCGTATTTACTGAAGCTTTATTGTCGAAAACAAAGAATGTGTAATTTTTCAAATACAACAGACAACGCGACAACGTTCTGATCACATAGAAACAGATCGATTCGTGGGCTAGGCTTTTTGCTAAAAAATAATTTAAATCTTCACTAATATTATACAACTTAAAATCTCATTAAACTCTTCACAAGATTATCGATTACGAATCGTTAACGCAAGTGACTAAAATGTTTAGATAATAAGACAAATGAAAAAAGGCGGCCTACTTACATAAGAATTTCCGAGCTCGAGGAACGCATATATCGGCTAACAACTGCGTTATTTCGGGCGCGGCGAGAGGTCATTATATGTGCGTCAGGTAGCAGCAGATAAGCGGAGGCCGGGAGTAGGAAGAGGGTCGTGGCGCAGCGCGCGCTCTGCGGTATTGATTACACCAGCGGAGCAGCCTCCCTATATCCAGGTGCGCCGCGGCAGGGTCAGATCTCTCCCACCCACTACGCGCAAGCTCCTGCGTCACCTGAGCAACTCTCTTCTATACATGAACGTGTACGTATACATATATATATATATATACGACGTATTTCATGGGGGAAACGTGCGTTATCTCAATCTCTCATGATCGTTAGATATTTTGTTATTTTTTGTTTTTTAAATTAAACCTGAGTGCGCACGGATTGATTTATTATTGTTACTTGCTTGGTGATGCGCTCTGTGTATTGTTCTTTGGATCTACGGCGCTTTTATTAAGATGATGATAGTATGGAAATAAAAAAAATTGTGTTGATTTTTATTTTTGGTTTATTCCCTCTGTTGACGATTATTCAGTTTTTGAAGAACTGTTGTTTTGTACTTTTATTGGTGATGAGAATACATAAATCTTACGATTGAATGTCTTGCGCAACTTCCAAAAGCGATTATCGATTTGGTTTTGTATAATAACAGTATTTGTCAATATTTTGAAAATATACTAGAATATTTGTTAAGTACGACAGTCATACGGAAATGCCTTATAGTTTTATCATCACAAAATCACGTTATCCATATCTTCGACAATTATCAATGAATCGAGCAGAAATTTTGCACAGATGAAAGTACTCTTTTGATTTTTGATATTTTTTAACTGCAAAAATGGGAGCAATCTTTCACTATTTCCCCATGTTAAATATTCAAAGTTTTGTGCCACGATTATATCAATAAAATTACAACCGATCTTAACAAAATTTTTTTGGTACATTCCCTTCACCCTAACATTGTGACCGACTGAAATTTAGTCATTACAAAAGACATAAAGTTATAAGATCATTAAAAAGTACAAGTTTTTCTAATTTACACGTAGTATAAAAAATGCTTGGAAAAAAGTTAGCCTTACAAAAGCAAATTTTAACAATAAAAAATCTGATTTTTATATAAAATTTTAACAAATATACATTTTATATTAGAATGTTCAATATATAAGTTGTATATCTATTTATTACAAATAGTTTGCATTATTGTCGTTTGTCTTAATCTTTGATATGCCAAAATAGAAATTTTCTTTACAATTATTACCACTAAATGGAATTGTATTAAACAATAATGTTTTTCTTTACACAAATAGCAAAAAAAATTGACTGAGCCGAAATACCTGAAATATTATTTTTTTTTTAATTATAAATATATACTTCATTTGTTTATTTGTTGTTATCTGTCTTAATATTTTTTAAATATTAATAAACATGTGGAGTGCGAAGCATGAACTTTATGTCGACAGACGAGCGCGCAGCGCGAGCGTGAACGATCGTGCCTTAAATGCAAAACATTTCGCGATTAGCATGTCTTGCATCGCCTGGCGATGCAAGGCGGTAAGCCATCGCGGCCCTCGGGTCGCGCCTGGCGCGCTAGTTTTTTATTACGTTTATAAAAGGAACGCGATATCAATTCATGGATGTATAACTTATTCCAAATTAATTTAGATACTATTCGATTCATATATTGATAAAATATGAAAAATATTCAAAAATGAAAAATAGAAATAATCGAAGAAAAATTTTCTTTTAAGAAATCATGATAAATCTCTCACGATGTGTGTGTGTGTGTGTGTGTGTATGTGTGTGAATACTCTGATATGTTTAAATTGTCAAATTCTCTTTAATTTTAAAGACAATCATCGTGAAAATCTAAATTGGATCTATATTAATACATAAACAGTTATGGGTGCGTTTCATGAAATAATTGTATGATTCGTAATTCTGACACTTACAAATGTATATCTAAAAAGTTTTTAACAAAACTTAAAATTTTACTATTACAAAGCTCCCTTGCTGAGGAAGAATTTATTTTATTCTTCAGGATTTTATGAAAATCTCCTTCTAACTTATCCAGCCTCAGAAAATTTGACAATTCTTCCTTGATTTCATTAGAAATATTCTCGGTCATCTGAATTCTTTGTAAAATAAGAAGTGTTCTATATCGAGAATGGTCCAGGTATTTAAACGTTAAATTATTGACATTACTGTAATTACTTTTAAAACATATCTGAAATTTGTAAGCTTTTTTAATATAATTAAATGCCTTCTTGCAGGCAACACATAAAATGCATTAATATATTCCCGTCATATCGCGTACTATTTCACTAGGCGACAACATCTCACAGTACTATAATCCGCGAACACAACTAAAATAGTAGTCTAATATATAGAAGACTCACAGAAGACATTGCATCAAATATGTCTTTTCAATGCGTCATTTGAAATATATATTACTTTGACAACCGAGTCTACATGTTACTTGTTCATGTGCTCGATGCTTACATCGTATTTCAAATACCGTGTCGAGAAAATGTCTACGGTGCCATGTTCAATACGACTTCTTAATACTTTACACGCCAAAGTAAAGACCGTTCAACTGCGGAATATTCCCTTCGGATGCAAGTATTTTTTTATCTACCGATTTTAATGATAGTTAAATATATCTTTACTTCGAGTACCGTTCTTTCGATAAGTAATGACATTGCTTGTAGCTTACGAAATGAATTTTACCGGTCTAACGTATCTCCGATCGCCTTTTTTTAAAGCAAAAGTCTCTCGCAATCATTGAAGACTAGACGTGCCCGAACACAAAATATGCTAAACAGAATACGTGCTATAGCTATATAACAGACTCCAGAACTATAAACTCTACGCGTTGGTCGATTTACATCCATTACATACAGGTGCCGCAGTCGAGCGGATGCTGCAAACAGTTACCAAACAAATTAACATACTGATAACTTCACTTGGACAATAATGCTACTCTTTTTTTATCGCCTTTATGTGTTGCTATAGATACTTGTTTAATTAAGTAAGCTGATTCCCTGAAATGAATTACGTTTTATTTTGAGTTAAATTAGTGGTGACGTTTGTTAGATTTTTATAGAGATTATTATAACTTTATTTTTGACGCGCAGCTTTTTTATTCAAGCAGTGTGTGCAGGCATCGTATTAAATCCCGTTGAATTTTATCAGGCTTAGTTAATACTTAAAAGTATTTAAGTATAAAATAAAACAAATTTATCTGCAGCACTTGAATATAGATGTATGTAACCTCTTTAAAAAATTACGAGTGAAAACCTGAACTATAATAGAAAAAATTCGTTATAGAAACACTATTAATATTGATCTAGCACATAGCTTTATTTATTTTATTAGAAAGTAATTATAACTAGCCGTCATGTATACATTGTGAAATAGCTATTTATTTATTATTTGTAATTCGAAATTTATTTAAAAGAAAAAAAATATATATATATTGAAATGCCAATAAAAATAAAAATCTTGTAGTGTTTGATCTTATAAACCCACAAGATTCACCAAACTCAGAGAATGCATTAAAAAATTGATTTAAAAAATATAAACAATCCTATGAATAAAAAATAAATTCTTTTCACACCTTTCGAGTAAAAAGAATCAAATATATGTGTCAAATTTTATTGACATATATCGCGAATATGGTTCATCATATCTATTTCAAGATACGCACACGCGGCGCACGCGCGCATCGATATCGACATTGTCTAAAAACACGTGACTCGCACTTCAAACAGCTCGAAAGCATGTTTCTGCGGTATTTTAACGAAACTGAAAATTTTACTGTTAAAAAGCTTTCTCCGGAGAGGAAGCAATATCCAGGTGCGAATTGCAACGAAATTCGTAGTGACAGCTGCTGCTACTGCAGCTTTTCTCTATATGTACGTTCATGATGCAGAACGAAAAAAATGCCCTGAACTCTCTTTGTTTTCTCGCTTCTCACTTTTATTTTTTATTTTTATTTTTTTATTTTTAGCCGTAGAATGCTTGTGGAAAAGCGCCGCTTCGATTCCTTTTTGCTTTCGTTCTTGTGATTTCTTTTATTTTTTTTTTGTTTGGTATCGAATGACTCCTCTTTCGACGTATAATTTCTCAGCCAAAATTGAGAGATTTAAGTTTTTTATATCATCCGCAGTGAGAATCAATTTGAATCAAAGAGGATTTTTAAACATAAGGAATTTTAAACTAAAGCTGAATATTGATATTGTGCATTGGTATTACTATGTTTCCTCTTTTAAAATAATATCGACATATTTTGCATTGAGAGTATGTCGTCGATCTATGTGCGCTTTGTTAAAATTGATAGATGAAAAGCCCAGATAAAAATATTACTTTCCTTCGGAACATCGAACGAACACACAGTGGTGATCTGTCTCATTGCTTAAAAATCCTTAGTGACACCGTGATTACAAATGCTTTCTGTTTAATTAAGTTTCTTTCATGAAGAACCTTTGATTTGATTATAGGAAAATTGTGAGATTAAAAATTAGTTAATGTATCCATAGATATATATATATGCATAAAATACATGTACTCCATTTGATAATATGAGATACGTCGATAAAAAATCACAAATATTTTGCGATTGATAATAAGCCATACGTCTACATATTTTAATTAACCAAATAATTCTTGCATTATACATTCGAGTGTTTAGATAACAAAATTTTTTAGAATTGAGCATTAGCAAAAAATCTGCACATTGTATACAATCCAAATAACAAACATCTTTGAAATTCAAAACTCCTAATTTGTGCAAATCAGCAGTGTGAAATGAAATATCATAATCTCATAAAAGTTCAAACTGTAATAAATTCAATACAAATATACATATGAAATATAATACTCCTTGAAAATGATACCTTTGGGCTGTCCAAAATTCATGACGAAAATTCGCTTTACAACCTCGACCTCGTGTATTAATAGCAATTTCAAGTATCACCAGCTGCAAAATTTCCACTCGAATTATAAACAACCCATTAATCATTCAATCTTTTTCATACTCCCAAGAGCGATCAATTAACGATTCTTTGTTATTAATTTTTTAACTCTCTGCCCCCTTTCCTCTCGATTTTTGTCCTTCTGTACACGATATAACAGAAGATTAAAACTTAACGATTCATAAAAACATATAACATATAACATATCCCTGTCGTAAATCTTCTTGTAAGCATCGCATGTATTTGTGACGTTGTTCTTCTTACAAATATTAATTAATCTTAATCATTTTATTTTTAACGATGCACAAAGCGGTTTAATTAGCTCAGAATCACCTCACAGAGAAATATTTAAATTCTCTCGCCAATGCTTGTGTGTGTACCGACTCGATTAAATTATTACATGCTTTCTAAATGTCACGCAAGTTCTTTTAAAATAATTTTTTTTTTTCAGTGATTAGTTATATTTGTATACATCAATTTAAGTAATCGATATTTAAGTAATCGGCTTGAAGATTTATTTAAGCTGTAAAACTTTTTTAATTTACAGTTTGAAAATGCAGCTTTATGAATGCGCTATATGAAACTAGCGATAAAATACTATATTAATACGTATAAGCATTGAACCTACATATAAATATTATATTGAATATTTATGTCTGTGGAGATTTATTGGAGCTTGGTTGTTATTTAAATCAATAAAGCCTGTTTAGAAACGATTGAAATAAATTAAAAAATGAAACTAGATGTCCGCGAATAGGTCTGTAAATGAATACACAATTCATTCGGTTTAGAGCTGTAAGCAGTTTGATGATACCATTAAAATATTAGGATTCAAATACGTACATAGAGCTGACTATAAATTCGATGACTGATCATTTCGCTCGTATACTGCGCAATATATAAAAAATATACATTGTACCACAAAATAACGATTTTTTATATTTTAATATACATTTTACAACTTCACAATTTAATAACAGCAAGATGAATGCATAGAAATAAAATTTATCATTCAGTCTTTTCTATAAAAGTAAATTTTCCTGCAAATATATTCTCTCGGCGATTCAAAGAAATCAATCGAGAAAAAACAATGTCTGGTCATTCTTAGTTGATTATCAGTCACGGGTATTTCAAAAGCTACGATAATCAAGACTCTAATTATTGTATAAACTCTACCTTAACAAACTTTCCTTGGAAAAAAATAAAAAAGCCCCTAACTCTTTGTATGCACAAGAATTGTAGCGTAAAAATCAGAGCAGTCATGTATAAGCGGTGGAAGAATGCAGTTAGTATCTGAATTTTTCCAGATTAGAATCACGCAACATTAGTTAGAAGCACTGCAGTTTCACGTCAGAAAGAAATTTAATTTTTAAACAAATGAACTCCTTTTGTGATTCTTTTTTTAGTTGGCGAAATCGAATTTTCGTATTTTAGTTCCACATTTACTCATCATCGTGGAACTACGTTTTTCAGTCGAAACAGCTACAATTACAAAAAAAGAAGAAAAACTCTTCGGTACAGATATACTCAATCGATTTCACTGTGCATTGAAACAGATTATCCACGACGTCTCTGTATCTCTTTCTTTGCCGTTTCACTTCTTGTTTTTTTTTTCAAATGTCATTCGCACACGCTCGCGGTAAATTCCTTTTCATTCTCTACTCATCTCTCTTTCCCATGTTCTTTGAAAAATTCCGGGAAAGTTCTCGCTCTACGTAGGTATGCGTGTGCTATACACACATATGCGTCCATAGGTGCAGCTACGAAATGAATAGAACTACGCGTACATCGACGATGCTGCGAAAAACAGTTCTCTACTGGGGGTACATAGTTTGTTTGTTGCATATATGTGTGTGTGTATACATATAGTGTACGCGTAACGCGAAAAAAGCGGGTGAACTAAAATATAAGCTTTTTGGAGGGAAAAAAATAATTTTGCGCATATGCGGGAGAAACAAAGCAGTATATGCGAACGTATATGCGGGTAATGTATTGGAGTCCGACGATTGCCTATATTGCCCGCGTTTTTCGCGGTCGGTGGAATTTGGAGATTTTTTTCTAACGCAAAAGCTCGGTGATTCAACTTCGAATGTGGGTCGTACGAGCAAATAGCGTCATTTTCATAAACACGTGGAGTAGATCGCAGAAATAGTTGAATGCGAAGCTATTTCCAAATTTTTAAGTCGTTAATCTGATTTGCTGAGATGATGTTTTTTTAGTGTAAATCAAACCTATAAGCATTATATACTATGAAAATCAGATTCGCGCTTAAGATACTAAAGAAACAGATATATTATTGGTGAGTCAAGTGAACACAAAAACTGATTTCGTCATTTATGAAATAAAACTACGTTTATTATTGAAAAACACGCAAATAATCACAGCAAATGAAAAATCAACACTAACGAGTATACTCGTTACAAGCTAACGGTAAAAAGTCCTCCAAATCTGAATCACTTCTCGCGATCAAAAAAAAGAACTAGCCACCGATACCGCAGCTCCTTCAAAATAAAAATAAAAAACCTTAATCTCGCTCAAAACAACCTACAGACTTCGAATCCTCGAAAGAAAAAAAAACATATATCCTCGCTGATCTCCTATTTTGATTAGTTGGAAAACCGGTAAAGTACTCGATCTGATCTATATATACAAGCAAATATACTCCTATCTACATCCAACACATCCGGAAATAGATATTCGTACGGCAATCTATAGAATCCATTCGGTATCATCCGGCAGGAGCTCGCAACTAAAATATTCACGGCGTTGGCTCTTCGCTCGTCGAATCGAACGAGCGAGCTCTTTTTCGGGTATCACCGTGACTCCGCGCGTATTTTCGCCTTACGTTATACATACACATGTACCAATACTCCTCCCCTTCCCTCGATCCTCTCGGCTTCTTTATGCCTCCATATACTAGCGCAACCAAATAATGAACGATCTCGTATATACCAAAAGCAATCGAGTTTTTTTTCGCAACTCCAAATGAGCGCCGAAGTGAATTTTTTTCGCGAGAAGCGCAACTTAAGCTCTAGAGAGAGAGAGAGAGAGAGAGAGAGAGAGACGATAAAGGAGGAGCGCGAACGTGCGCGGAACTTTTATGCGCTAAAGGAGAAAAAAATAAGGGCTAAAAGGACTACGGAGAGGTAAAAAGCTCTTGTTGTTATGGTCCTATTTTTTAACCATCAATGTGTTTTTACAAAGTTTCGCTTTTGGATAAATCGTGAGCTTTCTGAGCCTACTAAATTCAATCGGTTACCTGTTTTTTTTTTACTTGAATTTTTGGTGAATTATATTCGTGAACATTCGCAAAAATACAAAAATTCAGAAAAAAATGTTAATCTAGGCAAGTGTAAGTCTGTGTTCTCTTTTTCATTTCTTGTTAATAAAAGAATTTAATAACGTAATGTTTGATGAAATAATATTATATGTTCAACAGTAATTTTACTAATTGAAAAAATGTTCTGGGGTGCTATGTAAAGAGCAGGTTAACCTGAAAATCGGTTTATTATCAAAATACTCTCTATCATCTAGTTTATCTATATAGAAATTTTCGTATGTAGATAGTGAAAGCAAGATTCTCCCAATTTCCCATAACATAAATAGTCAACGCAAGCGAACGAAATTAAATGATGCTCCGCTTTAAAATTGCGAATCGCACCCACGTTGTACATATTTCACAACCTCGTTACGTTACTTTTACCACGTATAACCTTATTTATCAGGAATGATATAAATAACGATTAAAATTACACTTCGCAATTAATTATCGGATCCGTTAAATAGAGCACCTGATATAATAAAGTACGCGAAGCTTGGAAAGTAATTTTACCCCGTTTACAAATAACGTCGCGATATTCTCACACAAATTTCCAGCGAATACGCATATAATAAAACTACAGGATTATCAATATTTTCATTAGGCGTGACGTTGCTGTAATTGCACCCTGTCTGACCTGAAGAGAGAAAGAGAGAAGCGACGATAAATCCTGCGTTAGCTATATTAATCAGACGTCATTTCAACTACTGTTGAAGTAACCAAATGAAAGCGTAAATGAAAGCAGCTTATATCAAATATCGCGCACTTGTATTGGAATCCCAAATTACAGCCCTATACGAAGGAAAACTAAAGACGCGGGAGCCCCTAGGCAAATTTGCATCCTCGGGCCGATTCGGCCACTCACGATGCAACGCGACCTTACGTTGACCGAGCTTTTGTATCTTTGTAGGGTGGCGACTGGCACGCGACCGCACTACTATCGCTATAAGTATGGCCTGAATTTCTATATTCAATATGTACACGGGTTTACATATATTGTTGGAAATAACTACGAACGTTAACATAGATCAGCTAACAGACCCTTACTGCACCCTTCCCAGTCAAATCAGTCCTGCATGAGTTTTCAAAGCAGCATCTTTAAGCATCTATATCGCTCATATCTATTATCTAAATAAATAAATACGAAAATTAAAAATATATATATATATATATATATCCTTGTTCATTCTAACACAAATACAATTTGACTGGGATAAACCGCTCCGGCGAAAAGCGAGTTTCGAGTTTCTATCGAGGGTAGGAGTTTGGCGCGATTACTCTGTCGAGATTTATATATACATACGATACAACTCTTATTACGAATTGCCACCAGACGTTATGGAAAGCGGGCGATTTTTGAACTTTTTCGTCGCTGTCGAAGTGAAGCGTCGGAAAGAATTTCTTGACTCTTCGAGAATATATAGAGACTAAAGCAATGAAGTATCGCGAGCTAGAAAAAGTAAACAGTGAGGATACTCCACACCTGACGCGGCGAAAGGCCATAAAACAAAAACCGCGACACTTTGAAACAGCAAGATTCTCGCGGTGGCTACGTGTCGCGCATTCGTTATGTAGACCAAAGCATCTCTCCAAATATACATCTTCCTCGGCACAACTACCTAGGGAAACATGTTGTCAAATATTCCGACGCCAGCTCCCTTAGGACAAGTCGCTCTTTACAATGTATATAGGCGTACCTATAGATCCAAGGTTTCCACATTTTTTTCGTATATAGACAACATTATACGAGTTTAAGCATCATTTATTATTTTGACTCATTTTTCCGATCTTCATTTCATTTTAATTTTATTTGTAGAATCGTAGAAGCTAATTTGTAATTTGTTACGTTACAACAACATAAATTCATTCGCTGTATATGCAGGGATGCATGAATCTAATACAAGCATGTATATATGTTCCTGCTCGTCTGTAAGCACTCGGATTTCTTTGTTTTCTGTTGAACTAGTATCACCAAAATACGTACATTCCACGTACACATTTCTTTCGTGTTAATAAATCATAATACTAAACTTAGTTTAATCTGCGCATCGAACCTACTGTGAAGCAATAAAGAGCGTTTTTCCCAAGGTTTATTAAGGGTTATTATTAAGCACCAAATGTATAAAGCATAATCGTGTTACAACTATAATCCTTTTATGATCTATGCAATATTTATATCCCTACAATAATCTCTACGTATTTTTCCTCCGCACGTGTCCGAACCTCACTCCCGAAATAATAGCATTTCCCCTCAATAGAATTTGAAAATTATGTGAAGAACCTCGTATATACGTCCCACTTTTTCTCAATTTCTTTATTTACTGAATCTTTTTCGTTTTGCGATAATTCAGAAGATATCAGAAATATTCTCGACACCGAACAGAACACACATCTCACTTTTGTTCGCTACATGTTGACTTTTGTTGTAACTTAGCTTGTATGATTCTTAATAAATTGTGTTAACTTGAAAAATTACAAACGTGTGTCATTACTTTGACAATAATTTCAACCAGTTGTGTGAAAATACGCTTAGAACAACAGAAGTTTTTTGCACAATCTCGTATAAGCTTCAACATAATTATTAAATTTTAATGAAACCAACTAGATTTAAAAGTATTGAATCTTTGTGCTTTATTTTATTTGGATAATTCCTTAAATATTTAATCTGCCTTAATTATTGAATAAAAATAACCGCATTGTTATAAACATATTAAATTTTAAATTTAGTAATTTGCATTTCAAAGGTGTCTTGCCCCCTTAAAAATTTATTACATGCAAAAAAGGTAAATTAATTTGTAAGAAAATATATGCCGATAAATTAGCATTCATGTTGTAGAAATCATCATGATTATTGTTATAAGTCTGCTTTCGTCAAAATTAAAGAATCGAGAACGGACGTTTCAGAAATTCAGTTCCGCGCCATTTATTACACTTTTCCACTAATTGCTTTTCTGACAGAACTTTTCATTTCATTAACAAGCCTTTTACTAATAAATGTATTCAGTGTGTATTCAGTAAATTAGCGATGAGTCCTCTCTGCCGATGAAACATTTTTTAAATGATTTATTCAGAGTAAACTTTATACAAGTTATGTAATAAAATAAGGGGATTCGAGTTTGTGAAAATAGGTAATTATATTTTTTAAAGTGTTGATATTACAAATTGTTATAATAGCAATTCGTATACAATCTTTCTCTTTCTACCCAGTGAAGTACATACAGTAGTAGAACCAGCAGAATTATTTCAGAAAATCGGGATTCATCATTACTAGAAATCCAAAGATAAAGATATTTTACAAGCACTTCCTAGTTCGACAATTTTTCATACCAAGAAATTCGTCATAAAAACAGAAAGTTAACAATGAACATAGAATCAACAACAAAGACTTTCAGGTTGAATAATACCAACATCAATGCCGCTATACGTAATCAGGACATAAAAGAGCCATTGGCAACAACCCAGAACGAAACTCCAAAAAAAAATCTATTACCACTCATTCCACGGACTTACGTAATCCGCTACATAAAAAAGGTCGGAATCACATACCCAGCGAGCCTCGAATAAATTCATCTCTGACGGCTCAACCGCATGTTTACCGAAGCTGTCAACGATCTTTCTTCGGGGGTATAACTTTAGGACGAAAGCCCACTCATCGACAAATGGAATAGGTTTTCGGGTGGATTTGAAATAGTTAGGACGAAGAAGTTTACGAGTCGTCAGTAAATATATGATAATACTTACTGATATATACGAAATTGCCCTACAAAGAAATTACGAGTTTATAAAATTTTGGGAAATAAAGTGCTTGAA
Source organism: Apocrypta bakeri (assembly GCA_018906985.1). NCBI lineage: Eukaryota > Metazoa > Arthropoda > Insecta > Hymenoptera > Pteromalidae > Apocrypta > Apocrypta bakeri. The sequence continues at coordinate 21,382,115 of JACCIA010000002.1, forward strand.
ATACGGATACAGCCATGTATGAAGAAGTTTTATTGTTCTCCGCATATGGGCAATTTTCATTTAAAGAGAATACTTTATTTATAGTAAGGTATACTGATGGTTAAACAATAGGTGGGCAAAAGGATCAATAAAATTCGCGAGAGAAAAAACTTGAATAGAATAATGGATTTATTAAACACAAAGCTTATTTTTCTCTCGTAAATAATCATAAAACTATAATGATGTAAAAATCGATGAGTAGGAAATGTGTACTTGCTTTGTTTGACATCTCTGCTCAGAGGCAATCAAATCTTCGTTTCAACGATGAAACAATTATTCCAACGAATCGGTACTGTATATCCGTGGATTATTTAAATTCTATTTAAAGCTTTATTTGTTCGGTGGATTATTGAGCTCACAATAATTTAATCAACTTTGTAAACACACGTAATCGTATAATAATTTACAATCTATGTATCCGCCGAAACATTATCATTAGTTCGTATTGTTGCAATAAAGAATTTAGCAAGAATTCAGTAAGAATTTCAAATAAGTTTTAAGGTATTCGTGGAAAAAATAATTACCTATGTTTCAATCTTATAAAAAACATTCTTACCCCAGAGATATATCCAGATACAGAACATTATGTAATAACGATGAATTGTAGAACGATATATACAAAAACATAATGAAAGTCCATTTCTTTAAAAATAAAGCTTGTACAGAGCAAATATGAATTTTCCAATTTTTTTCAACAAATGAACGAGTATTAGTCGTTACTTTTTCAGACTCGGATGAAATTTTTAGCATGTCTACCGCAGTCATGCAGTCCGAGTATTTGAGACGAGTAAGCGATAAGAGTCCACCGAGCTGTATGACGATGTATCGCAGGCGAAACGCATCGTAAACTTTAGCTTTAAAACACAGTCGTCCGTACTTTTCACCATCGAATCCATCTCATATTTATTTCCAACAAACCGTAATAATTCTTCGTGAAAAAAAACTTTAGAATTTTTTAATCGTTCTTCAACTCGACAAATTGCTAGAATAATATAATATAAAAATGTAAGTGTTCTAGCAACTCTAAATATATATTTCAACTCTCCTATAAGATATATTTCACGTATAATTTTTCGTCGTGTGCAACTGTATTCCCGATATATCTCCATATATCACATTTCACAGCTCTTTCGACCATTTTTCGCTGAATTTCTAAAATTCCATTGCGATTTCAATTGCATCTACGCCATTATTGTCCCAGGTCTATATAGAAAACATCAAAGAGAAAACCGGATTGCTAAAAATTTCCTCCTAAAGCTTCATACATGTCGCTCTTGGTCTATTCATTTGCAACAGTCTCAAAAGAATAATAAATAAGTAAATAAATAAAAAATTATAAATCTTCTAAGAGAAAATTATAAATCTTATAAGAGCCAAAAGTCTTTAGAGAAAAAGACAGATTCGTGCACATCACCTCGTATATATCCCAACAGGGATACCCAAGTCTCGTGAATCGTCGGCTAAGGCGACGTTGAAAGTCGCAGAACTATTTACATACAGTCGTATGACCTTCGAATAAACAATAACGTGCACTCGACGATTGCAAAGGATCATCTCTCAGTACACTGTTCTTTTTTTTACAGCCTAAAATCACGGCAAAGTCATATCGATGAATAGAGTGTATAAGGGCTGAGAATGACGTTTCGTGGCTATTGGTTTTTAGTGGTCCAACAGATAGAGAATCGAACGGATATAAAAATTTCAGCATTTCATATAGTGGAACGAGAATATAGCGAGAAAAGAGAGAGAGAGGGAAAGAGAGAGAGAGAGAGAGAGAGAGAGAGAGAGAGAGATAGAAAAAATAGAGTGGTCGACTTTTTCGAATGGCTTTTAAGAGCTGACCTTTTGGGGAACGACACCGGCTGTGATGCTCTACTGCGAAATTGTTTTATGAACGCTTCGCTCGTACTACGGTTCGTTTTAACGCTGATATGTCGGTCAGTAGAGTCATGTGTATTGTGCCTTTTTTTGACTTTGTCAAGAAAAATGAAAAGTGTATTGTACTGCGTTCTACGTTTGTAAATAAATATTCATGTGCTCGTTTCCGCGTTTCTGCCGCGAAAATTTAATCGTGACGAGGATACAGAATAAGTCTTCGACGCGTTGTTTGCGTAGTCATGAATACAAACCTGCATTCTAGTACACTATAATATTAAAAAATTGAGTTTTTTCTGTCAATTCGTTGGTACGTATGGATTATTCCTAAATACTTTTTCGAACTAATCTATTTGCTATTTATATGAGTTTTACTTTTTTACGTAATATCTAGTATTGTAAATACCTTTTATGTAATGGATCGCAACGGTTTGCATTGTTATATTATAAACGATTTTTTCTATTCAAATATATCAAATTAATCGTTTAAAGAACACATAAATCATTCTCTCGGAGGTTGAAGATACATCATATTCTTGAAGACATTAAGTAGATTCTGAATTTTGAGAGAAATTTTGAAACTACTAAATGAATATACTCTCGCAAATGTAATTTACTATCAAAGACACATTAGATTTTTTTTCGTTATATAATAGTCATAAATGTTTTTATTTATTTTTTTGTTTTTTTTCTCTAGACTATTATAGTTTGTACTTTAAAGGCGTGAAGTACACATAGTATATAAATATTTATGGTTCCTCTCTATATATCTTTGAAGATTGTATTTTTATTCGATTGAAAATATTTCTATTGAAAATAAAATATATATTTCTAAAGGTCGCTAATGACTCCAAAATGCCGAATATGGCCAAGCAAGAATCTCACATATGCAAATAAATAATGGAGACAGGGAAAATAAAAAATATCGCGGTTATCAGTTGATGCAATACGACGCGTGTAAAGATTTTATTCCAAGCATTTTATCTCGAAACGCTAAGCAATGTAAATATAAGAAAGAAATTACTCAATTATAACGTACAGATAAACGATACAATTCTGAAATAATTAACATGCTTACGGTACGTAGTTCCTGTAAGGCCTGTGAAATGACATAAGGAAAATAGATAAAACGGTATTTTTTTGGAAAATTTTATGTTATGCAAATTATCGGACATTCGTCATCTGCAATTAGAAGAAAGGTTATAAATAATATGTACGGCAAGTTAAAAAAATCACAAACGCATTGATTTGAAATATAGCGGCAATAAGATTTACGTATATGCATATTTACTTCGAATAAAAAAATCTTTTGTACTCTGACCATCAATCAAACGGGTTTATGAAAAAACTAAGCCCCGGTATTATATTTTTACAATATATAAAAAAATTACACCAACCGAACAAAAAAGTATATTGGTTTCCCAACTTTTCTTCTAAAATAACTTACACTTTACAAATAATATACTTTCTTTGAAATTGATGAAGATGCCTTGCACTATTATAAAAGTGTCTATTACGCTCTTAACTTATAAATGAAGTTGTATTTCTAATTAAAATTGAAGCTATCGTATAAACTATCAATTATTTAATACGCGTTTCTCAACATTGGTCTTGAGTTCCAGTTAGACACATAACACGATTCGCAACTTTAAACCTTTGTTGACACCACTGTATTGATAAGGAGGGCATCTTCATGAATTTTTTCACCTTCATACCAGTGATCGAACCTATCCAAAACTTATCCAGAAAGCCTAAATGAATTTCAACGAAAGACTTTGGTGATATTATTATGAAATAGGGTAGTGGTTAATAAGTTTGGTTCACCGTCAACTTGGACTAACTTACAAGAATCTTATTTTATTAAAAATATTAGGAAAGTTGCTAGATAACTTCATGTCTAGCTATAAATAGAGCTTGATTCCCAACTTCTTAACTTCATGGACACTTTTGAATTAATCGAAAGCATCTTCATGAATTTTTTCATCTTAAAACTCATCATCGAACCTTCTCAAAATGAATTTCAAGACTTTGATGTCTTAGGAAATTTGATTTATAACTACATATTTGAAAGTATTTTATTTGTAAAATGTAACTTATTTTAAAATAAAATTCTCTTTAGTGATTTTAGTGAGAAATGCTTCCCTTTCATGTTAGAGTTTGTTGAAAATTGGCTTAAAATGCCCTAATTGGTAAAAATGCCAACCTTGTAATTTAGAGAACCTTTATGAAAAAATCTAAGAAAATTTTTAAGGTGTACAAATATATTATTTAAAAAGAACATTTTTTGTTCGGTCAATCTGTTATAGAATGGCTCATATGTATGTAATACATTCGTATACAAACAGACGCACTAAACGTGTTTCCAAAGTGATGTAACAAAATAAAGCTTTTTCTTTGAGAAAAAAGAAACGCTTCCAAAAGGAAGTGTAGTCGATATATTCACTGATAAAGACTTAAATTGATGCTTATCCCACCCCTAGAATAGAGAGAGAAAAGAGTGTGACGATCGATGCTTCCGAATCGTTGTACAAGAAAACGATATGAAGGTCTCCCTGATAAAATGAGGCCAAGTGAGGGGAAAAATGTTAATTGATGTTATACCACAAGGCTTTGAAGTAAATGCTGTATAGATTAAAAGGATATGAAAACGAAATTCTTGACCTTTCCTTAGAATTTCGCATGAATCATTATGAATATACAATAATATATAAAGTTAATACTTTAGACCACAATAACTCACGGAGATGTTGTGCTTCTTCGAGCGATATCCTCTTTAATGGTAACTTTTTCGTACATAAAAATTTAAAGCAACTTGAAGTTTAGCCCCTTTTTTGAAAAAGGTATACCACTCCAGCAATTTCGCTAATGAGTAGAGCATTTACAGCTGGATTTTCGAGCGGCACTTGCCACCAGAAAACTTGAAAACTTCTGAGCATTTTTTTAGATTGTACTTGATAAAATATTTTGAAACACAAACTTATCGAGATAGTCGATCATTGCGGACTTCCTATTTTTTCCCTGTTATGTTCATTTCAACTTGTACAATTAGGAGAACTGAGACATTATTATTCCCGATGACTGGGTTTACTCGTTAAATTGTGCAATTATATTCGAGCTTCAATTTCTCGAATGAACAGTATAATTTCCTGATTCGAAAAAGTCTCTTCTTTACATAGAAAATAATAAGACTATCGTAAAACATAAGATAAACCAAATATAAAAGAAGCGTCGCGTAATTTTCTTAGATAAGCTACTTATTTGAATATTAGTTAAAAGTTATACATATTTCTTTCTTTATCGTCTTAAGTATAAAATAAAAATGGCAAATGGAATGGTCCATTTTATGGTTAAAGTTTGACATTACACGCTGAATCGTATAACTTTGTTAATCATCATATTCAATGATAAAAAAAAGTATTGTAAAAACTTCTTTGAAAACGAGTGTAGATCTGCAGAAGTAGAAATGCTTTTCCATCAAGCGAGAGATAAAATCACCGAGAAATTCAAGTACATTTTAAATTTCGACGCGTGCGCGCGCGCGAGTGCCTTCCGAGAATATAAATCCTTACACGAATAAATAACCAAAATTATCATAATTATGTAGACGTACTTTTCGCACTTTTTGAGAGTCACTGCATTTTCAGCTGAATTTCTCACACCAATAATTTCAAATTACGATGAAAATATAAAAGATCACACCGTTTCTAATATTAAAAAAAACACTGCTTTGTATATTCAAACCAAATACTAATATCATGTGTCGAACTGCTTTATTCTGGACAAGGCGTAAGTTATGTGCTTTCGGCATCATTTATAATTAATATTATATTTACAGGATAGTTGTCTAGTCACGTTTATGCAATACAACACATTCTGTTGAATAATTACTTAATTCTTCGTAGTACAGTAAGAATTTCGAATGAACCGCAGAAATGAAAACAGCACTTTATTTTACGAGAATTTTTCGGAGAGTATCGTAAAAACTTTGTTGGAATATTTGAATTTTTCCGGATTAGAATCTCACAGGAATAGAGCTAACGTACCGGTTACTGCTTGCATGAACAAATTAAATTTTTTAACTTACGCCAACTCTATTCGCATTTAGATTTTATTTCTGTCGGTAAAATTAAATTCACTCTATTTATTAATTCGTGTTATCTACATCCCTTTAAAATCATAGATTCCCATCTAAAGTGTCCATATACGCGCATAAATTCCTTTACGCACTGTGACTTATCGACTCGACGATATTCCGAACTCAATAGCGCTTGCCGCCCGCGCGCATACTTAATCACTCCTAGTCTGCACTCGTTCTCCGGCCAATCGAGCGCAAAATTAACATCGCGCTAAATCACAGTTCGCCGAGGCACTTTTTTTCTTCGATCTCCCAAGCGAAGCAGCACCGATAGCTGACAAAAAGCGCGTACAAGAAAAGGGGGCCAAAAATCACGCAGAAAAAGGAAGAGAATGACAGAGAGAGGGAGAGAATGAGAGGGAGAGAGAGGAAAAAAGCTCCAATAGGTTTGTCGATCAATCGTATCTCTCTCTCTCTCTCTCTCTTGCTCACTACAGCGTAAGAAAGGCAGAAAAAGAATATCCGGAACAAGAGAGAGATACGTCGCCGCTAGGGATTACGTCCGATCGAACGTATATAGCGTCGAACACGTTCTATATAGCGACTGGGGATGTGTGCGCGAGCACGTGAGCGAACAACTCCGACGAATGCATTAATTTCTCGGCGCTTCGATGTTCTTCATTATCTTCTCGCGTTTCGTTATGGAACCCTCACTCGCGAGAGCTCGCGTTATCGAGTAATATCTCTTTCGTCGCTTGGCTTTTGTTACGCGTATTTTTTTTCTGTTTTTATACTCTCTCTCTCTCTCGTTTTCCAGGGATTCGGTTGCTAAGTACGTTTACTTTTTTCAAAATGAACATTAACTAGAGAAAATTATAAATAAAAAATGCAAATTTTTTATTTTTATTAAATGATTTTGAAAAAATTGTTCTGTTAAGGCGCTATAGAACCAAGTTTGAAAGTCTTATAGAGGATTAGGATTATAGAAGAATTATATTAAAAACCTATCCATAGATCTTTTTTTTGTATATGTATATCCTTTAAGAAAGTGAGGACGAATAAAAATGAAACCGACTAATAAGTATTTTCATATTCTTTCCTTTTCCTAAATTCCTTTTTATAAAAAATTAATAATTTAAATTGCATTTTATTTCAATCTCACGTAACTTAAATATAAATATCTTTAGCCAGCTAACGAGTACTCAGGAATATTAAACGTTTTCGCGATATTACTCCGTTATCTCAAGAACGTTGTACACGCACCTGACCTATCAGTCATTATTTCTTCTTTTGCCTTCATCCCTCTCTCTCTCTTTCTCTCTCTCTCTCTCTCTCTCTCTCTCTTTCTCTTAGAACACAGTCGATCCGGTAACGAGGACAGGCAGGGACTACGTTCAGTTCATTTTACCTCTGAGGGGAACAATTTAGCGCTGCGCTTGCCTCTTTTTTATCCTTCGTCCCCTTATCTAGCTTCGTCGTCGCTTCTTGAACGAGTATATATACTTTTTTTTCCTTCCTTCCAGTCCACCAGGACCTCTTTTTTCTCGCGCTATGGTATCACGTGTTTGTCCTCATCGCTGTATCTACTAATTTCTCAGCGCGTTTAACGTAGTTTAAATTTGACGGACCGTTGAACTGTGAAGATCGTTTTTAAAATTGCTACTAATCCAATCAAAAGTATAATCCATTCGTATCCAATAAAAATTGTGTATTTGAAAAAAATGTTTTTATAGTTTATACGTGTAGACCGAGAATAAAAGAGAAGCGTCGGTTATACAATTGAGTATATAATCGAAAATTTCTAGCGATTAGTTCGTATAGCCATTTTCAAAATCTCATCAAACGGGATTAATAAGTAGGATGGGATTTTTCGACGCCTGCAATTTTAACACTCGCATAGGCGTTGGTTTCGCGAGCTCAAGAGATTATCACTCTTCCGAGGAAGAACAGGCTAACCGGCAGCCATTAGACTAACGAAAGGTGAAAATAGGCCAGCCGTAATGTCCTTATCAATCTTGACAATTTTACGCTGTTGAGCAGAAACCAAGTGGCTATCTATGTGTATATATGTATACACGAGCTCGTCTATACTCCACCATCTATACATCCCTCGAGGATGAAAGTTTAATAGAGAAGGTTGAGTTTCCTTTTTCTCTGGATTTTATAAGTTTGCTTATGTTCGTACAATTTACACATATTACATATAAACATGTAAAGACTGAATCATATGTTTGTAAAGTATAAATGAGTAGGCTGAACAAATAATTCTTAGGATACCTTTTTATAATGGATTTACATCACTTATTCATTCCTTATTTGGGAATGTATTTATGAAAGCTATACCCAATAAGATCCTTTATCCTAGTATTACAAATATGTTAATTATAAGAAAATAATAATATACATTAGCTTAATAAGATAGATTTCAAATACATTTATCACGGCCCTAATTTAAAAGTAATTAATCGAATTCAGGACAAAACGTCTCTTTCGACATTTTAATCTAAAAAAAGTCTTTAGCCACTAAAAATCAATTATTCCGTAGAAAAAAATCCATTCAATCGAATTCCGACAAGCCCAGAACCGAGAGTATGCGGGAAACAGATGTATATGTAGAGAGAAGACGACGACGAGTTCCTGAGGGAGATGCTAGAGAAATAGCTCGGTCTGTCCGACCCCCTGTAACCGTCACAAAGTTGCCCATAGCATAGTTAGCAAGTAATCGGCGTCAATTCAATCACACGCTTTCAGCGCGGTTTCTGGATCCTCGAAATTCCAAATAGCCCAGACCAGACGGCAAGACTGCCCAAGTTGCGGATATGCGAGCGTTTCGCACAAGACCTGCTGTGCTCGCTGTATATATCCGGTATAGCTTTGTAAAGCGACGAGCCTTCGACGGGAAAAGATTCGAACTTTTTATTTCTTTATACGTTGCTGCATTTGTTTTTAATTTGACGATTTGTAAGTTGATTGAAAGCTGAATATAGTATTTACGGAATACTACGACATTTTGCAATGCAGTAGGTATGTTCCACAAAATCATTTTCAACTTTCGTAGTATATATAGGAGTTTTGAGTAAGCTATGGGATTTAGGAATCTAATTTATTTTAATGGTATTCCGGAGAGATTTGAGAAAATTTCAAAAGCCAGTCGAGTATAAGTGATTAAAGAGTTGAAACATATGAGTTTTATACAGATTAAAATCATACAATATTACGATTAAACATTGCAAATTTAATTTTTTAATAAGCGATGGCTTGTTTGAATGTTTTTTTGTCAAACCATTAGAACCATTGAATTTATGCATTTTATTGATTAACATAGTTTTATTTATTGATAAACGGCTTATAAAAGCAGCAAACTGTTTTATTAAATTACAAAGTAAAAGCACTTATCCATGAAAGCACAGGATTACATCCTCGTTAAATGTTGAGATTTGTCTAAAAATTTTTAAATATTTCGTGTCTTATTTATATTCCATGCCCTAAAAGAAACTTTTGAAACTAAACAATTTTTCCGTGTTTTCCTTAAAATAATATTTTTTCGTGTTGGAATGCAAAATTGTACCTACGTACTTCTTCTACGATATTCCTTCGTACAAAGATATATATATATATAGGCCCTTCTTAGATGAAAATCATATCATACTCTGGCAGAAATATAAAAAAATCAAATAATCCATTTACTCGAGTAACTTTAACGGATCTCGACACGATGTGGATTGTTTCGTTTTCGTACATATTGAATTATTTATAAAACACAAATATTATGCAATATTATACATTCAGATAAGATTAATATTGTATGATAAGAATATACATAATATTATATGCACAACATTTGATTTAATGTAGAATATTTAACGTAACTGAAGATTTTACGAGCAATGCTTGCTGTGTAAGTCAATAAATTTCGTTTAGAAACGCACGAAATAAATTAAAAACCGAAACTAAACACTCGCGTTATAGCTGTGCAAACGAATACATAATTCATTCAGCGAAGTACCAGACGCAGTTTGATGATACCATTAAAATATCAAGATTCAAATGTGTACGATGGGTTGACTAAATTCAATATTTGATCATTGCAATCGTATACTTTATCACATCCGATATGCAATTTTTCAGTGCACATCCTATACATATACACTGTACAAGAAGTACGCCTATAGATCTGCCAAAATAACAATTTTTCTATACATTCTAAAATATTTGTTTATTTGTTTGTTTATTTATGTATTTATGTACCAGAGTGTGACAAGCAAGTTGGCATTAGATTATACAAAATATAATTGATAAATGATGTCCTATAGGGGTGATTCAAGTTACCTGTAATTAGGTTTCTGTGCTGTATATATGGTAATCTATGAAAAAAAATATACAGATGAACTAATACAAGTTTACCAAGTTTATTATTAAATATGCCAATAAATTTGATTATATTTCATCTGTACTCGAAAAAGGACAAGGCTACACTTGCAAATCATAAACCATGTCGAATCATAGCCAAACAGCCAATGAACGAAATCAAACAACACCTTTCTTACCTTTAATTTTTTCAATGAGAATAGCTCCTCCCATTGGAATGGTTCCAAAGAGCTTACATGCATCGAACTAGTCACTTAACAATACCACTCTCGTATTCTCGTCTTATCTGTATGTATATAGATGGCACAGGTCGACAGAAACGAGAGTTGGCTGTTTCAAGCTTTGTTATATACCGTATCCAATGAAGTGCAGTGCATAGCTTCATCGCAAGGAGAGCAACGACGCAGCTTTGATGCATCTAAGCTCGCGGTAATACCGTGGCCGCGACAAAAATACGTGGCAAAGAAATAGCGCTTGAAAGAAGTGAGGAAGAGCCCTAGAGTCCGTTATTCCACTCGAAACGAATGGCCGTCGCTCAAGAGAAAGAGGTGAAAGGCGATAAAGAGAAGAGCGCGAACGTTTTCTTGCATTTCTCTCTTCTCGTATTTTTTTCCGTGCTTCGTGTAGAGGATAAAAGAAAAAGCGACGAGAGCTCACTCTGTAATACAAAGTGGCCTCTGCGCTCACGGACTATCCCCTATTCGTATCATTGTGGTCAGCGAGTCAGTGGACAAACAAATGTCGGACAACCGACTGCTTTCTGCTGTACTATATATACGTTCTAGACGCGAGACATTTTGCCAAAAAATTCGTAGTTTCGGTACAACAAAGGAAAGCTCGTTCGCGCTTTAAGTGCAAGCTGTTAGGAAAGCTTTGAGAAAAGAGGTCAATATACTTTTTAAAATTCAATTTTCAAATACTGGACATTTAAGTGCTTATTAACTACCACTGATGTAAATTTTTTGAGAGAATTTTTAACGCAAAATGAAAAATTAATGTAGGTCGACCAAAAAAGAAAGTAGGAGAGATCTTTAGTTGCAAGAAAAGAACGCTAGAAAATTATTGCCGCCTAATATCCTCGAAAAGTACTTAATTTTTCTAGATTTCATGTATTGTTCAAATATAAAATATTAATGTTTATACACATATTACTTTTTGAAAAATCGTAATTCGAATGAAACTGCAATAAATGTCTGTTTTTCCCAAAACGTTCTCTTCTTCTGCAACCGGTGTGATTTAAAATCGTTGTATACAAAACCAAAATGAATAAACAAAATGAGTAAAATTCTTTTGAACTTTTATACTTTATATTATTATATATGCCATAGAGGGCCCAAGGCCCGCGAAGGCATACCGTCTTGCATCGCTTCACATTTTGCATTTGAGGCACGACCGACAACGCTCAGATACCACATTATTGTTAAATACAATTATTCCATTCATAATAATTTTGAAGAAATTATTAAATAAACGACAACAACAACAAATATACAAATGAAGTATATAATATAGTAATGATAAAAAAGAAAATATTACAGTAATAGACATTTTGTAGTAAATATAAATGAGTACATGTAAATTTTCAATAATATCTTCATGATGGTTTTTTCATCATGTTGATATCAATGATCGAGCCATTTGATAACTAAACTTCAGTTATCGTTGTTAATTGGTGTGGTGATAGATTAGCTTAGTTCAGTGTCAACCTGGATGAACTTACAAGTGCCAGCGATAATAAAAAAAGCTAATTTAAACTAAAATGATGCTGAAATTTAAATGACGATTTCGTTATATATTATAATTGTACGTTTTTATCTTTTTTATGTCATTGAAATTATAAAAAATAAAAAAGTTCCCTCGCGATAATTGGGCAAATTTTGTTTTTTAACTTTTTAATCTTTTTTATGGTATAAAAAACAGAACTCAGCTGTTCTCAAAAGGGTTTCGATCCTCATCAATCACTCTAAGCACATTGAATTCGGACAATAACAATCGGAGTCTAATTTTAAGCGTACTGATCTTATCGCCATTTATTTGCTTAATACTATTTTTTGCCCAAATATCTCATCAGGCATGACTGCCATACGGGAGAGCCTTTTAGTTTTACCATCGCAAAACCATGTATTGAGATATCTTCTATAATTATTGAACAATCAAGTTGAAATTTTTGCACAAATATGCCTTTCGTAAATACCACGGAAGGACTTTTTTGTTGTTTTTTTTTTCTTAAAAAATGGGATAAATTTGTCATTTTCCCCATGTTAAATAAGAAAAATTTTGTCGAGTGACTATCTCAATGAGATACAATGAATCTTAAGAAAATTTCGTTAGGACATTCTCTGATTTTATCAATCCGACTTATTGATAATGACCTTATAGTGATGTTCTTATAAAAAAAAACTATAATAACATTGAAAAAGTGCTAAAACCGATTTTTGTATACCGTAATTAAAATTTTCGTTCGTTTGTCGTAATGTTAATGTATGACAAAAAAAAATTTTATTGAAAATTATTATTTATAAAAGGGAATAATTGTACTTAACAATAATGTGTTATGCGAGCGTTGCTGTAACCGACGCAAGGGCCGCGTGTGGGGCGCAACTTTTTGCGTAAAAAACAATGTCCCGTTAAACATTTGCATCGTGCTCCAACAGGTCTTTATGCACCCTTGGGATGTAATAAAAAAATAATTCAAGTCGCAAAAACTATATTTGATATATGAAATTTTTTCAATTGGCTATCCACAAAGCTAACGAATAGAAATAAATGTCAACATAAATATGCACTCGATCGAAATTTCCCCTAACAAAAACATGATTCCTTCGGGCAAATGTGAAATTCCCGATGAATTTACTATATTCGTTCCCTGGTGCAATCACCTATATATATTCTGAACAGCGAAAACTTCTTTTCGATGACTGTTAATTCGGAATTCAAAACTGTCGACCCAAAAAGTCAGAAAGATCCAGACGCTACTATGACGCGAATATTTTCCGTCAAAACGATATTCGTTTGAAAACTGGAAAATGCTGGCCTTTGATTCGACTTCAATCGACGATGATCCTTCAAACTTCTCTATGTACATATATATTTACAAATACTGAAGTTGCGTTATAAGCAGAGCTAAAACGAAGATTCGAAAACGGAACCATTTCGAATTCACCGCGTTCTGGGAATTCGCCGAGTAAGTTATACCCATATTCGCGAGAGGGTTGTTTGCGCTCCTGCCAGCATAATGTCGGTAATTAAAATGACCGTGATTGCGTAAACACACTCGCGCACTCAGAAAACGAGTTGAAAAATAAACGTTCCAACTCTTTTCGAATGCGATGCAAACGACTTTTCGAATCTCAAAGGCTCCGAAGCTATAATAAGCAAATATTTATATTGCAGTATTAGTCGCTGTGTAAGTAGTATTTCTATTACTATTGTTATTATGGCAGTGGTACAATCATTTTAAAAAATCTCTCGATGCGAAATTGAAGCCTGAAAAACCGGGGACGAACTCCCAAAGAATTTTAATGATCAAACTCCAGCGCGTAAGTATATTCTGCTTATTTTTAAATTCCCTCGCAGTTTTACGACACTCCACGGCGGCGCTTGGATGATGAAAATTGAGATTGACGCGGATATGCTAAGCAGCCCCTACACTTACAGCCTTGCAAAAGTGAGTAGACGAGCAGAGCGTAGATAGAAACTCCCCTCCGACAGTGAAAACTGGACCTCGTTCCACTTACTTCGAGCTCTTCCTGTGCTCTTCGCGGCAAAACTTTTTATCTTTTAGACAAATACGGCCACGCGCTACTACCTCGCGAAAAGATTTATATATCCCGCGGTCGCTCGCGCGAACGTGCGCAAGGGGCTACTTCATTCGAATGGCTATATATATGTATATATAAGTATTCCCTTTGCGACACTCTGCGAAAATAAAGCCGCGCATACATAAAAATGAGCAAGCAATTTCATCACTCCCGGATTCCTTCACTCTCGTTGTTGCTCGAGCCCGAGCGAAAAACAGCACAGCTGGCTTCTTTGCATATTATTCTAAGGCAGGGGGTTTGATATTTAGTCCACTCATTATTGCTTTCGGCTGAGTATTTCAATTTTATTATGGCGCATATCAATGATACTTGAGCACAATCAGTTTTGCCAGTTAACAAACTTTGCAAAACAATGAGCTTTTTTATAATTCTGACATAGTGAACAATTTACTATTTGTTAAAATCAAAATGATGGAACTACGAATGAAGTAAGTATTCACTGCTTCAAGAAGTATCATTCAAATTTTTAGCAATTGCAAATACTATCATTATTCGCTTGTCAAAAACGTTCACTGACCAATGAAATGCTTTTCATCGGTATCAATGGCAGTGCATTAATTGATGAGTACCGATAAGACAATGTACAACAAATCAATGTACAGCCAGTAATATATCAATTCTGATGTGAAAGATTTTGCACAGTTAATTATAATGCGATATCTATAAGACAGAACTTTATGAAACGGTGTACTTATTAACTATTTCAAGTATAGAGAGTATGCGACTTCAATATCGCGATAAATAACTTTTTTGTAATCTGAAAATAATGCAAATCTCCTTTTCAAAACTCTGCTGTAAAATTGTTGTCAAACTAGCAACTCGAAATTATAAAAATAATTCTTTTTAATCGACGTATCCTTACTGAACTTACTGTTTTTCCAGTTTGAAAATTCTTTTTCTTTTAGTATACTTAACAGTTATATCTAAAAATGACACGTGTGTGAGAAAATATGTCGTTTCTTGAGGCGCTAACTCATGAGTGCATACGATCAGTCATCTGGCGAATGCACATTTGATAAGCACGATAACTCATACCTGCGCAACAGTCGCAAAAAAGCATCAATGACGTCAAAAAGAAAATTACGAATTTATTGCTTCATAAATCATACCTACAAACTCAGGTATTACTCTCTATACAGAGTTAATTACGAGGGCAGTAATGTATACTTTGTTAAATTTAACTTTTGTTAAAACAAATAAAATAAAACATACAAAATGCATCAAAATACCTTCTATACTTACATGCATTTTATCAGTATTTTCCTGCTTAATTACTGAAATACATTTTAAAGAAGTATCGTTATTTCGAATGCCAACTGAATATTTTACTTTAGATTGCGATACTTTTATAACATCAAACAGTAATGTACTGATCATTCAGTCAGGAAATAATTGTTATAAATTGAAAGCCTTTTTTTAAACACTGTTTTAGTAGAATCTGTGACCAGTATAAACTATTTATTTGTTTCTTTTCTACATTTATAAAATTAATTGTACAGAACATCGAATGTAAATAGAATGTAATAGAGAATTAATATAAATAAAATAAGTTCAAAAATTGAAATTAATGTTATTCGAAGAGTTAATATCCATATAAAGTTTATTCCGTTTAACCGTATCCATATATTCGCATACTTGGCAAGAATTTGTCTCATAAAAATTCAAGCGAAATCCAAAAAATTAAGGTGCTTCGAGCCAGCTTAAAAAATGTTCAGCGTTCAATTTTGTCTTACTTATATTTTGTGTCTTCAATCGTCGAAATTCAATATTTTAATAAAAAAAATCTTTATCTTTATACAACTTAATCATGACATCTTTTGTTTTAGAAATATCGTAAAGCATACTTTTACAGCAACTCCAAAATTCCTTGCAAAGAAAGCAAAGAAGCATTTCCTCAGAAAAACAACTGAACTCTAGTAAAATGAAATATTCAAAACCAATATAAGCCCAAAAACATTTTTCCTTTCATCCTGCGCAAAGTCCTGGGCAAATCCGATCCTTTGCCCATCGACCCTCGAATGCGTATTGATAAGCACACCGACTCTCTCTCTCTCTCTCTCTCTCGCTCTCTCCCGTTCAACAGAACTTTCAAAAAAGCATCAACAAGGCCAAACAAAACGAGCGCGCGACGCGTAAAAAAGGCTATACACTCGCAACTCGAGGTTAAACGAGGATATTCACGTACAGATAGCTTTGCCCAAACTCTAACGATCACTATCGACACATTGAACATCGAGAGACATGAGTTTCGCACTCCACTTTTCATTTAATCTGGCTACCGTCGTTTCGAATTCCGTATTACTTTTCGCGTGCAATAGGCTTTGTACAATGACTGATTTGTTGATTTTATAAGATTAAAATGAAAATGCTTGCTGTAGGCTTTCAGTGAGCACTCGACTATCAATTAACACTGCTGCAGTTTGCAATTTTATGCACTGCTGTTATGGCCTTTTTAATTATAATAATTGATAGATTATTTATTAGATATTAATATGGTTTAAAATGGGCATTTTTTATTTTTGTACTGTCACAATTTTTTCAAGTTACTCTTTAAATTCGCCGCTCTTTATTGCGCCATCTGATGCAAACTAGAAGAAGAGCCATTCTACGTTATCGACCGATCGTCGAGATCGACGTCTGACAACCGACGACACTATTTTTATTCGTTTTTCGATAAATAATTGATGAAACGTACGTTTCATTTTTTTAGGTTGAAATTCTGTGAAAATTAATCTATTTCTTCAAATTTGACTATTCAATTTCATAGCCAAATAGATTATTGCAATAAATGTGAAGTTATTATTCTTAATTTAGAAACATTATTTATATATTATACAATTCAGAAACTTCTATCTATCAGACTATATTTAAAATACGTAGATAAAATATTTTTAAATTTATCAATAAAATAATAATTCTCCAAGTCTCGTAAAACTCGATTTTTTAAACAGCAAATTTGAAAAAGCGCGCGTAAACTAGTTATCTATTTTCGTCACCAGTTTGCGGACTGCGCCAATATAAACGAGATATATGTTATACGCGACATAACCTTATTTAAGCAATTATTTTTTTAATCATTCGTTGCTCTGCCGTTGACATTCGTATGTGTATATATATAGATATATATATATATATAGACATATATATATATACATATACACACTTGACAAGCGGAAATTAGTATTTATCAATTGAATTAAGTATAAACATTAGATATTTGCTGAAACGCTTCCAAAGAAACTACTGTGATTCCAAAGATAATGCCATCAGCATGCGCAGTTCCTAGCTGTAAAACTGGAAAATCGAATAAACTTAAACAAAGGCTATCAATTTTCAAAGTGCCAAATAACAATGACTTGAGAAAGAAATGGGAAAACGCTATTCCTGATGTATACTCACTCAAGACAACCCAGTATGTTTGCGAAAGACACTTTGAAGAGCAGTATATTATAAGAAGATACATAAAACATGACAGCGAGGGAAATATTATTGCAGATGTAAATATTTCACTTATTTGCTCATTTCATCAACTGTTACTTGCATCTGACTATTTGCAATATTTTAATATACTTGCTATGTATATACACTAATCGTTATGTAAATTATTTACAGAAATTAAGACTATAAATTGATAACATTTTTATTGTTTTAGATTCCCTATAAGCGCCCAAGATTACAAATAAATACAGTGCCAAGTTTATTTAAGGAACATATCAAACCTTTACAAGTAAATCAAAGCATTGAAAACAAATTAGAATCAATACAAAATGATTGTATATCAAATGAGCTTCCTCAACTTCCAGCTTCTAATGGTACTCAGTCAATAAAAAAGAAATTAAACTATTTATTTGATTAAGTAATAAGTAATTTGTTTCAAATCACCTATATATTTTTTAGATGATTTTGGATCTATTATCAACGGCATAGAGATACCTCTCCAACCAAGTTGTGAAAATAGTCAACTCTTTGCTAATCTACCCATGCAAGACTGTAATCTATTTAATAGTAGTATAAATGAAAAGTTACTAGGAAGTGGCACAGCTTTCGAAGATAAGAATTTAATAAATGATGATATTGATTTATTTGAAAAAAAAGTGATCATAGAAAATGCTGATTCAAATGAAAAAATTAAATTTATCAATAAACCAGTGATTTTGAGTACCGAAAATAAAGATAACCATATTATTAAGGCTGAATCTGCACAAAGTAAAGGTAAATTAAATTGTGCAATAGTGAATTTGGCTTACAAGCTTTGCTTAATATTATATTAATTTTGATTTTCCAGCAATTGATGTATTCAAAGCAACAACATATACATTAAAAAATGGTAAAAATAATTAATATTAGAACTACAAATAAACATATATTATTTTGTTTATTACATGATAATACAATGATTAAATATATTTTTTCAATAGAATCCTCAAATTTCGCAGATGCACTAGGATTAGATCATAATTATACAATCAGCTTCCCTAAAATTCTGAAGTATTCCAATGAAGTCTGTAAGTACTATATGTGATAGACAAATAAATTGTTCGAAATATAAAAGTGTCATTGGTACATTAATTTATTCGTATTTTTTTAATAAAACAATTTACATTTTTAGGCATTGATGATGAAAAAATTGATCTTCCACAGTATTGGGGTATTTCTGAAAGTTTCTCCAAAACTGGGAAAAAACTTGTATTTACACACACGCACATTCAAACCAAAGATATAGCTAATAGCGCAACTCTACATAAATGTGTTACCATAGATTTCTGTGATGGACAAATACAATACTTTATATATGGTCGCCAAATAAATCAACTGTTGAATTTAAGTTTACCAAACACTTTTAGTAAAAAGATAATTTTAACTATTCTTTTAAAAAAATTTCAAGGAATGCATGCCTGTGAAGGTCTGGGACCAATAGATCTGAGTCTGATTAAAGAAAGTAATGAAATGGATAATACTCTTTGTTTTGGATACAGTTACCACCACAATCAGTGTTCTTTATTATCATTAACTAAAATGTGTGAACGTTGTAGTAAGTTACAGAAAACAATTTTACGAAGGCACAAACGCTTATTACAACGTGCTAAAAAGCCAAATGTTTTGACAACATTGAATGTCATGGACTCTCAAAAGCTTCGATTTTTAAAAAGAAAATTGTATCGAGAGAAGAAAAGATTGAAAAATATGCCAAATTAAGTATGATGTTGAACATATATACTTTTTAGTGTAGTAACGTTCTTGGCACAAACGCTGTAGAAATGAATAAGCCAAAATATTTTTTATTTTCTCTGTGCCTTAGTGTATATATATTTTGTAATATGTTTTAAAAAATATTTCTATTTTTATAATATGAATTAATGATATTGAGTTTGACCAAAATATAATCATTTCCATGACAGATATATTTTATAGTAGTTAACTTTATCTGAATAAAGAATGACAGTTTTTGCTTATGATTTGTATGCGTTTTATTCCTTTCAAATCGTTTAACTTAATTAACAGTTATTGCAAATATTGAACATTCATAGTAAATAAAACCATTGCAAAAAAACTTCCATTTGTGTTCATATATTTTCATTCGGCCTACGGTAATTCTGCCTTTTTCCACATATTTCACAATTTAATAATAAGATGATACTGAAAACTTTAGTGACTCGTTTTTTTGCGTTCTACAATCTCGTAGAACTCAAAAAAATTCATACTCAGCACTAAAATCTACAAAAAAAAACAAATACATATCTGGCCTTTTAAAATAGGACTCGCGTTTGTAACAAACACAATATATTCTCGTCAAATTTCTAATGCTTAAATTGGATTCGATATTTCTATAAGCATTTACACCAATCGATAGAATAAAAAGGTGTAGATTAATGTTAAATAAATTTATCGTTAATACATTTCATGAACATTATTCAAATGAAATTAAAAATAATTTTTATCCGATTCCTGTTCATTCTACTGAAGATACGCACAAGCCGCATTTTTTTCCCTTAATAAACATTATATTGTATCAGATGGAGTAAGTAATTCTATACAGGTTTTACCCAAGTTGCACATATCAAATGCTCTTTATTAATGTTTCCGTATAACTATATACGTACGCACGCGCAATACTAATATCGTCATATACGATATATGATTAGAAAAGATGTCGAAGAAAGATATATAGAATCTTATACGTCATTTAAATGTCCCCCTCTTTTAGCCGATGACCGCGGAAATCGCGCGATCGCGCATTCGCGCCAGACCAGAGACCAAACCTTCTTGGTTCTTGCCTGCCTAGTGCCTAGCTTGCGTCGCGCGCTCGCGCGCTCGCGCGTGCGTATCGCGTATGTTGACCAACACACATTCACTTATGCTTTTATGTTTATGTCGAGATATGACTATGAGGAGAATCGGATAAAACGGATCCGTCAATCCGTCAATCCGTCGTTCTTTATTATATTTTGGTTTCTAAATCTTTTGCGCTATATGCAATGTTCGTTATTGCGTTTCTTACTTATTTGAATTCCGCGTCATCGACAGATTAGAAAAGCCCGTGACCCTGAATTTTAAATTAGTAGGCCAACCCAATAACCTTTTCCGAATTTTCGTAATAAAACCTGACTGCTTGTATTTATATTAACGATCAATTGACAAGTATTCAGGTCAAAACTTGATTAGCGCGTCCTAAATTCAACGATCCGAACGAGATTTCAAAAAGTAAAGGAACAATAAGACTTTGTTCTGGATTTAACTCTAAAACAACGCCGCCCGGCTCATTCCCTGGGCCAAAGCTTTCTTCCGGTCTTCCCTCGATACACGATAACACGATACTTCGGTTCGCTAGTTGTGTATATAATATATAATATATACACAACTACGTACATATAATACATATATTTTCCATGTACCTTCCATTTCCTCGTACATCCATGCCATATTCTATACTATATCTATATCTATATCTTGTACCGATATATCTATATATAATAGTTATAGTACATATATACATTTAATACATATATTTATATAGAGAAACTGACTGCGCGCGCAACCACTCGCGTTGGTAAAACAAGTCGATCCTCGCGTTCTGCGCGTTTGCTTTGCTTTCTCTCTCTCTCTATCTCGTAGCCAATATACCTATATTGGGTAGACATATAGAGGGAGACTATAGAGAGCACTGTGCTCAGTGCTGCTGCTCTCGGAGAGCAGCCACCCAAATTCTCTGTCGCCATAACTTGTCAGTGCACATAGCAGTAGACGAACGAGTTTACAATATCGTCGCACCTACGCAACATGTAGACTACGTCAATCATGGAGTCACCGTGGTGAAACTCGTCGTCTCCACGACTCTTTGTTCTCTCGAAAAAGGCTGTGCATTCGTCAAACGTAGAGAGCGCTTAGCTCCTCGGTTAGCTCAGTTCTTTTTCGCACACATATATAGTCGCGCGCGAGCGCGACGTCTTATCGATCGACTTGCTTGCCCAGTGTCTGCTTTGATTGTGTTGTGTTGACCGATGCGTTCGGAACGAGTGTCACTGGTGAATCAAAGCCGGTGGAGTAATCGTCCTCGTGGAAAAGAATCTCGCGCAAGAGTAGCTACTGCTGGGCAGTAATGGTGGCTTGGCTGGAAAACTTGTGTTGAGAGCGAGAGCGAGCGAGAGCGAGCTTGGTGCACAAGAGAGAAAGAGAGACCAGAGACGAACAACATGGAAGTCGTCGGAGATTTCGAATACAACACGAAGGACCTCATAGGTCACGGTGCCTTCGCCGTCGTCTTCAAGGGCAGACATCGTAAGGTGAGTTCAAATGCTCTAGTTTTTCAGAATACTTTAAGTCGGTTCAGATGTTTCTCTGAGTTGGAGCAGTGTTCGATAGATGCTGTGGTAGCATGGTGCTGCGTTGGTTGGATATTAAAATAATCCACTGTTCGCTGAATGAGTAACAAATTTTAATTAACTGGAGGTCGTTGAGCCTTACTGTCAATGCGATTACTAGAGAAATTCTTCTTTTAGTTTGGATATAACTTTATTAAACAAAAAAAATTTCATTGATTGGAATTGTAGTGCGATGGTAACATTGTTCTTATACTTGTTTCAGAAAACAAATTTCGTAGTGGCCATTAAAAGTATTACTAAGAAGAGTTTAGCCAAATCCCAAAATTTGCTTGGCAAGGAAATCAAGATATTGAAGGTGAGAATCATAAATCTATCAATTTTGTATTACATCTGTTTAACGAATATCGTTGACAAGTTTTGAAAACAATCGAGTTCTTTAATAACAATTGAAAACAAAAACAATATAATATTGAAAATAGTCAAGTTCAAACAATTGGTAATTTATGTATAAAACATTTAAATATTCAACCTAATAAATAAAAAATATTATCAAAATAATTTAATAATTATTATAATTTTCTTTGGTACAGGAGCTCACAGAATTGCATCATGAAAATGTCGTGGCACTGTTGGACTGTAAGGTCAGTGGATAGCAACTCTAGAAATTATTTACAATTCAATCAATAGAGTGATGTAAGCTAATTTTTTCTTTTAGGAGTCTAATCATAATGTCTTCCTTGTTATGGAATACTGTAATGGTGGGGATCTTGCTGATTACCTAGGCGGTAAATATTAGAATTCTGAAAAGTTGAATGTGATGGAAATAAAATTTATAACTGTTATATAACTGATATTTTGGTTTTATGAAACAGCAAAAGGAACATTATCGGAAGACACTATTAGAGTATTTCTAAAACAGTTAGCTGGAGCAATGAAAGCATTGCATGCCAAAGGAGTTGTTCACAGAGATCTAAAACCACAAAATATTTTACTCAGTCACAGTTGTGGAAGAATGTGTCCTCAACCTCATCAAATCACTCTAAAAATTGGTAAATATTTATATGAGATTAATTCACCTATAAAAAATATTTTGTTTGCTAAATAATGAATATGTGTTTCCAGCTGATTTTGGTTTTGCCCGATTTCTACAAGATGGTGTTATGGCTGCGACCCTTTGTGGCTCTCCCATGTACATGGCTCCTGAAGTTATTATGTCCATACAGTACGATGCAAAAGCTGATCTTTGGTCTTTAGGAACTATTGTTTTTCAATGTCTCACGGGAAAAGCTCCATTTCAGGCGCACACACCTCAAGCTTTGAAAATGTTCTACGAAAAGAATGCCAATCTTGGCCCAAAGTATGTTCCTAACGATATTTTTTATAATAGACATGAAAATTGTTCTGAAAATATAAATCTCATTAATACGTTGGTGTAAATATTTCTCAGAATCCCACCAGGAACTTCACCAGAATTATCGAATCTCCTGATGGGACTTTTAAGACGTAACGCTAGAGATAGGATGCCTTTTGACGAATTTTTCAGTCATCCCTTCTTGCAAGGACCGAGACCAAATCCAAGTCCGGTTCCCGTAGAGTTGCCAGCATCACCCAGAACGTTAACTGCACCTGAAAGTACGACTTGCGATATTAGGTCTTGCCCAGAAACTAACAGTCCGTGCTCTAGTCCAGAGGATGATTTTGTACTCGTACCCAGTGATCTCAGTAGTGACACAGACAACAATCCCAATACGCAACAGGTTAAGTAAGTAATCTTACTTAACAACTTTTACATTCACTAACAATAATGAATTATTGAATTATTATTCGTACAGTTCCCTTTCATCTAATATTAACACCTACTCACTTTGAAAAATGATCCCTCGCAACCATTCTTAATTATCCATTGGTTATCAACTCTTACATATTCTACATTTTTGTCTCTACAAAAGGTATACGAAGCAGGTCAGTCGTGAAGCAGCGGCAAGTCCACCGAGACCGTGCTACCTACCGATTTCCGAACCGATTCCCGTACCGACGACGCAGCAGCGTAGCGTTGCTCAAAATGGTGAGTCCGGCTTCCCAGTATCGGCCAACAGGTCATCAGCAAGTAACAGCGTTGTGCCACGAAGTCAACCGATCAGTATGAAGAGAAGCACCGATTCACACAGAAATCACGCAGCAGCGGACATTGGTTCGCTCAGCCCGCCAAGTGTACAGTTTGTTATCGGTACACCACCCAGTCGAAGGTAAATATTTTATAATATATTTTTTTCTATAATGATTGCGTTTGTTTACATATTCTTTAACTTAATTAAACTCTTCTCTTCAAAGATTAAGTGAAACACCTCCACCACCGAATACATGGCAAGTGAGTCCGGTAGCAAGGCACTCTCACACGTCGAGTGGTACGTCGCCCTTGAGACGTTCAGCTGGCGCGAATAGTGCCTCGTCGCCTTTACTAACGGGACCGTTGGCAGTTCTTGGTTCGCCAACTACAAAGGTACTGCAGGACAACAATAACACATTAAGACAGTCCCCAATTATACCTTTCGGCACGAGGGCCGTTACTCTACCTGAGATTTCGGGTAAGTCATATTTTATAATCAAAATTTTTGTTACGTTTATTTATTATTTTTCTTGTAATTCATTCGAAAGTAACAAAGTGTACTTACTTTATGTTTTATTGATTTCACATACAAACGAAATTGATTTTAGTTCCTTTTCTATCCAAAATTCTATATATGCTTCGTAATATGCTTAGTCTATATAGATTGAATATATAGATTGAATATATTCATATGTGCTTTTCGCTTAAGAACATAAAAACACGAACTCACTGTACCATACAAAAAAGAAACTATACTTCATCGTGTATGCTAATCAGTCAAATCTTAACGAAATTGACAAATGCTCATAAAAATGTAAAAATCACAAAATTACACCACAAAACGATCACCACTCATGTGACAAGAACGGCACTTGCGAATTGACCGAAACCTTTGTATCTCTTTTCTGTGTGCTCTGTGACTCGGCTCTGTGACTACTACCTACCACGCACCACGTGTGTACCTACTATTGACCTTGCGCGCACTAACACAAAAGAAGAATTTCTCGCAAACGCAGAAGCTGGCAGTTTCCACAATCTATTTCCGGAGCTGAGTTCAATGGCGAGTGACGAGAGGCCACTAACATTCATCGCCCCGGAATTACCCGAAGAGACGTTACTGGAGCGTGAGCACAACGAGATTTTGGCCAAACTCAATTTCGTCGTTGCACTTTGCGAGTGTGTCTGCGAAGTCGCCAGGACGAGAGCTGGACCGCTGGGCGCACCCCTAGGAGCTATCGATCAGCCAAGCAACGCAGCGACGAGGCGTAGGGCTGAACAGGTGATACTGTTGGTCAGGGCATTACAGTGGCTTAGTTCAGGACTGAGCCTCGCAACGCAGCAGCTAAAAGCTGGTAGGCTGCAGCCAACGGCTAGTGTCAAAGATGGTACGACTAGCTTTCTTAATTTATATTAGTGCTTTAGTTGTGAATCCTTCGAAATAAAAAGTAACACATGTGGCTTCGTGTTTCAGTTGTGACTACAATGAATGAAAAATTTCGAGTTTGCTTGGCTGAATGCAAGCAATTAAATAGTGCTGGCTTGCTCCGCCAAACTGGAGCTACAGCAGACAAAATACTGTATAACCATGCTATACAAATGGTAAACTAATCATTTCAATAAAAGTATATTAGCCATGTAGTAGAAATTTGTAATATTTCTATACATTTTTTACAGTGCCAGTCAGCAGCGTTAGATGAATTATTCGGCAACCCTGCGGAGTGTTTCCAAAGGTATCATACAGCGCAAATTCTGCTGCACTCATTATCACAACACGTTAGTCATAGTCAAGACAGAGCTCTTCTTATCAAATGTAAGTCACTGTCGTTGGTATTTCTAGACCTGTTTTCTTTCTTTGTCTGATTCATTTGAAAATAATTCACGAGTCTTTCGTTCGTAAGCCTTTTTTCGGAATTATTTATAATTTACACATCTTTAAAATTATACGTCCTGCTATGCTATTAAAGGATAGTTGCTTTCTTTGAACGATAAATTAATCTTTTTTCGATATGATCGTTGCAGATAAAGACGCTGTGGAGAAACGTTTATATGTTTTGCAGCAGCAAGGCTACATTTACGCGACAGATCCAACGTAGCATACGTGACAAACCTCAGAAACAGAGTGCAATTTCCCGCCCGAGCCCAACACATATTCGATTCACGCTATCTTTTTAAGGAACTAACTAACAGATGAGCGGTGACGACGAAGCTGAAAAGCAAGAAAATTTAACAAAGAATGAAGAGGATTCTTTCTAGTTTATTTATATGGTTTATTAACTAAGGATACAACTTGTAACCTTTGAATTATACATACATATATATACATACATACATATAAATATAAATATAAATATGTATACATGTATGTACATAATATATGTTGTAATGTATCGACAGATGTTTATTTAACCTTTATTTCGTATCGATTAATAAATACGCGTACATTGAAAAGAAATAAAAACAACGAGTTTTGTTGTGATTTTCAGTGCAAAAATCCTTTTATTTAACAAAAAAGAACGTGATACAAAAGCGCATGTGCATGCGCGATGCAGCGCATATATTTTACGGTTTAACAAGGCTAAACGAAGATCACATAAAAATAAGTATAATGTGGAGTAAAGATCGACCTAAACAACAGGACGAAGCCTTATTTAATTGCTCTTCTCATTCTTCTCCTCTATTGTTACTGTGGATTTGTTTAGTTCATTGTCTCTGTATATCACATAGTTGAGGGCAGTCGCAAGAGTGTTCCAAGCTAGATAAGGAATAATTAGAAGTCCGGCCGTTTGGTTTACTCGGTAGAAAACTATACCCAGAGCGGCGGTTGTACCCCAAAGAGCAATTATTTCATACAACGCCTGGAATTATAGAATAGTTAAACTTCTTCCTTATTCTCGTATCAAAGTTAACCATGCAATTAAATAATATGCATCGTGCAAGCAACACTTACGTATTTAATCTGATGCGCTCCGAAGAAGATAGGGGTCCAAGCCCAGTTAAGCGCTAAATTAGTGCCGTAAATCGACAATGGCAAAGCAGCTTTCTCCCAGCTTCCGCTGTCGCGCAATACCAGGTGTGAAGCGTATCCCATTGAACAATAGAGCGAAGTCCAGATTGGTGCGAATGCCCAGTTTGGCGGTGTCCATGTTGGCTTTCTTCAATGACTGTAAGCATTACGACATCGTCATTCTAAAAGTTACATCGATTTTGAAAAATTTACGTCAATTAATAGCAGTTTCAACGACCCCTAATAGATATCGTATCTATTAGGGGTCTCGCATTTAAAGTTATTATTCAACGTCAATCAGTCTCAACTATAGACACTGACAAGAGATCGATATTTCATTAGCGAACATCACAATAATACAGACCACTTAAATTTACTCAGTACTGGTCGGAAATGAAAAATGAAAGAGCGATTTCTTACTGGCGTGTAACGTTGCGTAATCGAGTAGTATTCTGAAAGAAAAAAAAATTCTCACGCTCAAAACGTACGCAGAGCTTGTGTACTGCAATTCTAAAGATCAATTCTACAAAAGTCTCCGAAATATCGCATCGCAAACCCAAGTTGCTTTGAGCTCGAAACGAAATCGAAGAAAGTAGAACAAAACGAGTGACACTACACGAAATTGCAACTTCGGAGTTATCTCTCAGTTACAGGTCTAGGCGTTATTCTTGAGCGCGAAAATTGATAAGAATATCTAAAAGAAAATCGACGCAACTATTACTCACCTCGTACCACGGATTGATATTCTTTTTCGTGATAATACCACCGGCCCAACCGCCTAGATTCGGATGTATGGTCGCCACGACCACTGGCCACGATATTCTCACTGGCATCTTTGGCTGGCTGTTTATTTATTCTTTCGTTAATCTTCCTAAATTGTAAGTTGCGCTCCCGATGTCGCGAGGCTTTGTATTCGCTAAGAATGCGCAGTTCCTAATGAAAACTCTCGCCGTCTCGCGAGTACTTGAGTACTTGAGTTGCCGCCGACGTCGCTGCTGGTGAATTGGTGATGCTATAGGCGTAATCCGCACACATACTGTAGCAATATTTCAATGACTGAAGCTTTTCCAGGATTCCAGGTCACAGCTGTATGGGTGTTTGGGTGTACAGGTATCGCACTCGTACAGTCGTACTTGCAGCTCGCAGAATGCAGACGTACTAGTAACGCGTATCCAGGTGCCGGATAGTCTAGCTGTCGATAAATATAGAGGAATTCGCCAAACCTTTCCCTGGGATCGATTGGGAACTCCTTAGATTTTGCTTCTTGCTTGACGAACTTGATAACGATAATGGGACAACGCGATAAGATTATCGATAAGAAGACTTAGAAGGCTTTCTAAGGTGTCATATGTTCCTGATGCGTTTATCCAACGAATTTAATTACATTGACATCTTTAATTAAAGGATAGGCGGAAGAAAGAAAATCTATTTTTATTTTTTAATTATCATCGTTTCATAAAAACATTGATTCGAAGTTAGGCTTAGGCTTTGCCAGTAACCTCGATTTCCATTTATAACGCTGTCGTTGCAGGTTGTCGTAAACACAGGGATAGTCATGAATCGGTGTATAATTGTTGTAATTAACATACGTTTGAACGGAATATTCTGCATTGTCAATTTAGCAGATCGAGGAAATGTTGATAAAATGACTTTCAACGTGAAAATATCTTGTACGCTATTATTGAATCAGGCGCATTTAATTAAATAATTTGACATTGTTCAAATTTATGAAATTTTTTGATTTATTTGGCTCTGTACAGTTTTACTACAAATGTAATAATGTTGACAGTAGTAGTACAATTATTATTTTGTATTTATTGTAGCGATCACTGCGTATGTTGCGTTACGAGACACGTAAGTTTCTTTTTTTTTTCTTTAAATAAGTGCATATTTTCTTTAACATTATTGCAGTTTTCACCAGACATTTGCCACTCGCCTCCTTCTTTTCGCCTTGTTATAAAATTGTAAATTCAATATTCTCGAAACATTACGATGGAAAAAATGGAAAGTTCGTAAATACTTAAAAACTCTTCACTAATGAGAGGGGGTGGGTGAGGATCATCATAATCGTTTATGATGGCACTGGAAAATAGAATGATTCCAGGACGTTCTCGTCAAAGTTCAGAAAAGCTATAGAGCGCCAACATTTCTCTTATTTTCATTGAAAAATACAGTATGAAAATTGCACGCGATTTCCCATCAAAAAAGCAGTTACAGATACTGTATTGAAAAACGTTTCTTTTTTTCGGTAACACGTAGACTTTTTATACGTTTATACGATCACGATTCACAGCGATAAACATTAATCAATATTTATTTGCGTAGGTGTTAAAGAGGTTACATCGGCAGCACATACGTTCCCTTATATTCCTTTCGTGACCGACATTACAAAATCGAAATTCACCTTTATTTATTTGTTATTTTTTTTTAATTAAACTCTTTCTTTTATCCTCCTGTTAAATACTGTAGAGTAGTTGGCGAGTTACATATCTAGCTAAAAATACTTATAAGTCCTAAAGTCCTTACAATCGAGATTTCCTCATTTTTTCTTCATATAGCTTATAAATTTTATATTTATATATAAACATATTACAGAAAAGAGTCATCGATTATCGTTTACATTATATTATAATCTTTTATATAATTGGCGTTTTTGGTGGTACGCCGTTTCTTATTATTTGTTTGCCTTTAAAAAGAAGAAATGTACAGATGTGTCGTTGCCGATGAATAATCACACGTAATCTTCTCAGCACTATAATGAGTTTCGTGTTTACAATGAACCATTTCTGGTATTTGATACACGAAAAATATACCACACTCTCCACAACACACACGCGAAAAAACGTAGCGCACTTTCATACTTTTATACAAAAACATTCAAAGAATCTGGGAACAAGGGCAAAGCCAATATAGAAATCATTTTTTAGAGTCGAAGGAAAGGACAGGCGTCGACGCTCGCTCGTCTCCATAGGAGAATCCAACGCTCGACTTAGCGTTTTTTTCTTTTCGCAATACATACACAGGAGAAATAGCCTTGCCACAGACTTTCCTAAATTTCCAGGGTAATTAATACCGCATTTTTTCTTTAGCCATGTTTCTGCGATATCTGAAAAAAATCTCGTTTGCCCACGCCATTTATCACTTTTTTATTAATTTTCTTTTCAAATGTATGTTTAGCGTTACTTCAACACGTAAGATTATGTATAATCTTAACGATCGATATAATATATTTCTTTAATATACTTTTTCTCATTTATATAATCTTTATATTATCGCCTCCACATCTTATTAAATTTTTTTCTCCTTTTCTTACTCTTACGCTCGTTTTCATTGTTTTCTCTTTCTTTTAAAGATCAGCAACATCGATGCAAAATAAATCACAATCGAATTGATTTTTCGAACAAGGATTGATGGAAACATGCATTTGTCATAGTTAACAGTTATGTATGCTTTCGATTCTCACATCTTCATTGCATCAACTGCCTTCTACTAATCCTATAAAAATTTACTGTAAGAAAGTACCAATACTTATAAAGTTTACTGCGGCATATAATAATCAATGGAGTATTTGCTTTGATTCTACTATTTTGTAGTTTTGAAGCTCTTTTTACGCAGTTATTACTATTTCGACTAATCTTCGCCATTTTCTTTTTAAACGTTAACTATGCAAGATCTAACTTATATTCTGTACGATGATTAGAGTAAATACTTGGAAATTAGCGCTAGTACTCAAGTAACTTTTCAGTTTGCCTTTTAAAGCAAACAACTAACGCTGTGCGTTTTCTTCAATTTGTAGTCTTTCTTCAGAGACCATTTATAATTATTACTATCAACGACTAATGATCTCGATAAAAAGTACCATTTTAGTAGAAATGCACGTTGGCCAAAATTCTTTATAGATTTTACAGAATTAAAAATGCAGCTGATTAAGAATTGATAATGAAAAAATAAAGACTCATAAAAATCAACGCAATAAAAATCAATTACTCTGGTGACTGTGATTAAGTGCATTAAATAAAACTAACGTATATAAAAGATAAAATATAAACGTTCGAATCTCGGCACTTCTCGAAGAGGTCTCTAAATTATCGTTTGTCGACGCCCATATATTTCTTGTATACTCTTCGAAAGAACCGTAGCACAAATTTGATTGTTTTTTATTCCGTAAGAGAAGTAAGAAAAAAAACATACCGGCAATGCTTTGGTTGTTAATAAATGTCACCTACCTAGCTATAGTAAGACGCTATAGCGAAGTATATTGAAAGTTCGTTCATTCGTCGATTCATCTAGGCAGATATACGCAGCCTTTGTCGCTCCTATCGACTTTTTTTATTTAAAATAATCATTCTCTAAAATTATACAATTAAATACAAGTAAAACGCGTAGACGAAAACCTTTTAGCCTCCCTCCAATACAATATATCAAATAAAAACAAACAAAATTAACAATTTCTTCCATTCTTCTTTTGAAAAAAATACGAAAGCTGCGTCGATCGACCGCGTACTACTCACGAGTAGCAAAATGACAAAACGAAGGAATTGCAAACCGAAATATAAGAAAAGTTCGGTGCCTAAGTTTCAAGCAACCTTAGCTGCGGTGCTCACATGCGGCATGGAAATGGCAGGTCACGCGGCATTCGTCGCACTCGTGTTATCCTGTTCGCCCCAGCCTTCGCTGTCGCACTCGCTTTCTGAAGCAGAATCACTGTCGCTAAACTCGACTGCAACACGTCGTGCTAAAATTGATGCCACATCGTTCAGTGCATTTACTCGTTCAACTTCTTTTTGTTCGCTCTTCTCTACCTTTCGTAATTTTATTCCTGAAATAATAAATGAATGATTAATTCAAAAATTGTTCGATTAAAACGCCTACTTTTTGAGTAGTCCTTGTCAAACAAAAACATACCGTCTCTGATGGCTTTCAAAAGATCATTCCTAGGATCAACGGGCATTGGCATGTTAAGATTACCAGGCTTCCTTAACTGTCCGTCAACAGTGCTCTTTAGTGGTTTGAGCTTTGGCGGATTGCTAGTAATCATCTTGGCGATGTCGCCATTAGTTATGGGCATGTTTGGCATCATTGCTGGCCCATTTGAGATAGGTGGTGGTGGCGGTGGTGGAGGTGGAGGTGGTATGTTGCAGGGTGGTGAAACGGGTCTGGTTGGTACTGGATCAGGAGTTGGAGGCGGTGGTGGTAAATCTTGCGGTACTGATTCGGTTTCATCTACACCCATGGGTATCATCTGACCAAGATGAACGCCACCCACTGTTGTCACAGATGTAGGTGTTGGTTGGTGATTTGGCAATGGACTATTTGACCGACTGCCGTTTCGATTGAGCAAGTGAGATGGAATCGTGCCTAGACATAAAAAAAAGATAAAATATTCAATCCGTTGAAGCGTTCATTAACTTATTGATTCGACGCTCTGAATTTTAATTATAGTAACTCACCGTTCATCGAAGGAGGTGACATTATCTCTCCAGGAGGTGGAGGTGGCGGTGGTAGGGTGTCTCTACCCGTACTCATAGACCTACCCCTCGTCGGCGTATTATTAGCTGATGCGATCGTTGGTGTTGAGTTACTTGAGGCGTTGCTAGGTGGTGCGGGCGGTGGCTGCGAGGGTCGATTCCTACCACCTCTGCTGGGAGTTCCTGGACCACCAGGACTCTGATACGTATCGCTCCCGGAGTGTCCCTGACCTGGTGCATAGTGCGAGCCGTATGCACTATCTTCATAGCCCACCTATGGATTTATTTATATCGGCATTAATACATTATTCTATTAACAACGCTGTTCGACGCTACGATGTTTGCACCAGAAGCTGCAACATACTTGGCCTACGTAGTTTGCCGCTCTATAATGCTCGGACATAGGTGGACTGTAAAGCTGGTGATCCTCTGGTGGGTAGCTGCGCCTCAACTCGATGCTGTTGGGTCTTGGCGGTCTTTGCTCCGTCATTACCATACCCAATAGTGCCTCGTCTGGTATGTTGTGAGGCGGCCTGTACTGGATACCCTGAGTTGGCATAATGTATTCGCCATGTCCCACGGCGATTTGCCGTTGACGTTCGCGTGTATTGTGTGGCTGTCTCACGCGTTTCTTGTGTCGACCTCCGCCTCCACTGCCTCCTTCGTTCCGAGGCCTGTGAAGCTGATGGTCGTGAAAGAAGAGAAAAATAAGCAGATTAGTTAAGTTGTTTGGTAAAGTTTCAGAGAAGAAAGTACTCTTTAGATGTGCAAGCTCGACGCGATGGGCGACTTTTGGTGTATGTGAGCCAGACTGATGACTGTTTAAATTTTTTTTTTTAAATTCATTCAACGAGAATATTGAATCAAAATACTGTGAACGAATTTTCCAAGTCATTTATTTCTAAGCACAAAGCGTTAAAACCCAAGCTCTATTAAAGTATCCTAACCATCTATAATTATTCCACCACTAATTTAGCAAACTGATGATACACCTATGAGTGCTGAGTTTTGTACAGTGCGTTACCCTATGAATTCGTGAATTTCTGTAATCGAGCAGTCATCAGTCGACTTCGCAAGCAAAAAAGATTGTCGGAAATGAAGTAGTCATTATTCCGCAATTTACAAGCGATTGAGTCTTTAACGAGGCATTGTCTAGCTAAACGCGCTCTTTAATTGTATAAACTATGCATCTAGACACATGACTAATTCAATTTCCGCGGTGCAAAACGGTGTAACAAAGGGTAGAAGGTAGACGTAAAATGATCGAATGATCTCATAATTTTTTTCTCCTATTCGTGTATGTGTCACAGATGAGAATGATATACGTGAATTTGGCCAGATTACTTAATACATTTTCTCGTGATAATAACCATAGTACAGTGAGCAGATATAATTATGTAATAGGGCTACTCGAACATGAAGACAAGTGTATGTATAATATGTAAACATGTAGGAAATGCATAATTTATCAGCTAATTTCTATAATAGCGATATTACATATCTAAATAGTATGTAGATTGAAAGCGAGCAGCTAGAGCGCAACTCTGCTTATGAAACTAGATGATTTGATTAGCAGAAAAAAATCAAGTAGAGAACACTGGTTAATGAGAAAACCACGCACACACACAGGGTGAATTCGATGTTATAAATGTGAGTGAGAATGAAGACAATACAGAATGATTAACTCGTTGATTCTCTTTTTTTTGTTCAACAGATCGTGGAGGAAAAATCACTTTGAGATGATGGGGTGTAAAAAAACTACAAAGATCCAAACCATCGACTTGCCTCTCTGAACGGTTCGGCATATTCTGACTCGGTCTATAACCAAGGGGACAGTTCAAAATTGTTAAAATTAATATGTCATTATAGATTTCTTTGTTAAATTGTTTTTTAAAGCAGTATTATTATATGTTGCGTATTACATATTAGAATGCATTGCCTCTGCGTACCTCGATTACGACGTATAATTCCAAGTTCACATTAAATAGCATTTATTTATGTAAACGAGGTATGCAAAAGTAACGTTGTTAGCTTTAAAAAATGAAAGTTCAACTGATACCTTCTTTCCACGATCGTGCAACTTCTTCTCGGTATCTTTGTTCATTTCTTGACTCCATAAGTCGAAGAAGTAATTAGGATCAGTGTAGAATTTCAATCCATCTTTGCCATCCTCTCTGTAAGCGCAAAATAACAACGTTAACAATAAACGTTAATTTACGAAATTGAGGGAAAGTTTAGCTATGAGAAATTTGTCGTTTTGAGTACGCCATCTAGCGCTACTGCTCGTTTCGTGAGAATATAATAACTTTTATTATAATCTAAACTTTCTCAACTAAACACAGGGAAGTTCATTTTTTTGTCAAAAGATTACTATTCCTGAGAAGTAGTTACTAAGCAGCTCTTTTCATTTGGAAGAAAAATTATGAGTCGTATTTAATCCGAGCCGTGTATTTATAGCATTACTATGTACGTAATTACGCAAGGATATACTTAATATTAAATATAAGATTTCTCGACGTAAACACTGTACAAAGAAGTACACGATTTCTCAGACTATAAACTGTCACAGACCTCCGATCAACAAATTTGTTTAAAAAAAATGAATAAAAAAAATGAATAAAAAAAAATAATAAAAAGTAGCTAGTTGGAAAGTTAGTTTATCGCATCCAAACAACACAACAGCCGTAATTTCCCTTGGGTTTCATATCCTATAATAACAAGAACAACACTGCATCGAGGAACACATCACCTGTAAACATTTAGTTTGTCGAGCGGTGGCGGTGTGTCGCACTGATGGTAAGTCTCCATCATGGCTGTGGGCATCGTGTCCCTGGAGACGACCTGCTGGTCGAATACCACCGAGCTCTTGAACGCCTTGCGCATGTGCATGTCCTGGAGCGAAACTGAAAGGAGAGAAAGAGAGAGAATCGTCGGTGAGTTACTGCGTCAGACTACACGTTGCACCGAGAGAAAGTTTACGAACGAGTCACTCGGGCCGTAAAACCAGCCGTAATTCCATCTCGAATGAGAATGTTTAACAGCCACCGACTGAGTATGCAGTCGGCATTTGCCTTGCCATACATACGCGCACACACACACACACATATATATACACGCACATACATGTTTTACTTCGCTCTCCTGGTTTAGTCGACATTAAAAAAAACGATAAATTCCATTGGACTCACCTTCCTCGACATTGCTATCGAGCTGGGTAACCTTGACGGCTAGCCTGTCTATCCTGGCCTGGAGCGAGTTGGTCCTGTCGCTGAGGCCGTGAGCTTCTTTGGCTAATTCGCCGAATAAATCCTCGGCATGCCTGGATAGACTCGAAAGTTGCCTTATGGTATTGGCAAGTGTGCCGTTGGTCACTGCCTCCAATTCCGAGGGTAATGGAAAGTCCTCGGGTATGGTGCCTCGAGCCACGTGCACCGGCTCGACGACTCGTTTCGGCAACGGCATGTCGCACGCTGTTCTCGATCGTCCTTTGGCTGCTACGCGCTACTACTGCTGCACTGCTATTACGCTATGCCGTCCTTTTCGCAAGTAGCGTTTGTCCGGCTTCTTGGTCCCACTGGGGACTCACCGTTCGCGCGACACCTGCAACATTCGAAGGTCCTCATTTTAGAGTCGTCAATTGAACAACTTTCCAACTATGATTAATGACTCGTAAAAGCTATTGGTTAATGAATATCTTGGTGTAAACTCAATAATACACGCAATACCGAAAAAAAATGAATTGTCGTCGTGAACTTTACGAAATAGCAGTATACGTCGGTTATGACTTTTGTGGAGGAAAAAAGCTTCGTAGCGAGACTTTACTGCTTATATTTATATACGATAGAGACTTTATCGCCAAAAGAGACAAGTGTACTCGAAATAGGATAGTAGGCTAATTAAGCCCCGTGCAAAACGACTTCTTTTTACGCTCGCGCAGTTTTAGCGCGGAATAATAGTCCCGTAGTATAATTCCATCGTAAAACCTCTCCCTCTCTCGTAACGCCTGCCGTTACAACGTTATATTTATAAACCGAAGGAAGTCTGTTTTATTTTTTTATCAATCTTTTCTCTCGCTCGATCTAACAACAGCGCAAGAGTACTAGAGAAAATATATTCAAAAATATCTCCTTCCAGCGCGCGAGATTGAAAAATATCGCGCACTCGAAAGCAGAACACTCGAAACCCTCACCTCTTTCGCCGTCATCAGCGGTAAAGTTGGTATATACATATATATTATAAAGGCAGTGGGCACCCCGTAAATATATAGCGTGCGCGAATGACTC
This sequence comes from Apocrypta bakeri, assembly GCA_018906985.1. NCBI lineage: Eukaryota > Metazoa > Arthropoda > Insecta > Hymenoptera > Pteromalidae > Apocrypta > Apocrypta bakeri. Next base: position 21,418,975 of record JACCIA010000002.1, read on the forward strand.
AGAGGTGCGAGGGCGAGGTCGAGCCTTTGGAACTATATCATTCGCGCTTATCCCTCGCTCCCACACGACAGGAAGGCGAATGAGCGACGGAGGATGTCGAACTGGCCTTGTCAGAGTTCTTGTACACTCGTATTTTTGTATTATTCGGTATCTCTAGCGACGACATATCGTATATATAGTATTTACGTAGTTACTCTCATGTACGCATAGTGTGTGTAGGGGAACGAGCTACATCGTCGACAAGGATTTATATACTTGCGGCTTTTGAAGAAAGGCGAGGCGCGCGATGCGGCCATCGCGTGCACCAGACGTTCGCGCAAGAGTATATTATCGGATTACAGTTATACGCAGATATATACCAGACGACGGTGATGATTTTCAGATTGAATTTTCCGAGGCATCGATGTTCGATCTCGAGCTAAAAGTGTCCAATCGTTTTGCTCACGAGAAGAGAGAAACCGCAGAGATCTTGCGTGCCACCGCCAACACCACCGCCAACACCACCACCAACACCACCACCACCAACACCACCAACACCACCACCACCGCCCATGCAAGCTGTGTATTTATCGACAAGGATATGCGTATGTGTATATGCGATGTGCTCGTATAGCGTGAGTTCAACGCTTGGGAGAATTTTTTTTATTTTCTTCTCTTCGTATAAAAAGTAGCCTTTTGCATCGGTCATTTTATGCTTGAACGAAGGCTCACGGTATGTAACGAGTTGTTCGATAATAATAATATGTCCAACTATATGCAGAGCCTAATTTGATATACTAACTGGCCTCAACAGCTTTTTATCGTCTCGTCACACTCGCCCACTGACACCAAACATCCTCATTACACTTGTTTTCTCGATTCAAGCCCTGTTTATTCCCGAAGATTAATCGATCTCAGTTCATCGGATATTATCGCTTATCGTTTTATACATCAAAGGCTTTTTGAGTCTCTATACGTAGTTTGAAAACACGTCGTATGCGTATATCCTGTGGAGCTCAGGGCTCACCGACCCGATGCCGCATTCTTCGCGTGTATACATCGTTTAATTATTGTGCGTATATTTATACGGCTACTCAACGAATGCCGGCCTAGCATGACACGCACGCTTGATGCGCGAGTGCATTTTTTTCCTCGATGCTCCGATGGATTCTCTTATTACATTGTGCGTGTTTTCCACACACTAGGTTATGAAGACATCGACGAGAGGATTTCGGGACAGGTTCACCATACGGACTATGCGAAAGTGGAAGAATTAATGCATAATGAGTAGGACGAGGTTCGTTCACCTCGAAATCGCTATATAAACGTGTGGGAAAAAAAATATTAATTGTGTAAAAGCTGAGAGATGCGTTCTGGGAATATACACAGAGACTTGCCTTTTAGTGCGATGTAAGCAATCGCTTCTCACTATTTCTCTTTTTTTGTACGTCTCAAAGGTATTATTTCAGATATATATCTGGAATTCGTTATAGAAGTGCTTAGTACGTAATGTAATCCAAGCGGCAGAATGAAAAAAATTGAAATACAGAGTCGCAACTGTACTGAATATTTGTATGATACATTTTTGTTAATGCTCTGTGTTGAGCGTACGACGAAAAACGTACCGAAGCATATTTCGCATGAAGCGATCATAGCACTGCAACGCTGATATCTCAAAGAAAAAAGTGAAAGTTCCCCATAGGCTTTTATCCGTATAGACCGATAGTCGATCGAGATTCACGAAAGCTTCACGAAGAGAGACTAGATTCCAAAAATCTTTCGTTGCCCTCAGGGAAAGAGCAACACAAATTTCTGAGTGTACACGTGTTAAATGCATAGTAGGCGAGTATACATATATCGTTTGCTTCCGTAAATAGCCCATAGTATTAAATGGTATAGGAGGAGTCGAGGTCAAGTGGTTTGCGTCGTCGCGGATGTGTGATATCATCGCCAAGCTGATGAACGTTCTGTAAAAGGAATCGCGAAAAATGTATTCCGTATTTATACGATCCAGCATTTGATGTATGTATGCATTTGTATATACACCTACACGCATACACGCGAGAAAATCGATTTGTATTACATATGTTGTTTTCGTATATTTTTAGACAGAATCTGAGCACATGTGTAATCGATTATTTTATATACTGCAGAGTAGATTTAGACTGTGATCTAGTATGTGTTAAAAGACAGATACAGGGTGCGGAGCTTGCGCTTGTTACAACGTTGTTTACAGAGGCAGGGTGAATTATGGTTTTAAAATTAAAACAGAATTATAATCGATAATACACTATACACAATGGATATTGCGATATAATAAACAGCAGCTGGTTCTAATAATTAGTAAGTCAGCAAACTAGGTGTGCGAGCACATTCGAAAATAGCAGTACGTGTATAGCCGTGTTTGAATACGAGCGCGCGCGCGCGCGCAATAAGCTTCTAACAAAAACTTAACTTAACTTAGAAGCTCAATGAACACGTGACATTTATGAGGTCCTTGCTCGAGAGTGCACGTTCAATTTTGCATCCCCCGCATAGAGATTTGGCAGAGATTAACCTATTTATAGATCGTCAGAATCTTTTCTTCCTCGATAAACAAGCATAAAATCCACGTGTCATCGTCATCTCCGGTCAATTAATCGCGAAAGAGAAGAAGCTTAAAACGAGAGATATATAGCTTCTATTACACGACTTTTTGCATCCATTCTTTTCCATCTACTGGACATAACCGGCCTCGCCATGTGTGTGTGCCTTTTTATTGCATTAAAAAAAATAAAAAATCGACCAGCGTAACAACAACACTTCCAGAGGGCACAGACTCTGCTCTCACATATACGAGAGTCTGTCCACAAAGTTTATAGTGGTAATCCTATATAGTATATGTGCAGTGCAAAGCGAAGATGTCTCGAGTGCGCCGTCGCGCTTCGAGGCCCATTATTCGCCTCTCATCGGAAGGTTTACTTCGTTGATGCGCAGCAACGGCGGCTGCTTTTGTATGTGCAGGTTTTGAAAGCGCGCGATGTGTCGAGTGACGAGGTGTCGGTTTTCTTTTTTAACGGGCTGATTGGCTTCGCTGAGAGAAGCGTCGTTTATTTTGTACACAACATTCCCATGTTGCTTTTACCGTAAGAAATATATAGATAAAATATATAGAGAGAGACAGAACAATGGATAGAATAGAATGAGTATCGTTAGACATAGGAAGCAGACACATGTTTTCTCAAATGACGCGCAAAAAAATTTTGATCGATCGAGATATATCGCTCGAGAAACGGAAGAGACGTAGGACTATCCTGAAAATGCCGTTTGAACTCAAAAAAGATCAGTTTTCAGTGTCGGCTTCTCGTTATATCCTTGACTTGTTTTCTTGCGGCTTAAACTCTCTCAATGCAATTACGCGGAGCTCGAGAAAAAAAATTATGTAGTTTCGTTTGATTGTATTTAATGTATTAATATAATTAAGGAATGACGCAGTATAAAAATAATTTTGACATGATTAATTCGAGTCTATATAAATTACATGAACTCACCAGAGGGAATGTAACACACTATTATTATAATGAGCCTGTACTCTAATATTTACATCCATATTTACAGCCAGTTACTCTAAGTAATTAAAATGTTATTTCTCGTAGCAATCTCAAACTAATTGAATCATTCGAATCGTATAAAACCCCAAAAAAAGGTGGCCTACACCTCTTGGCAAATAATAAGGTTCTTCTGGTTCCGAAACCGCACTAAAAGTCACTAAAGCCTTCTGTATGTTAATCGACCGTCGTCTTGTTCTACGAACAAAAGCGTGACACACACAAACACGCACGTATACGTATATACATATACGATAATAAGCGTGCGTACAGCGTAAAACGTGTGGCAGAGGATATAGCTTCTTTGTCAACAGACAGGTGTAAATTCTCTCTTTCTCTTTAAAGAAGACGTTATTGGTTTAAGGCATGCTTACTAAATAAAAGGAATAGATCCGAGGAAGTAACACGTGCTCCGGGATTTTAGAAAAGGAGGTGGCTTCAGTTCAGAGCCACATAGCCTCTGTGTCTTCTTGCAATATTGATCAAGCCGACTGGCAACTGCTGCCGGCAGCCGCGACGACGGGCATAGAGGGGGTGGATAGGGCGAGAGGGGCGTAGTTGCCGCGTTTGCTCTCTTACTCTCCCCCGCGGCACTGTGCCGTGCTATATACTTAAGAAGAAGAGAAAAAGAGAGAAAAGAGAACTTTGGCCCTACAAGGGGTGCTTTAATACGATGTATGTGTGTGTGTGTGTGTGTGTGTGTGAGTGTGTGTATCGCTTCGATCTGTGCGAGTGGAAAAATTCGTACGAGGGGTTGAGCTTTCGCGACATTGGTGTCGAATTTATAGCCAGTTCGCCAAGGCAACTGATACAGCTAAATCGATCCGTTCGTGGATTTGTACCTCAAGTGTGTATAGCTATTATACTTCAAGTGGGATTTTTTCACATCGTTTAACGTTTAGTAAACTACTCGTCCTATACGATAGAATTGGATAATTTTATAAACGTCTACGTGTCGAATAGTCTGAGCTTTAAAAAAAAAGTATTGAAACTTTCCTTCGATAGACGGATGATCCGATTGTGTTTTTCTTTGCAGAAACTTCTGTGACGCATTGTGTAGAATATAAATATATATATATATATAGTTTACACTGACTCTTCATCTAGCATCGCGGTCACGCTCGAGCTGCCCCAGTAAAGAGTCCCCTCTCCCTCCTCCTGTTTCCGAACGAACAGCGCAATGGAGCAAATACCTCCTCGACCGTGCACCGACATACCTATACCTATACGTAATATGCGCTCCAAAGGAAATTCGCGGAAGAAACATCGAAGATACGTGCGGAAGCTGATTTTCGGCGTCTTTACCATTCGATGAACGAAGTCTACTGAGTTGAAAAAATGTATGTGACTTTGGAAAAAATGCTGAACACGTTTGCGAGTACCTTCGTAGAGTCAATTTAGCGGAAGAAGCTTGTGTGGGTGTACAATATAGCTATATAGTCGCACTCTATCAAATCCTCATTGAAATCAATTGAATCTGTCGAGTACACAATGGTATACTCATCGACTTGCGACGTACGCTCTCGATCTCTCTCTATCTCTTTCGCTCGCTTAAAAAGGTAAATTTCGCAAATATATATATATATATATATATATATATACAGACAAAATAAATCAGTTTTTATACATAAAAGTCATTTGTGTACATCAAGTCAACGATCGATACTTGCTTCTTCTCTCGCTCGTTCCAATTATATATATATATATATATATATATATATATATATTATATACCGGCTCATTGACCGACTCCTGCACACACATTCAACGCTCCCTACACCGTCCACCCTCGCTCAATACCATAAGTTTATATACGCAATGACTTTGTACGAAGGGACGCCATCGAGAAAAGCTGGGGCAACGGCAGTAACAAAAAAAATTACAGTATAGTGATCCAGTTATAGCAGCCGGCGCGCATTATTCGTCATGCTGCGTGAGGAGACGACGACCTCAAACGCAGAGGATCTAGACGCACGTATACATACGTGCAGCACTACGATACTCGAGTCTAGTCGGAACCGGAGAGGAGGATGAGGAGAAGGTTGCTGCTCGCTCGCGCAACAAGTATGGCGTATATACCTATATATTCGCTTCGATGTGTATGTGCAAGTATACGCAGGTATACAACTGAGACCGCACTGGAGAATATAAGTCTCCCGTTTTAGAGATCGAGTTTACTCGGTGCGAGCGCGTGTATATACATAATGTATGTGTTCTTCGCGGGCTTCTGTTCAAGAGACAGTTGGCTTGACGGATTGCGTTCGAAAGAAAGAGAGAGAAAGCCGGTGTGTTCGTGCGATGCAGCTTTTACGAGGACGAGGCTTCAAAGAGAGTAGGTGTACTACAGTCACTTTTTCGACGATACGTTTTACTGCAGCTACAACGAGGATCTTTTAAATCTTTTATTTTATCTCTAAATCTGAAATAGCGAAATCTCAATATTTAAAGCTGTATATTCGCTATTTCTAATTGCCAGAATGGTGTAACTGCGAAAGAAGTAAATATTCATTGTTTTATAAGAAAACATCATTTTCTAAATGAATTTACACAATTTTTAGGAAATATAAAAATGTTAAAAAGCATCGTTGTTCATTTTTGATAAACGATGACGGAACGATGCATTTAACACTGATAACAAATCAATGAATACCAAGATAAGAACGGGGTTGAAGTAAATACTTTATGTAGTAATCAAGTAAAAACCATATGAGCATTTTCATTTGTACAAATAAATATTGATTAAAATTAATCAACTGCCCGTAATAATAAGAATAGTTAGAGAACGATTTTACACAATTAAGTATACGTGTCAGATTACACTATATTACATATTATTATAAATATTCACAACATTGAAAATGAACTTTTTTTGCCTGTCTTAACTGTGAAAAATAGACTATTATATAAGTAAAAATAATTTCACAATAAAGAATAGTGAATTTTTCACTATTTCATGATATATCAAATTAAGAGTTTATGTGTTCCCAACTGTCATTTCAAAATATGCGACCAACGCGTTTCAACTAACAATGCTAGGGTGTTTTGGAATAATGTTTTTTATAAATTTCGAAAGCTATCTTCCCTAGGTGAATTTTAAAATTATATATATTTTCACTTCGCGTGAAAACATTCAATCAATATTTGTACTACGAAGAACCCTTCACGATTGATATCGTTTCGACAGGAACCTATATACATAGGTATACGCACAGTCTCGGTAGTTCTAAACCCGTTGTTTTCTTTGTCGGCGTCTACATACGACTGTTTATACGCGCGTTAAACAAAAGCATAAAAACTGCTTGGACAAAGGCGAGCCAAAAATATTCATTCCATTACGATCAGCAGAACGTTTTGAAAATTCCAACAAGAGAGAGAGAGAGAGAGAGAGAGAGCGATTATCACCAAGACCCACGAAAGGAACGACGCATCGGTTGGCCTTCGGCCAGATCATTGCCAAAGCCCTCGGGGTCTGACCCGAGTCTTTCCCTCCTCTCTGTTCTCTCTCTTTTGTCACATACAGAGAAAGAGACGAAGAAGATTCTCTCTTGCAACGCTTATACATCACACCGCACATGTGAGTATATATAATAGAGACAGCTTGCTCGCAGCTGTGGATTACGTCTGGAGCGTATATAACACACTCCCGGAGGACAGTACAATGTGTATATATAGTAGAAAAGAAAAACTGCCGTGGCAGCAGTAGCGACACTGGCACACTGGCATTGCTGTGGAATTACGCGTTCCTAGGTCGACATCAAATTCCAAATAACACTCACGCTGTGAATGTGTACATATACGTACTTACGTACACTTTGCTGATTCGAAACATCTCTAGTAAGCCAAATGGAAACAATTGAAATGTAATCGTGTATTGAATCATTGGTTGGAAATTAAAAGCAAGATATGCGTCTGATGAATATACTTGAATACATATAACACGTGACTTTTTGGGAATGACCCAGTTTATGGGTATATATTTTCATCGCGACACTTTATCGAACGTTTGTTATGCATCGACGTGACAGTTAATTTTGAAAGCTTGTCTGGAAAGTTACTCGAAGAAGATCCGAATGACTATGAATCAGTTATGCAAACAAATTCCCGGATGCAAGTGTGCGCGCACTTATAGTGGAAAAAGAGGCGCGACGCGTTCGAGTGAAAAACTGTCAATGCGATTTCTAAATGTCCTTCTGTTGGACATTCAATAACCTCGACGTAAATGCTTGTTTACTGTTAACATTACTGATTCAATTTTACACAATTTCAGTTCAGTCTGTAATAGACTAGTAGACACTACCACTAACGTGATTTATGTGCTGTATGTACAATGTACAACATATAAATTTTTTAAATGATAAAAGTATATGTGCGATGGGAAAAGTAAAAATAGCTTTGGTCACGTATCGCTTTGAGCATTAAAAAAAATTGTGAAGTTTTCAAAGAATGCGAATGACAGTTAGTGCAGTATCGGGCTTTCTTTCCGGGGCAAAGCGGCAAACGCAGCAAATAGCGATAATTTTTCTAATCAGGAAAAAAATACAAGCCAGCACTAAAACGCGCTTTCATTGTGTAAATATGCGCATAAGTTTCGAACCTGCAACGTAGCGTAGAATTTAAAAAATTAAAATTTCTATTTGTATAATGTATAATTCTCTATTTTTGCAGATCATTAAAACATGCATCTACTACACTAGAGCTGCATCAGTGAGACTGTGGTTACGTATCTGTTACCGCCAACTTTTCATCGCGTTATTTTCTTCCTCTTGCTCTCTGGTGGAGTGTAGTACATTATGCACGAGGTTGACGTCAATGCAGTTGAGGAGATAGATATACACGTATATAGTCGACAGAGCGCTCTAGACGAAGGAATCCTGATGAGATCTTTGCATTTTTAAAGCGTACGAGAAGAATTTGCTTGTACGTTTCTTGTTTTCATTCTGTGAATAGTAATTTTCAATAAAGCTAAAAGGATGCGTGTACTAGATTTTATTTTTCGTCTTGAAACGAGTTTAATGCTTCCAGTGTGCTTCCAGCTATAGATGGATTATTCGATATCGGAATACCTGGAGTCGAGATATTATATAAAGAGAATGACCTAGTCTTTATCAGAGCCATCTGGCACGACGATTTCAATTCATCGCGTGTTCGACAAAAAGAAATTGATTCCTCGCCAATTTCAATCTACAAGATGGTTCTTTTTTATGTACTGTATTCGATTTGACGATTTTACTGTTTGCAGAGAAAGAAAACTGCGAATACGTTGGTCGACGGTAGCATGCATTTAACAACAAAACACTGGACGCGTAATCATCAAGAGTAATAAGCGTAATGAGAGACGGAGAATAAGAAAGCATTTAAACTTCGTGTGTATACGTGTGATTCGCTGCATTGCGTCATTTCAGAAATTCTATATTATTACTCGTGTTCCAGTGTCATCTTTCCTTTTCTTTATCGAGTACAGTAGCTTCACCTACTATTTTCTTCATCATTGCCATAAATACAAACGCAAGCATAAAAGTACATAATCACTCACAATAAACAAAAGAAATGAAAGTTTTAAAAACTGTCAAAGTACGGTTCGTTGCAGTTCACCGCCCATTAAACGATATATTTACTCTACGTATATCCACAAATCCAATTCAAGCTCGCATGTGTGTCAAAGCAGTATATGTATTCCTTATCTTGCAGACAGCGAAGAACTCACAGCCGTGTACAATATTAGATATATAAACACACAGTGATTTTAACGCGAAAGTATCCAGAATCCATTCCCCGTTATGAAAATTTCAACGTGTGTACTTCATCGCGTAATGCTTTTGGGGCGTGCTTCCGCGCTACTCCAACGACGACAACGAGAGAGAATCCTCGGAGTCATGGAAGAGAACTTTGCTCAAGAATATAAGTGAAACCCGTGCACTACACCATACGGTGGCAAAATTATGCTGCACACTGCACGAGCCACGGAAAAAAGGAGCAAAACACGACTCTATTTTCACACGCGCGTTTATCCGCGCATTGTGTTGGAGTAGTATAGCGGCGAATCACGCGCAGTAAGATTCTTAGGAACAGGTATATATGTATACATACATACGTATGTGTAAGTATGTATGCATCTGTGTGCAGGACTCGACGCCTCTCTCTCTCTCTCTCTCTCACTCTTTTAGCACGCAAACGTTTGCTCGAGCACGTGCGCTCGTTCTTACGCAACGATCGTATATATATATATCTGTATGCGCATTCAGTGACTCTCATCTGACGATGATGGGATCGTGAAATAGCTGTCAACCGGATGTACGGGAATCTTCGTCTTATCGATATTAATCTCGTTTATGAAATATATATGTAGCGAGAGAGAGAGAGAGAGAGAGAGAAATTGAAGCGAGGAAATTGCTCGTTCGCCACTAGCGAAAGGGAGGAGAGATGAGAGAAAAAGATCGATGAAATGCAGCGGTATATAATACTTCAAAGCGGCGTCGATTCCTTTTTGCGCTCGATTAGCACTTTTTGTGCAGTAGAAGCGCTGCCAACGTCTGTGGTAGTTACGTCCGGGTAACGGACGATCGAGAGTATAAGACGCTTTACAGCGAAGAATCTTTCGATTTGCGCTATGCCTCTTCTCTGTATAGAAGAACATAAGCGCAATTTCCTGGGTTACGAACGAAGCGCCGTAGTAGACATTTTTCGCATTGACGTACGATTAACGTTATAGATGCCTTCTCATCATAAGTCGATTGGCTTTTCTACTGAGAGAATGAGAGAGAGAGAGAGAGAGAGAGAGAGATAAAGAAATTTATTTGGCGGGTGAATGTATTCAGACTGCTGTTGCCGCGGCGACTTAGCGCCGTTGAGGAATGTTTTACAGCGCTTGAGAGAGAGAGAGAGAGAGAGAGAGAGAGAGAGAGAGAAAGAGGGTTTTTTTACCCAACGATTTTAATAGCTATATGCAGATATAGATACATTGTTTCCGAGGCTTGCCTCACAGGAGCTTGTGCGTAATGCGTTTCGGAGAAATTCTGTTTCTTTACGACTGCAGCGCGTGGTTGATTTCTTTGTATTGAGATTTTTGCGCAATAACCAGCAACATACCTAACTGTAAACCAACAGCTCGTAAGGATTCGCCACGAAGGGATTGTAAACGTTCTAAGCTCGTTAAAACGTCAATAATTCTCCGTCAATGTATATATAAGACGCGCATAATAATATACGAGCGAACGAGCGAAAAAAAAAATCATGCTAAATCAAAGCTAAATGCACCCTCCGAATAAAATCAATATACGCTCGATACTGTCGGCGTACAAAAGAATCATCGCGCGCATATTCGAAAAAGGCGAGAAATAGCTCATGATCGCGTGCTCGCACGCACCGTCGACCTCCTCATAATACACACAGTACACCGATGACGCACGTACGGCACTACGAACGGAAACGCCACACGACGCGCTTACCGGTCTCTATCCCGTCAACTTATCCACACCTACTATGCGTGTATCTGTGCACCTCGTCAGAGGAAAAAAGAGAAAAGAAAATGTAAGATTGGACGTTTCTAGCGATAACGTTGTCGAGACTGCGACTGACAGAATACCAGATACAGGACATTTTTAGTTGGTTTGTCTAGAGTGTGTATTTCTGAGTGGGTCGAGGAAATTACTGGTTATTCCATGTGTACCGAGGAGGGGAAACCGTGGTTGATTGTATGTACACAGAAAGAGAGAGAAAGAGCGACCCTTCGCCGATGTATCTGCATATTATGAGCGCTAAAGTCATGGCTGACTATCCGTCGTTTCGTTTACGGTGCTTGACAGATTTACGACGGTGCGTCGGTACTTTAGGATAGTTAGTCGATAAATGTTTTTAATGAACTGCGCTTGGCTACCCCCAAACTCTGATAAGATAATTAGATGAATTAATTCAAGGATTACTTTGTGTATAATATACAGGTACATATTTAAAACTACACGTGATTCATAAGAGAAAAGCAGTCGTGCGAGTTACATCCACCTGATCTGATTAGTTGTACTAAATTGATGTGACACTCATCATCTGTTGTGTGCAACTCCTGGGTACGAAGAGGGAAGAGCAGAGGTGCGCACATTTCGTATAAAGCAACAGCAGCGCAAGTTGGTTAGTATGGAAGGAACTTGCCCTGCAGCTCTTCCTCTTCCCTTCTCTCTCTTTCTCTCTTGACTCTCTTGCATGCTCGTTGATCTCGAGACTCTGCCGCCGCCGCCACCGTGGAGTCAACGTGCCGCGCGCCGCCTGGCCTAATTGGCCTCACCAACGAACCGACGCGCATAGTTGATTTTCTCTCTCTCTCTCTCTCTCTCTCGTACAATATAACGTATAGGAGGAGAGAGGCATTGAGCGTGATAAGTAAATTCCAGTATTTATGAAAGCGAAAAATTTTCGAGGTTTAAGCATAAAGTCTTTGACGAATGACATTCTGTGTCTTTTGCGTGTTGTTATCCGGCATGTTTTTAATTGAACTTGGAAGCTTATAGATGAGTTGTCCGTGAGTATACTATCGCTGATGAAGAAAAATTTTTTCTTACGTACAAAGGAATACATAATATGTACTACATATGATAAACAGTGAAAAGAAATATCAGAAACTTTTTTGTGCGGGCTGAGGACATCTCTCGATTTATCGCCGGGAATTCAATTCGCGAATCGTTGATCGTCATCATCTTGTTTCGTCGCATCTTTTTTTTTCAGGGACACAGACGTACATATACAACACACCACACGGTTCTGCCCAGCGTTCACGGATTTGTATGTCGTACGCAGCAGCAGTAGCCAATGTAGTATCGTAGGATTCGTAGGTCTCCCAATGTGTATATATGAAATACACCTATACATGTGCATTCACGTGCATGTGTACGCGTTGAGGTTAGGTTCATTCGTGTGGGATTCGTGCGTTGAGCTTATGGATTTTGTAATCTCCCGCCGAGGTGTGGGTCTGTCATGTGTATGCACACGCTTATACGCATACGCGCATAACTTTTTTTTATTTCTCGACTTTTGGAGTGAAAGCTATATGCCCACCAAGGCGTGTGTATCTATAACGAAGAAAAAGTGGATTGTCATTCTCGCCTGACGTTACGTTCTTCGCCTGTTGTATTCTTTTGACACTTTGTTGTATTATACCGATTACGTACATACATTTTTTACGAGCTGTTTTCTCTCGGGACGAATTATAACCATGTCTTGTAAACATTTTTTTTACTAAAGAAAACAATACCACCGCATTTCTACGCGATAATACTGTTTTTATCACAAAAACACCGTTACCGCCCTTATCTCGCATCGACTCAACTCGTATTACGCGACACTTTCTCTCTCTTATTCACGAATACGCTTTTCACTTTAACTGAAAACACTTGCTCGCCTCGATGACTAGCGACGCTCGTACACCTTTCATCCCGAGAAAGCAGAGCAAAAAAAAAGCGTCGAAGGGGATGGGAATGGAGAGCGAGCTAGAGAGAAAAATTGTCCGCACAAAGTGAATAACGAGAAACACAAGTGTGCCAAGAGCCAGAGCCCGGTTTTTGTCTCGTCGAATCGATAGCGAAGCAGCGACACCGGTAAAAAAGAAATTACTCCGATTACACGCGAAACGTCGAGACTAAGAACAACAACAACGACGACAACGACAACAACGACAACAACGACGACAACGACGATGAGACTCAAGTACGCCGGAGTAACGGCTTTTGCGCAAGAGACTATAGCGAGAAAACTCGTTAAAAGAGTGCAGTGCAGGTCGTTCAGGCGACGACTCCCACGACTCAACTCCTTATTCGTGTTTTTTTTAATCTATAAGCTCGATAGAGAATTAATCAAAGATCACGAGTTTGGAATTTGGTTTGGGATTGGAGATAAAGAGATGGAGTGATTTCGATGATTTAACAACCTAACGTATTCGAGACGATGACACACGTGTGCGTCACTTTATACTATATACAGCAGAAGGGGCAAACCTAGTCTCTCGGCTAATTATCCTCTTCAATATATACATGTAGTTGGCCACTCAGTTTTATGTATGCGAAGTCCCTGCGCGATAGACGTCCGTTCAAGAGCACAGCAATGACGGTCGTCGGCAAACTATACTTATGCACACTCTTTACACGAAAGTCGTTACGTGTCGGACGAGAGAGATATGATTCAGCGATACACTCGGTTGGAAAAATATCTCCAAGAATATTTGATAAGCTTACGCGTAGGGCGATGCTTTGAGCGACTTCGACTGAACCACCTCTATTCTAGATAAAAAAAACTAACGTTCTACCTACCAAGTCCAGCCGCAACTCGGTCCAATCGAGGTGTAAATTATTTATAGCTACGGCGCAGCATTCTACAATATCGATTACACAGCCCCGCCGACATAAACATCGAATTAGCATTCACCTGACGAGGCTCGGAATTTTGTATTTTTCACCCCAGTATCCCGACTGTATTCCTCTGACTACAACAACCCCCCGCGTAGCCGGCGCCCACGACGTTCTCTCTTTCTCTCTCGTCGCGAGCGTACGGCCCTGCCCTCTTCCAAGGATTCCCGAGCGCGCGCGAGTGCGAGCTAGCTATATACACATACATACGCACACAGCGAAGGAGAGAAAGAATCGTCCGCCTGGGAATAGAGCCTGGTCCGTGAGTCTCCCTGTTTATCGACGAGCAAAAAAAAAACACGAATACGTAAACTCTCCGGAGGTCCTCCCTTTGAAACCGAGGAATCCTCGACTCCCGGGTTCCAGATCGCAGCAGCTACGTGTGCATACGTGTGTGATTCGTAGCGTTCGCTCCTACAGAATGTATGCTATGCAGCGTAGAAAGAGAAAGAGAGAGCGAGCGAGCGAGAGAGAGAGAGAGAGAAAGAAAGAGGGAGAGACAGTACTCACCATGTTGCCCGGCGCCGCAGCTTTCGGCAGCACCAGCCCTGGCATAATTCCTATTGTATTACTATCTTCCACAGATGTACAGTCGTGTACAGAAGAGAAACACGACACACGCACGTATATACGAAACACAAGTGCTGGGCAGCGTCGTCTTCCCAGCCGGGTTACTCTCTCGCACTGTCGCGCTATAGCGGCTGTACTACCAAAGTCTTCTCTCTCTCTCTCTCTCTCTCTCTTTCTCTCTCGTGAGTACAGCTGCTTTCGACGATGAGAAAGTAGAGAGGACTTACCGCGCACTACCAGAGCTCCGGAATCGCGCACTCGATTTACGAGTTTTTGAAACTTAGAGGGTGTATTATCTCTTATATCTCGTCACAAACACACACGGCGCGCAGTTAAAATGGCGTTTACACTGCTGCTCTCGCGGGCTGCGGCAGTCGTCGCGAGACTCGCTCCTTCTCTGTCTATGTGGAGTTGTAGGCTGCGGCTGACGGTCGTGAGCTCCGCGAGTTCGGGAGAATGGATGCGGGATACGGTAGGTTGTGCCGTCGCCCATCCATGGAACTACTGGAGCTGTCTAGAAAGACCACCGTCAACACTGGATTTTCCAGGACTAAGCTTGGCTGATACGATCACAGCGCTCTGATAAAACTTTCAATTGTTGGTAAGGTAGAACTTCTTCAAATATTTTCTTGATCGATCGAGCTGTGCGGTTCAGGTTTCTTACGCTAAATTTACCAATCAGATCGTCTGTAAAATGAATTGTTATTACTTTTCATTAATATTCTTAATAATTTATTATTAAGAATACAGTCAATTAGCTCCTTTTGATATATATTTTACTTACAGGCTTGTTACACCACCGTGTGGCGCCCTCTGGTTCATCTACAGTTTTCCGCGCCCGTTCTCGGTTCTCTGGTTCGGTTTGGTTCGGTTCTACAGTTCTGTGGTTTATATCTCTAATGATACATAGACGATGTACGATAATAAATAACACAAATCAAATATTTTCGAGTAAAAGATAATCAATTATTCTGTGAAAATAATTAAACGTAACTTTTAGAGATTCGTCATGGCGGATGATTCGGAACAGGTAAGATTGAACTTTTCATCAAATTGAAAAATACGCGCTGCTTTCGAATATTTGTTTCTAACCTTGAATATCGTTAGGTGCCGGCGATCAATGTTAAGGAACCGCTAGATTTGATCAGGCTAAGTTTGGACGAAAGGATTTATGTGAAGATGAGGAATGAGAGAGAACTGCGTGGTCGTCTTCATGTAAGTATGTCATTACGTTAATACGTTTTCGAATAGTGCAAAGAAAAAACATTGTTTACAGGCCTACGATCAACACTTGAACATGGTACTAGGAGAAGTGGAAGAAACTGTGACAACCATTGAGATCGACGAAGAGACCTATGAAGAGGTATATCGTACCACTAAGAGAAACATTCCTATGTTATTTGTCAGAGGAGATGGAGTGATACTTGTTTCACCTCCCAGTATGAGGGCAGCGATATAGTAGTGTCAAATAATGTACTGCTACTTTTTACTGTAAGATTTTTCTCCTGAATCGTTTTTTTAGAAAAGCTATGTTCAATCGAAATAAGAATTAAATGTAAGAATAATTTACTAAACATTTGTATTTTTTTTATATACATTTTCGCTGTACACACAATGTAATATTAAGTCTTTTGAGTATACGATTGAATTTGAGATGTCAAAGCATTGATCCTTTGCTCTTTAAATCTAAGCATACTTTCTAAATGTTCAACTTTTTTCAAAAGTATGTTAATTGCTTGGGTTTTTTCTTCCAACTCTTTCTTTAACTTAAGAAATAATTTTTGAGGCACAGTTTTATTCAGCGAATCTTCAGGATTCGTCGCATTCTTCATTAGTTCTAATGAACATTTAAACAGATTATTTAGCAAGAAAATTAATATAAAAAATAAATGTATTGTCTACCATGCCCATCGCCAATATCGTTACATCCTTTCAACATAGAATTTCTATCTGCATTGCAATCCTTGATAATTTTGCAACGTACTTGGGACAAAACTCTCTCTATAGCTCCAGGCTCACATTGAGCTACTTTATTCATCGTTTCCTTGCTCAGTTTCAGATTAAGTTTTGGAAATACCTTTCGATTTAACGTACACCAGTTATCGACTTTCTTAGCTATACTACAGCCAGGAACGTAATTTTGAACATCAACATATCTAGGATAGTATCTCTTGAGAAGTTCAGCCATCAGAACTAAAGATAGTTTCAAAAGAACAAAGCAAAATCGTATCAGCCATTAGGAAGTTTTATAGTTCCCAAGAGGAGCCAATGAATAAAAAATAAATTCAAGATTCAAATTTACCTCCATCGGAGAAATCCCGAGCCACGTTCCGCTTCGGTCTCGAGAGTGGTATCTCGTCGAGCCAAGCGTAAATCTCTCGCACACAATCGACTCCTATTTCTGCGCCAACGCTCATCGCGCGTCGATGCACAAACGCCGTCCGATCGCTGTGTCTCGACACATTTAAAATTTGGATTCTTACCTATTTCTGTATCGAAAACTAGTTTACAAATTTTAAAGGTCAATCTTCCAAAAGCGTCCAAAATCGATCGGGTTATATCGATTCTCGCTATAGTCAAATATTTATTGAAATTCGCATTTATTCTTTTATTTAACAAATACGCGCACGCGCGCGCGCGCGCACACACGCACAAGCGCGTATGGATGTGGACAATACATATATACGGTTCGTATTAGTCCGAGATAAAAATAACTTACGATATACTTATCTTTAGATGTTTTTAATCAACTATTATTATACGTTTCGTGGTATTACGACTTTAAGAGTCGTTTCGGAGCTAGTTAATTTTTGTGACCACAGACGGTTCCCGCACACGCATACACGAGCGCCGCGCTATGTTTCTAAATTTAGTTCACAATATCGTACAGTTTGATTCCCGAGTTCTCAAAATTTATGTATCCAAGGAATTATCTAATGAAAAAAAAAAATTTTTCATTCTACGCCGTATCTGCGCACAGCTTGTTTATTAAAGCCGAGAATTCGAGATCGGCATTTTGCACACTTCGTATACGTCACTTTATTAAAGCGTCTAGGAGTGTAATAATGAATTTTAATGAGCCCGTTAACGTTTCGCTAGTCTGTGTACACATAGCTTTATTAAAAAATTCATTCGGATGAAGAACGATCGTATATGCAATATGTCCAAAGCATGCACCCTAATTGTTATATCGATTTATCAAATGGAGGTCTATTTTTAGTTTTACATAAATAAATATTTTATCGACCAACGATAAATGATAAATTGTCACTAAGCTGTATGATACACATAGTAGGTATATATATATATATATGCAAGGAATGGTATTATTATATTAGCTTCTCGCATATAACATCTATATACGTTTGTTATATACGTTAATTTTTCTTCTTTCTCCGTTTAATTAGCCCGGAGGTCAAAACATATTGCATAAACTTAAAAATATCGGATGCTCGCTATTTCGAGTCTACGGTTGCTTCCGAGTGATTCAAAGTGACGCAAAGTCAAAGCAAACGCCCAGGCACGAGAAGGCTTATGCAATTTTCTCCCAAACATTCTTCCGAGCCCGGGAAACTTTTGTTCAATCGAAAAATCAATTCGGTGCGTCGATGCTCGAAGGCAAAACTGCTATCGTTGCTTATAACGACTCTATTTATATCAAAATTATACTATAAACGAAAAGATTATTCGAGTCCATTAAGATAATGATTGTGATACGTTATAGTCTGCACGATAACATATCGTCAAAACAACTTTTGAAAATTAACAATTTTCTCGCCAGCCGACTCCTACATGTTTTTCCAATCATCGTTAATAACAAACGATATAATTACGCATCGATTCTCGCCAAATTGCCAAACTCGCTGCAGCAGGCTTTACGACGTATTTAGGACGAAATATCACATTAGCAAGTATAATCACCTGCAACTTATACATACATATACATATACATACATATATATATATATATATATGTGTGTGTATTTATAGATATATATAGTCCGTATGTTTCATTATATATCCAATTATCATTTGCAGAAAAACTTTGCTTCCTTGCACGGAAACTTTATCGAACCAGATTTCCCCCCGTAGCTATATACACTATAGTTCAACGTAAGTAAAGCTCAACTAGGCAAATAATGAAATTTATATGTTCAAAGTACTATTTATACATCTGTATACACTCGTATACACTCGTATACAGAAAGTACACAGAACAGTATCTATCGAGAAAAACTCCGGCAATCTCAATTGCGGATCTATATGAAATTCTGTACAGGTGCATCTCCGCAACGATGCGCCACACAAACAAAACTCGCGGAATATCGATTATCGAGCGCTGACGTACCATATCACGAGCGTTCTCACGTGTAATAGGCGATAATTTAACTATACGCGAATATGTAGAGGAAGCGCACGATGTCGCGAGTGAGCAATTCTTTTCAATTATTTCGGGGAGAACGAGAGAGAGAGAGAGAACATTAAAAGCCGGAACGAGATTAGAGATCCCCAGTGCAACCTCCCTCGGGATGGTCTCGAAATAATTAAAATGCAAGCGCGCGCCAGAATTGCGATAACTCGTTTTCCTCCTTATTCGTATTATATGTATATATATATATTGGGTTGTATATGAGTGACGCGATATGGGTAACCATGTGCTGAGAGTCGCAATGGAAAGTAATAATGTGGCTGTATTACAAGCGACCTGAGGGTTAATATCTGGAAATGTCCTCGATAACTGTTGTTATTGCTCTATAGTATTAAAGTGACTATGATGTGCGTTAAGCTCACAGAGCATATTGTAACTTTTAATGAAATTTCAGCTTTTTCAGCGTTATATCGCTATTCTATGGTCGATTGTACACTCAACTATTATAATAATACTACAAAATAATCTCTAATGAATAACGGTAATGTGTAGAGCGATAAATTTCCCGTAAATATATACAATAATGATATCTAACAAAGAAGACTCGGAATTCGTTGCCGCGACCGTTCGCGTCGAAAATACCTGTAATTTATACAAGCGCGCGATATGAAAAAGCACGATCCCACGGGTAAAATGAAAACTTATCGGAAGCATCCACTCCTCTCTAAATCACCGTCTATATGCAGACGAATTCGCGCTCACTCTACGTATATACGATTTCTCGAATGCAAGTCGCCTCCAAAAGCGCGTTCCACGTCGTTCGAACTCGTCGTGTAGCTACACGTATAAGCGTAATATAAGTCCAAAAGGGGATGGGATTGGTGGGAATCGCGATAGATTCGCCACGACATCGAACTCCCGGGTTCTATACGCATTGGCGCATCCCGATGAGCATTTATAATGAGCTTCCGTCGTCGCGCCATTTACTCCATAATACGCGAGACGCGCACTTGTCACCCTCCGTGAGTTTGCCTTTTTTCTAAACCTATGGATGTACATACACGTATAGAAATAGGAAAAAAGCGAGGAGCAAAATATTGCGTACGACGGGTTATGGAGCGCAGCGCGCTGCTCTACATCCGGAGCTCCATAGAATCGATGCGGAAAGAGCGCGCGCGCAAGAGACGGGAAAAGACCGTGTTTGCGCGTGTGTACGGGGTTGCGCTACGTTATATACAGCCCCACCCCATCGATAGTTCCTATAGCTTCCGAGTTTTCGCTTTTCCGCTACGGTGCATCTAGACCACCGAATTCCCGGCTTTTTCGTCGGGTCGTTTGTCGGGTAGTCCTGCACTCCTGTACTCCTTATCGCTACTGCACTATCACTAGTGTGTGCTGCAACTATACCGTGCACGTACACGAATACGTGTCGAATAAGTTATTAGACACACGCGATACATATGCGCGATCCCAGGGGGGTTGAGAGGTAACGGTAAAATTCGTGTTCTTTTTTACATATCGGTGTATTCCGATCAACGATTCACCCGCGTGTATACCGCGTTAAGGCTCTCAAGTTCTATACGCCACCAAGGATCTGTTGTATTATTTTTCAGAGCAACTATACAGCTGTATAGTTACTGTATAGTTACTGTAGTTACTGTATAGTTACTGCATAGTTACTCTGTATAGAGCCTGTAATCTTTATCGACGTGTTAATGGCGTGCACATATACGCGCGCTATATATAGCTCGCGAGAAGACTGTAATTTCACGACTCCGCTCTAGGATAGAATTTCTTTGAGAATATGCCGAGTTTTCTCAAAAGCGATCTCTCCTTCGAACGCGTATACACGCCATAGCGTGTATTTATTTATAAACGAAGTTGAAACGAATGTTCAATCCACGAGGTGTGCAAGACAGTAAAAATCCAAATCCTCGCGTTGTACACGTAAGAGTGTGTGTACATTGTGCATATTGAGGGCACGACACGCACAGCGTACGAAAATCCTACATAGACGATCCCCCTACCCTATAGGGTGACCCGGTGCGAGAAAGCACGAGGTATACGGGGAAGTCCATGGGAGGTCGGCAGCTGCACAGGGTTGGCGCTCTTTGAGCTCGTCGAGACGGAGTAGCGGAGTAGCGGAGTAGCCTCGAGATCGATGCCGATATTGCGCCCCGGCGCTTTCGTCGCCGTTGCCACGCACAACAGGTACGCCGCGCATGTATATAGCCTTTGCTCGCGAGCTTTCTCTCCCTCTCTCTCTTTTTCCCGGCGTGCAGTCTACGGATAGGACACTATGGCGTTTATATATATACATATATCTATCTATCTATCTATATATATATATATATAACAGAGAAAACCAGCAGAAGCAGCAGTTCCGTACGAGAGCAAGGGGAGGGGCTGTTCGCCGCCACCGCGCGCGCGCCGCCGATGAGCTCTCGCGCGGGGCAGTAGTGGAGCGGCGTCGAACGCGCGCGCACGCATCTATCGCAAGCTCTCAACTGAAGTGTACTACGT
Organism: Apocrypta bakeri; assembly: GCA_018906985.1. Taxonomy (NCBI): domain Eukaryota; kingdom Metazoa; phylum Arthropoda; class Insecta; order Hymenoptera; family Pteromalidae; genus Apocrypta; species Apocrypta bakeri. The sequence goes on from JACCIA010000002.1 coordinate 21,440,388, forward strand.
ACGCGTATAAGTAGTAACGGGTGATGTTTGGTCCGACCGAAGTTTCGCTATACAAGAATTAGCCTGCTACGCGGAGGCAGGAATCTCTCTCTTTCTCTCTCTCTCTCTCTCTCTCTCTCTCTCTCTCTCTCTCTCTCTCTCTCTCTCTCACAGTGTATATATTTATATGTATATATCTATATATACCCATATATACATATAAACGAATACATAGATATATAGATATAGATAGATAGGGATCGAAGACTGCAAAGAGAGTCGGTCGAAGAGAGTCGAGAAGCGGAGTAGGGAATTAAGCGAGCGAGCGGCGGTGAATGAGTCACGGGTATCTGCGCGACGGCTCCTCCTGGACGGTTGGGAGGCCGGCGGAGCCATCGGCCGCTCAGTCCGCTCTTTTCAGCGGAATCGTCAAGATCGTTGGGCGGAGAGCTAAGCCGCCTTTGAAGACGACTCTTATCAGCTGATAATAAATTGCCACACAAACGACACGCATATTACTGGACGAACATACCATGGCTACCGGAGAGGAAGGACGAGGTTGGTCTTTTCTTTGCAAATACAAATTTATTTTTTTGTATTTATTTTTTTCTATGTACACGCACACACACACACACACACACATGTAGACGCGCACACTTAGTTTAGAGCCGTTCACACGCTCGACGAGCCTATTCTCCGTGATTGCATCTCGCGTGTGCCCGCGATTTTATAATAGTCCTTCCTCCTTCTGCATAAACACTCATGTACACTGGCGGCCCTCCGGTCTCTACGTTTACACCTTTGGATACGATAATTGCGCAAAGTCACGTGCTGGATTTCGTCAGACCCGGCGCGTACAACTTTCTCGCGCGAAATCAAAATAAAGCGCTCTCGCGCGATAGCGGTGCGCGCGCGCTTCGTCCTTCTTTAATCGCACACGCGGGACGTAGAAGCTACGCTATCGGACTGTACGTTACCAACGCGTTTATATGTATAAGTTTCACAGATAAGCTGCGCAAAGAGGGGCAAACGAACGCGAAAGAAACGAGACATCCCCTGCGGGAGCGATAATCTCAGTCGCGGAAAGGTCACCTTGGGGTTATCCGCGAACGACCTTGTAGGTCTCCTCTCGGTTAGGCGCGCGCGCGCGAACGCCACAGATCAATCGACGAGTCCGCGCGAGTACTTTTTGTTGGAAAAAAAAATCTATGTCACATCTGTCCCCGCAGCCTTATGGAATCCATCCATCGTCGAAGAATCTTTTCTCGCTTTCTCTCTTCTATCGATTTCCACCCTAGCCCGTGTTCCGTGTATTTGTGTATCTATATGTACGTATGAATATACGTGTGCGAGGGGTTCGTAGTGTTCGTACACATGTACGAGAATGTATAGGTGGACACGCGCGTTTTTTCCCGCCTAATGCAGCGACGAGCGTTCGCTCCCATTGCGTACCGTCGAAGTGAAATATTCCATTGTTTGGCCCGATGATCCATTGCCAGCTCATTCGTTCTCGCCTATGCGTCTATCTATGCCCGATAGATACGAGGAATAACGGATAAGCATACGTGTATCTATATACAACGAGTCGATCTCGTTGTTGACGCTACCTAAGTTCACGTCTCTACGACTGTTCACGCACATCAAAAATTTAGATGCTATATATAGCAGTGGTGCGCGGTCGCGCGCGCGCGCTCGCCTATGAATTATGTAACTCGGATAGGATAGGACGGTCCAATAAAAAAAACAAAACATGTCCATAAATCTGCATATGTAATTATTTGAAAATGTCCTAATCGTATCAAGGACAGATTTCGTTTATGGAACACGGGAAATATCCCGTGCATCGATTAAGCGATATCGCAACTTTATCATTATTATATATGTACGTGTTAAGGTATATAATTAACTCTCTGGATTAGGTATGCGGAATTTCCCGTGTTTGTATCGCGCGTGTTCTCGCTTACGATAATCTATATAGATACCCATGTACATTGATGCCGAAGGCAAAGTTCAGCGGAAATGAGTTATGGGCCTCTTGATATTGGCTAGATGAGTTTAGCGCTTGGCTTCGTAAATTGAATTATGCTCGCAAGGGGAGAGAAATAACTGCAGAAGCTCCTTTGTCGTACGACCGAGATGTATCGTGATTTTCCTTCGATTCTCATGTGTAGGTATTCCCACACACACGCGCGCAGAAAGAGCACAGGCGCGAGGGTCCGTTGGATAACTAACCTACTTAAGCGCGCCCTTAACTTTATATACATATATACTTACATACAGACATATATACAGATATAAAACGATAGCGTACGTATTTATATATGGAAAGTTTAGAAACCGCGTGAAGTTTCGAGCGATAAGTTATGTTTATGTGTCTGTGTGTAGAAAATCTGTATACAAAGGTACAAACATGCACGGAAGAAGAAATTGCTTCTTTGCGAGTCGACTACGTTTTTGTCCGAGATAAGACAAACTAAGGGAGGTACTCGTAACGATCTTAGATATATTTCGTGCAACATTTGCATTTAGTACATACACAATCGCGGGGCAAACATAAACTGCTCTTCAAAGTCACTGAATTTCTTTCGACTAATTCTGCGACCGTAGACCGTGGATATATACAGTGCCTTGATATCATTAGCATAAAACGAGTTTTCGACAAATGTATGTTTCTCGAATAAACGGGATGAACTGTTTATTAAAGGACAGACTTGCATCGCTCGCAATCATTCCAGCCAATTACCTTCCGAGCTTTTCTGCACTGAGCACTGGAACATCGTGAAATATCCTGTATATCTGTACATCTGCATGTATATATCAACTGTTACAGCGTTGATTTTAACGAGAAAGCTTCTTCAATTTCTGTGTAGCCAAGCTTCGAGATTTCCAGCTTATTGAATATGTGTGAGTTGTGAACAGACGCTCTTTAGGGTCTTTGTACATAATGGGGTCTTTGTACATAATGTCAGTTCCATCGAATAAATTAGGTCTGTAGGTATAATATCTTCGATATATATTTATATATACAATACATTTGACCTAAAGACATTATTTTTATATGATAATTAAATAAGAAACGAAATGTAACCAGAGATGATAATCATGATTTTCACGTAAAAACTCATGCCAATCAAAGCTTTCATACACAGCGTCTCGCGTATGTACACTGACACATCTCCTCTGCTCTACTTTTGACCCTCGAGCGTGAAAAAGCTCCCTCACAGGCACGCAGACACGGAGCGTGCGCTTAAAACTTTCGCTTTCAAAAGAGTGCCGATTATTCGCTTCAACGTGTGCATACACATATATGTGTATGTACATATGCACGTGTACCGTGTACATCGGATCTCCTTAGCTAACTTATATCGAGCACAATACGCTAGGAATAAATAACAAACTTTTCCTTGTATACCGCGGCTACAAAGTAATTTGTGGCCAGACTCGTAAGTGATACTGAAAAGTTAGTGAACTTAAGCAGTACAATGGTAACATTACATTTTCTTCGCATTTTCCGCGTTTTTTCCAGTACTATACGAAGGAATAACACATTTCGTCCACTTCGTATAGCCAATGACATACGTGCACGTGTTGAAATCACAGTGTCTAGAAAGTGCTTCTATATGTGTATGTGGCCTCGTGTGCTCCGTACACGTATACAGCACCATACATTTATGTAAGCTCTGCTGTATTTTTATAAAAGTATTACATCGATTTCTAACGTAATAACAGCCGTAGCCTATACGTATATAACCATCGGAGACTCAAAAGAAGTATTAAAGAACGAATTGAAAAAGACGAGTATCGTATGTAAGACGTATGTGTAAATACATACATGTCAGATACAAAGGAGTGAAAGCAACCAACCGCAAGTTCATAGGGAGCTTTTTCTGCAGCACCGAGGTTCACTCAATTTCGTACCGCGTTGTATATGTACGCACGCGTGTCGCTAGGCATACATAGCGGGTGGCTACGAGGAAATAAAAAAGGAGAGGTATACGCTCGTCGGCCGCGCAAAGAGTGTCTCGGGTGGGAAGGAAGAAAAAAGTGCGACGGTTGGATATATAGACCGCTCGTGTTCTCATTCTCAAAATATAACCGCGAGAGGAGAGCTAACGCGACTATGGCTATTTCAAATGGCATCGCGTGTACCGCGGTGGGGGATGCGTGCGTTCTGTATCTCTTTTTTTTCTTACGTATCTCGGTTCGCTGTTTCCCGTTATTCGCGCGCGCGCGCGCACACACACACACACACACACACACACACACACATGTATATATACAGATATGCGTATAAATACGGGACTCGTAAAAACGCTATCGAAAGTCAAAGACCTGAAATAAGACGACGTGCATGTCGATTGGCGCGTTGCCCGCGTGCCACTGCAGGCAGGTATATACATATCGCCGAGAACCTGTTGTACTTCGCTCTTCGTTGTACTTCCCTAAGCGTGTTCTGGGCTCACTGTTATCGGTTTCCCTCGCTGTTTACAGATGGGAGTACACACCGTTTGTTCGGGTTTTACGTCTATAGATATATACGTGCACAAATGTACAGGTGTACACGTTGATTAAATTGCATCTGACATACTGCTGTACGTATATTATGCATGGGCATTATGTACATTTATATTATATACACCAAAGAATTGAACAGTGAACAAGTCGTTGTGAAGCACTTTTCTCTAGTAGGAATTGACCATTGGCCCAGTTCTGGAGTCGTAAGATCGGGCCATAGTTGAAAACCAGCATTGGGCCAGCATTGGGCCAGCATTGTATAAATGTATAATACATAATATATAATATATAATATATGTCAAAATATTATTTTTTAAAGAATCATCAAATGGTATGAAATCATCCAAAGATGAAAATGATCCTTCTAAGTGTTAAATTTAAGAGACCCCTCTTCATTCCTTGTTGAGATATTGCTAAACCAACAGCTACGTAAGATGGACTTGAAATTAGTTTCAAGTCCATCTTTTCGACATTACGCCAGTATTGTGCCAGTATTGTGCCAGTATTGGCGTACAGTATTCAACCTTTACAAAATTTTAATGCTGGCTGAAACCTGACACGCCAGCATAGGGCCAGTACAATTTACAACTCTGGTCCGATCTTATCGTCCCGATACCGAAGAAAAACTGGCCCTTTACTGGCAAGCAATATTCTGGCTGCCAGTAAATCCTACCAGGGTTTGCAGCTCGCAATGAACGTATCGTTTGCAGTCTTGAATTGCGTCAGAGAATGTTCAACGCGCACTTGTTAATGTGTTTAAAACAATCAAGAGATTGTAGGGGTTTTACGCTCTCACGTTCAGCCTCGAAATTCCCGTGCATACTCATTATTATTCATATATGCTGTACTTGTATGTCCATACATTAATGACTTTATTTAATTCCCATTTTTATTTCTTTCGACATAGGTGTAAGGATGATACCTATGAGGTACATCATTGCTATCATGAATTCGATAGGTCTGGCCATTATCTATGGTTTTAAAGCTTATCTCAACATAGCCATCGTTGCAATGGTTAACGGCACTGCCGTCGCTGAACTTCAGAGGAAAAACAACCACACAATCGTAGAAGAGGTATGTTATATTATATAGTGGTTAAATTATTTTTATACCACTTCGATACGTGCAGTATTTATTTATTTAACCTAATTTATTTAAGCCTAATAAATATACAGAATATACTTAACCAACGGATACCCTGTGTAGAGACGCGAAGAAGCAATCATCTCCAATTTTTTTTCCTGCCGACAGGTTATAAGAAAAAAAAATGAAAAAACTTATTATATTTAACTTAAACAAACTTTACGCTTAAATAAGCTTAACAGCTTACAGTATCAAACTTATAAAACTTACAGTATATTTATACAAATCTCATGATAATTAACAACTTCAACATTTTTTTATTCGAAATAAGATGTTATATATAAGATCGAATTTTATAGAAAAATCTTTTAAAACGAATTCCACGGTAATAATGTGTAATTTCTTAAAATCTAGTGACTTCTTCTTTAGCAGATTTTAGTCGATTTTCACTTTTATCGCTTTTCTTTTTAAGAAAGAATTGAATGTAATAATAAATCTCGTTACCAGCCACTGCTATAACGTAAAAATTTTATTTTCGTCTCGCGCGAATCGAAGCGCTGTTCGAGAGTTTATGCAATAATGGCGCGTAAGACATTTCCAGCTTTAAAGTACTACTAGTATGTTTTACCTTTATTTTTATTCCGTTCCGTTGAGACTCCATTTATCGAGCGCATTTTCAAAGCTTTCGCCAATAAAAATACGCCTCGTTAAGCGAGATCGCGTGGATCAGCTGGTTTTGTCAAAACACGAATATTCCTGGCATACTCACGGCGTTTAATCATTGTGGATCTATATTCGTTTACAAAATCCTTCCGCGTACGTAGCAAGATACGGTATTAATTGCCCTCGGAATCTGTACGCAGAGCATCGATAATCTCTTTCTATACACAAAAAAGAGGGTCTCCTCGGTAACCATCCATCACTATGTTTTACCCTCTTGTTTGCTTTTCGCTCGACTGCATAAATCTAAAAGCCCTTTCTCGCTCCGAAAAAAGCTCGACCATTTGCATAAGCGTCGTTCGCTCTTGGTCGATCTACGTACATGTTGTGTATATTGCACGTATACACACGCGGGTTCTATACATGCGGGTTCTATACACGCTGTAAAAAGTCGAGCTTACAGCCGAAACCATATATTTCGTTAACCGCAACAAGTAGTCCAACTTACTCCAAGCAAATATCCTGCGTCGAGTAAAAATAAAAGGCTCGAAATAGAGAATAACATTTGCTTATTCTTGACGTGTACTGTATATACATTGTATAAGTTTTATTAACTGATTGTGTAAACAAGGTGAAGACAAACTCGACGCCAGACGGGCCATTCGTTTGGGACACCGAGTTAACGGGTTACATCCTCAGCTGCTACTTTTGGGGTTATATAGTATCGCTGATACCTGGTGGTATGGCAGCGGAATATGTCTCGGCCAAATGGGTGATGATTGCCTCGGTGATGCTCAACGTCGTCGCATCGCTGCTCATGCCTACAGCTGCCGAGATTCACTACACAGCTTTCATGTTCATGAGAATCATCCAAGGCGTTGGTGGAGTAAGTTTATCTCTGCATTATTACTATTTTTTTTTCTTTTCAACAGTACAGTTCCAACTCTATATATTTTCATAGTATTTTTATATTCTCTCGGGTGTCGTTCTTCTCCGAGAAGCTTCTACGTTATGAAAATTTTTCGAAAAGACGAAGTAGCGCATTCAACTGTTGATGCCGCAAATGTATAGCACATTCATATATATATATTCTTGAACAAAACCTGGCAAAATGTAACAAGCTTTGAAATATATTCCACGCAGCTAGGAATCTAAAATTAAAATGAAACTTCTCGAAGTCGCGCGAAGTACGAAAAATAAGGGAAGCACGCTAAAGGCGTATCTTTATTCAGCTGCTCTTTGCTGCAAGTTTAATTTATAAATTCTAGGACGAGGTTCCCGTAACATATATGAATCATGCGTTAAGCAAATCACTTATAAATACGTGTCTATATAAATCTATATAAATATACAAAATCCTTAATGACAAAAGTATATATATATATGTGTGTGTGTGTGTGTGTGTGTGTGTGTATCTTTATACGACGGAAAATTTAAAATTGAAATTGAAATACTATCTCGTGTCTCATGCAGATGCATGAGACATAGGTGGGTTGCACTGTATATAAAAACGAAAATCTATACGCGTATAAAAATCCATTATACAATCACACCGAAAAAATGTAAAGCTCTTTAAGTATATCTCATGTAAATGACCGAACATACATACCCTTGGAGTTTTTGTTCGAATGGAATTGAGCCCAATGCGAGCCTTGCAATACCGTGAATTTTCCACTGACAGTTTCATCGCGACACGTATTTCTTATCTTTATGTTTTTCAGGGCGTTAGTTTTCCAGCTGTACACGTCATGATCTCGAGATGGGCTCCACCGAGTGAACGCAGTGTTCTCGCATCCATCGCCTACGCCGGTACGTATAAATGCAACGATTACGATCTGAATTGCGTTCTTTCCTCTTATTTCGCGTCGTTGTAGAATGGCACAAATTTGTCCTCGCGCGACGCACGTTTCTTCTCTTTAATACGAGCGAGGACTTGCCTCAATTTCCGGTACAGAAGTGGCTGCGCAAATAAGGTCATTTCCCAGCATGATTTGTGTATATCCATTATGCATTTATGTACACGTTGAGAGAGAGAGAGAGAGAGAGAGAAAGAGAGAGAGAGAGGGGGGGTAACTCGGACAGGAAATTAAGTCAACCCTTAATTGATTTCGACGCCAGTACATAACTACCCTCTGATCTGCTATGATATATATGACCTAAGCTTTGTTTTGTGCTAAAGCAAACGTAATATCCAAATTTGTAGTAATGAGAAATTAACTATTTTTGATAATTACATTATTTTTACGTCTGAATTAGACAAAGCAAAAGAATAAATATTGTAGGATTTTATTTAGAATTGTTTTTATTACTATTATTGACCGTGACTTGATTTTTTTCGATAAATACTTTGTTTTATTTTATACGAATGAAAACATTATTTACGTTAATCTCAATTAAATAATTATTCTAAAAAATTGATTATATTTATTTTATTAATGAGATGATATCAAAAAGTTTGTTAAAGAGAAATAAGCAAAAAATGAATGTGTTCCAATTAACCATAGACCCCACATTCGTTTTCCCAGAATCAGATTAATCCATTAACCAGAAATTTCAGTTGATTAATATATTCTCGGAATTTGACACACGAAGGAGAAGAATTTCTAACCATTTCGATGTGCAACCTAATTATTCAGATGCAGTTTAATTTTTAGAAATTCCAACTGTAAAAACCCTTGGAAAAAAGAGAGATTTGCAGCGAAAAAAACATGTTTCTTAAAGCAGAATTGTTTGGCCCACATTTTAGAAAGGACTATCATTCTTTTCCAAATAAAACAATACATTGAAACAGAAAATTTACAAAATTTGAGCTTTTATTCATATAAAATTCATCACATCTTTTGATGTATTAATATGCTATTCTGTCTGCACAAACCAAGGAGCAGTAATGCAGGTTCAGTTATATTAATTTTCAATCCTTGATTTATTAATAAATTTCGAAAATAAACAAGCTATAATGAGTCAAATGCTTAATATGATTATTATTGTATTTGTACAATAAAATTTTCATAAGCAACAACTCGGAATGTTTCGAATAACTTTCAATCGAAATGCACGTACTGGATTGACGGATCTAGATAGTAAATAGTCGGTATTTTATTTAGTGAATTTGAACTATTTGATATTTCGATAGTAAGATTAGATATATTACAATATATACAAGTGATGATTGTTTAGGAAAAATCGTCGAAAGGAATGGAAATTTTTTCGCGTTCAAAAATAACAGATTTTTCCTTCGAAAATATGGCACGCGCACAAGAGCCTAATACATTATATACACGTGTTACGGATGACTCAATGTTGTCCCAACCAAAAGACGCGTTCAGTGATGCGACGATACGTTTATTTCAGGAACGGCCCTGGGCACCGTCATCGCGATACTGCTCTCGGGCATGATAGCGGCCACCCTTGGTTGGAAGTGGGTCTTCTACATCGAGGCCCTCTTGTGTTTGATTTGGGTCGCAGGTTGGATCGTTATTGTGCAGGATTCACCAGACCAACAAAAGATCATCATAAGCAACAGCGAGAGAGAATTTATTAAGAATGCGCTCGGTGGTAACAAGGAGTCGCACAAGATTGTAAGTAAAACACATCGTAACTATTTTTTTCGATCGAAAAAAGCTGGTTATTTTTAACGAACACGATAGGTTTCGCGTAACAAAGTTACAAAATTTACTTACAAACATTTTCCGCGATGTACGCAGGGCTGTTATTTGTAATTACATTATTTGTAATTGGAGCCTGTGACGGAAATGTACACACTCTGATGGTGTAGAATGAAATTTCAAAAGGGTTGGAACGATATTGGGAATGCTTAATTGAATGTGGGGAAAAGTAATTAGACTCTGCTTCGTAGGACATTGAAAACATAACTCGTTTTATCGACTCTGTGATGCGAAATTCGTTATTATTATTATTTATTTTTTTTATTTTTTTTTTGCAGAAACTGTCGACAGTACCATGGTTTCAGATTTTCAAGTCACCGCCGTTTTTAGCTATTTTAGTAGCGCATTTCTGCAGCAATTTCGGTTGGTACATGATGTTAATTGAATTGCCATCCTTCATGAAGGACATTCTGAAATACGAATTGAAAGACGTAAGTCTGTCTCCTATTAAGTTCAAGGCGTTGAATGATGTACAAGCGAGCAGTCGAAACACTTGAAATATTGATTTCTTGCAGAATGCCTGGCTGTCAGCTTTACCGTACTTTTGCATGTGGATATTTACACTAGTTCTTAGTAAGGTCCTTGCGGGAATGCAGGAGAAGAATTGGATTTCCGTAACCGTATCGAGAAAAATTGGCACATTATTCTGTAAGTATAAACCGATAGGAGAACTATTTTGGGCTAAAGGCTGAAAATTATACAGAATTATGTATTGCCAAAAGAAAAAGAAAAAGATAAAGAAAAAGAAAAAGACAAAAATCCTCGTAAAGCTTGTCGACTGTTGCACTCTCACCAGTCTGTCTTTCAAATTTTCTTTTAGAGTGCCACTACGGATCGCGTGCTATATGCGATAATTGAATAGTGACCAATGAACTTATTGTATTATTTTCAATATTCGACTGAGACTGACCCCTTATAACGACAAAGCCCCCTCAAAATATCTTTTAAAAAATTATAATCGAAGCTATCTTTATTAATATAATCATAATTTACACTTATTCCAATACTAAGAGATATACAATTTACCTATGTTTAAAAACGTCTCGGACTTTTCAAAATGTCTTCTATGACTAATTACAGCACTAAATAGAAATTTCACTATTCACAGGATTCAAAAGGAAAAGCTATTGAAAATCGAAAACAATTTTTTCAACGACTTCAAAAAATTTCACATATTTTATAATGCCAAATCTGTATAGCGTTAATTCGCGATGAAAGAACATTTACATAAATGATGAGTGCAATCTCTCAGTTGGTTCCTCTTTTACACTGGTCTAAATGTGAATTAAGACTACATTATTAAAATAGCTGAGATTTTTATTTTTGTAACTCTCATTTTAAAGGCGCCCATTTCCCTTAAATTCGATTTTAAAATTGTTTAATGTTATCCCCATTTCCAAAGTAACTATTTTTTATGTTCAGCATCGGCCATTCCTATGTTCTGTTTACTCGGAGCATCGTACTCCACCGATAAGAATGTGACAGTACTACTCATGACGATAGGCGTTACATGCATTGGTGGTATGTACTGCGGATTTTTAGCCAATCACATAGACTTAGCACCGAATTTCGCTGGCACACTAGTCGCTCTGACGAATACTGTTGCAACCATACCCGGATTGGTTGTGCCTATCTTCGTAGGAAAATTAACTCATAACAATGTAAGTAATTATCGTATAACAATTGTTTATTACATTAAAATTAACAAAATTTGTCTATTTACAGAAAACCATCGAGGCATGGAGGGTGATATTCTTCGTAACTGTTGGTCTATATATTGTCGAAATGTTGATTTATACAATGTTTGGTGTTGGTGAGGAGCAACCCTGGAACAAGGTCAAATCTTCATCCGAAGATTCAGAGAATCCAGAGCAAACAGTTCCTTTGAAAGAGGCAAAACAGTAATGATAGACTATATAAGTTAAAGATAAATGAATAATTGTTATGACAAAAGTCTTTCTCCTAAGTAAACAAATCTGTAAATGTCCCAATAAGAACAGATTTCCATCTACATCGTATTAGAGATAAAATAATGGCATTTTTAAGATTAGTATTTTATATCGAAAAAAAAAAATTATTAAATAGTTCTGCTGCAATTCGTTTTCGTATGTTCACGATTTCATTATATAATGTTTCAACAAACGGTACAAATCAATTGTATTTACATTTTGTATTCATATGGCAATTACACGTGTGTTTGTATTGCTTGGGGCATTTACGTTAGGCAATTATTTTGTGAAAAATAATGTAAAGATTTAAAATTTGTAATTATTTATATATAGTTATAAGAGATGTATACATTTAGTCTACGATATATTATTTAGCTAAATAATTTCAATATTTTTTCACTCATCTAAAATTAATTCTGTGACATGTATTCTAATTTAAAAAATCAACAATGCTAGACATGTATTATACAAAAAATTATCGAGAAATACAAAAATTCATTATTAGACTTTACTAACTTGTCTCACTGAATCCTCATCATTTTGCAAAAATACATCGGACCCCAATTCCTGCTTTTAGAAGGAACAATAACGTGACCATATTTCAGACCAAAATCTCCTATATTATACAAATATTGTAAAGGCTTTAAGGCACGCGTTTGATCTCTGAAAAATATAAGATTTAAAAGAACACTTAATTTGTTCCACTTTTAACGTACGAAAAGTTAGACTTACTTTACGACGTAGCGTATACCATATTCTTCAAAAGCTTTTTTAAGAGCCATTTGAACTACACCATCATTTTGAATGGGACTTAAAGAACAAGTTGAATACACAACAGTGCCACCATTGATTGCGAGTTTTAGAGCATTTCTAAATAAAATATAGTCAATATTTCATTTTATTACACACTTTAAAATATCAATTTATGGGCTATTATGTGAGAATTATTTTTTACGTTAAAATTTCGCTTTGCAATTCAGGCAACTTCAGTCTTTCCTTTACTCTAGTTCCTTTAAAAATGTTGTTATCATCTTCGTGCAGAACGTGTCTGTCACATGTACAGGGTACGTCAACTAAAATCTTGTAAAAAAATACGGAAAATTAAAATTAAATCAGAGCGGTAAAAATTTTCTTTAAATTTTACCTTGTTATAAATATTGTTGTCCTCGATTTGTCTGGCATCACTTTGCGTGATGAAAAACTTTTTATTCCAATCTCCTATATTCAGTAGGAATTCATTAAAAAATTTATTTATCTTATTTATTCTTGATTCTTGAATATCATTTGCTACCAGTAGTCGAGGAGTTAATGTTTGTAAAATAGTCAACGACTTTCCACCCGGTGCTGCACACATATCTAGAACTGTGTCTCCTGGCTGAAGATCTAGAGATAAAACAGGTAACACAGAAGCACCATCTAGAACAAAGTAATCTAAAAAAAAATGTTTAGAATTATATTTTTTTTACAAAAGTTTAAACAAGTAATGATTTGTTTGTATCGATAGAATTTTTACCTGAGACATCGGTACTTCCTTTCTTTGGTGCTGGAAATTTAGTGAAATTCCCTTCTTCAAATGTATAAAGCAGAAGTTTTTCAGGGAAGTTCAAAGAATCTTCTTCTTCTTTCCTAATAATGAAATCAGCTCCTTGTGAATAGTAACCATAATGTTCAGATTCCAAAACATAATCATCCTTTCCTTTAATATTATAAAAAGAATGAATTATAACTTAATGAACAATTATGTTTCGATTTGATAATAGCAATACAATGAAACCTTTTATTTTTGTCGCAGGTACATATTCAAATAATTGAGAAGCTGATAATCCAGCTGTAGAACTTATGATACGAGTACTATCATTTACTTTGTACAGATCTTTTTCGATGGACTGCAATTGAACAGGTTTGAAGGAGCTTATATCTTCGCGTTCTACTGTAGTGTCTTCTAATAACGGTTGACAAGATTCTGGATATACAGAGTGATCCAATTTTATTTCAGAAACAACATTATCTAAATTCTTATCTAATTTATTATTTTCTAGTTTAAGATCGTTTGCTTTTGATATTTCTTTGTGAATTTGCATGTTTTTCTTAGCTGCTTCGTAAATGTCTTTTAGGTTCATTGCACCCAAGGTCTGAAAGTAATAATTTCATATTACAATACCATAACAATAGATTAATGAGAAAGGATAAAATGTCATATTTCTCAAATATACCTCTAGCTCTTGACAAATCCTTTCAGTGTCGCTAAAATTATTCAAAATTGCAACATATTTGTGACTTTTTGAAAGTAATGCCGATCTAATATTTTGCCAATCCTTTCCATAGACAGATTGGTAAAAGTCATCAAAATGGTTGAGTGCTTTTACAGTAGATGACTTTTTTTTCCTGAGAGTAGTCTAAATGGCAAAAAAGTAAAGAGAGATTCAAGTGAAAAAATGCTACAGCACTATACAACGAATAACTACAAATCAACAACGTACCCAATGATTTTGTGGATTTTTGTACCTGACTGGTACAGTAAGTATATTGAAAACTTTGATATTTTTAAATAAGCGTGTCATTTTCATTATCAAAGAAAAAAAACCATTGGAAAATGACAAATACCGTATCAGACACGCAATGCTTGCGGACAGACACGTGTTGAGGTTATGCTCACCAGCGGCAACTTTCAAAACACCTGGAGATTTCTAGGGTCTCGCTTCAATGATCCTAGGGATATTGTTCTGAATTGCAGAGGCGCGAATACACGAAAATCGTATACAAAAATGCATCAGAAAAAATGTAATCGATTCCTCCCCCATCTTACGATGCATTCAACAAACAGCATTGAATGCACAATCATAGGAAAAATTGAAATTCCGAACCACAAGTGAGAAAAGCCGTAGCAGCAAAGCAAACAGATCCCCGCTAATAACAGCGTATTAGCGGGGGATCTGTTTTCCAGTAGAAAGAGATCTACGAGTACGGCGATCGGAGTGCAAAGAAACAGAAATGCTCTCCTATAGCGCACGTAATGATGATATACATGACACTAAGAGCGAAAAAGACCCCCAACCGAGTTACAATATAATGTAGAGCAGAAGGCTAACCAGCTAACCAGCTAACCAGGCAGTCAGCCAGCCGCCACAGCGCAGCTGATGCACACGCCGCCGCTCGGCAGGAGAGTCCAAGCTCAGAGAGACAGAGACAGCGATATTCTCTGACAGTTCGCACTGTATACCTATACCTATATACCCACTCCCTCTTCCATCCTGCCGCGGTCGCACTCGCGCTGCTGCTCTATTGTTGACAGCAGTCCTTCGCGCGCCGCAGCCGCGGCAGCAGTGCTTCCTCGCCGCGTAGTTTTCTAACTCGCTGCATCGTAATACTTATATACACTTACATGTATATATAATGTAGAGACAGAATAACAATATACTTATAAAAATGTATATAACGAGAAAAAGCTAGGGTTTCCGTGCGTAGGCGCAATAAGTATCGCCAGTGCTGTCACAGAGGACATAGACATTACAAAGGGTGTGCAGACCATAAGTTCAGGTAGTTAGGACACACAGTAGACTATCGGTGCGCGAAGGGAACAGCAGTACGTAGAGGAGAGGGAGAGAGAGGAGCAGTCGCGCGATGCGCTCCATATCGATCCCGCGCCGCCGCCGTCGCGGCTGCTTCTTCTCGCTCCGGTCGCCGCCGCCACCGCCACCGCCTCCTCCTGTGAGCGGCGCCCCGTTGAACCTGCAGCTGACACCAGTCGGTCGGTGCCGCGGAGATCAGCAGCAGGCTGACGATCGATTTTACAGCGAACAGTTGTGTCGCATCTTTTACTAGTAAGTATATACGTACAACAGTTCTACCTGTCTTTCCGTTTCTGTGTCTCTGCTCTGTGTATTATTTCTATGTACAACACACACACACATATATATAAACACTCCTCTCTATATATTTCATTCACCAGCGCGTGAAGCTATCTCGTTATTGTTATGATGTTATTCTTTCTGTTTTTTCGCCTTTTCGCGTGCGTCATTGTGTCGAGGGTCCGAACATCGTGGCAATGCGCAGGCACAACCGAAGAAAACGAACGGTTTTACGATCGCGTTTTTATTCTCTCTCTCTCTCTCTCTCTCTCATTCTGTGCGCGCAACACACACGCGCGAGTAAGTAGATTAGCAGAGTCAGAGACGCGTGTATATACGCGTTCGTAGGAGAGAGAACAGCGTGAATACTATATATACATACACGCATACAATAGAAGCAAGTATTACCTGCTACCTCGTAACACACATCGACTCTGTCGCGTAATTTTATGTACTGGGAAAAGCAAGAGAAATTTCACGAGTTACGGTTTTACTCGTGAAAACGTTCATTAGATAGAAGGTTGCCGAGAAGAAAAGGCGGTACACATCTCGTGTATAATCAATGAAAATCCAGAGTTAATACGAGAAGCGGAGGAAACTCGTAAAATCCGCATATATTCTGTACTCTCTCGAGAAGCGCGCACGCGAAGCCTAGACCGCAGAGAGACCAGGGAGCCAGGGACTCGTAGTCGTAGAGTATACACGCATGCACACACACACACACACACACACACACACACACACACAGACACACGTATATGTGTACCGTCAACCACGAGCACGATGCATCGCGCACCAGGCTCTTATCCGTCTACCCTTCCATAAAGCGTATATGCAAAAACATACATGCGTCTAGCCTAGGTTTTAACCGCAAACACACCTACACACTGACGCGCGAGAGTCTCTCGATGCAGCATATGCAACTCTATACTCCTGCAACGGAGATCGATTCGCTCGAAACGTTTCTCGCTCTCCCTTCCACTCCGCAATTCTACCCACATCAATGTATATCTATATATATGTACACAAACTTCTACGTACGTACGTGCCCTCTCACTGTACATAATACAATACACAACGCGGATACACACTGTTTTCTCGAGTAAAACCAGAAAAAGATAGAAAGAGAGAGATAGAAAGGCACCGAGGGAAAACTAAATTTAGAACGTCTTGTACATAATAGATAATATTATATGCACTCATTGTTTCGTCCTGCGACGATGACCCACGCGCGCCGCCGCCACCGTCGTTGTTTAGAGAGAAGCGTGAGTGCGCGCGCGAAGTTTACTACGTAGTAAGTGTATAGTAGTATAGTATACAGCGTATCGCGGACTCGCGCGAAGCGTGCACGCATATATACGGGCGGTCTCTTGCTCGCGAGTCTCTGCACGGTATATACTCACACTTTCATTCAGTTTATCGCGGGAGCATAATCGCGCGTCGCCTGCATGACCCGCCTATGTGTATATACGCTCTGCACTGTCTGCACAGATACTTATGTATACTTATATATACAACCTCTCTCAACGGTACATTACGATTCCATCTCTTTTTCGTTTCCCCTTCCCGTGCAGACACCGAAGTGCTTTTTTCACCTTTTGCCAGCCGTGACTCTTCACGCGCGTCTGCCCTTTCAACGTAAACAAGCAGGAAACTGCGTGCATTTATATTTGTTGTGTACGTATTACTGGTGCTGTCGTTCTTATTATATGGAGTGTTTAAAAGATTCGGGGAAGCAAATGCGATAGGAGCGACATTGTGCTTCGGGTAACGAGACGTGCCGTTCCTACACTGTTTCTCTCTCTCTCTCTCTCTCTCTCTCTCTCTCTCTACGTATTGTAATTATGTACTGCTGCGAAACCATTTTTCTTGTCAAATTTATTTACGCCCGTCCGACTCGTCCGATCCGTTACTACTTGATCGATTCTCGTCTTTTCGTGAACTTCGTATCCGTTAGCTATAGAAATGATTCAGGAGTGTATTATTTTAATGTGTATTATTATTATTATTATCGTTCGAGGTCAGATCGGTCTGGCTGTAATTTTTCGGACTAATGTACAGACAAAAAAGATGCTTTTAAAAAGAATTAAATGTATGTATTATGTACATAAACCATTGATTAAAATCACTTTCACCCTCCTCTCTCTCTCTCTCTCTCTCTCTCGTTAGATACTAATTAATTTCCCAAGACACTTTGACTGTTATAAATAAACATCGATCCCACGCGTATATAATTATATACAAATGTGAATCGCGCTCGACATTTGTCTACGTCATGCTTCCTGACAAGTATGACGCATTTGATATAGTATTAAACATCGATCACAAATTACTAACTCTACATGTATATATATACTTAGTAGAGACCTTATCCGTATATATATATATATATGGATAAACGTGACAAAGGGCATTCCTTCTTTTTTTTCTCGAGAACACGTGCACTGCTCATGCGAAGGGTTGCACGCGTAAAAATTTCTTCGCGCAAAAAATACAAATATACAAATCGTAACTCTCTGCATTTTTAACTCCACAGATCAAAGCAGTACAGCGAGCTCCCGCAGCGGCCCACGCGGAGCCTGTGCGAGTAGGAAAAAAGGGACACACTTCTCAGACTCGAAAAACGATAATAATAAAAAAGAAGAGAAATTTACTCAGCAGAGAACAAGAGTGACGAGAAAGGCAAAGTTTGACGTAGTATATAGTGAAGGACTTGCGGGTCTCGGCATGAGGATTGCCGGGGCGGGGGAGGCCTCGCTCGCTGATCCGGCCTGCCCTTGCGGCGGGCAGGAGGTATGGAAGCAGCCGATGCAACTCCACCTGGACATCGTCATCAGCAACTCGCCTCTACTCGACGGGGCTTGTCGCCCGGTTTACCCGGGCTCGACGTCGTGAGGGCTCTGCACCAGGTCAGCCGAGAGAACGCAAATTATTTATGAGCTCTAAAACGCTTCGAGGCTTCGTTCTACATAATTATATTATAATTGCGCGATCGATAATTCGCTCTTTTTATAAACTATCGGTTTTTCTCTTAGTTTCTTATCTCGCTGTGTACCTTTCCTATAGCTATATAGTTCCATAAGCCTCGCCGGAAATAAATTGAGTTTAAATCAAAAGGAAATCAAAATCTTTCCGTACAACTTGGGAATTCCATTTTCTAAAGCCTGGCCGCTCGACATTCTACTAGTCCCTTGATGTTTTATTCCACGTGAGAAGTCTCGGCATATTCTTTCTCGATGTGGGCAATATACCGACGATATACGACGATATGAATCTGGAATTATGAAATTTACGCGTTTGATTCACTGGGCGTATACTGCTAGTAAAAATGGGAAAAATAGCGGATCGTGTGCGTGCGTATATACCCATATACCGATACGTGTGAATTAAAATGCCTGCCCACGCTTTCACGCTCGTGATTCATATCGGATATAGTGGCAAAGAGAGTGTCTACATGCAGCAACTGCAATATCGCATTTGATATTTTCGCTGCGCTTGGGTAATCAAGATTTCCTCTTCTTTATAACATTGTATATATAAGTTGGAGGGTAGAAAGTGCCTTTGCTATATTCACTTTATACATAAAGCAAAGCAATCCATCATTCAATTACGTAACGCACGCGTTTTTATAATTGAACGCTTAAACTTTTTTTATCTCGATCGTTATATTTTAGACTTAAAAATATCAGGGACAAACCACTAGGTTGAGCGTGTAAATTGAATTCACGAACGAAACTCATTTTCATGTCTCTGAAGCGTGGAAAACTACGAAGGTGAAATTCAACTCCGTCGCGCTATGAGTATAACTGTTCTTCGAATAAAAAATTCAAATTTTCTCCAACTAAATAATTCGGACTCGACTGAATTATAAACCGCGATATATAAGAACAGTGACGTTAAATTTAATTACGTACGTATATAATTGTACGTAGACATCATGTTCAATCATGTTCTGGTATAAAATGATGATTTCAAAAATTCTATAAAAATAAGCGGAAATAATTAAAAATCAATAACAGGAAAATGATTAAAAATGGGAATTCAGTCAATTTCAGTGTAAATAATGACTCTACTATTGACAATACTGTGAATTCAAATTTTCGAAATCATCGTCTTACAGGTGACTTGTCCCTTCAAATTTTTTGCACGTGATAGTTCGAATATTCGATAATCCTTTCCATTCGTATCGATCAGCTGGCTGGCATCGTGTGCATGCACCTTTCTATACATTCTGCCTAACGCTCTCTCTCTCTCTTTCTCAGAAGAGGTCAATCGCTCGTAACCAGTTGCGTCGCCGTCGAAAACGTCGGTCGTTATCGAGCGTTTGTCGACGACGTTCGCTATACTAATAATACCCTGTTCGGTAAAGTCTTTATCGATGAGAGAGAGAGAGAGAGAGCGAGAGAGAGAGAGCGAGAGAGAGCGCGCGCGCACTCCGTGTACCGAGGCCACGATAATTGAGGGAGAAGAGAGTGCGTTCACGGAAAATCGATACGAATTTCCCGTCACGCTGCGAAAACCCCATGCGAGGGAGAAAAGAAAAGCTTTTACAGAGTTTCTCTATAGCTCAACGTGTATAAGTATGTACGTCGAGTGGTCTACAAAGGGAAGGAGGAAGGAAGAGGAAGCAACTGCATTGGTTGCACGTCAGAGGTGAGAGTACAGTAGACTATAGTCATGCAAACTGACGGCCTTTTTTTCTTTCTCTCATTCTCTCTGCGTTCCTCTTCTCTCTGTGGGGGAGTAGTGTAAACAAGTTGAAATTCGTGGATGGGCGTAAGAAGGAGAGCGTGGGAGGAACGACTGAACGAGCCTTTCGCACGAAACACTTTTTATCGCAAGGAGCAGTTGGCTCTTTTTTCCAAGCTCTCTTTTCTCTCTCTCTCTCTCTCTCCCTGCACTGAGAGCTTTTTTAGGAAAGGCTGCTGCTGTTGCCTTTGCAGACGTCGCTAAAGTAAATTTGCGGCCTGGTGGGGGATGTGCTTAAATGAAAAGCGAACCGAGATTTATCGAGTCGTCGATGAAACGCGATATCCTAGCTCGTTTCAGATTATTCGAGAAGGAAAAATAAGTGAATTAGTACACGCTTTCGTAAACGATTTCGTATATTTCTTTCAAGTTATATAACCACATCTTAAAAAACTTTTTTTCGTTATAAATTTATCTACGTATAATAATTATATTTCGCGTTTATCCGTTTCTCTCGTAAAATCGTCATAATATGTTTTTCTAGATTATTCTAAAGGAAAAATTCTGGAAGTCTGGAATCATACTATAATTTATTTATTCCAAGCGATATGCAGCCTTAAAAAGAAAAACTTTATCTTATGTTTATTTGCATAAAAATATAACGCTCGTTTACTGGTTTGTTTTGCCAAATCAAAAGAATACATTTTCTCAATACATTTTCTATTCTAGATGGAAAAGTAAGTGAAATAGTATATTTTTTCGCAAAGTTTTTGCTATTTTTATTTCAAGTGAAACACAATCTTAAAACAAAACTCATTTTATGGTTTTTGTAGAAAAATGTTTGTTTAGACATTTCAACACAATGCACTTTTACATAGTACTGCGATGTAAAGAGATTTTAGGAAAAAAATATATAATTTGCACGAACAAAATATCCGGATATATGATGATATATCTATTGTATCGCGCAAAACGGTGTATGTGTTCGCTCATTACGTCACCTACCCATATCTAGAAACACAACAAAAAAGAACGCGTTTGCACACAATCTCTCAGTACATAATGCACGGTGTACAAACAGTTGAGCTGGAAGAGTGCACGGGCGAAACTATGAATCATTAAAAAACAAACAACGTAAGCCATTAACGCGAGTAGCCCGATCTCGGAAATTAGCATGATTATATACATATAGACTCATATACATAATACGACGCGAGATTCTTGCCAGACGCTCGTATGCGAATGAAGCGAGCTTAAACTGGGTTGCAAAGGGCTCGGGTATGAGAAAAAAAATGAAATAGTCAGGAAAATTAGATCAATTGGTGTTTAAAATTTTAAAGAGATGCAATGTTGCGCCCAACACACGGACGAGAGCTGTAGCTGTAGTGTACTACGCGAGCATTAGCGTGATTTATTTCTAAGATAGCCCGGACTGGGCTGTACGCGAGCGTTAAGTAAGCGAGAAATAAACCAAATTGATGCTAGCGGGTTATACTTACGGCTACGTTGTCTACATATACGTCAGTGCAGTTGATATTTGCTGTATAGGAGTTGACTTGATATAATGTTAACCGATGTTAAAGCATTTTTATTGGAGAGTAACAGCTGATTATGTGTACACGGTAATAGCGTTTGCTCATTGTGTTTACCCTTCTCGTAATCGTCGAAAATCAATGTTTCAATGGGATACGCTTAAGAGCTTGTACTCCACTTAGAGAAATTACCGGGTGAAACTAAGACGCTCGAATAGCTTATTTCATGTTTTGCGAAATTCTCTCTCTTGTAATAGCCTCTTAACGTCGCATATAGTTACGTAAATTATACCGTCTACCAGAATCACTACTCATTCGACTCTTGGCTAAATTATTTATTTCTCGAAAAGAAACATAGCGATGTTCTCCATGGATTCGATGCATTCTATTTTTTGTATACGAGTCTATACAAAGCGAAAGCTCTTCCGGATTTGCGCTATTACGTATCGCGGAAAACGAATTTTAAGCTTTTTTGTCCCCTCTGATACAACGCGTGGCCTGAATAATAGAGACGATGTATGCATTTATGTCTGGTCGCCGTACGGTGTTTTGCAATGCTTATTTTTACGGTCCTGTAAAAATAGCCTATCGACGATCCGATGTCGCTTTACACACATACACGCACGCACTCGACCTTCGTCGATCGTTTGAACTTTTTTTGCCGCTAATGAGATATGCGGGCGTTTTATATTAAATCATTGCATCGATTAAAGAAAAAGTTCTAGTTATAACAAATTTCTACATCAAAGGGGACTCTTTAAATATGAAATAGCGAACAATTCACGTTATTGAGAGTAAAATTATTTTTATAATAAATTAAATATTTTAAATACTACCTTTAATTTATCAGCAATTTTGAATACGATTTTACATTAGATCGGAGTCTTAAATATAAAAAATAATTTTGTGCTTTATCAAAAAAATCCATATCATTATGTTGTTACTGAAAATTCTTAAAATTAAAATTTTAAATATTTATACATTAATAATGTAGTTATAACTTGCACTTGTTCAAGTAATAAGAGATACTTTACCTTCAATCGAAGAGCCTAGCTCTTCTTTTCAAGAAATTTTTGTAAAAATGTAATAAAGTAAGTTAAAAGTTAATATAATACTTATTTCAATGTTGAAACATAGTACTGTGCATGTAAGAGGTTTGGGTCAAGTTCATATGTACTGATCACAAATTATGAATATGGCAACAAGTAATGAATATGTTATTAAGTGCATATAATTGTGGGGTCGGTTATAGCTCATTCACGAGATGATTAAAAAAATACATGAAAACAGTCATTTCACGTGCACATTTTCTTAAAAATATTATGTGGATATAGCATGTCATTATTTGGTTATTTGCTCTAATCAGTCATTTTATTGTCTTTTTATTGGAAACACATACTTTAGAAAACGAGGTACAACACATTTTTTAACATAATGAACTCAACAAAAAATATGAAATTAAGTAATAACAAAAATTGAGTTTTTATGCTACTTAAGATGCCTTGCCCCCCGGAGTTCGTTTGGTTTTATAAGAATTTATTTGAGTTTATCCGAATGATGACAGTAATTTTACTTTCAAAAAGTTTAAAGTCTCCCTAATCGACACGAACATTTATTATAAGTGAATAATTATTTTATTTACTATTTTCAAAAAATTATTTTTAGATACGTGATGTTATTTAAAAAAAATAGATCGTCATTAATTTTCTCATGCTCAGATTAAGTACGCAATGTCATTATTACATAAAAGTTAATTGGAATTGTAATTATTCCAGGTAGCGAATATGCACTTGTCCATTTGATAAATGATTTTGCTTATCCGAACAGTGAATATTTAATAGTTATTAAGTAGTTGCAGCATTTTGACTTTTACAAATAGCTAATGTACACTATCAAACAGTGAATTTTCACTATTTCAGATTTAGGGAGTAAATAACTTACATTGTGTTTATAAACTTATACGGAACAATATAAATACTGAATTATTCTTGTCGGTTGAAGTACATTGGGGAAAAACTTTTTAATAAGACTTTTCCGGTAACGTATAATACGATCGTATGATTTTAAGTTTATTAATCTTCGACTGCCGTGCACGCTTAACTCGATTTTTTCATCGCTGTTTAATAGAAACAATGTATACGTTCGCGCAACTGCATTGTCGAGTGCTTTTCGCAATTCTACACAACGATTAGAGTGCAAAACTATGTACCGGCAAACGATAATAATCACCGTGAAAATACCGGTTAACCTTTAGCAATGAAGCACTTGACTGCGTTTGCGTATATATATATATATATATATATATGGAACAACGACTATATAAGGACTTTGTTTGTCTTCATCCTCGTTGATCATTCTCTCCTAGCGTATATAGCTTTATAGTGAAACGTATAGAGTAAGGAACAGGCAAACTAGTCGAGAAGAGGGAAGCCGTTGTCTCGCGTAGTTTTCGATCAATTTACCAGCCTGTGTACCTTCGCCATTGAACTGCGAGGTAAAGTTCCGTATATAACTTTATAAAGAACAGAGAAAAGAGACGATATACGACAGACTATACGTTCCAACGCGTGTTTTCTGTATGTATATATGCAGCACCGGCGAATCGAGGGCAATCGAATGAAAAGCGATTCGAGAGTACTTTATCGCAGCGGCTCGTCGTCTATCTCTCGCGTAAAGCTTCTATATAGATAAGCAAAGCGATTCGCTCTCGTCCCATTCTTTTCACAGGACACCATTGTTCGCCGATACTTGCAGCAGTGCGAATGATCGGAAGAAAATATAGCTTCGCACTCTCTTTGTCCCTCCGAAGATTCTTCTAGGTTTTGTGAAAATGAACCAGAAGAGTCGTATAGGAGCTTTGGACTTTTATCTCTTTCGGTTGTAAGCTTCAAATCGGTCGCTCGCGATAATACTTATAAGTTCTTACTCATAAGAGACGCGACTGTTTCTCGTCAAATCTCATTATTCTATGTTGCATATTTAGTCCTCGATCGCTCGAGATTCGGTATTAAGAACTGGAACGTATTCTTATCTTCGATATGACTGCATATAAAAAATTTGAATAAAATTTTCAAAACCTACGTATATTGAGTTGGATTTTGTGTCGCGCACTGTGTTCTCGCCAGTCCAATCAACGCTATACTGTTGCAAGCGGAACTAGGTCAACGAGAAGTTTAGCTCAGCCCTGTTTACGGCAATATCTTATCTTAAGAGAGAAAAAAGAAAAATTGTATCATCTACAGTCTCGCGAAGAAACCTTTCGAGGACTTAGTTCCGATATTTTTCTTTTATCCTCCTCGGCAATGAATTTCACATCCGAAGCGATACTAGTGGCAATAAATCGCCTCAAATCGGTACTCATCTATGCAGATATATACCTATATAGGCTTCCACGAAGCTCTCGCGTGTTTACGAGAAGTCGTTAAACGAATTAATTGCCAACGACGAACCCCGTGCGTTAATTGTCCACTTCCCTCCTCTTTCTCTCTATCAAATGAAACAAATGAGTGAGTCAAAAAGAAAAAAGACCTGTGTGTGTGTGTGTGTGTGTGTGTGGATTTCAGAAAAGAGGGCTTGTATCGTTGCGTAAGCCGTCGTTGGCAATTAGATGTACTCGATTAACGCAACTCTGGAATTCGTTGTTTTACTCACAAAATGCGCGTTTCTGGTATTTCATTTATCCACTGTGACTAAGGAGTCGTAAAAACAACGTGTACAAATAGGACGCGAATTGCGAAAAATGTAGAGGTACAGACGCACGTACGTAACGGCCTCGACATTGAAATAATAATTAGAGGGGTTTATGTGTGTATGAATGAATGCACATATATATCTATATCGAAATCGAGCCCATCCTCGTTATTTACAAACCGTTGCACGACTCCGCAGTAAACTAATCAACTTAATACGACTTGTGCACTAATTGAGCCGTTTAATATATATTATG
Source organism: Apocrypta bakeri (assembly GCA_018906985.1). Taxonomy (NCBI): domain Eukaryota; kingdom Metazoa; phylum Arthropoda; class Insecta; order Hymenoptera; family Pteromalidae; genus Apocrypta; species Apocrypta bakeri. Next base: position 21,466,254 of record JACCIA010000002.1, read on the forward strand.
CGTTTTATGTTGCACTCTTTATATATGTCTATCTATATACGTATATATTAAAGACAATTGCACTCACGGACTATGCGCAAAAACTAAACCGTCGATATGCATCGTGGAAGGCGTGAAAATTGGATATACGATTTCCTCGTGCGACGAATGAATGCAGTTATTAATAGTTTGTTGTGTGATGAATGTTCCGAAGATCGACGATAATATTTGTCATCTACGCCTCGTAACAAATTATCTATTTTTTCCGATTCACGCGTTGATTGAGTGGAAGCGTTCTCAGCCAATATCAATATTGAAATTTTATATAGATATATAGTGAACGATCCGGCATAAGCACATAGATTGTTTACTACAAAATATTTTTATCCTATCAAAATATTCTATAAAATCAATTTGCATATTTATTGATGCTTTTCCTACAAATAAGTACATTCTATAGAAAATGTTTTTACGAAATTGAATTTTTCAATTAACATTTAAAATTTATCAGTAATCAGTCATTATTCCATGCAGTTTCCAAACCATAGAGAGAAAATGTCTTCTCTTTAATCAGCATCCTTTTTATATCTTCGTATTAGCATGACGTACGTCTTTCCCGAAAAAAAAAAAAAAAAATAAATAAATAAAAAGAAAATTTTCAATCGATCGATGAATCCAATGCAATATTCCCTCGACCCACATATCAGTGATCAGCATAATAGTTATATATATAGCCGCGATTTCCGCTTCGATGAGCGAATATAATTGCTCTTATTTCAGACGGTGATTTCGCTGCGCACGGCGTTAGACTCGTCGCGAGAGGAGCTGCGCCGCCTTAAGGAGACGGTGCCGCCGGATTTTTCCAGCGACAATTACGACGAGGCCGTCGAGCGACTAGCCCTCGAGAATCACGTGCTGCGCAGACGATTACTCGACAGACACGGCGAGTTTTCCAGCGATGCCGCGACTAGTCCGCCACTATTGCACATCCCCAAGAGTGCAAAAAGCGTCAGCTTTGTCGAGTCAGTAACAACCGGCGGACACGAGTGAGTACATGCGTTTCAATCGTTTAATGAATCTACATCTCGAAACGATCTGTGTTGCGTATATGTGTTTAAGTTTTTTTATTTTTTTCGGATTATTCAACAAAATCTGTTAACCATACTTTCTGCGGATAAAGAGAAAAAGGTGCACCTTCGAAAAAAGCTTTGTAAATAAAAAATAAGGTGAATAATTTGTATTCAAATGATATTTTTACTACCTCTACTGAGTATTTATGCAGTAGGTTATTAGAATTTTAATTTTAAGAAATCATACCCAAAAGTCTCTGTCGCGTTCTCTAATTTAACGCACGCGGTGTTATCTCGTTACGTGTCTTATAAATAATTCTACCCCAGACATTAAGAATATTTCGTTGCGATTCAGTTTCTTTTCTTCTAAAAATATGCGCTCGACTCGCTGCATGCACGCTCTCGCGAAAGTGCCTCGAAAGTGCCTCGAAAGAGAGAGATTTTTTACTCGCGCCCGCCGGCGTTGGAAAAGAGCCCTCGTCGAATCGAGTAATATGCACGCGCGGGCACACGTGCGGTTTTATCATCGTAATATTTTTATTTTTATTCTCCATTTTTATTATCGCTTAAGCTTTTTATATAATCGTACTCGGTATTCTTATCGACTCTTTCAAATCGAATCCACGAGATTCGAATTGGATGAACGTAAACATTCTCGCGAACAACTTGCCAAAACAACCTCTCAACCTGGCGACAGAGATGAAATTGGCGAGTTTGCGTTAAAAGAGACGATAGAAAATGTTTGCAGGTGAAGAAAGCGCCTGTATATATATTTATACGCAGTATTGCGCGAATCTTTTGCGGTGATTTCCAACCCCCCCCCCCCCGTACACTGCTCCGAATATACAACTATTACCTTCGGCAATTGCGTTGCGCGAACGCATAATATATATGTTGCGAATCTAGCTGACTGTAGCTTCGAGAATTTTACGACATTCCTATGGGGATAGAAAAATCTCAGACGGTTGCAGTCGCGTGTAGAAAGCGCTGGATTTTTCTCACGTCTCTATTTGAAAATCTCTTTTATTGGCCCGGCAAGGTTTATTGCTCTTTTTGAAAAATATTGCATTCGCCGACTTGAAAACGTTACACCATAAACAGAACGCGATTATGTAGAATCGAATCGTTTAGTTCTGTGTCACGAACCAAATGATTTATGCGGTTCGCGCCCGTCGTATTTTTTACGATGGCAATTTATTAAGATATATTTTTCGCGATTTCGGTCTTTGCAGACTGTCGTGGGAAATAGGCAAGATGGAAGCCGAAACAACGGAACCTACAACGGCAAGGGACGAGGAAAATCCTGCGCAGGATGCATCCTCAACCGTGGCTGAACAGCCAACTTCGTCGGGCAGCGACGACGTTGACGGTGATAGTAAAAAAGAAACCGAAGACGAGGCTGCAGCTGCGGTCGATAATCGGGAGAAATCCGCGAGCGAAAGCTCACTAGCTGCCGAGGAAAACAACGAGGATGAGGAGGCGCACCTACGGAGCAAGCTTACCAGTGGACAGGCTGTCTCGGCTGAGTCAGAAAACGATTCCGAAGAACTCGACGATATCGAACTCATATTTACCACTGAGGAAACCTGCAGAGACGTTGGTTTACAAGAAGATCTCGTATCGATTACCGATACCGAGAACTGGCAGCAACAGCAGCAGGCGCAAACACCTACGCCGGTATATTTTTCATACGTGAATTTTCATTTTATATATTTATTAAAGGCCTGAAATACCTTTCAAATCATCATTTCGAAATTAAACTTTTAAATATTTTCATTAATGACGTCCCAATATTATGAAATTATTACGCAAAATTATTTAAAATTGAATGAGTGTCAAGATTTTTTTAAATTAAAACTGATTTTGTTACCCATTTTTTTCACAAACTTAACATATCTTGCAATGCCGACTTTTGCCTGTTCATTCATTTTAAAATCCCTATGTTTGGAGCTCAATCCATCCATCGGTTCTTTTTCAATCTTTTGCGGATAGTGAAATATCTCTTCAGTGCTATAATTAGTTATCGTAGAGATCTGAAGTACATCTCTTCAATGATAGATATACATATACGTGTCCTAATATTGGATTAAGTGTAAATTATGCTTACGTCATTGAAAATATTTTAAATTCTAATCTTTGGAATCAAGCTTGGATTAAATGCAGCAAATAATATTCAGCGATTTCTATAGGTCACAAAAAAGACTACTTTATTTAGGTAAGTCTGACATTTTTTTAGAGTTGCACTGTGAAATCTATTATTATTTTTCCACGCTAATTCTTCTTTTAATTTGATCCGCTCATAAGAAATAGATAATATAGTTAGGTAAAATGAATGATTTTAATGAATATATTTATTAGAGACTACTTCCGATATAGAAAATCACTGTTTTGTAAGCTGAATAGAAAAGTGAAGCATTTATCGTTGAAGTAGCATAATAAAAGAAAAACAAAAAGATCTACGATTTAAGACTTTGTTTAATGCCATGCTTAAAATGTTCCATTAGAAAGTGAAACTAAAAAAACCAGAGTACTTAATATTTTTTCCATTGAAGTATATCAATATAGGTGAAGTACAATTATTAAATCACTGACAAATCTCTTACGAGTGCGTAAAATAATACAAAACTATAGAGTTTTTTTTGTGACCAACAAATTACTGCGTATTATTTTTCGAATTCAGCCTAGGAAACCCCTATTTTTCATTAATATTATTTCATTGCATTTTGTACACAGAGCGAGCAGCACAAATCGGTGCTAAATATCGGCCAGTCGAAATCAGTGGACGGAGGTGACTCGATACTGGTATGCAACGGTGCCAGTGGTGGTAATGAAAAGGTAGGCTCGGTCGACGAGGCGGTCTCGTCGCAGAGTAGCAGCATTGACCGCGAGGAAAGCGTCGACAGGTTCGACGAAAGTTCCAGCAGTCGATTGAATCACAAGTGGTCGCAGATCTCAGTTCTCGTTGAAACAGATATAAGTAAGTGCGGCATGATCGAAGACCACGGTCCAAAGCTTGCTGCCAGGAGAAATACTCTTGCGGCACCTCCTGCGGCTTACAGGTAAGACATTCGATTAGTGTAATTTCGTAATTTTATTTTATCAAATGGACTAGTTATAATCTTTACATATTATGAGGTGGGGGAGATATATATATATATATATATATATATATATATATGTGTGTGTGTGTGTATTCCTAGACACTTTGATAATGCGATTACAAATAATAAAATGAATGAACGAATAATAAAATAATGTTTACGTATTATTTCCTTTTTTGTTCAAACGAGTTGGACAACAAATGACTATTTATTTTTAATAGAATCGATTTATTTAAATGAGGCATTTCCATGCAAAATATACGCATATATGTACTAAAAAAACTGCCATCAGCCAATGAAATCTTTTTATAGGGAAATATGGTAGTATTCTTCATTATATGTTAAGTAAATCATTTTTACTTAAAAAAAATATTGAAGCAAAATAATAATACTTGAAATAAGTATTGTGGACTATATTCACAACGCTCATTTCGATTCGAAAGCGTAATTCTGACTGTGTAAATTAAAAAGTAGTTTGTAACAAAAATCGATGCTTTGCAAGAGAAAACAAATGAAAATGAAATGATCTTAAACAATAGCTTGAGAGAAAAAAATCACATTGATGCATTTATTATACATTCAACGAATATTGTGTGTCACAATGACTTATCGCGAATTCTTAACGTATGAATATTTCGTTTGAGGTATTTTTTCTTTCGCATAAAGTGAATTATTTCTTTCAGTGTAGTACATTTGACTCCGAAAACTGCTTACTCGAGTGAAGTCGTGGAAAAAGAAACGTTTATCGGATAGAAAAAAAAACGAGTAAATGTATGCATTTTAAAAATGTTTGGCATCCACAGGCCGATAATCCACCGCGAGGCGTTGGCGGCTGGCCGCCGCAAATCCGCCACACCCCTACGTCCAGTTATGGATCACGGTGGTCCAGGAAGTTCCGGTACCGCTGGTGCTCGTCGGGAATCCGGAGCTCAAACGGATATCTCTGCGCTACCTGCGCAGTGGCGTTCCGAAAGCTACCTGGCTCACAAAGTCGCTCATACCTTCACCACGCTGCCGAGTAAATTCGCTCTACCTGCCGGTGTTCCCGGAAGGCTGAGATTATCCGACAAGACGCGAGAGGCGAGACGCGTCATGTTGTCGGACATCAGCTTCACAAGTATGGTGCCGGAACTGTCGAGGAGCGCTGATCATCTCTGTCACGAGCCGCATAATCAGGTACGTGGTGTCACGTTTCATCGGAATCGTATTTAATCGCGTTCAATTTATTATCTCGCGTGATCAGTTTAGTATTTGCAGTGATCAGCGAGGCTTCGACAAACCTGATATTTCAACTTATTTTTTAAACGTCAATCTCTCAAACGTATACTGTTATATATCCAATGTAAATTATATGTTATTTGTACTATATAAGCAATTAAAATCATGTAAATCTGTCGTAAAGCTGGCGTTTAAGCATGCGTAAATTATAGTTCATTTCACACTCTTATGCGTTGACGGCAGAGTAATAGTCATCTTTAACAATATTATCATTATTATTGGCTCTCCCTCGACCGTATAGCATGAACGTATAATTAAAAATAAAGATTTAAAATTGCCTCAAAGAAAATACGCGGAGTCCATCTGTTACGGCGCCTTTCCACGATGCGATTCGCGTGAACGTCCATCCTCGCACACGATATCAACATCGATGCATAAAGTGAAGAAGTTATTTTTTATGTTCATAGTTTCCGCAGCCACATTGTTACGACTCGCGCAGTGGCGCTTCCGGTGTGACAGGTCCAATCTGCGGTGGTCTACGTATCCCAGAAGGCAAATCCCGCGAATCTTGGACCCGAGGTGGTGCAGGACTCCCGAGTCCTTGCGATTGTCGTCTTTCCACGGATCTCTACTCGGCGCGTTATCGAGGCAGTCTGAGTTCGATTCCGTCACCGGCCGGTGATTTTGGTCCGTCGCGACGTCATTCCTGGAGACCAAACGCTGCTGCCTCTTTCGACGGCTGGCGGACAGCTGTCATTCCTGGTAGTACTTCAGGACATGGAATGTTGAGAGTAGGAGGCGGTAGTGGTAGTATGGGTAGTAGTCTTGGAAATCAATTAACGAGGCCCACTTGGTCGTCGATGCCGTCATCGCCGACGCATGTGCAACCGCCCTCCGCAGCTTTAGTGGCTAGACTTTCCGGTAGTTCACGTAGGAGAATTAATCCCAAAGTTACTTTTCAAGGTGTGTGTCTGTGTATACAAATATATTTTTATTTTTATTTCATTAGAGAAAAAAAGCAGAGTTATGACATTGACATTTTTCTAAAACTCTCATGTAGGTACGTTAAAGGTATTTTCTCTTTATAGCCTCGAGCAAATCCCCCATCGGTCCTGTAGAAATATCAGCGTCGGTGGTAAACTGGCCTTCTAATTTGATTTTGATGAAAGGAAGTTTTGATTCCTCGGGAAAATTCGTCGATAAATATATATATATATATACCGAGACGGTATTCGGGATGAGTAAGACTCCCCGATTCAATTCCTGGCTCATAAGATTACTCGTAATGGAAAGTAAAACCCGTCGTCGAACCTATCTAAAGCAAATTGTTCGCTGCGTCTCTGAAAGTTGAAATGAATAAATGTTTCTTAAATTAATTTACAATTAGCATTATTCGCTCGTTTCGCTCGAGATTCATTTGAATTCGCTTCATATAGCAAAGTGTTTCTATGATTGGACAATTATTGCAATCTTAATTATCACAGATTAATATTTATTAATTAATTTACTGAATATGTTTATCATTCGATACCGATGTACGATACTTTTATTGAAAATGAAGACTCTTTTGACCGAAAAATGATATTCTTAATTAATAGTTTTTACAGAACTGGAGTGCGAATATAGCTGAATAGACTATCAGAGTTCGTTTAATGAAATTTGTTTATTCTTCTCATTACAGATTGTCCGATGATACGAGGAAGTCTACCCAATCTTCGTTCTGAACTACTGGCCGAGAACAGTGGCGACTCGACAGAGTCCTTACTCGATGAAGCCGAAGATTACCTTAGGCGTAGCATCGATTCGATGTTAGCCCTCTCGACGAACGCTGTCGTTGCTGCGGATTACTACAGCGGTCGACATTCGGCGCGAAGAAGACGAGCGCGCAGGCACTCCGAGCCAGACCTTTTACGAGAGTGGCATCCGCCCCAGGACGCCAGACCTTACTTGCCAAAGGTGATATTTTCAAAAGCAGACGTAATTAATTAGTAAAATGAAGACCGAAGCGAAATATTAGCATCTTTACGATAGTGGTCTTGAATGTATAAACTTTAAATTCTATACCCTGATTTTTGGCTCTTTGCCGAAACTTGGCCAGGTTTCTTAAGTAGTTCTTTAAATAAGTTATTCATCATTGGAGGAAGTTAGATTTCGACTAATGAGCCTGATGGTACGTATGCTCCTTTTTTCGGAACAGATACCACGAGATCTCAAATTGGATCATCTGGTGAAAGTGATCTCTCCGGAGGGAAGAATTCTTCAGGGTCGTGTGCGCTATGTTGGTCCAGTCGCTGGTCGCGAGGAAATTCACGTGGGTGTCCAATTGCCGAATGAAAGCGGCTCCTCCGACGGCACTTTCCATGGCAGGCGATACTTCGATTGGTAAGTTTTCACTATTTCAGGTACTTTAATATAAATAGCTGGCTCTGTATATTAGGCTTCAATTTTTAAAGTAAGTATCCATTCTTTAAAAGTAAATTCGGTAAAAGTAGTTCTCGGTTAATTTCGATATCGAGAGTTTGGATTCAGTCGCACCTAGAAAGGTGCGACACACCTTTCAAAGTTACAATTTTAATGACAATGAGAACTATTGAATATGGAATTATTTTTTATGAAAAAATAATAGCCCAACTTTAGATTTCAGAGTGAAGAGTTCTCTATCTTTTTGCATAAAATATCATCTAGCGTGTATGCATAATTGATACGTTAATGTCGCTTTAAGCCTTTGAATAATATTTTCCGTTTATAACGTGTGATGGAGTTAAAAATAATGTAAGTTTACACAAGCGTAACGTATATTAATCGGATCGTGCGCTAAGCAGCAGAGTAAAGCAGCGCCTTTAAAATGTACTATGAATCTATAAATCTTTCCATTAGAGTTTATGTTGAATTAAATGAATTTTCACTATTCGCCACGAAAGTTAAAAAGTATATTTAAACACACTGCAGTAGCTTAATTATCGGCAATCATTATAACATGAGTATATACGTTTCCACGAATTCTAACGACTGAATAGTTTCATAAAGGCTATAGATAAATACGCCGTCCGTCAGACGAGAGCAAAGCACGTAAACTCACCCCTCCTCCATAAATACCTCTACAACAAGCCATAAATCGTCGGACATCAAGCTCGGCTATAGTCACGCGGGTTTAATGGAACTCGACGTCGTCTACAGACTAACGCCTTCATTGCGCTTAGACGAAGTACACACACATTGCTTCGCGGAATAATGCACATTCGACCTTGATTCCTCATCCACAAACGCGCGACGCTAAAATAGCCGATCCTTGACCTTAGCCACTAACAGCAAACCTCCCTCCCCTCGCGAGTCCTCGAAACTCGACTGGGCGACACCCCCTCCCTGCCTCCCTACCTCGCGGCAACGAGTTCTCTATAGCTACTTGGTAGTGTGCACACGTATTCGCGTACGTACATAGCTATACGTATACCTTCATAGATAGATAGATATAGCATCTACAGGTATAGCTAAAAATTAAGAAGGGCGGAAATTCTCTTTGTATTTTCACAGCGAGCCAGAGAGAGCGGTATTCGTGCCGTTCAAGAAGGTCGTGCTTGCTTGGTGCACCACTTGACCCGAGGCCAGCCTCACCCTTGGTCGTAACAGCAATGATCCTCCGCCGCGAATTCTCCTCTCCCAGTACACCATGTGAACTGAGTAGATGAGTTTTTGGGATTTCGGCCCGATGGACACGCATGATTTGTGCTCGAACTACTGAGGTATGCTGGGGTTAACAACGTTCTATGTGAATCTTCCGCGAATTTTTGTACCTGGTCAATTTCACGCACTCGCTCGATGGGTCGTGTGCCGCGGAGAGAGGGAGGGACGATCGGCGTCGATACTCTATTTCTCCCAGTAGCTTTCCATCCGGGTAATTAAGCGAGTAAAGCGTTTCTGCGCGCGTGTGTACATTTCAACTTGGCTATAAAGCGAGCCAACGGAAACTCTTGCAATAACCGCAAGTCCCGAGTGTAATCTCGTTTAAAAACTCTATCGCTCTGCGTTACATTATCGCGTGATCACCGTCGATGAATTAACGCTTGAGTGCTAAACTTGGTGGAAAAAATCTTCGATGATGCATCGTGGAATCAACGGCGATCGTCCCTTGTTTATCGGCGCACCTGTGCGATGAAGCAGAGAGATTCTATCTTCTCAATTTTTTAACGTTTTTTTTTCCTTCTCGATGCTGTATAGCTATGCATAACGTATATATATATATATCGATCATTATACGACACACACTACTGTGTAAACGAGCGTTGGTGTGTACAAAGACAAATGAATATGTCTATTTTGAATATGCAAACGGATAATTTCCGCCGACACTCTCGACTTTTCTTTCAGATATCGTGTAACGTTGTAATTTTCCATATGTACCAATGCCGCAGATTGTCTCTTGAACTTTTTCGAATCTATATTTCAAACCTCATTACGCGTGGAAACAAACGTAACTGGACTCGTTGATAAAAAAAAAGAATCTCTCAGGGACTCTTGAGTTGTCCGTGCGCGATAACGAGTCGTGTAGTATATACATAGTTAAATAATCAAAACGAGAAGAGAGAGAAGTAATCTCTCGGAACGCTGCAGCGTAAAATGTAATAAAATGCTAGGTATACGCATACGCGACACAGCTCGATCAATACTCGCGGATTGAACTCTCTGATGCACGTGTGAGTTGTCCGCGCGCGCGCGAGAGACATTACACTCGTGTGCTTTAAACGCTCGCCGGTTTGCTCTTATATTTGGCATATCTCACGTACTCCTATGCGTCGATGTATAATCTGTCTGTAAGTGGAGGCACATGCGTAACAAGTCTATTTTGTTTAATGGAGGGCTGGACATATACATATATACATATAATTATATACTTACACGCGCGAGAGTTTTCTATACACGGAGAGGCAGAAGAGGGCAGGTGTGTGATGAAGAGGCTGTAAACAAATGTATGTATATATATATATATAGATTTATTAGTGGAGTGGCCGCAATGGAGTTGTACATGATGCGGGGAAACTCATCCTCTTATATGTTGACGTTGCAGTAATGCCGGGTTGAGTCATTGCCGGAGAAAAGATTTCCACATTAGCTTTGTATACTTTTTCTGTTTTTATTCTTAAGAACTCGCGGTTTTACATAGCGTTTTATTGCATACAGAGAAGAAAGAATAAATTTTCTAGACGACGGTTCATTCGTCAAAATCAGTGTCTATTTTGATAAATTATTCTTTTTATATAGGCTTGTTTCGATATTTTTCTTAGATGTGCACACAGGTATATCGCTTTTTCGACAATGACTTGATTCCGCTAATGGGTTGACAATTTACGATTGTAAAACGCTTCTCGCGAATGAAGATGAAAAATGAAAAAAAAACTTGTGATCTCTTGAGAGGAAGAACATAATTAAGGTATATAAATGTATACATAACAATGATGCTGTAATATTTTTCCGCTGTGTCGGTAAACGCATATATATTATTATACTGATGAGATAAAATTGTTCGTAAATATAAATAATGAATGTAAATGAAAAACAAACTGAAAAAAAAAACAATTTGGGTACCTGCATCGATGACAATTATTGTTATAACGTATAATTTTAATTTTGAAGGAAATTTAAATAAAAGAGCAGGATGACGACACACACAAACACACCTTTGACGAGCACTAGGGATTTACCGCGTTGCATACAGCCGTTTAAGCATAAAACGATTCGAAACTAATTGTACAAAATTGCGCACATGTACGAACAATCCGCTCAACGCAGAGACTATAATATACGATGCGTGAATGCGCACGATTTCTAGCTGTAATAACAGAAACTAACAGGTAGTATTTAATTGCCAATTTACCGGTGTTCCAACAGTATTGACTTTACACTTTACTCTTTAACTCGGATTCTTATTAACTTATTTAACTTACTCGGTTACCAAGCTATTTTATTTTAGAAGCTATACTTTTTTCGTTCTATTTTGCGATCCTCTCCCCTCCTGCTCATCCTTTTTCTGTATTGTGATAAAAAATATTTACAAAGACATTACGCTTTTCTTCCGCTCGATCAAACCCCCAACGACGTTGAATATAAAATATTGCTCCCCGATGTACTTTATCTATAATACGTTATATTTATATAATTTCATATAATAGGTTAGTTAATGCAATGGCTGTTATTTATTAATTAAATAAACGACGAGAAAAAAAATGTCAAAGCAACGTTGAATTTTTCTCGATATTCTTTTTCAAGAATCAAAAGCAGAAGAGAGATGACAAACGTTTATTCGTGTTTTATGTCAAAAGATGTAAAATAATATGTCCAATACATATATCGAACGTTAACTAATTTAGAGAGCTGATAATTAATTAAAATGATAAAAAAATTAATAAAACAAGAAGAATTATAGTATTCGATATACCGGTGGATATATCTATTCCCATAACAGCAAATTTAAATGTAAAACTATTTGAATGTGACGTAGATGAAGTACCGACGCAAATTACTCGATTGTTGTCATCGATTTTGAAATAATTCCATGATTGGCCATAAATAATATTGCTTCCAACGATCATGCGATAAGTGCAGTGCTGTTTTTTTTCTTCTTCTCTTTCCTACATTAATTCGCCAGAGCTTTTACCCAGTATTCGGTTATTTTTCGCTACAAAGACATTAATTACAAATTGTATCTTTGTGAATGGATATGCGTTTATCGAAATGCATAGAAGGAGGTGCTCGCCAAGAATGAAGAAGCATATATAATAGAATATTGGCAATTTTCAATGTAAGAAAAGAATTTGAAGAGAGCTCTTTTTTTAAATAAATTATTTTCATGATAATTGAAACTACGTAATACGCCAATTTGTTCACGCAAGATGTGTATAAATAACAAAAGAGAGAACTATATTATAGAGAGAGTGTATTTGTTAAATATGAATTGACTATTTATTGGTGCCGCTCAAAGCCCCGCTCGAGCAGATATTTGTAAAAGAAAGCAATTTGCGAAAAGGTAGCTTGTCATATTTTGCGCACATGCGTCTGCGCAAATGTGACGACGAATAAGGTAAATAAATCAATGATCGTAAAGATTCTATTGTATAAATGTAATCTATATCCGATATGCTTTCGTTCCCGACATCATAACGGAATCTCCTGCTGTGTATTTCTTTTCTGCCGATACATATGATAATGTCTGGAATGCGAACGTATTTAACAATTATTCGATGTTTTTTCTTTATTATCGAATCACCCACAGCGGATATATTTCAAAATCGAATATACCAGAGCAAGAAGGAGCGAGAACTAATATTTATTTGAGTGAAAATTCTGGAAATTAAATTAAAATAACATAATAATATTAATAATAATAATAATTATACTAATGATATAAAATGACAAGTTGTTGTGAGATTGTTGAAATACTGTCGTTCCATCGCTGTATTGACTGTATTGCAAAGAGATGGTGGGTATAAAAGAATGTACCGAAAAGAAAATAAAAATATTATTACCGTATTGAGACTGTTTTTAGTATACCTTTCACATTTAACTTCTACGCTTTGTCATTCTGTAGAGAAAAATTCACTTGCATTGTTTAGAATAAATATACATCGTCAGGTTTCTAAATCAACATTCTGTATTATTATTATTATTTGGTTAACAAGTTGTTTTCATTATTCTCTTAATACTTTTACTTATTATAATAGACGTGTCAATTGATACATTTCGCGGAACAATATGACAGAAATTTGGTTTAATAGAGTATATTGCAACTGTTATATTTACACATCGTTTACGAAACGAATTTTAAACAACAATTTTTTTTTACTTCAATTTTCTTTTTAATACAACAACAACATCTTACTGTTGGCATTGTCGGCAACGATGGTAAATTCGCTCTACATTCAACAACGTCGTCGTCCAACAGATTAAGCAGTAAAATTCATCCGGTCAAGAAATTTAATCAGAGCTAAAAGTTTGGCGTACGTATAACAACTATACCTCGTCGCGGTAGATTTCTGTCTGAAATAAAGTTTCAAAAAGTCCCCCCCCCCCCCCTCGCAAATGGATTTGCCTGTCGAACGAAATTATTTCAGATTTACTAATTGGCTTTTACCGACTATCATACTTAACGTAAATTTATTCTCTCATCTTTTCTACACTTTCAGTTTGAACTCTTGATAATACTTGAAATAATAAAGTGAGAATTCAATCAGACATCCTTATCTCCTCTTCGTAACGAGAATCATTATTAAGAAACGAATTTATCAGTCTCTTGGGGATTTCTCGCTCAGTGATGCGAAGGATAATCGGCGTACCAACTAAAGGCTCCATTGGGTCCGGTATGTGCTCCAAAATCAACATAGTCCAGGATATGAGCAGTGTGAGCTGCGATTGATCGTTCAGGTCTGGCTGGTTGCAACTGAACCGCCTGTTCAATTATCGGTTCCGGTGCGTGGTGCAGAGCTGACACGGCTAAAGGCATGTAAGCCTCGGTCTGTCGAGGAAATCTAGGTGCCGATGACAAAGGTACGGACGATGGGGGACCTAAGGGGTTTAATTCGATCACGTCGATACCGTCGATTGGAATAGCTATATAACGGGGTCCCGCCACGGCCAAACTTGCACAGTAAGTTGTCACAACGAAGAGGCACTGTGAACAAAAATTATAAAATAAAATTCGCTTATACGACAAATAAAGTTACATTTATATCGTTTATGAGCTTCAAGCAAATAATGACAATCACTTTCACTGTACACAAAAAGATCTAGAAGTTAACTTTTTTTAATAGTCGTACTGTAAATTAAAATAGTTACCAAGAAAACGCTCTTATAGATACCAGTCGTCATCGTTGAAAATCTGGACGCTGCAGATAGTTAGTAAAACCTTGTCTCGACTGAGCCTGAATTCTTCGTGTTGGGCGTTTTATACTGTTTCGTTTCACCGCGGCAGCTTTCGCTTGCTCGTAGAGATCGAATATCCCCCAACTTGCGACCACCAAGTACCGCCAGTCAATTACGCCTTCACCGACATGGATCGAAGTCTTGCGTGATGGCAGCTAAGGTAGAGAGAGAGAAAGATGACAGCGAGGCTTTTTATTCAACCTTTCTTTCACTCCCTCTCTACTTCACTTCCGATCACGATCTCCGCGCAAAAAATCATCGACGTTGCATCTTTTTCCAAGTACACACTATGATATAAGTACATAGCGGAAGATTTAAAGAGTAAAAAAGAAGAATATATACTGTGTTGAGTTGGTTGAACATTTTTATTTTGGAATTAAATCGTTTGTTCACAAAATTCGAAGGATAAAGAGACGCAGATATAAAATTCGAATTTATAGACGTGGATAAATTATTTCTTACAAGAGTAAACGTTTTACAGCGTGGTATCGGAAAGTAATTAGGTTCGTTCAATTTTTAATGGTACGCTCGTTAATTTTACAATCGATATAGAAATTTTTGAAAAAAAAACTTGCGGTGAACTATGATGGCTGTAATATGAATCGGTCAACCGACTGCCTCTTATTCTATTAGGAAGATTTCCAAGTTTTTATAAAAATATAGTGTTTATATATTTACACTTTTCTTTGAAAATATATGTTTTATACTCGTATCCATTCATATCAATTATTCAGCATCGCAGACTCTTGATATACAGCTTGTACAGCCTTCACGTAAATCACATATATTACCGCACGATCTGTTAATACTCGCTACTAATTTAAAATTGTTTTTATCTCAGTGAATCAGTAAAATAAAAAAGAAAAATGCTTAAAGCACAAACGAGGTGCAATGTAAATCATAGGAAAAGAAAAAAAAACTTAAAGTACTTTTTTAAAAAGAAATCAAAATACTTTGTATGATCTGGAATCAACATATCGATCAGATCTAATGTAAATACTTGAACATCGTACACCGGTATTGGCACATTGGAAGGTTAAAATTCGTTGGATTAGTATTAAGGTAAAACTGAAATTTTCACAGCTTTTATCTATGCTCTAACACTCTACGCAGCGAACCAGTCGCAATATACATTTATATTTAGTTTTAGCGTTAAAGAAGCTTATAAAGAGGTTTAGAAAATATACTGTTAGTCTATTTCTTGATCGGGGTATTGTGTAAATCTTAAGGCGTGATTATTATCAACTTTTAGGTATTGTCATTTCAAAAATTCTATGTGTCCGCAATAACATTTCTAGTATAACTTTCATTTGATAAATAGTAAGAAATAAATAACATTTTTCAATGCGTGCCAATTCTTAAAACATAAGCAACCAAATAACTCTCCAAAGGAAAGATAAAACTAACAAAAACCATTTTGTAAGGCACAGAATACGATATTCGTTCGTTTCAATTGGTTAGAAGAAAATAAACAATCGACCATAAATAACGCAAATACTCATTTACCATTATAGATTTTTTCATGTAATTCCTACGAAGGATCTGCCACCGTCCTCTGGAAGTAACGTAACCAATATATGCTCAAGCGGTTTTTTAAATAAATAAAAAACCACAAACAAAACTAAAAAGAACTTGGGAAAAAATACTTATAAACCAAAGGAAGTAACTACGCTGTTCGCGTATAAACATCGAAACTCTTGAATCTTCGAGTCGAGCTTCATTTCTCACCAAGAACATTGAATTTGAATGCATGCGAATTTTCTCGACACACAAAACAAGAGCGATTCCAATCTCAATGCTCTTGGCAAATAATTGAAATTCGATCTAAAAGCATTCCAAGTCGGATTCGTCGCTATCTTCGTAACCAGCCGGAACAATGTTGTACACCTTCTTCTGTTGGCTGTCGCGTTTAAAAGGGTTGGGTGGCAAGGGTTTGTTTTCAGGTCTACCGTTCTTTGTCACCTGAGAGTCCCGTTCATTTTCAAGGAAACTACTGGACGAACTGATGTTGTTATTGTTGTTGTTATTGAGCTTCGATTCCTTCACTGGGCTCGTCAAATCGACGACCTCGATATTCCGAGACTGGAACAGAGACGACGTTTCTTTAGTTATCCACACGTATGTATGCAATGTGTTCGTTAGGTAATTTTTCAGAAAGTGGTTCTTCCCTTATCAGGAATATTAAAAGGAACTTACTCAAAAGTGTGAGAGACGAAAGAAACATGGAAAGAAAATTGGCAAAAAGCATCATCATCGCGTCGACGCTAAGTATCAGAGGAGACAGTGTCGCCGCGAGTGATTACTAGGATTTCCGAGAAAGCGCAACAGAATTATATTCGCGCCTTAAGCAAAAAGAAGCGACACTATGTCGGAGCCAGTCTTGCGGGAAACCTGCTAGAGGCGCGAAATGTCTTTGCGCACAATTCACTTTTTTCTACGTATATATGTAAAAAACGATAACAGACTATATATATATACAAACCTCGGACTTCTGTGGAGTGAGCGTCAGGTCGATCTCTTCGATGGGATGTCCACTGCTTTCATTAGTGAGGCCGTTGCCGTTAGCGAGTGATATTTCCGGACTCTTAGCCCGGCGAGACAATGAGAGCGTCGAGCTCGTCGCCGACCATGGCTCGTCATCGGCGACTGCCAGCTCCAGCTTTATCAGTTCTTTGCCGATGTTGATCAACTGTGCACCATTTGGAATATTTTTACGGTCAATTCGTATGGAAGTTATTTCGTTTTCTTTGAATTAATATGTATGTATATATATATATATCTACACACACATTTTTTTTAAATTTCAGTAATCGATCGGAGAACATAAATGACATCTATATAGAAAGCAAGCGTGGCCGCAGGCATTACAGTGGGTTTTTGTAGAAACTTTCGAAACCACACAACAAGTCGTAATAACGCGGTAACGACTTTGTCCTATTGTGCAATGCGCTTCTCTTCATTGGTGAATTATACACAGAAAACAAAACACTAACACAAATCGAACTTTGTCTGTATAAACCTGTGCCCTATGTCGTAAAGTTGTTGATTCGTTAACTGACTACTTATTGCTAAAAATAACGTTGGTATCGCTAATTTTATCGTATATCGCGAGTAATCATTATTGGTTTTTACCCGCCGAAAACAAACTACTTATTTCAGGCTATAGAATATAATACGTAACTTTAATAACTGAGATCCTAGTTCAATGTTATAACGGACGATGCACGCGCAATAGTGAATAATAATGATCATTCATTTATTCAATTGAATTTAAAGCATAAAAAATCATTTCTATAAATCTCATACTAGTCCAATCAATGCCGATAAGATAACGTTTTTTATCGATATGTATAGGATAAAAAATTAAAACATACTTTACGATAATTATGAACGAATATCGCAGCCTTGATTGAAAATTAATTAACGATCGTAAATTTAATAGAAGCTATCTGTTCTCTGTAAACGCGAGTGTGACATTTTTATTGACCTTACTATTATATTTACCCCTTTATATTTCAAAAACAGTTCATTTATCTTTATCTTCGATATTCATTGTATACTCACTATTAATGTCATAAAATTTTCGTACCATATTTAGAAAATAGTTACTGCTATTCGGAGAACAGTACAAAGTGCAACAAATGATTGCCGTACATTTGCGAGTTTATTAGTAAAGATTTACTGATCAAAGCAGTGATTTTTTATAGTTTCGATATCATTATTTCTAGTAAGTTTATTATTTTTAATTAAATAAAGGCAGGT
The DNA here is from genome assembly GCA_018906985.1 of Apocrypta bakeri. Classification (NCBI taxonomy): domain Eukaryota; kingdom Metazoa; phylum Arthropoda; class Insecta; order Hymenoptera; family Pteromalidae; genus Apocrypta; species Apocrypta bakeri. The sequence continues at coordinate 21,484,294 of JACCIA010000002.1, forward strand.
TCTGATTTTACTATGAAATTTTTCGTTTTTTAATTAATGAGCTTTCCAATTTTAGTTTAACCGAAAAATTAAGTATAGTAATGGAAAATAGACTAAACTAAAATATACTATTAAAACTATTTAAATTAGTGAAATTATTAGGCTCTTCTCTAATAGTAAAAATCAATTACATTAAAATTCAATGTATTTTAATACGTTTCAATTATAGGGAATATAATTGAATATTCTCTACATTTGAAAATGTTCCGTTTTTACTAATTCAGACGTGAAAATAATTAAATTTACGAGAATAGTAAATGTCTCACTATATCAAAATAAAAAGAATATATAAATAAAAGGAACGACAGCTTTTTCAATGTACGTATTTCGCAGAAAATGACTTTGACTTTAAGAAAAAAAGACCTAACTCCCTTTCTTCCAGTTGCGTACTAATAATATTTTGAAATATTAAAAATACTCTGTGAAACAGTAAAATTTCACTGTTTCAGTTTTACAGAATATTCACACTGATCTCACCTGTTCATTTCGGCAATCGTAGAGTTCTATGCGTGGAATGGGTGAGCCCTCGCGTCTGCTAGGTCCCAAACCAACAGTCCTTTCCTTGTATCCTCTGATCTTGGCGACGAGTGGCTGCCATTTGCCTAAATCGCACAGCTGTCCGAAAGCCTCCGTTGCTTCCGAGCTCCATTCGGCAACCCTGCGAAAACATTGGAAATAATTTAACCGCTTACGTTGTCGATCCATGAAATTCGTATAATATCATCTCGTAGTCGTGGGATCTCGTAAGCCAGCGAGCCGCAATGTTACTCGTAATGACACAACGTACAGTCGCTATTCGTCGAAACAATGCGTATACGCGGCGCCGTTTGTATCGTTATTTCTGTGTTCTCCTCTAGTAGAAGAGAGCATTTGGCACATGTACAGATGCATATTTCAGCGTATCTCAGTGACAGGAGTGCGAACGACGTCGATAAATATTTTGGCGCTAAACTGGGATCATTCTGAGCCAAAACTAGTCTACGACGATTTCGAATTTTCATCTGTAAATGTATACATATATGTATATTTATATGTGCATACGTGTACTAGGAGTATGGAACAGTGACCCGGAGAAGTAGCTAGCTTTGACCGGATAATGGGATCGTTCTCAGCTCCGATCTGGATGACGGATTGATGGAGATTTGTGAAAGGAAAGTTTCAGGAAACGCGGACGATCGGTTTGCCTACGGCACGATTATTGTCCGCTAATAAAAATAATTGTGTATATATATAATTGTATATATATATATTAATCGAATTGAGTCTCCAATGGAGTGTAACACTATTCGGTTTATCTGTAACTAGCCTATAATACCAGTGAAACGGATTCAGAATCCACTTCATTCATCGCTAAACCGATTTTGCGCTTAATTCATCTCTACGAAAACTTTCTCTATAAGCACGGAGACTTCCCTATCTATGTGTATTAGTACGAGCACATGGATATCTCGTAAACTTGACTAACTTATGAAATGACGCACGAGAGAAAAACCACCGATTTTCATGAACAACACAACGATAATTCACAAGAAAATTGTCTGGCGATCGTCCAATCCGAGATTGCTTACAAGCTACCTCGTACTTGTACAAATATTAGTTCAATAAAAATCTCCACGATTATTGTCTCTATATATATGTATTACATATGTATTATATATGTATTACCATCATAGAACTCAGAAGATAAGCGATCGATTCGATAAGAAGTTTCGCACTCGAGGCAATAACAGACATACGCTATTATAGATATACTAACGTCAACGATTTCACTCCATAAATAGAAAATCTGAAAATTGAGCAGAAAGCAAACTATGTGAGCCCTAAACTATGTCGGAAAACCGAAAACATACTATTTTCACTATAACGACTTGTGTGCGTAAACGTCTGATGATATACACACATGCAGCATCTCTCTCTCTCTCTCTCTCTCTCTCTCTCTCTCTCTCTCTATGTTTATTCCGTTTATAAATGGCATAGAGAGGGAGAGTCTAACTGCTATGAGCAAACGAGAAGTCGGCAGTCGTCTGCATAGCGAGTGCGACGAGACTCGCGCGTGAGAAACCGAACAGCAGCGACTTTTGTCTTCGCTATCAGACGACGAACGTTTTCTTCCGAGCATTGTACGCTTCGACCACTCACAGCCACTTGGGCCGCGGACGTGAGTCGCGTCGTTTAGTCTCTACGTACATATATCAGCAAACGTGTCAATAAATTTCTTGATTTTTTTTCTTCAAAATCGGTGATTGAATTACTCCAGGAAATCGGCGCAGAAGTAGCTTTTACGCAGCATGCGATGAGCGTTTTGGGATTCCTGGAGATTCATTTAAGTTGTACGTATGTATAGACAGTTCACAATAGCTTGCATAGGAAAAAATATGGATTTGACTATGAGGCGCGATTTTTTACGCTTACCGATCGAGATAATAGCTATCTAAATCCACATTCGCTAACAAACTGAGGTATTTCCTATTACATAATCGCATTTTTTAGCTCTCAACATTCCTAATACCCTACCTTTATAGAATATAGGCTAATTGGGCCAAGAATATTCGTACACAGAAATGCATCTCACTAAAATTCTCTCTCTGCCTAACTCTCGCTCTTTCCCTCTCACGAAGTTGGATATATAAACAATTTACAAAATAAGAACGCTAAATACCGTATAATAAAATCGAAACAACAATCCGATAATCATTCCACTCATTAAGCCGGTTCTTGCTGTCTTCGCTCGAACGCTTTTCCTCCCGAGTCACGCCGATCGATCTCATACTACTCTGGCGAAAGGTTCAACCGAATCTCTTCACTCGCTGTACAGTAAGTCGCGCGAATAAAAATAGAATTTTACAAGCATAAACCGCCTATACCTAATGGACCGCGCAAACGCGCCTTCATTGCGGTGGGACGCAATATCTCCTGACGCACTTTCACTATCTCCATTGTTTTTCGGAAACCGCGATCGCGCGAAAAACAGATAAAAAACGCTATACATATACCAGTGTCGATTATTCTCGTTACCAAGTGTATCCTAACTCCGTCGTTATGCACGACGTATACGGTCCTTATATATATATAGACAATTTTTTCGGCGAACAGCAGGCGATAACGACGTCACAAACGTTTTTTAGTTTACTTTTTTTCGTTGCAATAGGTTTAACGATTACATTACCACGCACGGTCTATCCTTGAGCTGAATGCTTCTTACGTGCTCGGACATGTACGGAATTTTTCACGCGCGGAGGAATTGTTTAACGCTTGACTATGCAAACGCTCGAACGCGCTTGCACATATAGTAAACCGAAATCAAATTATTAAATCTGTCGCTCTATTATCACATTCGCTTGTTCCGCAAACTCGATTAATCTCTCAGGGGGCAGCACTAATCGCGCAAAAGTCATGCATACTTTAACGCGTGTGTATGCGCAACGATAGTATCAACGCGGCATTTTATATTTAACACCTTCGTGAATTTAGTCGTACACAGATTTGCGTCAAATGTCTAAAATGTATTATTTACAAGTTTAAACTGTTGTATTGCATGTTATAGACACGAGAAATGTTGAGATTTCCATACTGCAGTAGCGGACGACGCGAATTCCATATCGGCGCGCGCGCGCAGACAACAACGTACTAAAATTCACTCATAAATATATAGAATACATGCGCGACAGTACGTGAAATTACGTATTCATGCGTGATGTAGTTAGTCACGCGTTCATATGCATAAACGATTTTACTACGAGTGTTATATACTCTGTATAGCTTATATATGCTTAACAAGATAAATTGTAATATTTCCCACGTGTCTGTAGTTGATTCAGTACAGTTTGTTGAAAAATAAAACATACATATTTATGTATAAAAGGTAAGCGATCACGCTTCTACCTGTAACTGTCCAGTCGAACGCGGAAGTTTCTTTTTTCTCGTGGAAGCAATCGTCGTATACTCGCGTACATAAACGATGCGTGTTAGCCGCAAGTGAGGATTTCGCCCAATATCAATTAGACAGCGATTAACCCAACGAGTCTGTTTGCGATGCAGTCGATTCGATCTCCGTCATCGCGGCCCAGTTCTATATAGAATATATATTCCAGCTATAGATATGTGTTCTCCTTTGAGTATTCATACTCTGAGTATGCTCTGCGTACATATGCGATCTAAGTACAGAGGTTTTCTCTCCGCCGTAGCAATTTAAGTCGACTCGCCTCGCACGTTCAAAGAAATGATACTCTTGAAGAGAAAGAATATGTCAAATGGAAATTATGCCTTTTGAATCGAATCAATTAATTGTAATCGCAAATTTTCATTCAATGTGTAACTGTAAAGAATTAAAAAACCGTAATGAATCGATGTAATGCTTTTATGGAGAAATAAAGTATGATTTTTCCACCACAATAAAATAAAATACAACGAAACATAACATTTTTATGGGTATTTTTATTTCAAAAAATTCGAAGCAAATAATAAAGTAATAATATAAGCATTATTCGCTAAGTTCATAATAAAAGTAGTTATTTAACGCGAAACAACCTTTCTTTGAAATCAAGGGAACATTGCTGCCAGTGAAGTGTTTAAACATTTTTATTTTAAACCTTATGTATCTTTATCTTCAAAATGAAACGTTCCTATACGGTTATATTTATAGAAACCATTTCTAGTATTCAATAGTGTATATTCACTATACAAAGACTATCATCGATAGATTTCAACTGCAATTATATGCTGATTTTTCAAATCTCGCGTATAATACGTGAACGATATATATCGAAATAAAAATATGATTTTTTGTTTAGTTTTATTAAATTTGTTGTTTAATTTAATCAAATAACTCGAGTATATTACAACGAGCTCCATGTAATTTAAATGTATTCGCAAAGCTTAACTCGCATTATATATATACGCAAGAGCAAGTAAAGCACAGCTCTATAATAATCTCAACGTCACGCGTTACGCTCTCTAATGTATACAAACACGCTCGTGTACGGGAAAGTAATTAAGTTTCTTTTTGAGTCTAGGACGAGATGGAAACTCGCTCGATTGATTAGCTAAAGCTCTCGCGACTCTTCCTGGGTATATATATTTCTACCCATACATCCCTTGCATCCAAGCTTAATTTGTGTGCCCACGAGAGTTAGCGCTTCTCCGAGCTTGCGATTATTATTCTTTGACGTTCGACGTTCCTTTTTTGTTTACGCGAGCCAAGTTCTTTGATCGCGTATGTGCGTAAGATCGTTATCACTGTCTCTCTCTCTCTCTCCTTCTCTTCCTCTGAATGAAACGTTTGATTCGACTTAAGCTTCGCGTATACGTGAACTGTAAGTACGAGAATACACCAATAAAGCCAATATAGATCCAAGAAGTGTAACCCAAAACCACTAACGATTTCTACTGCTAAATGTTTCGTTCGCAATTGCACACTAAGAGATCTGGGCTGTACGATATAAGCGAAACACAGTTAGCAAGTACAAATAGCAGCTTTAAAATCACCCTTCCACCCCAATTTCACGGCACGTATTTCTAAACTCGACTCATTTAATGTACGCGCTCGCGCGTTTTCCACACACGTTATGCGCAGACATGCTGTCAATGATAAAAGGAATCCGAAACAGTTAATCACCGTCGACGCTGAATAATCGAAGATGGAACTGCTAGTACCAACGGTATCGGACGTGATATTCAAATATACCTGGCCTATTGTCCACTACAAGAAGACTATTTCGAAGAAACACAGCTTTGACAGTCCAAGCTTCGATGTCAACGTCAACGGCATACACAGTTCCTGGAATCTGTCCATTAGATTTTGGAAAGGCCCCGAAGGTATATATGGACGCAGAGTGTGCATTGTTTCACAATCGTGACCAATAATACGCTCAATGGCGTTTCAAGGGGTTAATAACGCTAAGAGTTAAAGAGCGACATGCGAATGAAACGTCATATCCAAAATGACTAGACAAGTGGCAATAACCGCCGTGAACCGATCAAGACTGAGGGGACTCTTTTCCTCGACGTCTATTTAATGTGCATAGATGACCGAGGGGATGAAGCAGTAAAATTAACAAAATTAAAAGCGAAAGATGAAAACCATAATTTTTTGGATTGCTTGCTTTTTGCCCTCGATCCTATTCACGAAATGAAACTCAAAATTATCCTTGTTTGTATTCAATATGAAACATTTTCCAGGAAAAAGAATAACCAATCCCGTGGTACTATGTCTCAACATTCTCAACTGTACGGTTGAGGAGGTCGAGCAAGCAAAGATACGCTTTCAGTTCGCGGTTTTCAACGCCGACGTGAACTACTGGGAATACTGCAACGTGAGCAGGACAATTCTGGAGTTGCGCTCGAGTTCCGACATAATTTCCCTTGGCTATAGAGACCTGTCGATCGAGAAACGACATCTTAAGAACAATGGCGAGCTTCGCGTCATGGTCAAGATACAAATCATACAGTGCGAGAGCGAGAAGCATAGCTTGTCACAGGTGAGATTTCAATTTCCTTCAGGAATGCACTATTGCTTATCGTCGTACTCTTATTATTTTACACGTACGACGAGTTTATTACGGCTATGATCGAGCTATTAGATCTACCACTGTTTTTTATTATTCTTATTTTTATGTTTATCCGAGCGACAAAAATGCATTGTTGACACTCTCCGTGCGTGACAATTTCGAAATCGCGCGATTACACTCGCTCTCTATGTCAGCTTCGGGGAAATTTAATTTAGCGTCAAATCTGTGTCATCGCCACGCTATGCTCTCGCTTTCATTTCCATACTCATTTATGCGTAAGTCATTGATACAAATAAGTAATAATAATAAAACACACATCGACTTACTTGAACCTCAAGCTTTCAACGTCACAAACACGTGTCTTAGATTTTCTCGTCGAGTTATACCGATCGGATATGCATATTGTCAAAAACATTCGCAAAGTATCTTTTCCACTATTATCAAGGTCGCTCTTTTCAATGGCGGTGGTTAAAAGTTTGTCGAAATACGTTTTATTATTAAAAATAGCAGATACATTAATAAAACCGATTTTTTTATTTGAACTATTACACCTTGGAATTTATTTAATGAACAAAATATGGGCCAATATTTTATTATATTAAAGAGACATTTTTTGAGAATATTTCCTTTCAGAATCCGCCATAAATAAAGTAGATAGAAAACGTGTTCTTGCAACGTTAGCCAATTAAAAGATACATAAATCATTGCTATTCACAGGACATGGCAAAATTACTGAGACATCCTCAAGTGGCAGATACGAAACTTTCCTGCTCGTCGTCGGAGGAGGAGAAAAAATTAGTTGAGTTTTCGGTGCATAGCTGTGTAATAATTGCTCGAAGCAACGTCCTGGCGAGTATGATTCGAACGATAGAACCACCACAGGAGGACGAAAGCAAGGAAGTCGTGGAGAACACACACTCGAATAACAACAATAATAACAATGCCGACGTAGGTCTCGATCGAGTTCAAAACGACTTTTAACGAGTGTACTTGAGTTTTTGAAATTACACTTTTGTTTTCTTTTTCTATATGATATTGTTCGTTTGGTTCGATTTGTGTGCGCAATGTGTGCTTTTATGCGCAATCCAATAACTAATTAATTAACACTGTTTCTATACTTAATTTTGTGTCTGGACTCGCTTTTCTTAACTTTTTGGGATAACTTTGTTGTATAAATACGATATATATTACTAAAGCTGTATAGTGCTGTAAAACACTTGAAGAGTGATGCATTGTATGCCATTTAGAAATAGTAAATTATACTTTATTATATATTGTATTATGGTGGATGACTAACTAAATAAAGCACAGACCTTTTTTCGGTGCCGAATATGCACACGACTAATGAGACTGGCCACTATCTTAAATAAAATGTCGTTATTATTGTTTGTATAGATTAAGTACAAATTAACATTGATGGATTTATCGAGAGATGTTGTGGAAGAGTTGTTACGTTATGTTTACACCGATCACGTTGATAATTTGGATCACTTAGCGCCTCAAATGCTTGCTCTGGCAACACGTTTTCAGTTACAAGGTACGATCTTATAAATTTTAATTGATAGTTAATTGTGGAAATAAATTTATTTGGACATTCATCACTTTATTAATTTCAGGATTGAAAGAGCATTGCGAAAGAAGCTTGACCGAAACGATAACTCCGGAAAATGTAGCTTCACGTCTCTTATTGGCAGATGAATTTGGTTGCGACATTCTCAAAAGAGCCGGTCTTGCTTATTGTGAGGAGAACGCGATGAGTATCACGAAAAACTTTGCGTGGAAAATGATGGAACAAGTGAATCCTGAATTGTTCAATGAAGTCTGCGAGCATGGGATGGGAAGTTCTAGATCTAGTATGAATGATAGTGAATCGAGCAGTTGATTAAACATAATACACATTTTTGTACCAGTACTTAACTCGACGTTTAAGAGTATATTTTTTCAAAATTATTTGTTTGTTAAATATAGAAAATTTAGAAAAAAATATTTAAAAACTTACCTAGGTTTGACACCTGTTAACGAACATTCGATAGCTTGAAGTCTGAGGCTGAGGAAGTCCGTGCGTAATTCAAAAATATGTTTCTTTTCGACTTTGTCTTGATCGCCAAAATCAACGAAATATACTTCGTATAGTTCATCTCCAAGATTCGCAACGATTTCTCCTCTGTACCATTTGTCATCTAGGGAAAATTTTGCCGCTACCATTTGTTCAGCGTTTATCTATTAAGTGATAGTTTAATTTAGTGAAGTTTTATTTAGTATAAAGTTTAGAATGAAATTCTCATTACTAACATTTGTCAATGCGTGCAATTCCCTGTTTTCTTCAGATTCATAATATTCAGTCATATCCTTTACCAGTGGATCTAATTTGGCATTGTTAGGACCAATAACTTGAATATAAAATTGATTTGGGTTTTCTACTGAACAAACAAAGACTTCCATAAAACCTTCACTGTCTAAATAGGAAAAATAAAATTAGTTTCTGTTAATTTGATGAAATAAAATGAATTACAAGTTTAACTCACCTGGTGGTAGACTACCAAAAATTTCTTTAGAGTCAATTGAATCTTTTGAGCTGTTCTTGTCCTGTATTATTTGAGGTTGAGGTGAAGTTTTAACTCTAGAAACTCTGGTAAGCGTACTTGATTCCGTTTTTGCTTTTGCCTCTTTATCTTCTCTTATTTTATCTTCAATCTGTAAAAGAGCATTAGCAATTTGTTCTGCTGTACCTTTTATAATAACTCTTTTCTTGGCTTCTGTAAACAAAATTATAATTTTAAAATCAATAATAATGTTCAATATGTATATTGTCTTGAGTACAGTTTCCTTTTATATTTACCTGGATCAGTTAGGTTACAGGAACTGTCAAAAATAATTTTAGCATTAGATTCATTCTGTATGTGGTTAAGTAGTTCTCCTCCTCTGTCCATAATTTTAGCCATAGTCCTTTGTGGTACCCATGTTTCATAAGTTTCAATGATTGGCCTGTCATTTAATATGGCATTTATCATTTCTTCTGCTAACTTGATATTTTTTGAACTTCCTGTTATAATGCATATTCGCTCAATGGCATCCACGTCGCTTTCTTCTTTAAATCTAATTTTAGTATTGGTGTTTTCTTGAATACTTTGTATAACCGTGCCACCTCTTCCAATAATAACAGGAACAAACTGACGATTAATTACAACTTCCACAGACGTCTCAATGTTTCTTTTGTTTTTAGCTTGCTGTTCCTTGTCATTTTTCTAAAAATCAATGAATCACATTGTCAATGCTTATGTAGCAGATAAACAAAAATCACTCGAATCATTAAATTCAATATGAAATACTCACATTTTTATTTACAAAATACAACAACACTACAGCAGCTACTGTTAATGAAAAGCTTGCTAATAATGGTATAATCAACCTTTGAGGTTCCACGCGCATTTTTATGCTGAAATAAAAATAAAAAATCAATTAATCTGTAAAGCAAGTGAATAAAAATATATCCATAATACCAAACGAAAATTGAACGCGTACGAGTTTAGACTCTGAGTAAATTTAGTAATGACATAATGTTTGAAGTTACACGATAACCTCAAAAATTTCTAGGACATCCGTTGAAAGATCTAATCGCGATTGACGCTTGAGAGTTAAAAACCGTTTCGTTAATCCAATGAAAATTTCAATTCGCAAGGCAATTCACTCACCTATTCGTCAATGTTCATACAGCCAATTTCATAAAGTAAGTACAATAGATATCGCTCGTCTTACGATTTGAGTAGAAATTTCTTCATACCGTTTTGTGCTTTGAAACGTGCATGGATGCCAACAGCACAGTGAGAGATATTGCGCGAACCGCCGCTGTTACTCGTATTCGCGTGTATATACAGCGTATATATAAGTGACGTGAACTCAAGTCTATGCATAATCTATAGGTATATGATTTATCATTTCGTGTGCGTTCGCTCTTTGTAATAACTATATCTAAAAATGTACGGCAGAAATACGTGTGTTGTCATCCAGCAACCGTACTTCACAATGTACTATGCGCGTACAAAAGCAACTTTCACATTTAGGTTTTCGGCTTAAACAGCGAAACCTTCGAATTTCTTAATTTCATTAGGTACCTCCACTTTTTTTCGCGGTACATCAAATCAAATACCTTTTTATTATTATAGCGATTAAAATTGGGAGTGCAGCGTTTTTTACTTCTATTTTTAAAGCCCGTTCTATTCGTTCGAGAGAAAAATAGACGGATCATTCAAACATTATTTTTGTACGCGATTTTCAGCCAGAGGAAGTTATGATTCAAGAACGTGAAAAGAAAAAGTCCTCGATAATATGCATTACCGACGATATTACCCGCTCGATCGAGTTCTTTTCTATATTCGTTTGAAAAACTATTCCATATTCTATGTTTACGTTCTTTTTTATCGACACTCAAGTTTCATGTGAAACAACCTTGAGTAAGCCTTGAGTAAGTAGAGTTCAAATTGACTAGTGCAAAGATAACGCTGAAACAAGATACACCGATACCGTCATACATATACAATACATGATGTACGTAGACAGTGTTGTTTTTCTGAAAATCGTTACGCGTATTTAACGAAAAAATTCCGTTTTCTGTCGCGCGCAGTTGAGAAAAATCGATTTGATCAGTACAAATTGCCAGAGACGAGATTTCACAAAAGCAATGACCCGCGACAATGACTAGTATCGTTAAAAAATTTCCTAATCTAATCCGAAGTGTCCTTTGTGTATTCATATACACATAGACGCGTATACATATATCGCGCTCGATCTAGTCGCGTATATATGTATTATCTATCACACCAGTCGAACGAGCTCCTCCTACGACTTTTGATATTTTCCTAATATAGTCTTGAGTTTCCAGCTTATATTGCATGCAACCGTTAGCTCGCGATACAGAACTGCACGCAAGACACAAACACATTTTATAGCACCGGCTCTTTGCGTAGTGTACCACCGCAACCTATAAGCATACGAGGTATACGTGTATACGTATATATTTATATACATCTTCCTGCACACAGCACACGGTAGCGCTCGTAACTATATATTTTTCCGACGTCCTTAAGTCGTCGACGTACGTGTGTATATATATATATATACACACACACACACACACACACGCGCGCGCGCGCGCGCGTCTACGTATAGTGTGTACATACATATATATATATATATACATATGCGATTGAAGGTATACGTATATAGACACCTCTAACGCGATTCTAGCCGCCTGATACTCGTAACGTTCTTGGATGATGACTCGCGTTTATTCGCCCGACGTTGGCGTGTACGTACACGCAAACTTGCGTTCGTTGTGTGAAGCGCACGAGACTCAGAAGTCTCAGAACCAGATCTAAGATGATTTTTCCTTTCATCTCAAAGGAGGTGTACTTATGCCGTTTATGACTGCATATATATACGTGTGCGTGTACTCATAACCGACACTGGTCAATTCTTTCGATCACATGAATTTCTGATAACTTTATCAGTTTCTACTGTCTAGTTTATAGAGACATAGATTATTAGAAAACGCGACGCTTCTCTCATACACTCCTGTTAGCTGTAAGTAAAAGAGGAAATATTGAACTCTGGTAATCAATTAATTTAGTCAATGCGCATACTTAACATTCACGTAAACAGCTTAGTAGCACTAGTTAGTTCTACAAATCGCATAATGTCCCGGACTAGTTTTTGGATGTTGCGCGTCCTTCTCTCTCGTGTACATCGGAGCATTTTTCTTTCTTTTCGCGTTCTCGTATATAATAATCGACTTAATATTTCATTACGAGCGATATGCTCGCGGTAAATACGCGGTAAATGCGCGCCCGCGACAGCTGTAAGAATCAACTGTTTGAATAATTGTAAAATATCTGTCGCGTTATACATCACTCACAGAAATGTACCGTCAGTATAAATCCATCAACGAAGCATGAACGGAAAGAAGTCGCGTGCGCTTGTTCGCGCGTAATCCTGTAAAATGTTGAGGCCGCCGAGCGTAACGCTCTATGGAGTGCGATCCGTAATCCTACCGAGCGTGACGCGTAAATGCCAGAGAAAAATCAGGAGCAAAAAAAAAAAGAGAATTCGAAGAATGAGAACCAAGTCGTTAAAACTGCAATACAATATCTCATTACGTACGCAATTAATAAGTCGATGTGTAAACGAAGGCTTTTGCACTGCAACGTTCTCGGAGGAACAACTTATTATTTTTCAAAATTCTTTTCCTTCTGTACTCTCGAAATCTATCTAAAATACTCGAGGGGCACTGCACTTTGTAATGTGCATTTTCGATTGAAAATAATGTAAACGTCTTAAACTATTCCGTGTGCGATTCTTGCTCTACCGATAAGAGAAACGCAATGTTTTGCTCCGTTCGCTCGAATCTAATTTTTATTTTCTAATCGGAACATTTAATTTTTAGACAATACTGTACAATGGCATTATTCGTTTTGAGAAATTGGTGATAAGTATAAACTTGATATGAATCAAAGCCAATGAAATTACAGTAAAAAATACTTATAATACACGATGCATACTTATAAAACGTGCAATCATTCTTTTGTGTCAATTAGTATTTGAAATTTGTCCATGACTAATGAATGCTTATATAATTGACTGTTCATTCAAATAACGAATTGCAATGTCTGTACAAATACCGAACGAATGAAATAAAAAGTATTCACCGCATTGTGAAATTAATTTCAATTTCACCACCATGAATATTCACCACCATGAATAGTGTTAGATAGTGTTTGAGTTTTCCAGAATTTTAAATTTCTAGAGAATCAAGCTTATTTCTCTCATCGAAGATATGCATCAATACTGTATTGTAAACTATTATTCCAAAAGTTACTTCCGCTCTAATCGAGTAATGGAGAAAACGCGAAAAACAACGAGTCGTCGTGCGGTTTGAAACTTTGAGATATTCCCAGCAACTGTGACATATTAACCAAAATTTATCACAACATTTTGGTTCGAGTACAAACAACGATAGTCGTTTCCGTTAAGCATACACGGGACGTCCCACGCCTACATAGCGCGAATCAATTGAACGGCATGAATCAGGCAATAATCTGAAAACGGCGACTTTTTTTTAAACATAGCGAACAGACGTTTATATAGAAGTCGATAAGAAGCGTACAGTCTTATCAGAAGTCATTCAAAAACTAAATGATACACGCGCCTGCGCGCGAGACGTTTCCTATATAAGGAGAATGAAGCTGTGACTTTCTTGTTATACTTATGTGTGTTTTCACAGCCGATGCTTCTACACACCGTTGCCGGTTGAGCTGCTGGAAAGATGAGCGGATTATTACGAGTTTTGATCGCGCACAACGATACGCCTCAAGCTGCCATCGACTTATTGAAGACGAAGTGCGTTATTCTTTTTTAACAATTTTGCCATTTTTTTGAATGAACGAATTTTGCACACGAGACACATGCATACGAGTTTGACCATCAGTGCTGCAGAAATTACAAAATTGTTTCTTGCAACTTTGTGGGTTATCTCGTGTCAGGTATGCGTGTAATCTTCTTGCCGTTCCAAGTTATATACAGTTATCAAATAACACGTGATTACTTATAACTTCTATTTGTAATTATACTACTTTTCGTTGAGCACACGATCGTTGCCCATACTTTTGTAATCCACAACGTGAATTATACCAATTGCGTATATAATTCATTGATTATGTAGGGCTTTATTACTCGTGGATATTGAAATAGAAGATCGGATAGGTATATTTTGAAAGTGTAAATAAAATTTTCTTCCTAGATATGACGTAACGGTATGGAAATCGAGGTGGCCTACGGAAAATGAACTGTTGCATGTACTGTCGGGATACGACGCTTTAATGGGCAAAATCCATATCGATGCAAAATTTCTTGACGCTGCAGGTAAAGATTGTGCCATGTCGTAAACCGATTTGCATATAAGATTGAGACAAAAATTAATTTTATACTACAATAGTCAGATATTTACTAAAATCAAGAAAATTCAATTGCCAAAAATAACTGAGATATATGATAAATAAGTAACAACATAAATGTAATAATGATATCAGAATTTTTGCTTAAATGGATTACCTACCGATTTCATAGTACTGTCTACAAATATAACAAAGCATAATAAACATCAATTTCAAACGTACAACTGTCGACTATTTTTATTTCAATTTTATTGTTTTAGTATTTTTAAGATTTTTTGGAAGCATGTCTGTCTGTGTACTGGTAAACTTGTTAGCGCTGCAAGTTTACCAGTTTAGTAAGAATTACTCTGCGACCTAGAGTTTCGATGGGAGTCTGTCGATATCATTTTCCAGTATTATATAAATAAATAAAAATACATGCAGGAAGCAGATTGAAGGTTATATCGTCACCATCAGCAGGCTACGATCACATGGATATTGAGGAAATAAAAAAGCGAGGTATCCTAGTTGGACATGCTGGAAGGGTCCCGTCAGCTGCAGTTGCCGAAATCGCGGTTTTTCTCCTTTTAGGCGCAGTCAGACGCGCTCACGAGGGTCGTGTGCTGCTGGAACAGTAAGACTTACAGCCGTTCTTATGGTGAATTATGGTAGATCGACAAGAAACAATTGATTTGTTTAAATGTTTTATAGAGCAAAAATCGAATATGGATTCCAGTGGCTACTAGGCCATGATTTGTGCAATAAGACCGTTGGTATCGTTGGTCTTGGAAATATTGGCGTGGAGATCGTCAAGAGGCTAAAGCCCTTCGAAATCCAGAGGTTCCTTTACACCGGTCATTCCAGAAAAAAAACCGGTAAGTATCTCAGAATTGCACGCGGTAGTAGTAGAGTAAATGATTATTATTATTTTTTGCAATCACAGGTGACGATCTTGGTGCTGAATTTGTATCTCTAGACGTCCTGTTAAGAGAGAGTGACTTTGTGATCTCTTGCGTTCCTCTGACTCCAGAAACGAACCAGATGTTCAACGACGAGGCTTTTCAAAAAATGAAAAAAACTTCAGTTTTCGTTAACATTGGCAGAGGTAAAACAGTCGATACGGATGCACTCGTTAGGGCTTTGAAAAACAAGACAATCTTTGGAGCTGGTCTCGACGTAACTGATCCGGAACCGATTCCCGTTGATCATGAACTTTTAAAACTTCCTAACGTTGGTGAGTAGGAATATTTAATCACCGGAATAAGAACAGAATTGAGAATTTATAGTTTAAAAACTCTTACAATGTAATTGTGTAGAGATTATCTATATTTATATATATATATATATATGTATATCCATTTGATTATCATAAAAAGTGTACAAAGACTATTGTATGCTTTTATTTACAGTGATTATCCCTCACATGGGCAGTCAAACAGTGGAGACTCGAAACCTAATGGCGATTGCGGCTGCTCAAAATATACTCAATGGTTTAGAGGGCAAGCCTTTGCTGTACGGGCTGTGATTATCGATACTTTTAAATTATTCATTACGTCTTTGTATTTACAGAAAGCCATCTATGGCTATGAACATTACATGTTTATTTGACGCAACTATTTGTAATATTTATCTGAATTTCTTTCCATATCAATTATCATATACATATCTAATTTTAAAATTTAAAAGACAATGAAACGATAAATATATTCGTATTTGTGTTTTTAAAAATAGTGTACAAACAATCATTTTTAATTATTATCGTAGATTTTGTCTCAACAATCATTTACAAAATTTACGGATAGTCATTAAGACTGCACTCCCTTCCTTGGAAAACATTCTGTACTAACAGACAAAAAACTTGTCTAAAATAAAAGTGTCAGTGCTGTTTCTTGCTGTATTACTGGAATGAGTGTTCTGTGGCAGCATTAAAAAGTCTTATCACAATGCACTTTAAGACAGATGTAGCATTAATTATCACCCATAGTGAACGACGGGTAACCATCAGGCATCAACAACAGCATTTTTCAGTTGACTAAGCACAGGATCGATTTTCTTCTCTAAATCCAGAATGTGTCCTGTATTACAATCATGACTGGCAATAAAACTTACTACTAAAGGTAGTTTGTTCATCTGTACTACCTATTTATTGAAAAGAAATTGTTTTAACTATGATCGATTAGAAATAGTTTTAAGTTAAAAAAAATTAAATTTTATGTACCTGATAACTGCTATACATGCATATAACTGTATTGTTTTTTCCAAGACCAAGTTTACTACCTTGGTCAGTAGCCATTCCAAAAGTAGATAAAAAGCTTGCTCTCATCGCTAGCTCTGGAGCCTTTTCATTAGCAACAAATACAGCTGGTACCCCATCCCTATCTGTTATCAAAATACTGTGCAGTCCTTCAACTCGATTGAGCAGGCCATGTAAAAATTTCTTCAGATCCTAAAGTTATTAAGATTCCATAAAGAATATTGCAAAGAAACTTGATATCACTGATATTATTATTTTATTATTAATGTCATACTCAAAAGAAGTTTACTAATAAGCAGACAATTTTATATAACCTCAAATTGAATAAAAAAAAATGTTAATTTCATTTATTAAAAGCAACCATCGGTATTTATTTCTACTTACAGCAGTCATTTTATAGATTTCTGTTGGTTTGCACTTTATTGCGTCTGCATAAAAACTTAAAACTCAAAGTAAGTCGTTTTGACAGATCAGACAAGTACTATATATATATAATGACCAAAGCAAAGTGCAACGATGACGCGAATCTGGGAAGTTTCTGAAACCGGAAACTAAAGTGACTATATCTAGTTATTTTGTAGTTATTTTGTACAAAAATAACTAGATCCAGTAATTATCTTTATAAAAATAACTGCACTAGCTATACTGCTGTTATTGTGTCGTAATTTGTTTAAATGGACTAAATTTCAAATGTGACGTACAAGGTCAAAATAAAGATATAAAAATGAATGAAATTATATTATTTAAAATAATTTAAGAGGAATTTAAAGATCGAATTGTTTGCAAGACCTTTAAACTTGACAATTTATTTGCAAAATGTGGTGAAGTATAATAAATATTAATTGTATTTTATTATAATTAAGTATATTGTAGGCTTGCATTAAATAACTGTACAATTTACAATATTAGAAAACTATAAATAACAAAAGTTCTCATAATCGTTATTAAACAACTGGCAATTACAAAAATTGAAGCATATTAAAATTGACTTAGATTTAAACAATATAATAACTCAACGGCATCAATGTGCATTTCAACGTTTGCTATTCAAATTTAATAATCAAAACCAATACTTTTGTTAAATTATTCCTTATTATTTAAATCTTTATCACTGGAAACGCGGTGGGCTGAAGATCCTAAATTTGCATCATTTAAGCATCCTCCTAATGAAAACATTTTAGGGATATCATGTCCATAATACACCTTAGAATTTTGTGACAATGATTTGTATTTTTCTAATTCCAAATACTCCTTGGACAGAAGTAATTTATTGGCTTCAGCTTGTCTTGCCATTTGGTAATAATCAGCATCAGATCGACTTTTTTCTCTAGCTAAATGCATTTCATCTTCAATTGCTGCCATACGCTGAAGTGATTCTTTCTCCATGATTTTTTGATTATATTGAATTTTCGCGACTTGAGCTTCTTTCTCAGCTTCTATAATTGCCTTTTTGCGATCAGTCTCAGCATCTTTTTCAACAAGTTTTTGATGTTGTGTAGAAATCAAGAGTTTAGTCTTTTCTGCTTCCCTGAAATATATCATAATGATACTATTAATACTTTATAGATATATGAAGATAATAATTTAATAAGCAAATGAAGTATTTTTACATGAGTTCATAATTTTTCCTGATCGTTTCAGGAATCTTAGGCTTGGTCACTCTTACTGCTAAGATACTCAGACCAGGAGCCATTTCATTCAAATCTCTTTGCAAAGCAGTCTTGAGATTTTCATCAATTTGATCAAATAAATCTATGTAAACTTCGTGTAAGGTGTGAACCGAGCAGAATTGATTTAATTCGTGATGAATCTTATTGAATATCAACGATCGATCGTAGTCCGCAGTGTAATTTCTTACCATATTGTATACTGTAAATAGTCACAATTCATATATTTTACTTGCATAAATCATGGAAGAAAGTTATATTAGCACACATACCGCTATTTGCATTTAAATTATTTACAACTTCAATACGATCGAAATAAATCATGACACCGCCGCTTGTTCCGCAAGGAACATTTTTAACTTCATCAGTTTGGAGAGTTACTTGAACAGCTCTGAAAGTTGTCAAGAGCGGTATCATCATATGAAAACCTGGGCTGCTTACTTGAGGCAGCAATGCTCCACCCTACAATGGCAAATAAATTGAACTTAAAAATATTCTATATAAATTATAAAAGTACTCGGTATAGTTTATCACAGTGTAATATATGTATAGTTATGCCGTAATAATACAAATTAAAAAATAACTAGTGCAACTTACTCGAAAGTAAACTCCTACGTGGCCCTCCTCAATACGATGCAATGAAAAATTAAATACCACTGCTAGGCACACCAAAAAACTCATCACAATTACATTTTGATAAATCATTTTGATGCGGTTGTAAAGAAAATCGTATTAACTGAAAACAAAAGATATTTCAATAATTAAAACTTTGATAAGTAAAGTAATTACGACGATATACCGTTGTTAAAATACTATTTCAGTTACCACTCAAAATCAATCTCATCGGTGTCTGACCATTTGGATCTGTTTTCTTCAAACAATGTTGTTATTACACTAGAATGTACATTTGCAATAATTATTTATCTTCCGTTGAAAAACGAGGTTAAGTTCGTACAAAACTCGCGGTTGCATATCTAACGTTCAAGACGAGTTCGTTGACGCGAAAGTTTTTTTACATCTATCACTTACCGATTGCGAAGTGACCTGAAACGTGATACATCAACGTTTTTTACAGAACTAAACATGTCCTGGCTATACAAAAAGGATAAAAGAATTATTATACAGAAAATTTAGTATCACGCGTATTGTTATTATTATTACTGTGCCGGCGATCACCACGACAGGTGGCGCTGATTACAAGCTCGCTTTTTTCACACAGGCAGGTGGTGTTTTTTCAATCTTCCATCAGTCTTCTGGGAGTTCTGGGTTTTTCACCTTGAAAAACTATATACATAGAATCGAGAAATTCATAAGCTACTGCTCGTACAAATCTAAGGATCATTCGCTCAGTTTCTATTCCTGCGCTTAATTTCGTATTGTTTCATATTTTTCAATTAGTACTAAATCAATTTATTTATAATATAAATTTGGTAAAAGTAATAAACAAGATTTGTTTTCGAGATAATAATGAGCCGGTAGATAATGTATCATTGCATGGAATTCAGGCTTTGGTGTCAGAAAATACATGAAAGATTCAACATTCATATAATGACATGCGAAACTAGGAACAATGAAAAAGCGATAAGCGATAAATTCTATATAATAACAGTATAAGATAATAGTTGTTGAACAGCTGTCCAATTGAGTTTGATTTTGAAGAAAATCTATATTACATGTACTATGTACAAAGGACAAAGCGTTTGCCTCGATGAATCGACCGATGTAAATTTTAGTCTGGTAAATAAATGCAATGAAATAAAAAAATAGCAATAATTGTATAAATAAGTTAAATATAAAAGAAAACTTGAATGTACAATATTCCGTAAATTTTATTAATCTAACAAGGATAATAACAAAATGATTTATACGTGTTATATAGAGAGTGTACGCGGAGCCAATCGTGATCTATAACACATTCCCATAGCGTAAACATAGAGAATTATTACGTAAAAGATTAGTTCTATCATAGGACTCTATTTCGATGCTTGCTCTGCCTGTGGTTTCCTCTTCCTATGAGTGACTTGACATTGTCCTGCTGGGTGGTCTGCTGCGCGAGAGTTTTAGCATCGGCGATATTTAGCACGAGGTATCTCATCTCCTGCAGCGCGCGCTTAGCTAGTATACCCTCTGGCGTATTCGCGGGCTCCAAAAGCAACATCTGCAACGAACGTTTCAGACAGGCCTGCGCTTCCTCCAAGCAGGAGACGAGGCGTTCGGCAGTTGATTCGCGCGAGGCGTATGAGCGATTTGCTAGGATGGCAATAGGTAAGTGAATCTCGTACAGCAGTATTCCTGGAATAAAGAGGTACGTGGCTCCGTTTTTCATTTTTACAATTTCCTTCCTTCTTTTGACGAGTTCTGTTTCTTTACTTTGGAATCAGGTACAAGAGATCGACGCTACGCTTAAGTATACTTATATATACAGTTTCGCGCGTAGTTTTTACTTTCGTGAATTCTCGACGATTTCCAAAGGACGTATAGTACGGACGTACGATAAGGATGAGTTCCCGGTTGTAGCTTGCCATTTCGGTCAAAAATACCGAAAAACTTTTCACTAATTTATCTTATTTATTTTCAAAATATTCCATTGACATATCGAGGCACAGATTGGAATGTTGGATTTGTTGGACATTAACAAAAAATTATCTACTAACTGCAAGCTCCGCACTATTTGTAATCGGAAAACACGTAGATAACCGGAAAATTGAATTATCTCCGGATACGGAGTTGTTTCGAGTTACGAGATCGTTGATTTGCTCATAGATTATATGCATGGAAAAGAAAAGATAATTCAAAAGAAACTAAAAATGTGAAAATGATTGCTCGTCATTTTTTTATACCTTTCAGTCTCGATATGCCAGGCTCCACGATGTCCAAAACGTTGATGACTTCTTTGCCGATTTCCATCATTCTTTTTAAGATTTTTCTCTGGGGATTAACTTTGCTCACTTCTTTTCTATAGATAGAAAGGATCTTCTGTTTCAAAGTCAATATCACAAAGTGATTCATGTGAAACGTACTAGACAATCTCTCAAGTAAGTTTTCCATTACCTATTATGAAAATAAGTCTTGTAAAATTTGCATTAAATCATTTTTACATAATATACGTGCACAAAGAGTTGCGTTGTACTCGAGTAGAGAAAGTATTTACTTGCAATAGTAGAAATTCGTTCTTAGAATGCACAATCAATGTGATCTAATTTGTAGAATTGTGAATTATCATTTTTGTATCTATATCGTATAAAACTGACTTCGCGTTAAATTTGATAAAGTTTCCATTCAATTATTTGACTTGGCACAATAGAGACAATACAATTAAATAATTAAACATATGTACATTAAACCTTGTAATTTCCATCGTCGATGTCGTTTATGAGATCTTTACTGATATCGATGGTGCTCTTTATAAGGCAACCTCGAAATATTCTCTTGCACTTGCGACACTGCCACTTGGTTTTTCGGCCGTAGGGATCCTTATCGCGGGCATTTTGAATAGCCACGTAATCTTTTTTACATCGAGGACACAATATGCAACTGATGAATGAGTCGTGCTCCAATGGATCAATGCACATATTGCACTCGCAACGGAAGTACTTTCCTACTTGCAGGTGCTCCTGCCGCTCTATCGAGCCCTTGTAGCAAAAAACAGGTCGGTTAATTAACGGGTTATTGTTTTCTTTAGTTTAGTCAAGTGTTTAGTCAACTTTTACACTCTTTCTAATTAATTATTCGTTTTGATATTAAATGTGTAAAAAGGTTCGATCCATAAATGTATATAATATAGCTATAATGTTAAAGTTATCGATAAATAACTAGTAAAACAAGTAATGTCTTCATTAAAGTATTGAGCTGCATATTTCTTTCACAAAAAGCTCACAGAAAACATGTTCTGCAAGGTCACGCAGAAGCTTTAAATCATCTCATCGTCGACTCGTCGTACGATCTATACACCTCACACATATGTAAAGAGACGACACGGATGACGGAACGGAGAAAAAATGCGCACACACACACACACATAAATCTAACCAAGAGGGAGGACGTGTAATTGAACGTGATGCTCTCTCCGTCTCGTATAGGCACAGCAGCGTACACAGTCATTTGAAATCGCTCGTCAACCGTTATGTGAGCATTGCCTCGACACGCGTGAGCCATAAGCGAGGCCTCCAGGAAGAGACCTCTCAGTACGGGGGATCCATTATTGCAATCCAGATCTGTCACTGGAGTTCTCAGTTCGAAGCTATTTACGTCGAGGACACCGCAGAGCCACTGGACCAACTCCGCATCCGCATCCGAACTCGCTATGCCAAATTTACGAAAGACCTGCGCAATAACGAACTGTTTTTAATCAGTTGTGGACTAGCGCATTGTGTGGAAAACATTAAAACGAAATAGACGATACTAACGTTGACGACGTTAGCTTCCCTCTCGAACCAGATTTCGGTACCTCTTCTCTCCTGCACGTGGGCTACCATTTTTGACAATCTGTCTCGAATCTCTTGATCATCAGCTATTTTCATGATGAACCAAAGCTTAAGGTGGATCAGAATGTGAGTCAAGTCGTCGGTGTTGTTTAACAGCGCTTCTTTCTTTTGGTGAAAAAATTCGCATTCTTGTAACGAGTGAAGCCCTGATTCCTAAAAAAAGATATCGTTTTTATGTAACATTATTTGAAAATTGTACTTTGTAAATTGTGCATTACATATGGCTATTTTCATGTAATACGATCGTGTCAACAAAAAATTACGATGGATGAAAAAGTGTTGAGAATTACTCTATGAATACGTTAAGGTACTTAAAAAGTTATAAAACTTTTATAAGTTTTGAAGTATCTATATTAGTCACGAATTCTGATATCAGATTAAAAAAGAACAATTAAATTGACGTAGGAAATCGTGGATCTGAATTTTTTAGCCGCAGACAGCTTCTTCTATACTTAAGCTGAAAATGTGTGGCAAAATCGCGACGTTTCAGCATCGAGGGTTTAAGAGGTAAACGTATTATAATACATAAACAATATACTAGTCACATAATTTAACTTATCTTTTTTCTCTGATGAATTAATTAGTTTATGTTGCACTTATCCAAACTACTTTTGGCCCATAAAAACATTATTTAGAAAACCGAATTTATGTGACCTAATGGTGCAATTATTGAAGTACCATAATACAAAGAAAATAAAGACGTCCACGCTTTATTGATCGTTTCGGTGGAAGAGAACATTTAGAAGATAATTTTATTATATTGTTCTAAAAGGACTGTGACCGGTTCGATGTAAAATGAATAAGGTAAAACAATCTTATCGCCATGCCTCGTATAACAGGGTTCAAATAAGTACTTGTGCGAACAAAATCAGGCTGAAAATGAATAGCCGCCTATATTAGCCGAATACTATAAACGCAAGCATACCTCGCAGGCTTGATTACATAGATGAGCGACGCTGCATTTCGAGCAGATGTATCGTGTTTTACTGGATAAGTAACCTGGTAAACGTCGCATACATCCAAAGCAGAAGATGTCCGTGGCAAACATTGCTGGACCGACTGCGAGGGCATCTTCACGGAATATTACCTCACCGGCTGATAAATTCTTCGCTGCTACTATGTATCTATTAAAAATGTATTTCTATACAGTTATAGAATAGCTCGATTTTTATTTATTCACATATTATTCTTGTTAATGTTATTAGGGAACGAAATACATAGACAGCACTGATGAATATTTGAACGATAAAATAGTCATTAGCATAAAAAAATTGATATTAATCGATAAAAACAAATCCAAAAACAGCTCTAAATGACTTTTCATACCTTCCCAGCACATCAGAATAAGCCAAATTGTACTTTTTGACAGGAGCGACTTTGCTGGGCAATTTTCCGTTCATTGTATCGCGAGTAGTACACCGTCGTAAAACACAGTCTATTATACTTAGTGTCAAACGCAAAGTCGGAGCACCAAAATTTGACTACTAGCAATCTCTCGCCGTAGCTTCGAAATCAAAAGGGTCGATGTTATTCTTAGATTGTAATGTCAGGTATCCGCGACGTGATTCGAGTAGTTTTACACTTATGCAGTATATAGTATGTTAGTTTAAATTTAGATCGGTACATTAAGCGTATAATCGACACATACGATAGTAAGCTTCTATGAGCTAGTTCACGGAACAATATACACGTGCACAACAATACGTGAAACAGGTGTTGAGGAATGGATAAGATATAGGCTGGCTTTTTATGCAGATAAATCTGTTGTTTATTCGACGTACGATAACAGAAACGTACAAAGGATATGCGGTTTAGTTTTGCAAGTGAGTGTAAACTCTGCTTATGAAATTTATCGAGTAAATAAATATAAATAGTCTTCCAATCGAGTGTTGCAACGAAACTTGCAACAATGGCGTGTACGATGAAGTACATGGGTTACCGATAGATACTTAACAATTATTATAGGCGTATAATTCTGACCAGATATACATACAAATAATAACTATGACATATAATATAAAAATAAAGTATGCATCGTTTACTGTCTCAGCCTTAGTCTATATAAAACAATTTACGAAATGTATACGTATATATACCGATCTATAAATCATTGATCGATTGCTGAAGTTGAACGAGAGCGATTTTAGCTCCTTCGCCGATATCCGCCTCGGGTGTACCTTTTGGTTCCAGAGTGAGGATGTCGACGGAATTTCTGAGAATAGTCGCAGCTTCGGTCATCTTAGATTTGAGGCCGGCGTTATCGATAACCCCGGCGTTCCATTGGCCTTTGGCTATGAATAACAGAGGCGCGTGTAACTCGTACAGAATCATACCGCGAGAACGCGTTTTACCGGGCTCCACCACATCGAGCACTTGAAGGACCAAGCGACACATATCGATTTTGTGCTCGAGAACTATGTCCGGAAGGTCGTCCAAAAAGTACTCCTCCACCCGGCCGTACAGCTGACTAAGAGAGAATCTGTCGATATAAGACATTTCTTATTGAGTATACTATCGGAAAATTCATTACTATGATAATTTCGGTAATAATTCAAGTATTTGTTTATGCATTTCGTCTAGGTTGGTATTTAAATTTAGTATTTGTTAATGCATGTATATTTCAATTATTTTCAAAAAAACAATTTCTCACCTATACGTATACGAAATACATATAGAAATTATGTAGAGTTTGAGTTTTAAGTTTACTTTGTTCGATACTTCTATTAAACTATATAATGACGTTTACCAAGAGTATAAGAACTCTCTATATCTGAAATCGGGAAAAGTTGCGCCCATTCTTGCAAATGAAATTATTTTTGCATCTCAATCAGTCAATTTTTCACTTTTTACGAATAGAGAAGAAAGTTATTTTACATTTAGCGAACATTCACGCTATTTATAAAGTACATCAAGGCGACAGTCCATTTATATATACATTTACTATTTATCTAATTAATATTCACGAGCTTAAAGAGTCAAAATTGAAAAGGTGGAATTGACTGCAAAATGGATATCCGATATTTTAAAATTATATAATAAATATTGTATTATACATAATACAAGTTCTGTAAAGATGGTACTAATGGTACTAAAGGTACGTACTTTACTTATATTATTCTTAAATTTAAAATTGTAGACGAATGATAGTTCGTTTTCCCAATTCCAGTATCATCTGTCGGCAAACGTATTATATTTGTACG
The DNA here is from genome assembly GCA_018906985.1 of Apocrypta bakeri. Classification (NCBI taxonomy): domain Eukaryota; kingdom Metazoa; phylum Arthropoda; class Insecta; order Hymenoptera; family Pteromalidae; genus Apocrypta; species Apocrypta bakeri. The sequence goes on from JACCIA010000002.1 coordinate 21,510,369, forward strand.
CAGAGTTCAATGCTTAAAGTACATCTATTATAGATTTTTCCAACGGTATACATACCTTGGGATGGTAAGGAGCGCATGTCGTGGATGCAAGACCGAATGGTACTTTTTCATAAAAGTCTCGCGATTGTGAATGGCATCCGGTCCATCGGCGGCAGAGTAGGACTCGACTCTGTCCATTTCTCCGTGTATGATTTTCTGTACCTTCGCGACCGCTTTTCCATTCGTCGAGAACTCGCAGTGCGTGCATTTCCACTGACTATCGGCATCTACATTATTCATACTAGTTCTTCGTTCATCGTTAAAAAGAGATAAAGTTCGTAGAAAAAAATTGAATTTCCGCGTTACTTACCCAAGGAATCAAGAGGCACGACGACACCATTATCGCACTTGTTGCACTTAATCGAAGACATGTGTGTTCCGAGCTCCGTAGGATCGCTGCACCTGTTGCAAGCGCAAGGAAAATGTTTGCTTTCGAGTAAATATTCGCGACGTAGTAACGTCGGTAAGAGTACGTGTGTATAGCTGCCTAATAGTTCACCACCAGCTGGTATCTTAACGGCTGCTCTAAGGTAGACTTTGAAGTCGTTAGGATCGACACTATGGGCTGTATTGGACACACAGTTGTGATTCATAATAGCGACAATTGGATAAAGTCCTCGAGCTAGAAAACCTTGATTGGTACGGACTTCGTGGCTGTTGATGTCTAGAATGCCGCAAGCAGTTTGGATTTCCTCTTCGGAGAACCTGTATATATATATATATACGTGTGAAATTTCAGTGATTAGTTCTGATTCACTTACGTATGAATGGATCACTTATTGTATCCGAGGATTTCACGAATGTCAAGCCTGCATTGGATCCTGAAAATAATACAGAACTATTTATTGCTCTATATTATTTTCAGAAAAACTTTCGTTAAACTTATACAACTGTATAAGTTTAACGAAGATTCACTATTAAAAATATCGATTTTTGGTAGTATGGAACGAGTTTTTTAACCGAATATAAACAAACTCTGTTTCCACGGTGATATTTCTCTTTTTTAAATAACGAGTGTTAATTAATAAAATAGCAATTCACACTTACAATAATACATATTACATGTGCAGGTTGTCTTTTTTATCTGGCTAATCGATTGTTTTGTATTATTTTCAGAATTTAACTCAGGCTTCATATATTCTAAACGTATATATGAAACCTGTATACCTATCCAGTTTCAGTCGCTTTCTAATATACTCAACGATGTTGATATGGTCAATGTTCCATTGGTTCTTTTGGGCTCTCTTCTTATTGTGGGCTTCCATGTCTTTGACCTCTCTCTTCCATCGTTCGGGATCTTTCTCGGAAGCTAGTAAAAGTCTCAGAGGAGTTATGCACTCGAGTTGAGGTACGCTGTTCTGGTGTTCTTCGGACAGGGCTGCTTCCACGTTAAACTTGGCCTTAGCTGCCGTGAATATCTATCGCAGAAATAACTATTACTACTAGTTCGTATGTAGAATTTAATGGAAAACTAAGGTAAACTTCCAGTGATTTGGAAAATATATTTTTTGCGGCACGTATGCAAAAGCTAAATTTTTACTTATTCATTAAAAAAAAAACCGAACATTCGGATTTCATTGATATGATTGAATATTATTCAATACGTTCTTTATCGACACTTAAGTAATCGTTAAATTATGAATTCACGAATGTGCAAAAAGTCCGATATGCAAAAAAGTGAGTGCAATTTATTGAGAATGTAATTCGTTATAATTATAATTAATAAACATTTTCATTATTTAAATACTATGAACGCGTGTGATTTACTTTATAACCATTTTTTAAGTAGTAACAGTAGAAATGTTTTCGAACAATTGAACGTAGTCAATTGCAATTCAATCACTTAACGAAGTAAGATTTTTAAATCACTGCAACTAATATCGAATAAATTCTAGTATTATAATTTATTATACAAACTTACCGGACACTCGAAATCCTTGTGCTGTGGTTGGTTTTCGCAATCGGTTCCACAAACCGGCCAACCACATCGAGAACAAAGTGGCTTGCTGTCGTCCTCCGTAGCCGGCCATACCGTGTAACAGGACAGGCATACCGGATAAGTTGAAGCTTTTGGACCGACGAGGAATGGAAGTTCAGTAAGGATCTCCTCACCTGGTTCCAAGTCCTTACTAGCTACCAGAAATCGTCCAACTTGATCGTTCTGCTGGATTTTATAATTTTTCTGATCGTCCTGTGAAAATCGTTTCAAATTTCATAAGATTGACCATCGTCGGTTGACACTTCTCTAGAAAGTAGACGGGCTATAAATAAGTCAAGCAGCGCCGAGCCTACAGGCGCATAGATTCTCGAGAGTAGTAGTAGTATATATATATATAGGTGTATATATTACTTGTATGGCCATCTTTACGAAAATACGATTAAAACAGGGAAAGAGAGAGGAAGTAAAGTTCAGAACTGAGCAATTCGCGTTCTCTACCACAACTTTACATTCCATCTGCACAGGATGGGAACAAATTTTATTCTAAATGTATACATCGAGCGTTAACTGGATCAATTATTGATTGCATACAATACACGCAACGTCGTTTATACGCACACTCAACTCACCGCTTTCTGTTCCGACATGACGATTGTTTTATTTTCTCTTTCGATTGGAGCGAATATATATATGCACAAAACCGATACAAAACAAAAAAACTACAGGTATATATGCAAACGAACGACGATGCAGCTCTGTCCCAACTGGCTCAGCGCACCGACTACACTGCCTTTTTATATTGATGCGATATTGAAAACCAAAAATACCCACAACGGTACCAGCAGTGCTTGCCGTATCTAGATTGTACTATGCGCACCGACTACTAAAGACATTTATTAACGACAGAAGACCTGTATATTTTTGGATCCGAAAAAGCAAAGAGGGTAGTTGGAAAACTCGTCGAGAAGCGGAAAGTTGCTTCCAAAAGTTTCACGCTTCACGAGACTTTTTATTTGAAATTTTGTGTTGAAGAGGCTAGAGCCAAATTGACGCGCGCGCGTGTTTGTGAGTTATATTTGAATTTGCCGCGTATTTGAAGAGGGGGGTGTATATATATATATATATATGTCGTTTTTAACGCGGTGAGCTTTATGCTTATTTTGAATGACGCTTTTATGTAACATTGTAGTTATGGTTCAGTTAGTATGGAGGTTGTTGAACTTCTATTCTGCAGTCTAATGAATTCTTTGTGAGGCAGATGAATGAAATTTGCGAGTAGGAAATTTTTTATATTACTTAATAATGTACATGTATATGAATAATTAAAAAATAAAATTTGAATAAATATCATTAAGATATTAATTAAGATATTAATGACTATCAGATCGTAGTAAATATAGTCTTATTAAACAAGGTTTCTTCTATTACAGTTAGCTCACTATTTCTGATAATTAATTAAGATCAAACATATTTATCGATCTAATACATTTAATTGTACGTCGACACTATTTTTCTAAATCAAAATTGACAATGGCGTAAACACCAGATTCGGTAAAAATAAACAATTTTTTTATATTTTTTATATTTTACGTTACGTACCGGCAACTAATACAAAAAAAGCACAGACAGTGGCGAAGAGCCAAATGCACTAAGTTAACGATCTCCAATAGTATTTTTGGAACTTAAATGTATATTGTGGGCTATAGCCGTCAACTTATAGACGCGTCAGTGCATTTTTCGCATATAATGACGCTTACATCAACGAAATAAAACATAAATTCAGTCAAGTGGAAACAGACGCGTTTCGTCAGCCAGTCATATCACGTGACATATCACTATTTCGTTTCTTTGCCTTTCTCTCAGGTAAAGCTTATATAAAATAGATAGACGGCACTTTAAACTCATCGAGTCGCAGCATCCAAAATGATAGAAAGACCATAAAACCATCATGAGCACGTCAGTAGTACGCGTAAAAGTATAAGAATGACGCGTGATTTCATAATACTGTGCAGTGCAGAAGCATTATACCCCCGGCACGCGCATATACATCGCTTGGCTTACGTACGTGCGGAATACGAGTATACGACGCAAGCGGTAGCAAACAACGGCACACAAGTATACGCGAGAAGGTAGTCGTAGACCCCTGCTAGACGAGCATTTCTGCAGAGAGTCAAACACCGACAGACGCAGGCATCTCAGTGCAGCAGCAGTAGGCAGTACGGCAGTAGTGCAGCCTTCGTGCACACGTATACGCGAACAATGTCACTTAGTATTAATATATGTATACGTTCAGTTGGTATATATATGTATGGTAGATTGTAGGACAAATTCGCGCAGGCGCAAGAGTACCGATACCCAAACGCCCAAACCCAACAACCCAACGACCAACGACGAGTCGACGACGGACCCGAAGCTACCGAGCACTGAACGTATATTATATATATATATATATATAAAATACACCTACAATCGCGTGTACATATACAACGATCACACAGATACTTCGACGACTTTAGCGCTCTCTCGCTCGCTCTCTCCACCAGTCCGTTTCGGAGTTCCTATCGCGCGCACGCACGCATATAGTTTCTACACGGAGGAGCCCAAGGCACCGCTGATTCCTAAGCCAGGTTCGACTCAACCGCATACTCAGCGCCGATAATGTAAGTATCATTTTATAAATGGTTTGTTCAATATAGGTAGACGCTCGCTCTCGACGACGAGAGGATGCCGACCTCCGAGTCTCGTCGCCCCGAGAGTGCACGTGTCCCGTGAGCAGTGTAAGAGTATGAGAACGACTCCACTGCGTTAGATAGAGATGCCGGCACGCGCAAAAATGTCGCCTGACGTGTCGAGCCCTCGTGTCACCGGACGACAGGTCGACGATGTAGATACCTTTAGGATTCTACGATGTATACCGGGTAGACTCGAATATGAAATTCAGAGCGCAACGTTCGCGAGGGGCCAATGCTAAATGGAGGTTAGGACGCCTGCTCTCTTTCTCTCTCCTGCGCCCGTTGGCTAAATGATAATTTATGCCTTATGTAATAGAGCTGGGGCAGGTCAATACCGTTGACTACGAGCTGGCTACTATTCGTTACAGCGTAAATTACGATCGATCGGAGAACTGTGACTGTAGTTTCGGATTTTATTTTCATTCATCGAAATTTGGGAAAAATCAAGGGGCGGAAGAGTGCGGCGAATGAACGTTAGCCGATTTTGGGGAGCAGCGCGATCGATTTTTTTCAAGCTGTGTGTATAACGGCTCGTCAAAGTATATTCAGGTCATACCTCGTGTGAATCACGTGACTCGATCCTTTATTATTATTTTTTATATTTTCTCAATATTTCCTCGTCTCAGCGGAAGGTACAGGAAACTGAAAAAATTCGCGATCAAGTACGCGATGTAAAAGGGTGTTTCTCGCGGTAATTCAGGGACTGCACTTTCCTTGATAATTACGAGCTCGAACGACGACATTTTTCTGTCAGCTTATTAGTTTTCTTTTCGTATTAGCGTTATTCTTTTCGTAACGCATAGATTCGTTCTGTACCGAGAAGGTCGTGTGATTTCTCAGGAATGTATTGTTCGTCGAGCGAAGTCTCGTTGCCATTTTTTACAAACTTTCGATTTCTGAGTAGTTTTTGCGAGTACTGCAATTAAGAGTTACACTTCTCTTATCTTGGTTTTCTGTCAGTCAGGTATTATCTTCCTTACTTGTTGGCACTTTGCTTATCACGTTTTCGCGCTTTCTTTCGTTATAGAAAATGTCTCCTCCAACGTATGGTGATCTTGGAAAGAACGCTCGCGACGTTTTTGGCAAAGGATACCACTTTGGTCTCCTCAAGCTCGATGTCAAGACCAAGACAGATTCTGGTGTAGAATTCTCCTCTGGTGGAGTTTCTAATCAAGATACTGGTAAGGTTTTTGGTACTCTTGAGAGCAAGTACAAGATCAAGGAATACGGTTTGACCTTTGTTGAAAAATGGAACACCGATAACACCCTTGGAGCCGATATTACTCTTGCTGACAAGCCACTCCAGGGTCTTACCATTGGTTACAGTTCCACTTTCTCTCCTCAGACTGGGTAAATTTACTTACATACAATGGAAATATACTGAGTTTTCTGATTATTAATATTTTCCTGTGATTGACTATGCGCAGAAACAAAACTGGCAAACTGAAGAGCACGTACAAACATGAAAATGTTGCTGTTACTGCTGACTTTGATCTGAGCCTGTCTGCTGGTCCTTTGGTAAATGCCACTGCTGTAGTAGGATACCAAGGTATTTAAAGCACAATGTCAATGAACTTATGCAATCTTATAAATCCAAAATATTAAGCTCTCTTTAATACTTATGTTTTTTTGTTGTTCTATAGGTTGGTTAGCCGGTTACCAAGCTGGTTTTGATTCTCAAACTAGCAAAGTTACTAAAAATAATTTTGCACTTGGCTTCAATGCCTCTGATTTCCATCTCCACACATCTGTGTAAGTATACAGAATTATTTTACTTTGCAGTTGTCAATAATTCATTGGTATTTAATTAATAAAATAATATAGTGACAATGGACGTGAATTTGGAGGATCAATTTTCCACAAGATTAAGCCTGGTTTAGAAGGAGCTGTCAACCTTGCTTGGAACTCAAGCAACAATGTAACACAGTTCGGACTTGGTACCAAGTACGATCTTGACAAGGGTGTCAGCGTGAGGGCTAAGGTAAACTCTCAACTACAAATTGGTTTGGGATACCAACAAAAATTGCACAGTGGTAAGTACTATTCTCCAAAAATTTTCATTTATTTTTCACTCATTGTTGGCAAAAAAAGTTTTTTAACAATATATTTTGAAGGAACATGAAATTTAGTACGTAATTGCTGCTGTCTACAATACCTCTAAATTGAAAAATATTAAGTCCAATTTTGTGTTGTAAGCAAATAGTCTATAGTTTGTTATTTATAGTATGTCACGTGCTGATCTATAATTAGATTTAGCCTACGGTGGATTTCAACTTACAATGCTTGGTAGACATGATGACTTCTCTAAGTGCTGTGAAATTCTACTCATGCAATATTAAATATAATTAGTTGTTCGTTTTTAATTTTTCTTTCTATAAATACAGAAATGTTAAATATTGCTGATATTTTAATAAATAAATTATGTATTCAAAGTTTTTTAACAAAATTTTATTTTTTTAAACAGGAGTTACTCTCACTCTTTCTGCAAATATTGATGGCAAGAACTTTGGATCTGGTGGTCACAAAGTTGGTCTCGCACTGGATCTGGAAGCTTAAATTTCAAGATCAAAGTGAATCCTACTCCCTATGAAAAATACATCATTACACTTGCGTCATAATGACCATGTCAAGATTACATGCTTCAGACCGGTTATTGCCTGTAATGTAATGTAGGTAGATTTACCCATGAGAGGGTTAAATGAACTGTAATGCATATTGTTTACCAGACAGTTTTGTCATTTGTTTACACGACCCGCAGAATTAAGATTGTAAAACATACGGCGCAAAGCATGACGCAAAATAAAATTTTATCGAAACAACATTAAAAACGATTCTGTATTATGGCTGAAAAAAAATATCAAGATTGTTAAATTTTGAATCAGCCTTATCTTTAAAATAAAGTTTAGTATCAGTATGACGTTGAAAACTAGTATAAAATGGTATGGAACTATCCATAGAGAACATCAATAAAGAAAGTTAGATCGGAAAACAAAATACCTTATACATGTTTTCCTTTATGCATCTTTTAATTTTTTTATGTGAATAGTCTTGCACAGATTATTCATTTTTATAGTATTTTTCGTATTTATTAGTTTATTAGAATGCACTTTGATGAAATAATTTTATTTGTTTTCTGACAGATCGGTCAATAAAATAAGTTGAAATAACTAAGTTTTTTAAAGTAGTGATTTATTTACAAAAGAAACTGGTCTTTCTTATTCCAAGTGTTCCTTTTCTCTTTTGATAACTTTAGAGTAATATTTTCAAATGATATAATAAATATTGTATTCACATTGCAAACTTTTGTAAACAGTGGCACTGATGGTATGTACTTCACTTGGATTATTCTTAAATTTAAAATTGTAGGCGAACAATTATTAACTTTAGTATACTTAAAAATCTAGTGGCTTAGAAAATTTAATGTACCATCTGATCTTCCATAGCTTTGGCTATCCATTCTGGTTCAGTTTGAGCAATTTTTTCTATGATTTGGTTCACTTGATAACACAGAGATTGAATTTGTTTATCCCATGTAGGTAAACTTTCTCTAGCTGTAATAAATACAATTATTTATCATTTACACGACTGTTTGATTTATATTATATGAAAAATGTGAATGCTTACTTTCAAAATGTACAATAGAATCAATTTGATCGATGTAACCGTTCATTCTTCCTTCTGTTATCATTTGACTGGCAATTTTTTCAGCTTTGCCTGGTGGTATTTCTAAAAGTGACCCCAGTTCTTCAAAAGTAATGTTATTATATAATTTACTAGCGGATAATAAGTTGTGTTCAATAACCGCTCGATCAAGAATGGTTGAACCAAGTCCATCTGCTGTACAAGCTTTCTGATGTGGCTGTAAAAGAGCTTCAAATTCCTCCAACTCAGAACGACGAATAATTCGATCTAAGTACATTTTTTCCAAAATTGAATATGCTGGAAGCTGCTGACACCGCTCATCTTTGAATAAGGTTGCCAACATACGACTCCTTTGTTGTCCAGCTGAAGCAAGAACTGTACATATAAGAGCGTTTCTTAAAGCTGTCATGCGTTCGTCTTCGTGAATGATAGATCGATAAGACAATTCATTATATCTTTGAGCAGCCTCTATGAATTTTCTTCTATAGTCCAGCACCCTTGCATAACAAACTTTGTAGTAAATTTGCAATTGTTCGTTCTTCGACTCAGCCTAGAAAATTCCAAATCAATGTTTTATTTAAAAAATGTAATTAATTCATAAAAGATGTAAAGGATATTATGAAAAAAATACCTGCAACAGGGATGCTCTATTAATAAAAGATTCCGCTTGAATTGAATCGTCATCTTCAAGGTAAAGTCTTGCAATTTTGAGGTATGTATCGAGTTTATAATCTACTGTATATTGTCTAAAGCAAAAGTAATATTTATGATATAAACATTTTACAAATTCGAATGCAGAAAAGCAAACTCCAAAACCTTACTTTTGTCCAGTTTCTAAAGGTATACCAACAAGAACATTAGCAGCTTCACGCCAATTTTGATTGCGTTCATAAATGTCAGCCAAATGTTGCCTGATACTTGCCACTTGTTCTTCGAAAGAAATTACCCTAGGTTGTACCTGAATGGACAATACAGTTGAATTGAAAAATACAGTTATTTAGAAATTAAAATCATACACACAACCTAAAAAGCCTGAAAATAATACCTTATCTAACGTATAATGAGAAACTGCCTTTGAAATTTCATCGGGCAGCATCTGTAGTCTATTACTAACGTCTGTCAACACTTGCCTGGAGATAACCAAACTGACATTTTCGTTAACGACTGAAAGAGAAAAGAGTTTACGGCTTCCAAACATTCATTTTCCATTATCTAATAAAAAAAAGTTTCAACAATTCACATACTTGCTTCAATGAAGACTTTCAAAGTGTCGGCAAGTTCCTCGCCGGACGTCGTGAGGATAGCGTCGAGGATCGATCTGTACCTAGGAAGGAAAAACAATTTGTTTACCTCGGATTTCCCGACATAGAGTCGCGATGAAATTCTACTTACTTTTCAGCTTGATCTTTGTGAGAACCACCGGAATGAGCTAAAGTAGCGAGCTGTTGACGCATCGCCGAGGCCATGGTGACGACCATCTTTCTCTGAGACTTCGCCAACCACTACTGAGCGCTGTACTGTACAGCCTGGTACAACACACACAATAACTATATATCTTCTATACCTACTGCGGCGGTTTTTGTAATTTTGTTGGTTAGATTCGCGAATTTGCGACGAGAGCGAGAGAGAACGTCTAGCCGAATATCAATATGACGATGTGTGAGTGTAGTACTGTGTTGTTGCTTGCTTGCTTACCACAGCATGACTGTATATCCGCTGTGCGTCGGAGCGCGATCTACAATTTTGTCGCAAACAGGTATGGAATGGTATTTTTATCTTTAATTTCATGTCGATTATTTTAGAATTAAATGATCTTCAACATTCGCCGTTATCTTTACGCTAGAATTTCACATTTTTCCGATTCTCGTCACGGAGATTACAATTTGTTTTATTATATACAGTCGGTAGATTCAATTGAAATTGCGGCAGTCCGTGGATAATATATTCTTTACTTAATAAAGTATCTCTTGTACTCTCTAGTTTATCCTGATTTAAGAATAAGCCATATTCAACAAAACCTTATTTTTCTACGAGCGTGCTTTCTACGTTTCTGGAAAATCTTCGAAATCCTGGTAATGTAATTGGGAATTGTTTGAAATAACTTGAGATGCCAGTAGGTGTAGACTGATAGTCTCATCGTTGAAAATAAATAATAATTTAATAAAACATCCCTGTAAACTTGCGAGAAACGCTATATTCATTCAATGATTAAATACATCAGGGAGTAGAGAAAGTTACTGCGTGCATAAGTAGTGCTATATTTATATATTTCTAATATCGTGAATTGTCTAGGATCAAATTTTATTTCGAGTTATGTGATTTCATGATACATAATCGGGAAATATTTATTTATAAACTGCAACATTAAACGTGCATTTCAGTATTTATACGCGATTCGTTGGAAAAATAACTAACACTTGGAGGCAAAAAATTCCGTAATCTTGAATACGAAACGGTAGTTTTAACGCGAATTTCAGTAGGACAAAGCTGTATTTTCATAAATAATGGTGTACTTCTATTTTAAAAATCTCACTGATCTCGGTAAATAACCGGAAATGTAATTTATAAATCTATCATTCCGGTTCCCGACTAGAACAGTATGCTTACATTAAATTGAATAATAAAAATATGACTTCATAGCTATATCAATATTCGTGAATAATTCAATAAGATAATCAGCATTAAAGGATGCATTTGTTTAAAGTGGGCATCGATAGTATGCGTACTTCGAACGACTTTTACATAACCTCAGCTTGAAAATTCCTACCTACACCGCAACGATCGTAAACAACGTCTGAACCTATCGTTTTGAATGCAATCGTGTAACAACAATAAACAATATCTTATTTATGGAAATATCCATTGAGAGCGTCCAAGGCTCATTCTCAATTGCAATTGCAATAAAGTCGCTGAACGAATAGGAAAAGTTAAATTTAATAAGTATTCGATTGAAATTTCGTATCTGTAAATCTGGCAACAGTGTGCGCAGTTCTACGAAAGTGCATGTCAAAGCTGCGCAAAGCCACGCTACGAACGACACGCACACACATACGCGTATACGTTAATACGTGTATGTACGCGCGGTATGTATACAAAACTGAATGCAGACATTGCAGCGCGTGCACTTTGCGCGTGTATAGGTTTAGTAGACGAAACGCAAAAGATCTAAAACGCTTTTCGAATGTGGTTCTGGTTCTACTGTTAGCGCGAAGAGTGTTGCGATCACGCGTAATATATATGATTTCCCCCCAAGCTTCACGGACTTTAGCTCCGATGCCTCCGAGTCCGAAAAAGTCGAGGCCGCCGCTAAATCCCGCGCTTAGTTAAAAAAGTGCTCGGAATCGAGTTCTCCATATTGGATTCTAAGAATTTGGGAAACATTGAATAGAATCCGCGTACGAACAAGAATCCTCAGTGAAAATCAGCGTTTCCAATTTCCAATTGTGTACAATCAGTACAGAGTACAGATACAGATTACAGACTACAGACTACAGACAGAGTACAACAGTTCACCTACACATTGCTCACCATCGTTTAGTTCTGCATATAGGATTATAGGCAGTATAGGCTAGGCGGTATAGACACGCATACATACGCTGTCGGAAGAGAGTCGAGTTGGCGGCGTTTTGGAACGCGCGGCTCGCCATCCGATTGGCCGAGCGCAGCGCCAACCGAGGCGTTCTATGGGCTGCTTTTAGCCGCGGAAGGCCGATAAACATGGCGAAATCGAAAATCGTAATAAAGTGCGCGAAAAGCAGATGCCTCAACGATAGCGCGTCGGATAGAAGATAAAGTAAGTTTCGAGTCGTGGAGTTACTGGATCTCCAGCTGAGAGCTTGGTTTATCGTTTTTAAAGCAGTCGTTTACTTGCTACGCGGCGCTCGATTGTAGTGCATCTTGGGAAACCAATGGTGGGCGCGTGATTTTGAACAATTCTCTTGAGTCTACATGGTTTTGAAGGCGGATCGATCGAGGGTGAGTTGAAGCGTTGATATTTTTAAAGGAGTATTATGTGATTGTTTGAACTTTAAATAAGGAACGAGTAAAAGTGAACGGAAGGAATGGATGTGTCCGCGAGGAAAAATAAGCGACACTATTTGGAGTTCCGCCCCCACCCAGCAAGCACCGAGCACCGAGCACCGAGCAGCGAGCAGCGAGCATCTAGCTACTAGCTACTGTACTGTCTCGCTATATTGGCTATATAGCTCTGTCGCTTTCTAGCTACATCTCCATTATTGCTCTCTCACTCCACCTCTAATCCAGATACGAACTTTCGAATTATAGGTTAAGTTCGATTATTCCGCGTATTTCGTATTGTGTGAATTTACGAATTCCCTTCCGCCCCGATAATGTTTAGCGTTTCTGTAAGCTGCTAAATTGTAACGATAATTTTTCATTGACAAAATTCGTCCTACGCTTTATTCGTGAATGGAATTTAAGTTTACTTCACGGAAAATGGCGCGTTCGGAGCAGTAATGGCGCTAATGTTCCTTCGTTCTTCGTATGCTTCGAAAATTTCTACGTTTTTATTCGAATTTCTTCTTCAGGAAGATTGAAAATTCGATTTGCACGACTTGACTTCGCAGACTGGCCATTGTTGCTGGTAAGTAAAAGCCTTTCAAGACTTTGGCTCCCTTAGCTCCATGGGCTTGAGTTCAAATTTTTGAATTTTTAAATCTGAAGGCATAGTGTTTTTTCGTCATTCCGAAATGTGCTTCCTTTTTAAATCGTGGAGTGCGAGTTTCTCACAAAATTTTGATTCTCCTCGGAAATCGCTTGCGATGTTGTAATTCTGTGATGATAACATGTAAAAGTAATAATTAGTGCTTTACACATTCAATTTTATGGTTATATGGAAAATGGAGGAATTAATTGTGTTTTTTCTTGAATTGTTCCAGGAATTTTTTTAAGCAACCTGTAAAATACAAGAATTCATCATGTCTGTAAATAAGGGTCAAAATACCCGGACACTTGTGGAACCAGTGACTTTGAGCTCTCAAACGCTTACCGATACTGAATTAAGTGCTTTAACTTTAGCTAGTGCTGAAGGACAATATACGACGACTGATTATGAGACACTTGCAAATATAGAGGCTGAATTAGAATGCATGAATGCAGAAGAAGTAATGACAACGGAAACGGATAATACCGTTGTTATGGAGGATACTGAAAATGAATCTATTTTACCAGATATAGAAATGGCTGAAGTTGCTCAAGAAGTACAGACTGAGCAGATTATTTATACAACTGCTAATCAGAGTAGTCAAAATTTGATTTTACAAACAAAACCTACCTTGCAAAGGGTGCCTTCTACAAGTTCAGTTCAAGTATGTGTTTTATCGCTGTGGACGAGATTGATTTAAGATGTATGAGAATTTATAGAAAATAATTATTTTATTTCATTCGTAGATAAAACCAAATGTTAGTCAAACATCACAAAGTCAATCAATTATGATTGTTTCTCCAGCTACTGGTGGTGGTGCAAGTCAAATTTTGAAAATTTCTCATCCTGCCTCTGCATCTCCAAATCAATTGCAATCATTAGCGCAAAGTTTAATAACTGGAAAATCACCAGATGGCAATATTGTACAAATTAGATCAACACAAGGTGGTAAGCTAACTACTAAGACATCCGGAAATATTTCTATGGGTAATGTACAAAGTGTAAAAACAGTTCAATCTGGAAAAAGAGTAGCTCAAAATGCTCAGCAAAACAGAAATGTAAGAAAATTGTTTTTATTTTATTATCATTTTGATACAAATTCTTTGTACATATTTATTAGAATAATTTAACTAATTTTATCCGAATACTATAGGTTATTACGAAAATGATTCTGACTAATACTCAGCCACAAAGTGGACAGCAAGTTTTGATTGCTTCGTCACCAACCGATGGTCAACAAGGACAAACTATCAAATTTTTGAGTAGTAGTTCTCCTAGTTTAGGAATGGGAAGCCCAACAAAAACTATAACATTTGCACAAGCACAGCAAATGGGTCTTCTTCCATCAAATAAAGTACAACATATCTTACCATCATCGTCACAAAAACAAACAGTATGAATTTTTCTATTTCATAAAATTAAAGCAAATGAACTTTGAGTAATTAAAATCAATTACAGGGAATAATTGTAAATAAATTGGTACAGTCAACTTCAGCTCAACCAGCAAAGTTAACTCTTGTTCCAAATTCTGCTGTTAAGTCTCCTGCTAAAATCTTGCCAGCTCCAGCTTCATCTGGGCTACAAAAATCTAATACGCAAGTTGGTTCATCAAAAGCAGTGCATCAAAATTCACAAAAAGTTATTATCCGACAAGTAAGATTTCAACTATTATTTAAATTAATTTTTTTGTCTTGAATAAATCTAATGTGTAGAAATGATTTTTAGAGTTCTTTAAAACAAGGAACTGTTCATAATAATAATCCTATTATAAGGATACCAGCCAATCAAACTATTAGTCCCAACCAAGTGCATCAATTGCAAGTACCTGGACGTCAGGTGTGTATTCGAATTTTCTTGTAGTACAGTAAAGAACTTGTCAAATTATTTTTATTTTTATGTATTTAGGTACAGTATGTACGGCTTGTGAGTACACCTTCTTCAGGAACTACAAATGTTATGACTGTCGGAAAGACGAAAACACCAACAACACTCCAAACAGTTGGAGTTTCACAAAAACTTAGTAGTGGTCAGCAACAGATTGTAAAGGTTAGTTCTGTAATAGATTTACATTTTTAAATATATTTAATTAAATCAAAATAATAGATCATTAATCTAAATTACTAAACCATAATTCTATTGTAAAAAGGTGGTACCATTAAATACTGGAAATCAAACACTTAGAACTGTAGCACCGAAATCATCAATGTCCGGTCCCAGTCAAAGATTGATAATACCTGCCTCTACACCTGTTGGAGGATCATCGAAAAGTAGTACAGTAACTATTCCTGCATCTGCTCTTAGTCAACTTACATCAGGACAAGCTGTTCTATCTACAACCTCAAATGTTGGTAATATAGTGGTTCTTCCAGCTCAATATCTCCAACAAGTAAGCTATAATTATTTCGCATTTGTAATGTATAGCGTAAAAGATATGATACATTATTTACTTGGTTTAAGATAAATTAAAATCGATATAAATTAAAAGAATTTGAAATGACCAATACTTATTTTTTTAATTAAATTAAAGTTGTATTGATTTGGAATGTAAGTCCAAAAATTATAATGCTTATATTGTCTTTTGGTAGCAAGCAGAAGATGTAAAAAATAAATCTCAACAGTCAACACCGACTTTATTAAACAGTTCACAAGGCTCACAAGGTTCCATAGGGAACTCCTCAGGTGGTTCATTATCGGATTCCAAAACTTCTAGATCATTCAGTAATTCCGAAGCTAATGGTATAAGGCCCAGAAAACCATGCAACTGTACAAAATCGCAATGTCTTAAACTGTAAGTAATACTTAGAACTCCTATTATAAAGAAAATTTAACAAATTTGTAATATGCAGTGGTAATGAGTTTTCATAAATATGTTCGAATGTGCGTAAAGATTTCGTTTCGATACGATGTTCCTTTGTTTTCTTGCTACTGAGTTATAAAATGACAATCGGAAAATCGCCTCAGAACACTAGAATATTCATTCTAATCAGTTTCACTCCATCTGAAGTACATATTCTCTGTAACTATATATTTGTGCATTATTAAATCTCTGAAATGTATGCGTGCAGATACTGCGATTGTTTTGCGAACGGTGAATTCTGTCACATGTGCAACTGCAACAACTGCTCCAATAACCTTGGAAACGAAGAGGAACGACAACGGGCAATCAAATCTTGTTTAGAACGAAATCCTAACGCTTTCCGTCCAAAAATTGGAAAGGGACGTGAAACGGGTGAAGATATTAGACGACACAACAAAGGTTGTAATTGCAAACGAAGTGGTTGTTTGAAAAATTATTGTGAATGTTATGAGGTAAGATTTCATTTTTTTCTAAAAAATCGATACACGACGTTTGTTTATATAAAGATAATATGTTTATAGGCAAAAATACCATGTTCCGATAATTGTAAATGTATTGGTTGCCGAAACGTAGAGGAACCGGCATTGCATAAAAAGTCTCTGAAAGATTTAGCTGAGGCCGTTGAAGTTAGAACTGCCCAATTAAACTTAAACAAAGCAAAAATGCAGCCGATACCTGATACAACATTTAGACCCCCAGCAGCATCAAATACTGGTGCAAGGTATTTATTCATTTTATAGTATTTATTTATTTTAAATATAACTATTTCTGAATATATTATTAATTATGTAAATATTTTTAGGCAACCGTTTAACTTTTTAACAGAAAAAGTTGTGGAAATGACATGTCAATGTTTGATGGCGCAAGCTGAAGAAGCCGATCGAAATATGTTCGATGATGAGACGTCACAAAAATTGATAGTTGAAGAATTTGGACGATGTTTGAAAGAGATTATTGAGTCTGCACACAAAGCAGAAGCTACTTAGCAAAGATATTAAAGACAACATGGAAATAATTTCCCACTGCAATGTTCATCATAGCTACTCATAAGACAAAGGTTTTCTATTTAAGTACTTGAATATTATAGAGCGGAAATGATAAATTTGTAATGAGTTGAGATAATACCAAAGATGGTACATTGAATCAATCAATTTGAAATTTTAAAATGCTGATGATATATTTGGTGATCTTTAAGATTGTATATGATTATGAAGTCCAGTTTTTGACTTCTTTGTTAATAATATGTAACTTTCATTATTCCTAGCTCTATTTATAAAATTTTAAGCTGTATAGATAAAATGTAATTTTTTATTTAAAAAGTCGATTTAAAAAAATGTAATAAATTAAAACCGTTTTTACTATGATTTCGGCAGATTCAGTTAATGTGTATTTTCTATTTTAAATGTTATATAAATTATGCAATTATTTTAAAATTACTGTAGGTATTAAAAAACTTAATGACTGAATCTATCGAAATAGTAAAAAGTTAAATTTAAATTACAAATTTTGTATAAAACAAAATTATAACATAAATGTTATTTTTTGAACAGCGTGGCTTAACATAATTACTTTAATATTGGCCAAATTATAAAAAACTCATGAGTATTGAAGATTATGAGAGTTTTCAATTGCTTTGAGATAGTATATAGAAGAACTGTACATTTTAAGACAAGGAACTATAGTATTTTGTATATTGATTACTTAATTGTTAATTGATTAAAAAAAATCTAATGTTCTTTGTTTATATTCGGCTAAATATTTATATATCATTGGTATATATATTCAGACATATATAGTTGACGAGTAAAGCTATACAAAAAACAAATAATAGTGAACTGTGAATGATTACACTTTGGAGTGTAGCATTAGCTATATAAAGCTAAATTTACAAAATTTAGACTATGTTTATTAGTCTAAATTTAAAAAATGTATATTGTAGTAAAAATGATACAAAACTCATCCAAGTAATTACTGGTTATTGGAATTTAAATATTTTAATTCACATAAATCACCAAGTTTTAGTGTACAAACTTTGTAACGATGGGACTTGATATGCAAAATTGAAAGCAAACGTTGAAGTGTATGAATATGCATTTACTTCTATTGATAAAAATGTAGTTAGATAAAAATAGATAAATGAATAAAATTAAATTTTTATATTTAATCTAACGTAGATAAACTTCTTAACTTTAATGTTATGTTGTCTTAATATAATTAATGAATGTATATTATTTGAAATAATTATGCAATGGTAAAAGAAACAGGTACTAGGTTTTAATTATAATTAAAGAACGAGTAATATTGCAAAACACTCCCTTATTTCTATTATATTACGAATTCATAAAAAAGATACAGTCTATTTAAAATCTGTAAAAAATTGACTTTGCATAGTATGAATAAATAGTGTAACTAATTGTACATTAGAATATTATAAAATACTGAATACAACTACGATTTAATTTATCTGCAATAAACATATTTTGTAATTTGTTGTTTTCTGTATAACAAAGTATTTTGTTCAGTACTTTATACATTTGGCATTAAATGTAATATATATAATAATAAAAAATATTGGGCTTTTATTTAAAAAAATGTTGTTTTAGTGTATGATGATTTAAAAAGAACAACTTCTTACGTAAATAAGACTTTTTATTTATACATATACAATTTTTATAAAACTATTCTAACTCTAAAATTTAACGATTTTTTTAGTTGCTTTGATTTCTGTTTTTGCTCTGCTTGATTCATTGTCTAATACTTCTAGGTTGGCATCTTTGATAGTATTAAGAGTGATAGCTGTTTCTTCCTTTTCTTTCACTAAATCTGGACAATCTTTTTTCAAATGTGTTACATCACCACATATTTTACACGATCCACCATCTGGATATAGACCCTTAGGATTATCAGGGCATTGTTTTGCAATATGTCCTTGCTCTCTACAGATGAAGCATTTTGCATATTTATAGTCATCCGATTTATGTACTTTACACTCAAAGTGAGTATGTTCTGTGGAGCCACATTTAAAACATATTCCTGTGCCTGCTTCTTCTTTTCCAAGTTCTGGACAATCTGACAAATTGTGACCTGCTTTTCTACAATGGAAACAAACTTGTTTTCTAATACGTGCCAGAGCTTTTTCACATTTTCTTCTTTCAAGCTTCATGGCTGCATCTATTTCAGGTTTGGGTATACCTTTCAAAACCATTTCTTTACGCAACTCTGTCAATCTTTGAGCATCTTCTTTTTTGATTGGGAATCCGTCATATTTAATAATTTCAACATCCATTCCATTGATAGTGACTTTCATTGAAGATTCACTTGGCTTTCTTCGGGAATGTTCTTGATCATCTCGAGGCTTAGCTGTCTTTCTCTGGAATTTCTTAGGAACGTTATTACCAAAGCGTCTAAAATTCTTGAACTCATTGAAATTCGAACTATGACCTCTATTTTCAAAATTGTTTGGACCTCTACCGCTTACAGGTTTAACTTGATCATCATTCAACTTTCTTCTCTTATTGAAACTTACAGAATTGTCCCAATCATTTCCCTCAGTATTGAATGGTGCTGCGTGCGCAATGTGACTATTCTCATCAGTTTTCTGATTTTGTTTCTTTTGATTTCTTTTCTGCCTCTTACTTAACTTATTTCCTGTTTCAGTATTTTGTTTATTATTTTCCGATGCATTTTTAGCTTTTGCTATAGGTTTGTTTTGGGTTTCAATTTCAACATTGTCTGCTTTTATTTCTTCATTTTTGATTGCTTTTTTTATACTTTTCTTTTTCACATCTACGGATTTATTCTTTTCTAATATGTTGTCGACTTTTATAGGTACCTGCTGTGTTTCTTGTGATTTTATATTTTGTACAGCTTTCTTGACTTTCAAGTCTTCTTGCTTCTTTTTAATTTTTTCACTTTTAATACCATTTGTTTTTTTAACAGCATCAAATTCTGCCCAATCTGTATTCACATTACCCACAGATGTAGCATAATAAAGATCTTCCTTTTCATTGAGCAATTGTCTTGCTGTTTTGGTTTTCGCTTGAGGCTCATTCGCTGATTCCAAATTAGTTTCTAGCTGTTGTTTCATAACATGCCATGGTGTTGCTTCATCTGGTAATCGCTCGTTCGACGACTTTGAACCTTTAGCTCTTGCAAAACGGGTCATATTGATCAAATTTATAATATTCCTGTAATTTAATCAGAAAACGAATTGGTAATTGTCTAGCGAATTTGTCGATATATTTTTTGTGATGAAAATCCATTTTAACTTTAAATATAAATACGACATTCTTTACCTGTTAAATAATTCTATATGAAATTATAAACCGCACGCGTAAACAACAATATTTTATGCAAAAAACGTGAATAAACATTCACTGTCTCTTGAAGTCCAACTTCCCATGTTGCGAAGTAAACATAACCTAATATTCCAAAACACATGGTGGTACCATCGACTGCTTTCAGCCTTATCACGTGGCGCAGTTGCCGGATCATTATTGGTTGATGAAACAGGAGCAATCGGCGGAAAAATTCAAATACACAAATTTCGACTTTATTTTCATATCTACATAATATATTGTTGTTTCAACATTTTATTGAGTATTCGCAATAATGCTCAAAACAAAAATTAAATTCATTACAACACAAACATGCATAAACATTTAATGAAATCGATGCACTCTCTCGTTAAAATTTTTTTTTTTCGTACACATCACAATCACAACCAATAGAGAGAGAGAGAGAGAGAGAGAGAGAGAGAGAGTGCTTCTCGTCAAATTTAATAAAAACTGGCAAATAAAATCAACAGTAGTAAAAGAAAATAAAAAAAACAATAGATTAAACAAGTCCATCGTTATCTCATCGTGCACTTGAAGCTCCTGGTGAAGGAGACGTTGCCCCTTCCTTCAGCAACCTCTTCCTCGACGGTATTGGCAAGTTGTCGGTTTTTCGTTTCGGGCAATGCGAGGCACATAAATCCAGCAATTAAAACTAAAAAGCCACACAATGTACTTGGACCCCACCAAGCCAATTCGCCGAGCATCACCACGCTATAAGGCGCGACTATACTGCCCACGTGTGCCATTGCCGAACTTGAGCCCAGAGCAGAGTTTCTCGAGATCTGAAAAGTTGTATACGTATTTACGTGTAATACGCATTGTATGCATAGTTGTGTGTACATTGCGCATGCAGCTCTTGATTTTACGACTCTCTCGAGCGTTAAAAGGTTCATTATACAAAGTGCATGTATGTATTATAAATACCGTTGGAAAGAATTCCGAGGTGTAGAGTATAAAGACACCGTAAGCAGCAGAAAGGCAGAACCTTCCGAAGAGGCTAGCCGTGACTATGACGGCCGTAGCTGTACGCGAGATGCTCAATATGGTAAGAAGCAGTAGTCCAGAAATTATGAATAGTCCAGAGCTCGCTTGTCGCCTGCCGAGAATCATGAGTATAGGTGTTGGTACCAGATACGCCGGTATTTCAGTGACGCCGAGTAACACTGCGTAGAGGTAGTAATTCACGGCGAAATTGTCGACGTTCAACGCTGCGAGGAATGGAATTATTTACACGTATACACTAGGAATGTGGGCAAGTATTTTTTATGTCATGTGAAGATCAAAGTAATGCTTCAAATATTTTAAGTTTCAGATTGGAATGCAAGACTCTTTTTAGATATTGTTTCGTGCTCTCGTGTCGTTAAATAAGATTTCAGTTCATGAATTTCTTATTAAAATAATTATTTTCAAACTAGGGCTTTTATAGATATTGTTTGTTCAAAACGTACGTTGTGAAACTGAAACAGCGTAATTTCACTTGTTCGTAGTGTATTTTCATTATTTCAATGTGTCATGAGAATATCACTGGAGAATAAATGAATGTTTACAAATTGCGATATAGTATTCGAATTCTCACATCACTGGCATCCGAGTAAAACTCAAATAAAAAAACTGCTTATTAAAAAACAGTATTTTTTACAAAATTTATGCTGTTAGTAAAGTAGGGTCATGAAAATTATAGCAATTCATAGTGAGAATGTACCGACACGTTATCTATAAAGTAGTTAGCTCGTATCTAATGGTTTTAAAATATTAAATACAGATTGATTTTCTATAAGAAATTACTTACTTTAAGTGATTTCAAATTTCTTTTAAACGCATTTAGCATTTAGCCTAATCATAAAATATATTTTTTATTTTACTTGAGTATAGTGAACAGTTACTATGTGATTCATTAAGCATAACCTTTTTATAATTGCAAATTTATAACTGCACTGCACAAATAAGTTAGAAATATATATTTTAACAATTATCAGTTTTTAAATTTAAATATAAAGTAAAAGTCCTAAAGCTAGCCTTTAATTTGGAGTATCCAACGTAGCTTCGAATGTAGAACGTATTGAATAAAATTAAACAAAAAAGTATAACGTACTCGGCATAAAAAGCGTGATTTTTGAACCCTAATGAATAAAAATAGATTTCGTCGCTAAATATACATACCCAATGCATAATAAGTAAGAGACGCAGTCATCCAAGCGAAATAGGATATAATCGCCCTCTTCTGAAGCTCCTCATGACTGAACATCATCCTCAATCCTTTAATCTGATCAGACAACAGATTGGACTTCTTCTCGTTCCTCTGGTTCATTATCGCTTGGTTTGTCACCTCTGTGGGATCTTCTTTGATCGGTCCATAAAATTTCTCGAGTATCGCACGTGCCTCCTTCCGCCTTCCTTGAGAGATCAACCATCGCGGTGATTCCGGCATGAACCTAGCGATTATCATATTTTATTTTTCGTTCAAAAAACAACGATTGTTATTTAGCTTTTGTTTAAACAAAACAATAGGCGCATCATTGTTTCTATGCGCACGCGATCGATTCCCACTCGCCAATGCTCTTGAAAAGGGGCGCGCGACGAAGCGCGGCGCGAAATACGAAAATTGCCCGTGTGTGTCTGGAATATATAAAAGGAGAGAAAAAAGTGCGTGTAAACGGTGTATGCATATGTGTATAGGGTATACTGCTTGGAAGAATAAAAGGCAGCAGAAATAATAGTAAAAGATAAGCGCCTAAGGCTGGCGGCGCACGACGCGAAAAAGTCTCTTCTCATTGTGTTCCAGATGAGGGCACCTACATATATATATATACATTACACACACATATATATAACTTCGAAGAGCGAGAGTAAGAGCGAGAGCGAGAGCGAAAAGTAGTTTGGCACCTACCACATGAATAAAAGGAGTATCAGACCAGGCATCGAGGTGGCGACTTGTACCTGTCTCCATTCGCTGGCCAAATAAGATATTCCGGCGACGAAGATCGAACCGCTGGCGAAGCCACAATTGAAGGCTATGCCCATCCATTGCCTGTGCGTGCTGCCAGCTACTTCAGTCACTGCAACACACACGCAAAGGCGATATATCATCGAAGACTCGCAAGAGAGTTACTTAAAGAGAGAGAGAGAGAGAGAGAGAGACTATACTGTCTAGCCCTTTTGTAGTTCCGACGCTCCAGAGAGAACTAGAGAGAGAGAGAGAGAAGCGACTATTTCATTTTATTGTCTGTAGTACAGTGGCGAACAAAAGTTTCTCTCTCTCTCTCTTCGCAGTTTTTTAACATCGCGTAGGCATTTTTTATATTTTGCGTAAATTTTGATAATTTGTGCAATACTCACGTGTTGTGAGGGAGGAAAATTGAATGGCAGAAAAGCAGATACCGGTGAGCAATCGAAGAAATACAAAGCCCCAATACCATGGAATATAAGCACTAGCTGGTCCGGCTATAACGAAAAGAACAATGCCGAAGGCGTAGATGGTTCGGCGACCGTATCTGTCGGCACTCACGCCGAGAACACCGGCACCGATGAGTTTGCCCAAAGATAGGGCCATGTGAGTTGTCGCTCGTTGCGGTAACCTTTTGCACACCAGATTCCACTGCGAACATACACATGCATTATACGCAAATTACATATAAATATGTGAATTATTCTTCTTTTAACTATTAAACATTCACTATTAAACAGAGTGCAAACATTTATTTAACAATTTTCTGAAGTATTCGCTTGGTAAACATAAAGTGATAATTTATAGAAATTGCAATGCGACGTTTTTTATTATCGTACATATACTATATATAATTAATTATGCAGATCTTTCAATTTGAAATTTTATAAGTTATTTAATAATAGTTGCGATAATAATACTGGCTGTATACTGATTTGTTGTGATAAAAATTTATTGATATTTTATACAAATGTAATAAATGCATTTAGAAAAATATTTTGACTAATGAAATACTGAATATTCACTACTTTCGTAGTTGAATCATAGAACCATTTACTAATAGTAAATTTTCACCATTTCAGGTTTACAGCGAAAAGTATCAGATTTAAAAAATATTTTTCTACTTCTTGTACCGTTGATCGTTCAATAATTTTATCTTCGACGGCGATCATTTACCGGTACCTTAGGATAATAAAGTTAATTAGCAAATGGCGGTAATTTGTTCGCTGACGGCAATAAACATTTTCCCGCAAACGTTACGTAAAACCCGCACGAACCAATTATATTATTCTAACGCATATATATACATTCACACGTAGAAGCAGCTCGTGCGATAGCGCTTATAAAACCCGATTCTTAAAAGCCTCACACGACGAGCAGAGCAACGGCGAGCATAGCACGTGTAAAAAAGCGTTACACCGCAAAGTAAGGAAAAGAAAGTAAATAAAAAAAAATACATCTGCGGTCCCGCCGTGTGTCAATTAATGAGAGCGGGCGCGCGCGCGCCTATTTCATCATTTCTCGCCTATATAGAACACGAAAGTCTATGCGGTCTGATCATCTGCGAGGCATAACAATGCGCTCTCTCACCTCTTCGACCATTGACTTTCGCTCGACGTCGTCCCCGTAATTATACTCCGTGCATTCGACTGTGCCGACGCTTTCGTGATTCTTCTCCGCGTATTTCATGGATTCCGCGAAGCCGATTTCAGCCAAGTAAGAGTAGTTGTAGTCGTACTTGCTGCACCACGATGGACCTGTGCCCACAGCCGAAATATTTCGAATCTCTTCAGCTGTCCAGTTGGCTTGGATTAGTTCTGGTATTGCACACCAATGGCTCGGCATCTATCGTCACGAAGAATAGATATATTTTTTTAATTCTTTTTTTAATTTATAAACAAAATATACTTTACCTCAGCGATGAAAATATAGGTATTACTGTGCATACCGGCAAAAACAGTCGGAAGCATGAGGAAGAAGAATATCATCCATAAGAGTCCAGAACCTTCGCCCAATTTATCAAGTGCATCGATTAACGGATCCTCCAACGCTGCGTTATCTAAATCCATTTTCTCTCGACGGGCGCGCAACTGGCACTAATATCATAAGACTTAGCTACTTACACTCTCGCCTCTCGCTCGACGAACAGAATCGTGTCCTCGAAACGCTACCGATGCTGCTGCTGCTATTGGCGTTCTTTTCGCATGAACTCCTTGCCATATCGCGACGAAGACGTTCCGATGCACTTTTATTTTTGCACTTCGTATTCGGCGATCGCGTATTTAGATGTTTCGACCGTGCGAATACAATTAATTAGACACGGCCTTTGACGCTCATTGTATATTTAATTGCTTAGATTGGGAGAGAGAGAGAGAGAGAGAGAGAGAGAGAGAGAGCGCGAGAGATAGACAATACTGCTGCGATTCGCTATAGCGCAGTCAGCGTAATGTACGTACAGCTTCGATGAGTCTCACGAAGATAGTACGACGTCGTTGACTTATCGCACCTCGCGCCTTGACACAAGCTGATAATTCAAAGTAGCTAATGGAATACGGATAAATATACCTATACACAAGCTCGTAAGCATGGGAGTTTGTCAATAAAGAAGAGGCGACTCTGCATGTGGTGTGTGGACTTTGAATCGGGTTATATGTTATAGCGCACGTTCCCAAGTTTACTTAGCATTCAAGTACGATTATTGGCTTATCGTACTGAATTATAATTTGTGTGAGTGGATGGGATTTTTACAAGATTTTTTTTATCAGTTCGTTGGCTTTGCAGTGATATTGTCGATAAGAGAGATATTCTGCGAATTGTCATTGCAAAGTTTTCATTAGATTAGAGAGAGCGAGAGATAAACAGAAACGACGTATCGTTTGGATTAAAATTTTTTAACGTATGGTTGTAAAATAACTCGAGGTTCAGGGACTATATGTGCAATTGTAGCATTGCAGTTTAGGACGAAAATAGAATAAAGTACATAATTCAAGTGTCTTCATAAAATGCACGATTTATTGAAATACAATATACAGTATAACAAAAACGTCGTAAAAGAGGCTGCACGAATTGCACAATAAAATACTGCACATCGAATAGCATTATCACATATTTTACGTAACACTTTAAATGCCAATTCATTCGTTTGCATCAAAGCCAGGAAGAGCGGGAGATACTGATAAAATAACACGCGATAATGCGTAATTCATCCTTTGAAAAAATATTTCTCTCTCTCTCTCTCGTTTATGTTTACGAGATACTGTTCAGTCTAGAGGAATTCTTCGGATCATAGGTACATCGAGAGTCAAGTGCAAAAGCGTATTGGCTATATGACCCATTGCGCGACCGAACGTGTCGACCTTATAACCGATTTCCTTCAGCAATGGAAATGCCTCCTTGACTCTTACTGGCTCGATTATCCTGTCAAAATAAATATACGTGTTTGTTTACAGAATGTTTACTACAATATTTCATTACTACGGCTGTTTGAATCTGTTATTTTATTTCGAAATAAATCAATTTGATAGTCTAGCCTTTAACTTCGTTTGTTCATTCAAATGCCTTTTCTGTATAGATTGCTTGCATTGTTCATGTGGCTGAATTAATAGATGGGTCGTAAAATAGAAATGATTGAAAATAGACCAATCGCGTTAGTATCTAAAAAGAAGTATTTTAAATTATAAATGGTAGAATTGAATTCTGAATAAATATCATTTGTCTGTTCATACTAAATGTAATTTCAATGTAATAGTTAATTAAATGTTATAAAAAAATTATCATATAAAAGTACGACTTTATCAATACACGATTCATACAATAATAAGAATTGAGAGTTTCGCGAAAAGAAATAATGAATCGTGTTTAATAATATATATCCCGTTCCTATCAGCTCTTCTATTATATTGCACTTATTTACATGAGGAAAACGTCGATTTTCTCGCGACTCATATAAATATACAAATACACAGTAGAAGAAGAAGAAGAAGAAGAAGTTTTCAACAAATATTCACACAAACGCACTTTCTGCACGGCGAAGAGAATGAAAAATAAAGGCAGGATAATAACGCAAGAGAGTAAAGACACAGCGAGAGAGAGAGAGAGAGAGAGAGAGAGAGAGAGAGAGAGAGAGAAAAGAGGAAAAATTACCCTTGCAATGCCAGCTGCTGTTTTGTCCGATTGGCGAAGGTGTACATGTAGCAGGCCGGATGCGGACTGGTGGTTTCGACTTTGTGGAATCTTCCGGTCTCTATCCGCACAGTACCACCTTTCCCTATTGTCTGAGCACTCGCTTCCTCCTCGCGGTACGTTACCTCGCCCTCGAGCACGCTCAGAGAGACGTTCGCAAGTTCCGAATCGACGTAATTCTCAAGACGCATTCCCGGATAGTCGGCCACGAAGAGGACGTCCGTATAATTCGACCAAGAGAATACATCCTGCTGGATTCTTTCGAGTTCCGAGCTAAAGTACCACAACGATTACAAGGGATTATATTCTTATATATTCTTATTATTTCGTTTTCTTTTTGTTTTTTTTTGTTTTTTGTTTTTTTTTCGCCAAACAAAGAGAGCATTCTTTTAGATGCAATTATACTCGCGGAATTACATGGGATGCGGCGCATCTAATTACACGTGTGCATAATTGCATATACACACCGATAAGAGCTAAGTTGACGGAGTAGAGGCATTACATAGGATACGGGTTTCAGGGGATGCCAGTCGACCCTGAGCATATCGACCTTTGGGTCGAATATTCGCTGTTGGAAGCGACCGTTTAGAGAACACCAGACGTCCATGTAGATACTTAGGTTTGATGAGAGATGTCTCCATGGTTCTGTAGTCATCTTCGAGGAACGTCTTTTGAGTTTTCGGAGATTGTCCTGAGATAAGTTGTAATTAATTGACGGAGTTGTAAAAGCGAGAGAGTACCGAGAGTAGAGAGAGAGAGAGAGAGAGAGAGAGAGATAGGAAGAACAATGTGCTATTTACCGCGATACAGTGGGCATATTGCCGAGCCATGTCGCCGTGTTTTGCCCATCTGTCGTTGGGTACCCAAGCTCCCGGATCCAGGAAGTAATCCTTGTGATACTTGTTATCGTGTACTTTCACCACGACTAACACCGTGTCCCACGCGTGGACCATCATATCCCACGAATAGCCATAGAGACCGGGTACCCAGTTGTTGTAACCCTTTTTTCAATTATATTTTTTTTATTAGATTTAATTATTTTATACATTGTTAAATATAACTGTAATAACTTAAGTAAATGTAATAAAAGTTTACTTTAATCTCTACGTATAATTTATCTTAGAACACAGAGTTAAATGCTGAACATATTATAAAGCGATTTATTGTTTACAGACAAATGTTAAATTATATTAATCGTTACATTTACTTTCACCGGTCTTTTGACTGTCTATTGAACGAGATTATTTTTTGGTGTAACTTAATAAGAAGTCGAGGTAAATGTTGAGAATATCAAGGTCTTTCAAAATATATTTCAAAACTAGAATTCATTGTTTTATTACCTCATTTCTTTAGATAAAATAAGTAAATTTTTAAATTTAAGGATTTACAATTCTAAAATTAGTAGTCTATAGGCAAAGTTTGTAGTTATTTTAGTAAATTAGTGAAATTTTTAGAAGAAGTTCTAAGTTCATTACTAAAGAATTTTTTAATTATATCGTAATCCATTGAAGTATATTTATCAAGCTTGAATTATATACAAAAAATAATACAAAAATGTATTTATTTGTCGAAGAGAACAGACTATATTATCTGAGTAATTGTAACTAATATACTTCAGTACACTAATAATGCATGATCTTTTTACCCTTAAGTAATATGTTCTCGTGAAGTTCGATTTTCGTATTTTTAATTGTTTGACATATAGTAAATCGATTATTCAACCGATGTTGTAAGTTTTACTTTAGAATAGTACTTTAGAATTAAAGAGGTACTTTAAAAAATAATTATTTATTTAATAAAATATGAAAGATATATAAGTAATTTTTTTTCGCAAATACAAGAATATTTAATCTAATAGTGAACAATATGAAAGCCACGGTTACCCCAGGTAACGGTTATGTTTCAATTTTTTTGTGACTAATAAATCGTTTTCTGTTATTTTCAATATTTAACTTGGGCTTGCAAAATAATAAAGCGTTAATATAACAAACAAAGGTTTGATACTAAATAGTAAGAGCATTTGCAGAATTACAACATTTAAAAAAATTGTGAGTTATACCTTAGTAACGAAGTGCGAATACGGCAAAAAGAACTGTAAGCCAATGTGTAGCAAAAGCATCGCCAATACAAGTTTCTCTTTCCTCGAGGCTCTACGCTTCTTCTTTCCGTCGCTTCCCTTATTGCGTCCAGTAACGTCCGATTTATTGTCTTCGGAATCTCGACTCTTCCGACTGGTGCAACACTCGCTCGATATTTCAAGTTTCTCTCGATCATGCGTGCAGCTCATGAGTTTCCGGGGCCAGTCGACGCGACAAAAGAGCGGCATTGTGGCCAGACACACGTAAGGGAACATCCCTGAGGAAGAAGGATGTGTATTATAATAACCCGGAATATATTATATTTGCATAATATATATTTATATATACGTTTCTTAATATATTGCGTGCGTTGGCTATTATATATATATATACAATATAGATATTTCTTTCTCGATACATTTTACATGATATATATGCGTACATGGGAAAGCTAAAAATTGTGTAAGATCCAGTGGTATGTTCACAGATGTATACATATACCTATGCTGAATAGTCGCGAATTCATGAGATGGAAAGCGGTACAGAAGAACATCGCGGGTATCCTTGTAACGTCAAAGAGCATAAAGAAGCCGACGGTTAGATCGAAGATAAAACCGAACCAGTGGACTATGTAGAAGTCGGTCTGTTCGGTCGATAATACTAATCTGGAATTTGAACTTGATTAATATTTTTGAACATGTAAATACACTTATATATACGTGGAGGTTTAATTATCACAGGATTGCGAATAGCGATAAGAACCGCAATATCGAATGCGAGGGCCTGTTTGCGAAGCAGCTTACTTGAAAGGCTCGAAAACCCAGTGTCTCGAGAGATTCGTCATAGAGTATCCCTCGAGCCACTCCCTGCTGGACTTTTTCAATCCGGCTATGAAGTACAAAGTGAAGAACTGAAACTTAAGGATAAAGTAATTCCAGTATGGTACTGTTTTCTCTTTGCTCCTTTTCGCGTCTAAAGCGCTACAAAAAGGAGAAAATAAATATTAATACTAGCTCGTATCCATAAAATAAAAAAATTGTTTGATTTTATTCTTATAAGCAACGTACAAGTATCTGTCCGCTCCAGTGCCCCAAAAGAGCAGAGACACTATTCCATACAGATAAGAGTGATTGTTCCAGTAGCTCTTGTCGAGAAGAAAAAGATACCAATAGGGCAAAACAAAGAAGCCGCAAGCTAGCTTGAATTTGTATCCGACCATTATACCAAAGGCACCGAGCCACATGATGGTATACAGGATAACCATCCACGGAAATGACAATGGTTGAAGTCCATGGATAAGTGGAAAGTGACATTCGTTTGGGTCTCCCCATTTTATGTCGATGTTCGCAAGGCCGCGCTCTTCCACAACGTCCAACACCATGCAGAGTCCTGAAAAAATACGCGCGTGCGTATATATATATATATATATATATATATATATAGTTTAACAAATATATTCATACATATTTGTTTTTTATTTATTTAAATTTTAAAGCGTATAATTATAACGCTGTGGGAATGCAGAAACGACGGAAAAGTCGAGAGCGCAACGATAGTACACTCTATTACCCCAGTCCCATCTGGCATAGCTATATACGATTTAAATTATACAAGTGTAGAGAACCGACGTGCTCAATCTAGGAGACTCTGTAACTAGTTTAAACGAGCTTTCAATCGGTTCGAGTACTCACGCGGGAACACGCGATATTTCCGGTTTTACACGTTTTCTTGGATTATCTTTAGCATTTCTCGGATTAAAGTTGAATTTGAAAATAACCGTTTAATGTAAGTATAATTACCCGAACAACGGGTACTAGTCTATACCATTATATTTTACACCGCAGTCTATGTTACACTATTAAAATGTTACGTTCGTAGAATCCGTTTCAAAATTAAGAATTCCCTCATCTTGACGAGCAACATATGCAACACATCAGACCAAAGATAGAGACAGACCGAGAGAGTAACCTCAAGTGTCAAGTATCGCAAGCCTAACAGGCATTATATCTGCAACATTTGTAATTGCTGTGTCACTCGATCAATTCAAAAGTCAAATAGAGTCAATTCCTGCTTTTTATTTTTTCAAGCTCAGAGGCTGCCTTCTCCAGCGTTTCTATAGTCACACTGCACATGAAAAAAGTTATGCCAAAAACTCACCGAAAAGAGCGCGACAAACGCCCAGACAAGCGGAATCGGTTGGCCGATACATAGCCGTTGCGAGATTATCCAAACATCGGAAATCGTCCCGCGCGAATCCACATAGTCGTGCGAATGTTTCGGGCGATTCTCTGGGAATCGATGATTCTTCGACGGATCGGACCGAGCCTCCTTTGCCAAATCTTCGCTTCATGATCTTGAAAAGCTCAGCTGCTCCGCGCGAGAGTGAACCAGGAACTGGCCCGCGACGAGTCATCTTTCTCGCGCTACCCTTCCTGGATTATAGCGCCGACGTCGCGTCGCCAAGCAACGTGCAGCAGCACCTCATTATTGACCGCGGTGCCGACACTTTGAACTTTTTTTTTACCTACGCTTGATGGACTTATTTTCGGGGGAAGAGGAGAAGGGGTTTCAAAGGCCCTTGGCTTGTCCTGATTTTATTTTTGGCGAAGGGATCCAGCTGCATTGGAGTTGAAGCATAGTTTTCATGTACAGCTTTAAATGCGCGCGTATAACCAGTATCTCAAATAGTTCTCTACGTGTTTTTTCTTATTATATAAAAATAAAAATAACAATAAAATTGATGCATACTTCTCGTAGATTTTCGCGCAAATTAAGAATCTACAATACTTTGTCAAGGTCTCGATCAGCTAGCAAGCAGACGCAGACGGTGGTTTTTTCGTCTTCCGCGTTGCGCGAGAAACTTAACTATACATAAGTATACTCACGAGACGATTGCGTGCAGAGAACCTCGAAGAAAGTCGCTGTGCGCCTGATTGCACCTGCCTGTGACACGTCAAGAAGCCACGAACGCGTCTCGCCATTGCCTAGCATCTTTCGATACCTTTTTTTTCCTTTTTAATGTACATACACTCTATTTTACAAGTCTGAAGCTGATACACATAGCCGTTGTGCCGCATAGCCATAATCTTCGTTGGAACGGTTTTTTTCACAATGGCGATTGCGACAGCGGAATTGTTCGGAGACGATTCGATGCTTCGATGTATCAACGATGAACGCGCTTAATTGAAGGTGTCAGCTCTTATATATACCTATGATCTCGAGTGTCATAGCGAGATCAGAGAGCCAGCTCCATGCGATGCTTCGTCACGTATCACGAACAAGGAACTATACAGTGTCGAGAGATTTGCTCGAAGCGCTTTGTAAACGCTCTTTATTCAAAATGAAGCCTCGCGTGCGTGTGCGTGTATGGGTGTAACTGCGTGTCTGCGTCTATGCTGATTTCATTCAGATAGTTGCTTCGTATACGTGTAACCTTACATACGTATAGAGTATGTCCTTACATATACATTGATAAATAAATTATACTTTTTATATTAATAATTTTCTTGCGTGAAATTTTTCAAAGATACTCACCACGCATAATCAATATCCATCTCATCTCCGTCTCGACGAAGCTGATGACCTCGTTTCACATCCTCATTTTAGACTCCGTTCCACTTAACTACGTATATCGATTGGCATACCATATATTTATAAACATTGTGTGCGTATACTATATTACGTTGCAATGGATTATTTTTTGAAGAGAATTTCGCATACATGTATAGCCATGGAAGTAAACAAAAGGATCGACAGAAAGTTCGAATCCCTTGTATCACAGTCCTCGGGGATTTCGAAACTCGTCGGACTAGTGACGACATTAATTCTAATCATTTCCGAAGCAGTGCACCGCCACCCGCGCTTTAACTAAGGCTGCGAAGAGTGTATATATAGGCTCTTATGTGCCAGCCCTAAAGGATCAGTCGTTCCTAGAGTGTTACGAGCCCCCGTAATTCATTTATCACTGCCTTGCTCTACAGAGGGATATAAAAAAATTGCTTCTCCGAATTGCAATCGTTTTTTTTCTTACGCGACCTTTGTCTACGATTTCTTCGCTAGGGTGCAATTCAAAAGTACGCACCAACGTTATTAGAGGCGATGTTGTTAAATGGTGGTTGACGGATTAAGCTCCGATGTAATTATCTCCTACGACGTTCTTTCCAACCCGGTGACGTTTCTTCGTCTGTCTTAGTCTGCTACTTCGCATGGTATCGTTACTTTGCAGAAACAAAAGGTGCGGAGAAAAGAACTTTCTGAAAATGTCTAAAGCGTTAAAATCCTTGTAAATATTTATCATCGCTGCGAGCAATGTCATTTATACAGGATAAGCAGATAAAATATACCCGGTTCGTTAAAAATTCACTCTGATATTTCTCTCTAGGCGATCGTTTCTAAACGACTTTCGAATGACAAAGAGATGACAGTAGAAAAAAAATTCCGACGTCATTGTATCCGTGCGCATCATCGCTCGGACGATAATAAACGACTGCACTACATAAGCGCAGTGCGTCGATTACGCTGAATATAAACGGTGATGGTGCATCGTCGCGACGTGCGTTGGCTGTTACTCTGCGTCAGTGCACCCGTACCTACAATACATATATATATGTATATAACAAACGACGACACACAGCTGGGGCGCGCGCTTACACTTATCCTGTATACAGTACAGAGTGACTGAATGAATAGGCGCTCGAGCTTCGTGTCGTCAAATCCCCAACGGCCGTTTTCAACTCCTGTATACAAGTACGTAAGACAAAAGACTGATTTATTTCGAGCCTACCATCACTGCACGCGCGAGCATCTCTCGGCGGACCACTTTTTTCTTTATTTTCTTTTTCTTGAGCCGATGGCTCGGTGCTCTTTTCTCTTTACGTTTTAAATGCGTCTGTATACCTATATAACTATAATATAGGCATACACCATACATGGACGTATTGAGTATATAGGTAATATATAGTAAAGGGAGCATACGCGCGTCTTGTAATTAATATCGTAGTGATCCATCGTCAGCGAAAGAAAAGCCGTCGACAGTGCAAACAATCACTCGCAATGATCATCAGAGTTTGTAATGTAGTCCTTTCCATTGATGTTCAAAGCGATAGCAAATAATAGGCGATTTTAAAAAGAAGCTCGTACGTCAACGAGCGTCGAAAATGTGTGCATAGATTACACGGGTATGTATTATGAGGTCGCGTATCCCGACGTTATATATGTAATATTTGCTCTTTCGGTGCGTGTTTACTCAAGTATACATACATATATATAGGAGTAATGCACCTGGAATACGTATGTAGAGAATAGCGCACTGTATCGTCTCTCTCTCTCTCTTTCCTTACCCGTCGATCCTCTCTATTTACTTGGCTATTTATCACGGTTTATTATTACTCATTGTTGTCAGTGAATTTCTAAAACCGTGTCCGATCGTATTTGCATATTATCCGGACGGTCGACTCTCACTCTCTTTTATCGGCTATAGCAGTAGTAGTTGGTGTCCGATTTCACGGGCAACCCTCGCTCGTCACATCATTGCGGGTTCGAGCCTCTCGATCCTTTTATTTTATGGGCCATAACGCGTTTCAAGATGTGTCCGATCGATGTACATATACCTTATATACAGTTTACATTATTTTCGTGTGACTATGGTTGCATAAGAACGAATCGAACCATCGCAATGAAAATTCAAGGAAGTTAATAACTAAATAAACGACGACGAATGTATATTTACAAGCAATAGTGTAAAAACCTTCGTTGAAATGAGCGTAAAATTTGAGCAGTAACATAAGGAACGTAACAATAAGAATAAACCAGTAGGCTTTGATCTACCGCACTGTATCGAAATACGGATTTCAGGCGCGTTTGCGCGTTTGAAATTAACGAGGATTTTTGTCGCCCGAGGCCCATCTACGTACTTCACACGTATCTATATATGAGTGAATCCACAAAATACTGGAAGAACATGGTACCTGCAAATCGAAGAATGCCAAATTCCCGTGAGACAATTGTTTGTTCGCAAATCGTATGTATAGAAATGAAATATATATTAAAAGAGGTTTATTTAAAAGAATTAATTTATCCAAATCGGATAAAGTAGATAAGAAGTAGTAATCTTTGTAGAAGTGCAGTAAAAATATTGACTGATCCCTTCTTTTGGAAAGCTCTAGTTTTTTCGTTTTTATTTTTATTTTTTTTGTCTTTATTGATATTATTAATATCATAAAAAACCAGTTTTGATTAACAGTAATATTATCATTAAATACTAATGATTGAACTAGAAAGACGCTAGCTAAACTTGAATTTCCAAAAGTAATAAAATAACACCTTTTGGTTGAAAAATTATGAACAGATGAATATAGTAAGATATCTCTTGAAAAGAAATTTCGAAAAGGTATTTTTTTCAAATGCTTATAATATAATCAAGAGGTCTTTTTTTGTTTTTTTTTTTAATAGAGTTTTGTATTTTTACTAAAATTTTATGTATTATTTATCGCATCGCGTTACTTGATTGTACGCTAAAAAGTGCGAATACGACGTTTTTATCTTATTTGGAAGTCTCTGCAAGTAGGTCGGCGTGCACTCACTGTTTTCAGAATCTCATGGATTTGTTCATATACCTATAAGGGCAAGAGTAGACGAACGAAGCAAGACAGCGCAGCGGCAAAAAGTCGGGCATAAAATTAACAGTATGGAAGCTGGATGCAGCGTATATACCAGCAGCAATATATCAAGAGACGACTCTGTCTCTCTCCTCTCCCCTGCGGAGAGCCAATGGAAGGAGACGGGGTACGGGTTGGCACAATGGAACCCTTTACCGAGCCCCCCAGCCCAACATCCATACATCATCATTCATACTGCGCTCGAGACTGTATACACTGAAGAGAAAGAGAGCGAGAGAGAGAAGAGAGAGAGAGAGAGAGAGAGAGAGAGAGAGAGAGAGAGGAACTGGGGGTACCTTATAATATAAGATGTAAGGGCATATCCCACTTCCAATACTTTTTTGACCCTGACGACGACGACGAGAGGAAAAACGCATGTACCCTGGTTTCGTTTCGATGCGTTGTTGGTTTTGGTCGTTGAACCTTCTATTTTATGATCGAGCCTCGCTTTCTACTTATTTCATGGTAGGAAAAATGAAATCTTTGAAATTCGCTTTCTTTGACCGAATGATTTGCTGTTCAAATATATACCGGCGAATTTGCATATACATGAATAGTCCAGTAGTCGTAGTTAGATTCTGAGTCTAATTCTATTAGTCAGTTTATTCAAATCGACGTCGAGCGGGCAAAATTAAGGCGAAGCAGCCTTAGGGCGAGCAAAAATGCAAAACTTCTCTCTCTCTCTCTCTCTCTCTCTCTCTCTCTCTCTATCTCTTGCAAGGCTTGATTTAGCTGCGTGCAATTAGTTAGCCATAGTCTCGACGTACGGTGTACGTGTGTACATATATGTATTTGTGCATATACGAAACTTTTCGTTTGACTTGGAAATCGTGAATGTGTTCGTATAGAATAATGTAACTGCTGATTGAATAAGCTCTTTTATACATGCAACGACAGCGTAGTGTACCGTATGACTTCCTTCGCTCTACTTGTTTCTCTACATAAATGAAGAGAATCTCAACTTTTGTGTCCAACAAACAATTAATAATCACGGTCTCTCTGAAAAGCAAACAATATAATCTTTCTCTTTCTCTTTTTATGCGTGTTGCATCACCCTCCTCTAAGGGGTGGTTCTTTATCATTAATTCTATGTCGCTTCTAGCAGCCGGTTATTATTTTGACGAAGAAAAACGCGTGAAATCTCGATCGCCAATAGCCTCGACCACCCCCCATTTTACGATGACACGCCTACGGTTCTGAAAAAAATCGAACGCGTATATTATACAGATTCGACTAAAGGGGTGTTATATCAGTATAAACAATGACGCGCGACTAATAGAAAATACCAGCCGTGACTCTATGAACTCGTTGGAAAATCAGATCTATCCATCATCATTGTAAAAACGCGAGCAGTGTATTGATGTATATGTGTATCTGTGTATATACTTTATATATAGAACCCGAATGGAAAAAAGTGCGCGTAATCCGCTTTTTGAAATGAACCGCTGGCGCGGCAACCCCTTTAGCGTGTCACAGCACGGCTGACTGATTGCAAAACCATAGACTGTATTATAAGGGTAGAACGCGTGCGGAGAGAAATTAAGCCGCGTAATCGACGTGTAATCCCTTAAAAACCGTGACAGTCTCGAGAGCAAACTGTGTTTTGCGATTTTAAAATTCATGATATATCGAATACCCGTATAAATGTAAACATACATGTATAGTACTTTGGCTTGATTTTCATATGGGTTGATGTGCGCAGCAAAGAATCTGCACCCTCTTTGTCATTTTTTGTACAACCTTCGTTATCCCACAAAAAAAAGTAAAAAAATTTATCCGACTTATCTCCCTTATCCACACCAAATTAGAATCAAGTTAACGCTCGTCGCGCTTCCGCGTAATCTCCGCCAATCGTACACGAGCAGTCTACCTTATGTATACAGGCATTACGTTCCTTTCGATTGTCCATACGCGTCCAGCCGTAAAGACACTTTCTGCTCCTCTTCGTTTATATATAGAAGGAGGGGGGCTTCTATAATAGCCGGAGACAAACGTTTTCGGGGCAGGTAGAGTGACTGACTGTGGCGGAAAAAAATGCGCGCGTTCACCGCGTGCGTTCGAATGACAATTCGAAAGCGCTTTTTCGGGGCGGCAGTGCGCGAACTCTGCTTTTATGTTAGGGAAGCGAGGAACGTTGAGGGGGATGGACTTTGCTCCGCCCTGTATGCGTGGAGATACTGGGGGTGGAGATGTAGGGTGTTGGGGAATAAATATACAGTTTTCTGTGATATGGTGACCTGAAATTGGAAAATCTTTTGCTATAGTTTTCTATTTTCCAACAGTTGTGCTATGATGAGTTCTTGTATGTGTTTATATTTATGAGAGATATAGAAAAACATGACGAGTTGACTTTGTTGCGAATGCATAAATCAAGTGGTGGAATTGTATATAAAAGTTGTATGTATGAAGAAAAGTTCGAATGGAAGATATTGTTGTCAGACATGTCATTCAAAGTTACCAGTTTGAGTTAAATGCTGAAGTTACCACTAAAGGATTAATTGATTGATAAAAAACAACTGAAGAGATATACAAGAATTTTCATAATTAAATGAATCCTTAACAGAATTATGATACAATTCAAACGTTCTTATTTATACTTTGTTATACAGATAGAGAAATTAGATAAAATATCAATGAATGCAAGTGTTGAACTTTATACAGGGAGTGATGATAAAATATAAAATTATCAAATTTTGCCAAAATCAATTTTTATTGACAAATAATTTTGTTTAATCTCTTTAAGCAGCTACTGAACAGGCAGTATACATTTTCTGTCATCTATACAATGGCGAATTGTGGTATATTCTTATAAAATTAGTATGATGAACTTTTCATTTACACATGTGGAAACCGTATAATCATATTGATCATAAATGAAAATTTTATAACATATTCTACATTTGTGACGTTTTCGTTTGCGAACATTGTTATTTTGGTTATTTCTTATTTTTTAACTTCCTTATTTCTTCCAGAAATCGCAATTTTCATCTAAAAAATTGTTAACTGTACGAATTTATTCTTCATTGACTCAACACGAGCAATATTATCCACTCTTAGAGCAATCAAGTTAATGCATCGCAAACTCGAAAGATGATTGTTTGCTAATAGACGGTTGAACATAGTAAAAAAGTGTAATTTTTTGAATACCTGCATTATATTAATTTTAAATAACTTTTTCATACAAAATCAATCATTATGGAGTACAAAAAACAAGTTTCCAACAAAATAAAATCATACTCATATAACATTCGAATAAACTATACCCAAAGAAATAGTTATCTAAACATTGGGTTATCTAAATTCCTAATAGATAACCCAATAATAGATAACCACATAGAATCTAACAAATAGAATATATTTCAATTTGATTTTTTTGCCAGTCAACATTAAGCGATTCTATAAAAAAAACTTGATCAACCGGCTTCGTATTAAAAATCATTCACCGTAGCAGGGACCGCGCTATTGCGTAACCATCGGTTCATCGTTATTTCATTAAACCACCGCGTCACTCGAGTACGCGCTATTTCACCCCGACAAAATACGAGGAATAAAAAAAATAAGCAACAGTACGTACGCGACCCCTGCGCCCACTTGGCTTTGAAACCTATGAAAAGTCTCGAGTTAGAGCAGCCAGACCTTGTGTTTGTTTGGCCTCCTGCGCAAGCAACGACGCGTGCCACGCTTATTATTTTATCTCGCGAGACGGTCCACTTAATTTTCGAGAGCCGCGCTGTACGGCTCGATAAGCATCTGCGCGTCGAGTGCCGAGAGAAGGTACTTGTAACGCGTTCACTTCTTCCACCGAAGTTCGCCAGGTGTACGAGCGAGCGAGCGAGCGAGCGAGCGCGCGCTTTTTTACCAACCAAGTCTGTTACTTGCATACGTTATATGTTATATGTATGTGCTCGGATATTTTTTGTCCTTCGAGAGTCCGTGTAATTATCTATTCTAATCGCAGAGTGTGCTTATCAACGGGTATACGTGTGTATTGTAATTTCGGTCTTTTTGTGCTTAAAAAGACTTGAACGCTCTCTGAAATATGGACTACACTCTGCACGTATGCAAGTATAGGTGCAGATGCAAGCGTTCTTATCGGTGTTTTAGAAACATCTCTGTAAAGTGAAAAGTGAAAGGAAAAGGCAATTAGGATAAGGAAGTAAAAAACTAAACGCGCCACGCGTCCGTTAGATCGACTATTTTCCTCTTCTTCGGTGTACATCATAGACAACAGGACTCAAATTCGAAGGAGATAATGATCGGTCCCCATGAGAGGGTCACGGGAGCTTGAAAGGCAATACCAAGCGAGCGGACACATTCCCTCGAGAGCTGCATGCAGAAAGAGAGAGAAAAGTACAAAAGACGCCTTGTCCCCCTCGAAATGTTACCGGTGCATTACTATACCTATATATATGTGTGTGTGTGTGTGTGTGTACGTAGAGGGAGAGCGAGGGGTGCGCTTCCGAGAGTTCGCGAATTGGTTTCGACGATGAAAATTAATGCTCGCTCTCCCGCAGAGCTTATGTGTGAGTACGTATATATATATATATATGTATGTCGATCTATTCCGATGGAAGCTCGAGTGATCATTGCACAAGTGTGGCTGGAGGGATCAGTTATTAAAATCGGGGATGAAATTAAAGGAAATTGATGCGTTGAAGCAATTAGTATGCATTGGATGTATCTCAGTGCAAGATTGTAGCTATTTACGGACCTTTGCGAAGGCAATAATGGATACTGTATTACCGTAAATAGATATATACTTGAATTATATGAAAGATTATACAAATTGCTTTATTACAATTAGCCTAAAGACCGTTGCGGAGGAAATTTGTAAGTAGCATTGATATAATAAAAATCGAATATTCAATCTACGTTGCAGTGATAAGAATGAGCCATACTAGAAAACCTATGCTGGTTAAAAAAAGTGGTCTACAAACCAAGCTCGTTCATCGAATTTACTGTATGATAATAGTATTATAACACATAATACTCATAATACTACTATAACACATTTTCAAATAAATCTTCATAAATTTAACGAAGCAGATTCCATAGACATTTCGTTTATTTTTCTTTAATAGATCAGGGAGTACCTTTTTGAATTTTATTAAACCTTTTTTTGTCAACATTTCTATATTATATACATTACCTTATAGAACTAAAGATTTTACTTTGAGAACTTACCAAAAGTTGGTTATGTCTTTTAAGTTTAGGAAATAAATAGACTTTGGCCGATGAAAGAATATTAAATATCAATAAAGTCAAATCTGCCGGAAAAAATCACTACGCGAAGTGACGTACAAGATTAAATGAAATTTCGTGAGAGAGTTTTCAGAATACAGTGTTATTAATTGTCTATTTAAAAAGAGAGCATCCATATTTTGTCAATACGCGCAGAGTCAGCAATCGTCTATTGTCACCCACGTGTATGCATATAAAACGAAAGACTAACGGATAGCAAGGTATCTCGTATGTCGCGCACAAGCAGCGACGCACGTCTCGCACAATGGTTAATGGTACCGGTAAGCAGGAACTAATGCGGGAGATTAAGATCTGTTCCATTGTCGGCTCACCGGCGTCAACGTCAGAAGGCGTTATATGCGCTCGAACGGCCTCACCTGCCAGTCGATAATCTAATCGCAGTCGTCGCTCTCCGCGATGAGTTCTGCAGGAGATTTTAATGGCCATCGGAGTCTCTTCTGCTTTTGTGAGTTTATTGTTAAAAGGGGGTCGACCTTATGCACATCACCCCCTTCTCGACGACCGATCGCGAATTGATTGTCTTCGTTGCAGGGATCGTTATCGCGTTAGGGATCTACTTAGCCCGGTTGCGGGTAGGATTTCATTCTCTCTTTTTTTAATTATTCCATCGCGTTTGGCAAAAGTGCGCTTGATAATGTGTACGCATATGTAATAATGTCGCGAGAGAATAAGATATTTTCGGAGCTGTAGTAATGTATAATCCCCAGTGGAAAAATCAATCGGATTGTACGATTCTACAACATCGGTATATTAATAATTCAACACCACCTTCCCTTAGATTATACTTTTATCTGTATGTACGTAAAAAGGCCACTTTATAGCGAAGTACTCGTATAAGGATCTATGGAAGAAGTCATTAATTCTTCATAAAAGGTACCGACATTACGTATACCGCTTCGATGAAAAGAAGAAAAAAACGATTCTCGGACACACTGATATAGACCGAGGGGAGAGGATCTCGAATATCGGCGATACGAATTTGTGATGTCGATTTCGCTCTTCTTTATTCTCTTCGCCTCTACTTCGTTATCCAGATCGGGCTTAAAAGCCGATTGCGACTATCTAGGGTATCGGTCATCTGCGGCGCATGTATATATATATATATACCCTTTTGTATTGAATAATTCGCTTTGATGAACGAAGTCGATCAATAATTTGCAAGTATTCGTGAAAAATTTAACTCGAACGCACTTTATACGCGACCACATCGCTACGGGGTGTCTTTCCAAGCCGTTGCCGATCGGCGATTGAAAAATACCGGAGTCATTTGCATTCGTTCATTCTGAGCGATGCTCGGGGCGACTGCCCACTGTGCTTTCAATTGCGCGCTTTTTATACATAGCGGCTTTCATTATACAAATTTATGGTACATGGTACGTATATAGAACGTATACGCAGCTTTAGGTTTTTCTGCACGGATGAACGACGATTGACCGGTGTTACAGAGGGGAGGGGTTTAATTGTTTCCCTTATTCCTATTGAGAAAAAGGAGTTATTGATTTTCTGCTAGTGGTTCTGTTGTTAACATTCGTTTTACCTAGTATATCCTATGTATATAATTCGAGTCGTCGGTTCTAAGGTCGATGTGAAACTTAATCCAATAGCGAAACGTATAGATATAGCCAGGGGCTAATCACGTGCGGTGTAAACATTTGGAAAAGAGATGAAGACTAGTTCCAATGACCTGCGGCAATAGCCGTACACACACACACACATATATATGTAATAGAATTTATTTATTCATTTGAAATTATAGGCGAGAATACGGATTGCGCAATCTTTACGTAATAATACTAATAACTTTGATTGTTATAGCATTATTATCGCGCAAGTGAACTCAAGGCTTCTTCTAAGTTGGCTCGTATGAATGTTCAGTTCTCGAGTAGCCGTCAACTGCGCCGTTAGACGATAACGCGGAAGAAGATAAAAAATATGGCTACTAAGTGTCATGAAATTCGAGATCTCGAAAGTCTATTACGAATCAGTTTTGGCAGCGAATTGACCCTAGTAAATTATTCAATCGGTAATCTCGTGACAGTAGGAGAAAATTTCCGCAGCTGCGTTTTGAAGCTGACTGCTCGAGTTCGACGAACTAACGACTCCCCCTGTGAGGATCTTGAGTTTGTCGTGAAAAAGACGTCGTCTGATGTATTGGAAATCATCAAGAACATTGATACGAACCGACTATTCGAAAAGGAAATTTTTATGTATACGAATATCCTGGAGCTCTATCGCAAAATAGAAATGGAAAGAGGTTTTTGTGCGAATGCCGGTGTTACTAATTATTTTCCTAAATTTTACGGTTCTCGTATGGAGGATGGAGATATTTTTATTATATTGGAAAATTTGAAGGCTAACAATTATTATTCTGTGGATGTGCAAATTGGTATGTCGTGTATAAAAGTAACTATTTTAAGAATAGACGTGCGTTTGACAAATACTAATGAGTATTATAAGATCGTTGAATAACTATATACTTATTTCTTTTTGATAATATTAATTTTAATAGTGAGTTGATAGTTTTAATAGTCTTTGCACATTAAATTAAATATGTATGTAATTATGTAAAATAGCTTCAAATGTGTGTTTAATAACTATAATAATATAGATTTATCTTCAATACATGAATGCATTAAGCTTATATCCGTAAATTATTATTATTATTAGAATTTTAAATGCAAATCTTTAATTCAACTTAAATAACGCAGCAATTCAATGTAACAATAATAGCTGTTGTGGTTGTAGAAATGACAGCACTTAGTAAATTAACATTATTACTAGCTTCTTTCTTGAACTACGAATGTACATGTATTCGAATTGCTTTGATTTTTTATTGCTTTCATTCTGCGAATTAGATTTATTTACGCTTCGAGTCTTACTTCGCATTGAATCTATTCGATCTATACTTGACTTGTTCTATACGGAATATCTTTTGGTCTGGATCTATACAGAATATTTGTCATTCTGATAATGAATGAGGCCGAGCATCATCGTCGTTAAATTTATCTATGGCTTTTTTCACTGTATATATTTGTGCATATCGCGCGTTGATACCTTGATTAGAATCACATAGTTTGTCATTTAAATCAGATATTGACTTAGAATAGTAAAGCATATGTTTTAGCAAAGTTAACTTAAAAATGTCTTTCCGTTTATAGACAATTACTTGCGGAACATCTCAATTATCCCTGTTCCCGAGATCTTTTAACTTTAAACATATTAATCATATTACAAGTTGTTACGAAAGTAGTCTAAACTTATAACCGAGTGATATTGCAATACTCGCA
This sequence comes from Apocrypta bakeri, assembly GCA_018906985.1. Lineage (NCBI taxonomy): Eukaryota > Metazoa > Arthropoda > Insecta > Hymenoptera > Pteromalidae > Apocrypta > Apocrypta bakeri. Next base: position 21,554,987 of record JACCIA010000002.1, read on the forward strand.
TAGAAGATTATTATGATGTTTTCTCAAAAATGTGTAATATCATGGCGGATAATACCATTAGAGTTAAATTCAATAATTGAGCTAGAAATTTTACGATTCACGTGCGCCATTATCTAGAATTTCGCAAACATGTACGATTTATATTAATTAATATTAGAACGATATGCGGATATACAGAAGTTAGTTTTAAAAATAATACATTTTTACTTGAGTAAAAATATTTTACGAATAAAAATATCTTAGAACTAATCATAGAATATTTATAAATTTAATTTTTTGCATTTATTATCGGAACAGAAAAAGAGTTTTTCATGTTTGTTTCGAGACTAAAAGCCTTCGCGGTTATCCGTGATCTTTGTAACCGATCAGTTGAACTTTGTCAGCCGCATTTTGGGAATATTTTCATGTACATCGTTGTTCTAGAAACAATTAACGATTGTGGTGATTTAGAAAAACTGGAACTTATATAAAAGTGTGATAAATGTGTATAGACTGTCTTAAATACAAGTCAGTTGTCATTAAAATTTAGTTATTGTATTACAGGTATTACAACCGTAACATTAATAAATAGCGGGTTCTTCGAAAAAAAACATCGGTCAGCATTGTATTATATGTCCTTAGTATATATTGGTACACAAAATTTGTCATCCAGAATTACCGCTAGCAGTTGCGTAATCTAGTCTGTTGTTTGCTACTCCATTCAGTTCAGGATCGTAAAATCTCGACTGCCTGTCCTCTATCATTATTATTATCATTTTAATCACTCATTATGATTAAATAATAAAATTTTTGTTTTAACACAATTTTTGTTACAACACTCACACGCGTGGGCAGTGGAATCGTGCTGGGTCCATAACCTGTTGGTGTTATATGTGTGGAAATGAAAATACAACACTAATTTATAATTATAACACTCCTGTTGCTTCACAGTATTAAACGTAACAAGATATCATAAATTATCAACGGCAGTTTGAGCATGCTCCACTCTCTCTCACTCTCTCTTTCTAACATAAAATCTATTTTCCTTTCAGGCATGGATCTTGAGCACACCACAAAAGCTCTTAAAATGTTATCAAGATTCCACGCAATTGGTATTGCAGTGAAATGCCAGTATCCCATCGAATTCAAGTTAATCGCATCAAAATACGACAAGCCGGAATACGATTATGAAGCAGTTAATGTCGTGACTTCTCGTATCGTCGATATTATCAGAAATGATCCCCGCCTCGAAAGATACGCATCGCGGGTTGAGAAAATAACTTCTCTAATCAAGAACGGTTGGAAAAAGGAATGGGTGATGCACGAACCATGGATCAGTATTATTCACTACGATTTCTGGTCGAATAATATGATGTTCCATCGAGACGACGTGGGCAACGTAGACGATTTAAAATTACTTGATTTTCAGACCTATTTCGTCTCCGATATCTTCTGCGATCTTGTGTATTTCATTTTTACGAGCACTAACGATTGCGTCAAATTGACTCAGCTCGATCAAGTATTGAACGCTTATTACGACAATTTAATTCTTTATCTAAAAAAATTAGGAGTCGATGTCGAATTATACTCGCGTCAACAATTCCACGACGGATTAAAACTCATAGCGCCTTATGATTTATTTCATTGCTATCTAGTGCTCAACCTTATTTTAACCAAAGAACTCTCGGATGATAGTTTGAAGTTGGAAAGTAACGATATCTATTTCAAAAAAGTATCCCAGCTCTTGCGGATCTTCGAGGAGAAAAATTGGTTCCCTGAAAACTGAGGGGATAACACTTTAACACCTCGATTGTATACGCAGACCGCGGAATAAACGCAAATCTATCCGGCACGTGTGTATCAGTGGAGAATTAGCTGCTATGATATCTCAATTACCGGTACTCGAGACCCGCCCTCTCGGCACGTGCGCGAATTAGGGCCGTTTTGCCAGTCGGTTTCTCTCGCCTTTGCCGGCACGTGACGCGTGCTGAGATTTATACGTAACCAACGTACACGTGCAAGATGTGCGTGCATATATATATATACAGAGAGATTGATTGTGCGACGTTATGCGGATGCAACGTTTGTTTGGATGGACGATTCCGAATGCGGACACGTGACAGCGGAAAGTCGCTACGTATATACGGTGTGAAAGTGAGACATTTTCGATCGTCGTTAATACGCGGGGTATTAGTGTGTGGGCTGCGTTTTTTATGATGATTAGACATGGGAACGAACCAGAAACTTTTTTTATCGAAACGCGTGCGACTCACTATACGATGGATCGGTTCTTATTTATCGTGTGCTTTTTAACAAGCGAATCTTTATGATTAGACGATTATAAGATCATTTCGTTGAATTATATGCTTAAGATAAACTGCTTTTTAAAGTCTGGCGATATCGATGATATATCCTTTCGATTGGCTGTGCGTGTTGCTAATGCACAATGCACAGATATCCACGCACATAGATATATGTATGCACAAGGCTTGCGGTCGCGCAGATGTTCCGTTATACGAAGCAACAATCAGGAAGACAGTATACAACCACGATTCTGCTCGCCTTGTGCGGAAAAAAGTGAGAGACGCCAGGCGCGAAATTGAGGGTAATTGTACACACACACAGCAACAGCAGACGCTTCTGGTGCTTTTTTCTTCCTGACTCGAGAGGCTCTTGAAGCGGCACGCGTGTCAATGTCGTCACTATTATTTTATTCTCTATATTTCTTCTTATTATCGTTGTCTTCGCGGCTGTGCTCTAACAACGAGAGAAAAGATTATGCGGATTTTCACGGTATGTCTCCATTGATCATCACTCCACAGTGATGATGATGTATTATATATATACGTAAGCTCTAAGTGTCACGTGTCGGACACGTGGCGTAAGTGACGACACGCTTCGCGTGCCTTTTTACACCTACACGATAATACGTACACGCATATGGGGTGGATGGGTGGCGTGGTGGTCAACTGCAAATAGTATATGGGAATATATTTATGCGAGTGATAATATTGTGCTCTATGGAGTTTAAGTAAATCAGTGCTACTCTGGTAGAAAGCGCATCACGCGGTTGGTTGGCCTGTAATGTAGATATTAGCTAGTTAGTGGGGAATGAATATGCAGAAGTGGCGTGAGAATTTTTTTCGGGCTTTATGGCCAAGTTTTTTGTTTTAAATCTTGTGGGAAATATTACGGTGACGACGATTTTTTTTAACGATTATAACGTCGATATATGAATGCTCTACACTTAAATGCGGTGCAATTACGCTGTTATTAAATATAAATGTGTATTTCATATTGTACCAAATAAAGATAACGTTTTCAAACTATGAGAATTTTTCTATTATTCCTCGGAAGCGCGGGGAGTAAACAAAATAAAATCGTAACTCCGTCACGCGCAATAAACCTTGGAAATGAAAAATATGTCCAACGCTCGTAAAAAGAGGGAAGCAGCTCCCCGCACACATCGCTACCGCATCTACAGTCGTCGCACTGAACGATTTGTTTTCACATTAACAGAGAGTCACACCAGTCTGTTTTTTCATTCTCCTCACCCACACACACAAGCCGTCATGAATAAGTCTGCTATATAGACTTATATGGTATAGGGATATAGCAGTATAAGCAGCGGGTCTTCTTAGGAAAAGTCAGAAACTCGTTAATCGCCCTAACTACCCTGAAATTGAGAGATTGGTGGTCCAGGAGCGATTTAAAAACACACACGCCGAGAACGAGTGCTGGCTAATCGATTCGATATGCTCTTCGATCGAGCTGTCGCATGGCTCTATATGCGTAACGTGCGGGTTGGTTTTTCTTCATCCCCTCCGTGTTGCACAGCAGCCGTCGGTTTTTCTAAACTAATTCTTCTACAGTAAATGCTATGTACCGATGGGAAATGTATTACATGCTTGGTTAACGAGTGGATCGATGGAGAGCTCATGCAGTTTTTGTGCAAGGGAATCTGTAGGGGTGAACGATGTGTTTGTAGAAAAACAAACTTCCGGGAGGAAACTGAAATGAACAAAAGGAACTGATTTAATGCTTATAATTTTTCATGGCTGAATTTTTTTTCCTTCCGTTGCAGTGACGTGTTTTTGTTGGATTCGGATAGATTATCCATCAAGATCGAGAGAAACTTTAGATTCACGATAGTTAAGGAATGTAGTCTTACAAAGAAATTCATTTATATTCGTTTTATTATATTCGATAGTGTTTATATAAAACTAATACTATTTCTTCGGTATGTTACGTTATATAACATTTTGCCGAGCTACTATTGAGTAAAAGTATACGATTTTTTAAAATCTATATAACAATACATTTGGATTAAAATATATTCTATTAAATAACTTTTCAAGGCAGTTTTGTCTTCTGTTATTGATCAAAATATAAATTTGGTTAACCGCTAGTGCGACGACACTGGCATCTACCATTCACACACTTGCCAGTGTTATAACCCTTGAAAATACAGTCGAGAGAACAATTTCTGTCATTGCATGTAGCGAAAATCTCTGCTTTGGTACGGCGACATTGACATCTTCCAGCAACACAACTACCGGTGTTGTAACCCTTAAAGATACAGTCCAGAGAACAATTTCTGTCATTACAAGCAGCAAGAACATCTTCCCTGGTGCGACGGCACTGACATCTTCCATTCGCGCATTTGCCAGTGTTATAACCTTTGAATATGCAGTCGATGGAGCAGCTTTTGTCGTTACAAGCGGCTAGTGTTTCTACTTTAGTACGACGGCACTGACATTTTCCACCTACGCAACTACCGGTATTATAACCTTTGAAGATGCAATCGATGGAACAGCTTTTGTCATTGCAAACTGTGGAATTTTTTATTATTATTAGAATGCCAAAGGTAGTTACGTTAATGTTTAAAAAATGTGAAAACAATTATATTTTACCTTCAGCGGTGCTATAAGTGATGTAAGTTAAGGCAATAGCGAGAACAAAGACAAAAGTCTTCATGTTTAGTAGTTCGTTATTCTTTACCGATTGGTTTAAGGTAAAATAACTTTATGTGCTCTTTGATAGATTCACAGTGGCTTTTATACTCACCTGATAAAATTGTCAGAGCAATAGGGGATGTACCGTTTACTTGTTGCATATCGAGACATCGGACTATAGCGATAAAATCGGCATATTTCAATTACAGAATGATAACGTTTTAAACGCTTTAAAAACGGACAAGATATACCGTGTGATTCACTTAAAATTACTTAAGATTCTAGAATGAAACAGTTACTAATCTAAATCTCGATCAAAATCGTATTCCGATACGTCAGAATAACGTGAACTTTTTTCGATAACGGATCCAAATTTAAAAAAAAACGGATAACAGCTCTACACGATAAATCAATATCTTTCGCATTAAAGACGCTCATCCACGCGTAACGTACATCCTGTTCCTAAGAATCCACACAAATTTCTTCCACCCGATAAGATCTTCAGCATCTAAAAAGAACACAAAGCGCCATCGATTAAAAACTCATCCTAAGAAACTAATCTAAAGTCTCTCTCGAGGAAGTTAACACTCGAATTCCGCCTCCTCGAGCCTACAAAATTACAAAAAAAAGAAAAAATATATATACACCCACTCCCACAAAAATTCTCGCATAGTATCTCTTCGAAGAGCGGCAAGTAGTAATACATCACTTCGATAGTTGCTCAAAAGCGCGAAAATCCTCAACCGATGATGTATCCCTCATATTTCACTCTTAACGAGGCGTTGCTCTGAGGATGTATTTCAAAGGTCTTGCCGCCGTTGTTCCGCCCCCGTCTTCGGCATCTCAAGGCTCCGACCGATTTTCGTTTGAAGAAAACACGCGTCCGGGTGGTCGCGCGTGTGCAAGAACTTATAGGTATGCTATATGTAGGTATACTTTTACATAGTAGCGCGTTGAGGCTACTTCTGGTGAGGTCGGCAATTTTTTCCGAAAATTCGAAAAGAACGAGTTCGCGTGAACTTTATCAGAGGGGTCGCATGTGGGTGTTCTTCAACTGCGAGTATCTGTTGTGTGTTTAATGAGGGACATACTTCGTCGTATAATTGTATAGAAATTTGTTTAATGCAATAAATGTATATACATTTATATGTAATTATGATTTCGAATATGTCATATTATGAATAGTAGGTATATATACACCTATTTCCGACTGCAATTAATTTTAGTTCAACCAGTGATCATCGAGGTTCAATTACGAGTCCATCGAGAGCCCCCGTGTGCAACAAAAGTCACTTCATTAATTCCGATCCGATTCGCTCCGCTCGCTCGAAAACTTTTTGGGAATTTGACCACTGGCCCGAGTACTGCGACTAATTCGTACATATAGATATATAATAATATGTACTTGCGGAATTAGTCTTGTGCATAAATCATTCGATCGCTACGACAAGTTTTCGAGTAGACACGCGGGTCGATATTAGACTGTATTTTCTAGTGTTTTATGTATATAAGCGAGTCCCGTTCATCAAAGCGTGACGGGGTACAATACTTATCACCCCCACGCCTCTCATTGTATAAAACGCGCATGTCTGCTCGTAACGTAACAAAGTTTGAATTTTTTTCTTTCTTTTACTCGTTCATTCTACAGACAATATGGGCTCGTGTCTTTTTAGCTTCGCGTGCGTGATTGTTTTCACGGTGATTAGCGCCTGGTGCTATATACAACACCGAGTAGAAGGGTTGCAGGCGCGTTTATTATTTAAGAAGCTAACGGTATGACTAACTGTCTCTCTTGTAAATATTTAATGATATACTGCAAACTGAAAAACGAATTTACACTTGTATATATATGCAACGTGCAAAATGTTGTAGATCATGTATACAGAGATTCGAGTTACCATCGAGTTATCGCCATCTCCGCGTCATTTCAATTATCCTCTCTTCTCGAAGCATCTATCCGCACGTACGCACTGCACACGCGGAGAATTATATTCTTTCTCTGTCTCTTTCTCCGTCGCCCATCCCTTGGTGCATTTCCAGATAAGCCTCGAGCAAATCTAGTTTTTCCGCAGCGAACTGTGCTTATATATATATATATATATATATATATATATATATATAGGTATAGGTACATCCATACATAAAGTGAATCGCCCCGGGGGCGTCACTCTCCAGCAGAGCACAGATGGCGAAGGCCGCCCGACGTATCGGCCCCTTCGCATATATACGTATATATATGTAGGCATCGGATACAATGGGGCCAAATCAGAACCGATCGACGCTAGTATATAGGGCTGCGGGTGTTTAATGAGCTGCCGCACCGATGTACCAAGTGCGCTCTACTCTTGCAAGTATATTTCGGTCTTGTACTACTGTGCTATGTAACTCGAGCGCGTTGGGCGCGGACACGCAGGCGCGCGAGCTGTCAAGTGCGACTGCAAAGAATCGCATGCATATACAAATACATATCTATATACATACGATTGTAGAACGCGTTCTTGCAAAGTGCACGCAAGGTGGTATGTCGAGTTAGGGTATGACGAGTATAGAATCATTACGAAGAAAGGGCTACTTTTTGTCGACGAACGCGGCTTGTAGGATAAGTGTCGATTGTTATTTCTCTATGTAATTTGACTTTATCTTTTCGATTTGATTATGGATAAGAGAATAGGAGATACAAAGATTTATATATACGCTTTATACCCTCGAAAATGAAATTTTATTCCTATATAGCTTGTTGAAACTTATCGCCTGGAACTAATGATTTTTTTTCACGGCTCGTTGAATCGAAAGAGTAACGCGTGCATATATATTGCACCAGATAAGGACTGCGCGAAGATCCATCCATCACGCGCACTTGTTTTCGAGAGCGAGTGCAGACTTTCCAATATGCGAAAGAGAAAACGAGTTCGTACTTACGGATCGTAATTTATTATTTCCATGTGTCTTATGCAATCGATGTCCGTATAGATAAACGCGAAAGTGCGGGAAGCATTGATTTTCCTTTTTAGGTTTCGGAAAATGAAAAACGTCCTCGTGTAAACACGCGCATACGCGTAAAGCGTTAGTCATTAACGACTTTAATGGCTCGAAGCACTTGTTTATGCTCATCGCGTTTTACCATCAACCTGCATTGCACGCTCGAGCTATTATGTATATGAGTCTTCGTATAGACGCACGTAAAGGGATAAATACTGTTGCTTCTATATACATTATACATATATCTGTATACGAGTAAGTGCATAACTATACAGTGTACAGACCGATGCTTCCGGTCGACGATTTCTTTTCCGATTGTACGAATTGATGTTGACAAAACTCTTGCTTACTATTTCCTAATCCAGACTTTCCGCTATATGAAGATCCTTTCATTTTCTTTGATTCTTTCTGTGGAAAATAGTTGATTTCACAGTACGTGCGCCTGTATTTGTGTATTTTTGGAAAAGTCGATATTAGCTTGCCTCCGTCTAAGCGTTAACTATAATACAAACAGAAAAAGAAAATAAAAATTCATCAATCGCATCAGACTTTTCTTTTTCATTCCGTAACGTGCGAGGACTACATTTAAATCGGAGCTCGCTGTACTATTTGTTTTGTTTCCTAATAAGCCCACTTTTGCTTTGTGTGTGTGTGTATTTGTATCGTATTCGGGGGCGCGCGGACTCAAGTAAACTTTTCGTAGACAGTAGTGTAATCCGGAGCTAAGCCTCCCTTTGCCTCTATACACTTTTTGCCTCGACAACTGCGCAGTCGAATAATAAAAACTGGTGTGACAATGCTGCTACGGCCGCTGTTGATACTACTTCTATGGGGAGAATCGCTACACGGACACGAGCTGTGTCTGTGATTAAAGGCAAGTTCGGGTCTGTTGGCGATTTTAAAAGTTCAATGGTGCGTAGACAGACAAGATTGCATACGTATAAGTTCTGAGCCGGTGATTTACGCTTAGGAAATCAGCAGATTAACGATAACGATGCTTAATTCTATGTTTTTATTTCCTTGAGGTGAAAGCTTTTCGATTGCAATATTTTTATTGTTTTGTTGAATTAGGATTGTACAAAATGTTTGTAAGCGAATGGATACGTTTTAAGGTAAAGTATTTTTCTTTCATAATATGGAAAAGGAATTTTCATTTTATTCATTCGTTGTATTAAAATCGGTTATATATTCAACAAGTTTTATTTCAATTGTTATGGCTCGTAATTGTGAGCATTTACTAGTGAAATTTATTAGTTATTGAGTAAAAAACCGTAAACTATGCAAAGTGAATGCCTTTTGTTCTTCGACAACTGGAAAATAGCTTTGTCTTACTTACAATTTAAAATAATGGATCTAGATGTTATGTATCATATTGCTGATGAGTATCTTACACTGTAATACATCGCTTAGGTTAATTAAGTTAAAACATTTCGATTTAAAACCATTTTGTATTATAAATATAATAAAATGCAATTATTGTTACTTATTATTATTAATTTTTTCATACGTCCATTAAATTATAAAACAAAAATAATTTTCCGGATATTCAATCGATTAATTTTTGTATAATAATAATTTGAAAGTATCATGCTCTAAATTTAATGTCATTATTGTTCTAAACTTGTCTTTGTAACCTCTATTTCTTGGCGACATTTATCATAAATGAATATTCTTTGATATTCAGAAAATATTTCTTTAACAGTTAATGCGAGATTAATCTCTATTGTATATATTCGCTTCTCAACAGTCAATAAATCTATACTAATAAATAGTGAATAATCGTAAACCTCGTACTCAGTAAGAGAAATTGGGTGTAAACTCATTATTATTTGCTGCGTGCTTTAACAAAAATTGGGCTATGATAGAAAGAATAAATTCAAGTATAATTTTAATCAATCGTTCATGAACATAGTTCTATTATATTCCAAAATGTCGTGTCGTGTTAAAACTATTATAAATCTTTTCGACAAAACTCGAAGTCAAATGCTAGAACAATTAATAGAAAAATTGCAAGATAAATATTACAGATTCCCGTGCTCGTAAATTACAATTGTAAACATTTTGGAAATATAATGGAAATTATAGCACATTATAACGCACAAGAAAAAATGCCAAATATTTCAACAAGTATTCTGTTAAATTAAATTAACTAATTAAATCATTTATGTTAATAAACCGTTTCTTAATAGCGCATTTAATAACGCATTTAAAATGGTATTCATTGACTGTTAATTCAGTAACTTTAAAATAACGAAATTTTGTTATCAATTTATCCATGCAGCAATAAATTCTATAAAAATGATCGTAAGATCGAAGCTATTCGCGTTCACTCGATCGCTGTAAAGTCAATTCGTGGCGACACTTCTCTCTGCATACAAATACACACCATAGATATATCGCGTCGAACAAAACGTCCGCTCACCGAATTTCCGGAGCGTTAACGAGCGCCGCGCATTACCCCCCTTCGGCCTATCAAACTTTAGCCCTCTCCCTGGCCATATTCCAGCCACCGCAGTAGCTCGAGGCATTCTTCAAGTAAATTATAGTCTTGAATGGCGGGCCCAGTGGGGGGTTGGCTGGCACGCGCGAGCTCGGCCTACACCTGCCCCCGTAGACACATCTGTCCGTATATACAAGGCGAGCGAGCGAAAGAGAAGGAGCGACGTTGACTCGTGTTATAGTTGTCGGGACTCATTGTTGAGAGGAGGAGAGCAACCGACTATGGCTATTATCACTTGGTCTCTAATTTGCGAGTTGAGAGCTGAGGAGAGTGAAAAGGTTGAATCAACAATAGAAAGAGAGAGGGAGAGACAGAGAGGGGGTGGCTACCGTGTAGGTTTTTTATTCGCTCTAGGGATACGATGATGTCTCGGATGTTGATGATCTAACACCTGTGTGTTGAAGAAAACTGTTGATACCAGTATTTCGGTTGATTAAATTTGTTCTTTTTGAGCTAGATTTTTTCAAATATTCAATCAGTTCTTTTTACTTCCAAGTGTGTATTGTAGATTATATTTAGAAAGCGTATCACAAGAGCTAATAATTTCATGCGATGTAATTATCTGAGCGGGGAAGAACCGATTAACTCGCACAATCTTATTCGTTTTATCAATAAAGTATAAAAAGTTTTTATTACATATAATAACAAAATGAAGTATTTCAATAATTGCGAAGACTCCTTCGTTTATGTACTTCGGTATAGTAAAACCTTCACTGTTTTACTATTCATAATTGTGTAAGTAAGTATACATTCTTTCTGATTATTTTCGATTAAATAATTACAGTTTTTTTTAATTATAAAATTCATTATTCAGACTGCAGTCCATGAAGAGGTCAATAAGAGTATCTCTTCGAGAACTATAATATATATGGAGAGGAAATTTATCAACCTGGAATGTGCTGTATACAGTAAGAAAATTGGCAGTGACTGGCCGTGAATCATGATTGGATCAACCAATTTATCAGTATTATTCAATATCGATTTCTTATAATTTATAAAACGTTACTTTTAAAATGACGTAATTAGTGTTATTATTTGTAAATATCAAATAAAATAGGATAATTTGAAAACGTTCTTTAGTACATATGTATAATGTATGTTATTTGCACGTAAGCTTTTTTTAAATACAAACTTTGTAATATTTGCATTTAATCTGAATATATATAATCTTGCAGAAATTGAACTGAAATGTAAAAAAATTAGAATAGCAAGGTTTCCTTTCTAAATACTAGTAAGAATTCTAGGTTACGTATTAGCAGCGGATAAGAACACGTGCAACCGTGAATGTCAAGAACGTGAAGAAATGTCTGAAAGAAAAATCTAGCAAACTATGTTGTGCGTTGTTTGTAACAACTCTATATTTTTGTAATTCTATATCCTATTGTATTATGCGAGGATTTCTATTCAACGAAATTTGTATTCCAGAAAATAAATGACCATAGTATAGCAATGCAATCTTTAATGGTTTCTGTTTTCATTAAGCAATATTATTTTGTTTCATTTTATAATGATTTTAAAATATAATAAGATATGTAAAGTAAGAAAAAGTATATAGTTTTTACAGTCTCTTCAATTTTTTCTTACTTGAAATAATAAATGCGTCTAATTAGCTTATATAATCAGCGAGTGTCAATTACTTGTCGGCAATTCGTTTTGTAATGATATATTTTAATTTATCGAGTATATTTTTCAGTTGAATGTAGATATCAGAGTCATCGATATTTTTTCAACTGCTGGTATGGCAATAATTGCAGCTTGAGTCATTACGACTGCGAGTATTGTAACCCTTCATGATGCAGTCGAGCGAACAGTTGACGTTGTCACAAGTAAATTCATATATTATTATGATTACAGAGTATTTAAATAAATTTTAGTTTCTCTATTAATCGTATAGTTATTCTCGTACAAGATATCTAAAAAGTACTAGATAACTTGACAGGAAAATGTTTTAAAAAAATCGACTACATAATAGTTGTGTAGACTAAATCAGAGTATAGCAATTTATCTGAACACCTGTTGCATTTAAAATGTTTCCCAATAAAAACATTCCTTTTTCTGCATATTTTAATGCATTTTGCATAAACTTTCAAAAGTTATGTTGAGAAAATATACTAGTAACAACGGACATGAAATAAACTAGAATATCGACGAGAACAAAGTAAATAAGCAGTATTCACTTGATTTGATAAAAAGTAAAGCTATATTGCTCATGTCTCAGATTTTTTTCATAAAAAAAATAAGTTATTAAACAAAATGAAATTTTCTTTGCTTATTGACATTAATAAATTTATGAAAATAAAATACTTGAATTGTAAATTGGGTTTTCATCAATTTTAGAGCAAAATAGAATTGGACAGACTGGACGTAAATAATTTTAGAGATAAGAATTTTATTCGAACGTTTTCTTAATTATGAAACGTATGTTCAAAATGTTATTTATTGAAACTTAAAGATATTTCACATATCAAGTTTTTATTTTTTGCACATTCATCATGAATTTACAGCTTTTGAAAAAATGTGCTGAAAATCATTGAAATCTTGTCGTAAATATTTACTATACTGAGCTAAATGATGTCGAAGGACAATAATATGCCAATAAATATAAATAAGAAATTTTCAAGTAAAACAATAACTTTTGTAATAATCATTGTTCTCTAAAATCATAATGAAGGGCTTTGCTGCAAACGCGATTTTCTCTCCTTACTTATTAATAAACATTATTTCCTTTTGATTCAAAAAGAGCATTTCTGTAAGTGTATAGCTTCGATGTAGATCATTCATCATTCATTTTCAAATCCAAAAGCACAATTCTGCACCATTGCGCGTCCATAGGCGCAATTTATAATGTTCATATTGAATTTACAATTTCAGAGAATTCATTTTCTATTTATCCATATGCCTCGCAGAAAATTGAAATGGTAAGCTAATCTGTGGTAAGAAAATCTATCTAAAATCCTCTTCGAGGGTACATCTCATTCATCCAACGATCTAAATTAAGAGCAAGCGTTCTCTTCCCTTACAACGTTGTATGCATTATATATATATATATATATCTGCCCTCAACGTTTCGCGCGGATAGAATAGCTCGAGCATCGCATATTAATATATAAATCTCGGGGCGCGCAACAATATAGTCTGAAAGACACACAGCGGTCGCGCGCGCGTGATAGAGAGAATATAATGTAGGATCGGAGAAATAAAGCAAAAGCTTGCGTGTGGTCGTAGGCGCGCAGTGGCCCAAAATCGGGCTTTGTTCGTGGTTTACCACAAAAGCCTGCAAATGCCAAGCTACAATGGTGAAAAGCTGAGAGAGAGAGAGAGAGAGAGAGAGAGAGAGAGGGAGATGTAGAATGCGTGTGCTACGATGAGCGGACCTTTCGCATTTAAAACAGATGCGGAAATTCGATGCTACTACTGCTATACTCGCTGTATATAATATATTCGTCGCCCTTTTTCGATGGAGAATATACCTATATATGTATAAATAGGTATACCCTCTACGTGTGCAAGGGTATACGTATTATATTGTATATCTATTCGTGAGTTACTGCTTGAAAAGATCGAAACGATAGATTTTTTGGGCCTTTTAAAGGGAAAACGAGATAAAGGGCACGCGCACAGTTTAAAGCGGGCCAGATCTTGTGTTGTAATGTGAATTTCATACTTGACCTCCTCGTTTCGGAAATCATTCTAGTCGTTTTTGTAAATTTTATGACAAAAATTTAAATAAAATAAATGATTTACGATTCGTAGAATGAATATCCATAATTAAGTTTAATACCATCTCACGCGAGTAAACGGAAAAATCATCTGATTGCACAGAAGGGAATGTACGTCAGATCGCAGTCCCCTTTCCTTCTATATATATATATATATATATATATATATATATATATATATACATACACACGTGGGCAGGCAGCAACAATACCTCGCCGCGGGTATGCTCGCGCAGACTCCTGTAAAGTGCATCCCCGTGCAATTTATCATCGATTAAGTGCTCAGCCAGCGATCGGTCAGGGTAATTTCACGAAAACTTCCAGAATCCGGGAGAAATACGGAACTGCGTGCACACTATGCAACCAGTCAGTATAATATATAATATATACCTATATATATACATAGAAAATACGACGCTAACTTTTTCGCTCTCCCCCGTTCGACGAATCGCTACGGGGGAGCACACCCATACATATACCTATACATGTGCCTACACGTCAAGCAATGAGCAGTATGTCACTGTAGAGCTACCTACAGACCAGCACCCCAGTACAATGACGTCCAAACTCGCGAGAGTAGTCAACCAGCCGGCCCGATCGATATGTGTGCACTCGACGGAAACGACCCGTCGTAAGCTCGATCAAAGAGAAATCTCGCGGTGCGCGTACGCAGGCGCACTGCGTATCTGCAGCGAAATAAACGTCCTCGCTCTGTACGTATTGCAAGAGGGTGCGAGTCGAGGTGAAAAAAGCAAGCTGATTCCTGGACTTTTTGCTCTTGCCGAGTTACGTTCGCAGGGGGAGGGGGGAGGGGAGGAAGTACAGGAGGGAATAGGGGAGGGAATGGGGGAGGGGGTGAAATTTCAAATTGTCGATAACACTTTTTTTCATTTCTCGAACGAGGAACAATGGAGAAGAGGGATGTAAACTAGGGGAAAGGTTCTCGTTGCTGTTCGGTGCCGAAGAGTCGCGATGAGATTCGCTGATTAGCGTTCGCGGAAGCGATTGCACGATTTCTGGCTGATAAGCTGGAAGTTGAATCGGTTGTATGGAAATAGTTTTAATATAACATTGCCAGTTGTACAACTGCTTAAAGGACGCTGTAAAAGATTGGAATAGAAAAATTTTAATGAATTTCTATATGGAAAAAATATGTGGCAAACTCTCTGTATTTGATTTAATCTAGCAGTTTCTATAAATGAAAATAACAGTGCCGATATATATTCATTATTCAACTTTTTTTTGAGGTAAGTATAATAAACTAAAAAAAATAATCTCTTAGTAGTAGCCTCTCATTAATCAATTCTCAAAATCTTAATGGTCCCGATTCGACGGACAAAAAAGCGCGTTTATTGGGAAAAGTAAAGAAAAAAGTGCAGAACCGTAGGACGAAAAGTGGGATTGCGCGCGTCCCCACTTCGAAAATCCGACACCTTTGGGTCCCCGTCTGTCGTTGGGGCTATGTACACATTGATATATCGTTCGCATAATAGTTCCATTGAAGCATTACCATTATTGGTGAGATTTGGGGAAACTGCAATCGCGCGCGTATTCGACGTTAACGGATTCGATCCGGCAGCTTGCACCGTGTTTGCAAATAGGCCTTGGAGAAGCTCAATTTTATTGATCTGACGTTAAATGCTATGACGAATTTAGTATAATAAGTTCGAATGTGCGCGAATGGATAATAAGTTGGGATATTCCTGATGGAGATGTTTGTGTATTGAGTAAATCAAGTGGAAGGTCATGCTTTATTTTGGAGGAAACTCTAAGTTATACATTTTCCTTCTATCATTTGTATATAACTTACATTATTTTTTTAATAACTATTTTTTTAATAAGTAAAAAACACAAAAAGCAAGAAACGACACCGACTATAGACTATTTTTTTCTGCTTTACTGAAACCAAAAAAACTGGTATTTTTAGAAAAAAAACGGAGCCAGTTTGCATTTTGTGCACTTCTTTAACAGTAACTTCTTTTTTAGTATAATATAAGTTTAGCACATTTTTGGTCATAAAAACCGAATGCGGTAAGTGGCTCATTTTATTTTGGACACACCTACAGACGAAGAAAATAGTGTTTGGTCCATGTGCCTGTGGGCAAAATTTTTCGATTTCCTGTTATCGTTTTCTGCATTTTATTCATTTGCCTATACATATTTCCTATCTTAGAATCGATATTATATATTATTGTATCGAATTAGAGGAATATTTTTGAAAAATATATGAAAGTCTAGGAATAAGATTAAATTATACAAATGGGCTACAGATTCTAGTCTCGAACTAAAGTTATGTTAAAAATAAAATAAGAAATTTGAAAATTACAGGGTAAAGGTAAAATATTTATAAAGTACAATTTTGACAAAGCTTATTGGCAAAAAATGTTAAAATAAACGTTAATCTTAAATATTTTAGATATTATATAAGATCCTGTGCAAGGCTATATATAGGAAAATTACCTTCCTGTCGGATTTACTTATGTAAATTTTTTGTTTGGTTATGTAAATGAAAAAAGCAATTCCAATAGAATTTGGTAACCTCTTTAGGATTCATAAGATAGAACAAAAATTCTTCCTACGTATATATTTTAAAACCTTAATTGTATGCTTATGCAGTATATTTTAAAATACGTCATCATATTTCTTACATTACATAAAAATAATCATTAAGTATTTATGCATTATATAACATTGAAATTTGATAAATATATAACTTTATTTCAGACCTTCCAACATTTCATAATTTTTAACTTTATGTTATTATTTCTGCTATGCGTTTATAGAAGAATATAAATTATATAGTATATTCATATATAAATAAGGAATAATGGCGGCATCTGAGATTGAAACGAATGAATACAATTTTGATCTTTTTCTGAAAGTCGTTTCAATAATTCTACGTGTAATCTTCTATAATCGTTAAGATGTTTTATTTGAAAAAATCAAGAATAATTTAAATTATTAATTTAACTATTTATGCATAACGTTATTACATTGATTCTTAACATATAAATCGTTTCCCGTGTTTATTGCGATAATAAATGCTGTGGAATCGAAATTAATAGTTATGAATTGTACGTATAAATCATTAACGTTTGTTCAATCGATATAAAAATATCTATAAAAGATTGTATTATTCGAAAATTAGCGGATTACAAATTTGCGCCACCTACGATAAACACAATACCCGCCCTTAATCCATACACAAGCCACTTGAGATCCATATACGAATTTATGCAAGCGATTGTACGCAGGAAAATATTTTTCTTTCATCGCGCCCCCTGTGTTTTGATAGATCCTTTCGCGTTGTACGTCTTCCTCTACACATTTGATCGAGCGACTCGACTCTCCTGTTTATTTTCTCAACACTTGGATTATTCTTACCCGATGTGCGCTCGTCTATGCTTTTCGACAAAAATTTTCGACTACGCACAGAGCTCTCGATCACTCAAAGGTCCACACCCACTTTGGCACGAGAGAAGCGCTTTATACAGTGCATCCGTCTAATTCCTCAAAGTCAAAATTGCCAACTCGAAATGGAGATAATTTTTGTTGTCCAAACTAAAAAAAAAACTGTTATACTTTCTTTTCCAATAAAGCGTGTATCAACAACGTGACCTTTCAGCGCTTGTAACATAATCGCAATCCTCAAAAAAGCTATTTTTTATCGCGACGAGTGTGCGCGATGACGCGTTTATTGGTTGTTGGTGTCGGAGCTGAAATCATGCCGGACACGTAATCCGACGGATTAAGCCTGTTCGTGCGGTGTATATAGTGGCTGATGCATCTGGCGTTGCGCCGATTTTATCCACAATGGCTCGTGCGGCACGCGTTCGAAGCAGCGGCGCTTAGGAAATTCGTTCCGGTGAAGTGCATTGAATACGTCGAAAGAACAAGTGAAGCTATTCGAACTTAGTTATCGATAATAATTTATTTTATACCTCAGTAGCTTGAAATAACTTTTTTTATTAATTTTTTTTGTCAATTTTTAGATACTTTTTCATTAAAATTTTATTTTATATATACTTATTTTATATTTATATAAATGAGAAAAAAGGTTTAACTGATGACAAGTTGTATAAGTAAAATATGTTTTTATTAATATCGTATATCGATTCTGTACAAAATGATTATCCCTGATTCACGAATTCCGCTATACAACAGTATAATATAAGAGCACTGGATCAAGGCGGCATTGCCACTGGCCTTAAACTTACACAAAATATATATTTAGAAGTAATTGAGATCATCGGACATATATAATGATCGAGATCAAGGATCGCTTTAGTTTAATTTTTATTTTTTCTTTCAGTACCTTTTTTCGTTGACTAGAAAACGAAAGGAACGCAGAACTCGCCGCGCAGTCTTTCGGTGATCTTTGGGTCTTTACAAAAAAGTTTCTTTTGTAAAAATATTTATACTTACAGATATATATAGAAAATTTGTCTCTGTTCCTTACAAAGTAGATAACGACGAAACTTTCTGGACGCAATAGTATCTTTGCGATGCCTATATAAGTGTTACTTTATAAAATAGCTAGTAATTTTCGAACGTTGTAGAGCTTTATCGATTGCTTCTCGAGATTTCATTTTTCATTTGTAATTCCGATGAATTGCTTTAATGTATTATTAATCGCGCTGATTTTATCTGAATTGATGAAAGATCTGTAATGATCGCTTGACATTTCGAATTGTATATATTATAAACAATTTTTAACGGTTGCTGATCAACTAATATCAAATATAGTTTTTTCACACTTTCTGTTAGTTTTGTCTCGTCAATAGGAGTTTTTTTTTCACCATATATATATAAATTCGATAAAATATTTATAATTTTTCATTGGCCTCAAAATTTTTCTTACGCTAAAATGATTACGTTAACGTTACATATATAGCTTATTTTCAGTACATAACTCGTGGAAAATTCGTATCGATACGATTTCGTACACAACGTAATAAAATGTAACTCTGCGTGAGATTAGAAAAAAAAACTTTGTATAGATAAAAGATTTTTGCTTATACGTAAGGCAAATTTGGCTTGGACCCATTATACCGTTCGATACGAAAATTCTGCACAATATACAGCCGCACACTATGATATACGAAACAGTTCTTTCACTCGCCTATTACTAAACCGCACGCACCGAAAAAATATTGTATCTCTGTACACCAACGGCATTCAAACTTTGTACACAATTTCCTTAAGTACATCGCCTCCCTTAATTAACAAGCCTCGTGGATTACGTCAGTTATGATACATCGCACTCTCAGAGGCACTGGTATACGTCGTGTCTCTCCGTGAAGTGGTACATTCTCTGGTCGTAGCATCCCTGAGGTGGTGAATAGGCAACGTGATTCGCCGTTTGAGGTATCTGGTGATGTTGTGCCAAGGCTATTCCTTGGGGTGACTGAATCTGCTGAGCTTGTATGTGAAGCTGATGTTGCTGAATTTGGCTCTGGGGCTGATGAACCTGGAGATGCTGAGGTGGACTGACGCTCTGATCGCTCGAGTAGCAGTCGTAGTCTGTAGTTGTGGGCCAATCCATGGGCATAGGCATTCCATTGGGACAATAGCCTCCGGTGACAAAGGGTTGACCATTCGGTCCCAGGCGTTTCTGCGCAGCGACGGCGCAGCTGCCTGTCGACGAGGTGATCATGTTGCCGCCCTCGCCTATGCTTACGGTGACGTTGCCGACGGACAAGGTGATCTCGCCGCCCGGTGCCGCGGTACCGAGAGTCTGCTGTAGAGCCCAGATGTAGTTGTGAGCGAAACGGAGAGTTTCGATCTTGGTGAGTTTCGTATCTTCGGGGAACGTTGGCAGGGCCATGCGAAGGCGCTCCAGGGCATCGTTCAAGGTGTGCATACGGTGACGCTCGCGATCGTTGGCTTTGATGCGACGGTTGCGCTTTATACGTAGCACCTGGTGGGGATAATAAGAAAGAAAAGATGCTTTTAGAAATTCGATCCGGATGTATACGCGAGTGGTAGCGTTCACTTTTGTGCGAAAAAGAGAGTCTGACTGGCGGATCCTTCGCTAAAAGTGGCGTGAGAGAAAGAGAAGAGGATATTTTCTCACCTGTGTGGGACTCTTGCAACGCGTGTTGCGTGTCTTCTTGCGTTTCTCATCCTTTGCCGCAGGGAAGGCCATCGAGTCGACGGGACCGTCGTGTTTAGGAGATTCGAAGCTCACGTCGAAACCGGAATCCGAGGAGCTAGACATCTCGTCGAAGCCACCCTCGCTGCAGTACGAGTACTCCGATGACATGTTCAGCATTTGTTTCGATGACTGAAAAATAAAAAGTTTGCGACTGCTTTAACTGGTGCAAGAAATATACATCAATATAAACAAATTTTTCTTCTAATTTGAACCATTCAGATCAATATTTTCTCGTACTCGACGTACCTTTTCCAATCGAGAGGCTAAAGTTGAAAAACACGTTGAGAGCGTCACCGGTAGAGATACCGTCGTTCACTCAACGCACCAACGGCAGAACCACACCGATGCAAAATATACGAATCGAATGTCGCACAGAACCAAATACGCTGTAACCTCTTCGCGAAGACTCGAATTCGAAAATTAAAAAAAAACGAGCTTTCTATATATATATATATATTATATATGTATACACGTATATAGAAGAACGTTCGAGCTGCGTGTCCAGTCTGTTCGGTAGCGATATTTCGACTGTGCACGTATGGTAGCTCGTACTCTGGCATATATACGGACCGGGGTGTACTTCTCCCCTCTCTCGTATGTTGGCATCACGCACACCCCATAATCATCGTCGGCTGGTTCGAGAACCCGCCCCGTTCTACCCCCACTCGCTCGATTTTTTACCCCCGCATGCGCAAGAGCCACCCGGTCGAACGACGCGTGCCGCCACCGTCTATACATATTATACGCGAGTATGTGTATGTGTATAAATGCATGTACGCGTGTATACGTATGTAAGGGCTATATGGATATGGCTTGTTACAGGATTAGAGGTTTCGAGGCTGATTACACCGCTCTTAAATTTTAAAATAACACAGAAGGCGCGTGATGCTGGTAGTTCCGTAGTCTTCGTGTGTCCACTTGATGCGCTGGTTGTTGCTTCTTCCATTTTGGCCGATTGTCTTCTTTTCTCTCTTGTTTTTTTGCCTTCGCTTTGCCGAGCAGATCAGATGCACGACACATGCGCGGTTTTTCTCGGATTTTCATTGTTGACGAGAGGGAGAGAGAGGGAGAGACAGCTGGAATTTTTTTCAAGCGCGCAAAACCGAAGCTGTGTTTAAGATTATTTGATTGGTCTCTGTGCTGATGAAGTGACACGCGCACGTGGCTCTTCGGAGAAATCGCGTTTATTTATTTTTTTTGTTTTATTCGGTAGGGAATATATTCGGTCGTTAACGTTTGGTCGGCAGAGTAGATCTGCCGAATATACTACCGAATATTACTAGCTACGAATTCATATGCTTGCGACGGACGATTTTACTAAAAGCAAGTGCACAATAATCTTCTGAAACGAGCTGTATGGCCATATGTCGCACTGTATTTTCGGTCAGCTGATAAAGCTTCGTGTCAATGCCGTAATAGTGATAGTTTTTACACTTTGCTTATTCTTCTGAATATATTCAGATGATTTTCCGCTTATGAATAATTCATACGTAATCTTCGAAAGATTTGTGGACCATGTCATTTTATTGAATACAGTCGCTAGCAGTACATTCTCCTCGTGATATTTTATCGCAGCATATTAAATGTGGAAAAAAGTATAAAAAATCAAAGACATAGTCAAATAAAAACTTCAACGCGAACATCCTATTATAAAATGTTCTTTCCCCGTGCAGGTGGCAATCCGTACAAATCCAGTAATCTCGTTGTCACCCGTCTATAGCGATCGGGTCGCCGAGGTTCCATTATCATCCGTATCCACGCGACGCCGATTGTTACGTCTTATCTATAATAAATATTTATCTACGTCGTGTTATTTTCAAGCGAGAGTTAGCTCTTCCGACTTTTTTAATAGCTTTTCATTCCCACGCTACTGGTGAAAATAGCGACTCATAGTCACAGTTTGAAAGCTTCTATACGTACACGCATACAAGCGCACGAAGCGCAATTTCTCGTATACGTATCGAGTGTTTGTTCTTCGATTTTGTTTTTCGGTTATCTATTGTACATAGATTTACGTGCACTGGTTTATCGCGCTTTAATCTACGGTATAAAGAAAAAACTTTACCATTATATCTATGTGTATATGTTTTAATCAGTCAAACGGGAATATTACACTTTGTATGATTGGATTTATGAAAATTTTCATACGTTTGAATTATTGACGCATTTCATTCGACCTTCTAAATTCTGATCACTTACACCGAATAAAAGGGTGTTACTAAAAGTATGGTACGCGATCTTCACACATTCTGTGACGAATCGCCGATTCGATCTGCTCTTTGGGGTTATTTATAAGCAGTGGATTTTTTATGTTTGATCAATCGATGTATTGCTGTAACGAAACTTTGGATACATTTTTCTCTCTATTGTGTCGGCTAAGTAATTTACATTGCTCGCGCATTAGTCTACTTCTCGTCGATGTATATTTTCGTTGACGCGAATAAACATAACGAGGTATTTACATAAATTTACTTAAAATATCAAACCTTTGGCCTACTTACGAAGAAAAAAATGTAAATGTTTGTCTACTCTTATTAATAAAGTTATGCTTTAAAAACTACATCGACTCTTTGTTCTTATAAAATATTTTACAAATACACAAATTAAACGTAAACAAATGTCTTTGTTGTTTCGTAAACTAGCTCGCTATAAATAACATTGATAAAATAGAAAAAAGGGGACGATACGAAAAGTTACCGTATCGCAATTTTTCACATTTCCCCTCGATTTCTTCTCGCCTAAATTCGTTTGCACGACTATAACAACCCTTTACAACTTTCAAAAATTTCATACGGTCATCGACGAAAGGCGTGAAATCGATCCTGCCGATAAAAAAAATCATCGAAAATTACACGAAAGATTTGCTTTTGAGGCGTGCGTAATCGAAAAATCAAATAAAAAAGGGTAGACAGCGTGTCTGTACGTATACTCGTACCGAACAAAGGGTTCGAATTTATCGTTTAGCGCCCTCTCTCTCTCTCTCTTCCCTCTCGATGAATATTTTCGCGACTATATTCCTTTTTACAGTTAAACGAAATCATAGCTGATAACTCAATGTCATTTGCTTGCGTATTAATGTAAGTATAGTATATATATACTGTATACATTACAGTATCGAATCGCGATAAGAAAACCAGCAATGCAGCTCGCAGGCTCGGTAAGTCGCGCGACGTCGTGAGAAGTGGGTTAACATAGACGACGACGGGAGTTCATTTCCCATGTACCTGTATATGTATATATGTACTTCGCTGTATATACAAAGGTTCGTATACCTGCATAAGTATTATCCTCACGACAGTAAATACAACTAGCTCGAGGTGCAAAAAGAATCGACGACTGACGGGAGATTCGAGGTGCGCGGCATCGGTTAATATTGTTCGCGAGACGGTGCATATAATTTAGTTAGGAATACACTAAGATTATTCAGCAGCTCGAAACGATTATCCGCGAACGCGCGCCTCTCTTTTCAACTGTTTATGTATATCTCTACGTACACGCTAAATCGTGCAGGTATATTATGTATAGGTATATATACTTTGATGCGAATAGTTCACCTTTTGCGCTGCGCATTATTATGCTGATTTTAGCAGGCACAGAAACTCACGCGATGCATTTCTCAGTCTATAGTTTGCAATTGTATTATACAGAGAAATATATATATATATAGAGCGTGAAATGCAAATCTTCGTAAAAATTGGACGATCGTTTAATGACTTCGCGTCTCGAGTGTAACGTTTTTTTTTCATCTCGCTCATTAGCACGAGGCGAGCGGATCTGACGAATCGGCAGTCAATTGTTGTTATGGTAATCGTTGTGAGAGATGCAACGCGGAGAGTATATTATACACAGGGGGCAAAAGTGTGTCTTGTCCGACTTAACGATTTTCATCGAAGGAAACCAATATATACCTATATACAGCTATTGCGCTCCTATAATCGCAAGAGACGCTCTCGAGCCTTCTCTTAACTGTACCTCACTCCCTCTCTCTGTGTACTGAAATATACCTATATATACACATATATATATATACGTCCTCTCGACCGGCAGACTGACTAACTTTGTATGTACCTGTATACCTATATACACATGCGAATAAGAGAGGGAGACTTTTGTCTATAAGAACTTACCGATCGCTCGCTCCCGCTATGTTGCGCGGATGTTTTTCCGGTCCCTATATATACTACGCTGGCTTACATTCGTTATTGCAGTATATACCTTTTTTTATCCATCGTTTAGTCTTAGCTTTATGTATTGTCGTGAAAGTTGGTTAATAACTAGCTGCGTTGGAAAGTTTTAATTTACGAGGAATTTGTTGGCTGTAAACGAGCTTTTTGCTTTTCGTGCTTTCAATCCTCTGTATCCGTAGTATATATATGCACACACACACATGTATATATATATATACACATACATATACATTCGTTTACGAGCATTATTTTTCCAAGTTTTTTAAAATTCCTCGCGTGCAATTATACATGCGCAATTACAAAGACAGAAAGCGTTAGTCTGGCACTTAACATTCCGTTATTTGCTCTGTACGAAAAGATTCCAATATAGCGATCTATATAGCAATGAAAAACAATACTCTCGTTTATAGTACTCTCGTTTATATATTTCATTCATTTTCCCACTATAAATATGTACATCTGATCCTCTAAAACAATATATACATAAAAGAATCCAATTCACATAGTTCGCGCTGCCGATCCGTGTAATCTCGAAGCAATCGACTCCCTCACCCAGTAACTCCATAGCCTGACTCTCGCTCGGCTACCTACAGCTATATGCTATAGCTGCATGCATCGCAGCGTATATCTATATACACCTCTGCCTATGTATATAGATATACGCAGTATATACAGAGAAGGGATTCAGAATCGCGCTCACCGGGACACAAGGTACAAAGCTGTGTGTACCATATACCAGCCGTTCCAAATGCTCGCTCCTTCCTCCTCTTTCTCTTTCTCTCTCCCGCTCATTCCTTCCACTCCTACGGCCAAAGGCGCCCGCATACCTACCTATACCTCCCTGCGATGCGCGCCAGTGTACAGGTAGTAGTAGAGCTGAGAGTAGAGAGGCTCTAAGGCCCCGCGAGCGTTCGCGCGAGAGTCACCGGTTCCGCATAGTCCTCGTTGTTTATATACCATCGCTTAGCTGCGAAGATGATGCTCTCGAAATTTTGACGAGTAGTTCACCAAATAAGTGTGTGTTTCGGTATATATATTTATGCTCTGAAGTGCCACGGCAGGACACATCAGGAGGCTAAGTCCACCATGACGAGGTGATACGAGGCAAGTTTGCACTTTCAGAAGATCTTTGTTCGTCGGAGCGTTTCGTACGAAGGTAAGAAGCTGCAGCGGCGATTCGTTGTATATCCGCGTAATTATTGGAGAAACATGTATTTTACACATATAGGTGTGCGTAGATGTGTATAAAATATACGAAGCAATGGGGCAGAGTGTAACGGTTTTTTTCTCTCGGCTCGATTAACAGTCTCTCTTTCTCTAGGACGATGAAAGAGAGAAGTAACCCGCGAGAGAGAGAGAGAGAGAGAGAGAGAGAGAGAGAGAGAGAGAGAGAGACGAGACTAGTCGAATAACAGTTACGCGCACCGCTCTTGGAGCGTGAGTACACGCGCACGCGCCTGTGTATATATACGTCAACTCTCTTTCTTTTGCCGTGTGGCACCTTTTTTTTGTAACTGGATCTGTCCCGGTCGCGAGTCTCGCGGTCCTCTTCGACGCGTATCTCGGCCAGTTCATCGAGAAATAACAACTTCTCATCGCGACACCTTTCTCTCGATGTATACATTTCGTATCTATTCGTGCAAAATGCACTGTGTGTACATTTAGCGGGGAATCCTTGTGGAGGATATCTTTTCGGCGGTACCGCTTCCATATACCTGTGTATATTGCATATACACCTCTCTCTATATATATGACGAGTCTGTAGTGCATATAGAGCTCGATGTTTTTGCGATGGTCAGTATACAGAACACTCGGCTCTCGAACACGTTGTGGTTCGTCGGCCGAAAAGTCGTCGTGCGCTGCGCTCCGTGTGTCTTGACCTCGCCGTGAGTGCGCGCGCGCGCGCGCTCTCGGGGATTTCAATGCCTGAGCGAAGGAGTGAGAGCAAGAGAGGCGGAGAAAAAGAGAGAGACAAAGATCGGCGAACGTCTGTATATTATCCTGTGTTGTGTCTCTGCATAGGTATATATAGGCTTATTGTATACGGGGGCGGATACAGGGTTGAGATCAAAGTTTTGCGCGGTTTGTTTTTTTCAGAATTACGCGGGCTAATTTAACGATCGAGCTTTACGAGCTATTGTCAGTGAGTTTTGCCGAACAAACGTTATTGTCTTTGGATATTACTTCGCTAGGGTTTTTTTTTTAGTACGAACTTGACATTGTCAGTGTATACATTTTTTTTTCTTTTCAACTTGACATGTACTTTGCTTCACCTAAATACCTTCATTTAATGTTTTCGTAGGTATAACGAGCGAAATCATTCAATAGACACTATTGAATTTACAGTAACAGAAATGTTTTGTACAGTTTTATAACTGCAAATGGAAACTCTATCATCCGCTACGTAGTTGAGATCTTCTCGACATCGAGTTATTTTTCCGCACAACCTGTTCTGGTTAACAATGACCTCAGAATCTCTCATTCTACAACCGTGCAGTGCCTACGTGACTTTGTAGTTCGCGTTCAAACATGTATTCTCGAAAAAGTAACTGGAAAATATGTAATTCTTTTTATCTAATCCCACCTATAATTACTGCAACATTGACTGATAATAATTAAATAATATTGAGAGAACAAAAATGATAATTACAATCTCGAAACTTTTACGTCTAGGCCAAGAGGGAACTTCATCTTTATATACACATGTTTTTTCCTCACAATCTAATCGACCAATAAGTCTATTTGGAATATTTTTTGTGCTTCGTTTACTTTTTCTCTGTCTTTTTTCTATTCTTACATCATAGTGGGAAAGAAACCGCGATGCGATACAAGCCAATTTAATAATCCGATTACCGCACTCAGTTTCGAAAGTTCTTGCAACGAAAAAAGAGCCGACCATATTGTCAGTATATATATATCCCTCATATCTAAGTGTATCCATCTTCGCATTGTACTAACTATACGATTTTAAAAATACAATGCATACGTACGTATTGCATATAGTTGTAGCCGCATTCCCGATTTTACATTCTCTTTTGCGGCACCCGACGACTTGAGCACACATGTTTATATAAAGAATCGCGAATAACAGATGCGGCGACGAATATTTCCGCGAAAGCTAAATTGAAGAGGAAGAATTTTTAATTTTGCGCCGAAAAACACCTCTTCGGGGGATCTTTCACGTGCCACGAAATGACAATGTTTACTGAGACCGGTGTGCAATTACGCGAGACGCCTTTCTTTCCTTTTTATAACTTACTACCGCACATTTTTGGATTATTGTCGCGCGTGTACGTAATAACATGTATACTTCAATGGAATATCTCGTGCAATTTAATTCCAGTCCAATATAGACTGGGGAGGGTCTGAAAAGACGAAAACTTCATTACGAGGAAAGCTCGTTTAAAAATCGCATAATAGTAGTCCTTCGTTCGAGCTAAATATATACTCAATATAGTAGAGTTTGTTTACCAGTATTTATGAAAATACAGCGACGCATCGTAACAAGACACAACCCCCCCCCCCCTCTATTATTATGAACTCTTGAGAGCATAATCATCTCTGTTGAATCTACTTATTACAAACGCCAACCGCGCAAACCCTCGAACGCATATATATATATACATATAAAGCATACACATACACAATACGAAGGATTGTGTAAGCTTGGATTTTGCGCGTAAAAAAGAGTGTGTATTTGTGTGCGTGTGTGCGCGCGAGTTGGCGTAATCGCTCTCGTTATTGAAAGGCACCCGAGCAAATTGCGTTTGTCTCAGAAAGCGGCGCCGAGGCTCTCCCGGTGAGACGTGTATACACGTATTATGTATAGAAGAGATAAAAAGAGCCCGAGTAGTGCCGCGCGTGAGTTGCGGTGAAAGTTCGCTACGATATTCCATCTACGTTGAATGCAAGCGCGCAATTATATATATATATATAGCATTTTGTCTATACTCATAAAAATATTCGA
The DNA here is from genome assembly GCA_018906985.1 of Apocrypta bakeri. Lineage (NCBI taxonomy): Eukaryota > Metazoa > Arthropoda > Insecta > Hymenoptera > Pteromalidae > Apocrypta > Apocrypta bakeri. Next base: position 21,583,430 of record JACCIA010000002.1, read on the forward strand.
GTCATTGATCGATTTGGAAATGGGATCACGGAGATTTATGACCTTATCATTATTAAGTTTCGTTCGGTCGTATTATCCGAATATTTATATAGTACGATATAAATACCTTATAGCTCGCAGTACTCAAGTGGCTTGTGGTTTGCTAGACTGCGCAAGGGATACGTAGGTATATATCTATATCGATGTTATGCACGCCTTCGAAGTATATATATACGATTGAATGAATTAGAATTTAAAACGCGATTTTCTCGTAAACTCGGTTAACTGTACGGCTCATTGTGAATTTGAGATGAATGTTTAATAAGTCGATTAGGGAAAATTGATAATTTGCATCCTGCGTGACGCGTTAAAAAAAATTAGAGAATCGCGCGGCGCTTAAAATTTTACGGTATACAGCGTAGACAGACAGACAGGTATATACCGACTATTGCACTCTCCGTTGAGACTGTGTATAGGAAACGCTTACGGCTAGGTAGTAAAATCTCGCTGATTTTAATGGATCAAACGTTAAGTTTATTGCTAGTTGCGCGTTTTTTTTTCGTTTTTTTTTTAACTTCTCTGGCTCTGTAGAAACTTCTGAGAGTGCAGAAATTGATGTAATGGAGACCTGCCGCGTTAACTTCACTTCCCGATAGCATTGTGCGAAATTCGTGGATTAGGTTTCGATTCCGTTTCGTGGGGGCGTGAAAACTCGGTGCAATCATATAACCAACGGCTGTTCAGTCGTTAGTTATACGACGGTCGTTGGTATACAATTAAATGGGAGAAACTCAGCGAAACAATGTTGCATTACTGTAGATGTTAAAAATGTAGGAAGATATAAAAAATTATTATACACAAACTCTAAAGCACGAACAGACGTCAACGTCCTAAATAATTCTGACTTTCTTTCTGCGAAAAATCGATGACCGTTTATAACGGTAGCATGTATGTATATATGTGAGTGTATAAAATTACGTATCGTAAGAGATGTGCATAAAACGAGAAAAGTCACGCATATAGCCGGGATAGAAAGTGGTACACTTTTCCTTTCGATAAAGTGGAATCCTTTACATCTTCTAGGCGCAGCGAAGATGAAGAAACCGGCAACCATGCAGCTCTTCAGATTCGCGCTGCTCGTGGTGGTCTTACCGATCACCGCCTCGCAGGTGATAAACCGAGCGCCTCACTTCGTCGCCGGTGGTGATATGGCTCGATTGGCCGTATCGGAAGGTACTCAACCTGGTGCTCCGGTTTATACCTTGCAAGCCGAAGATCCTGAAGGTTCGAGGCTCCATTACTCTATCAGTGGCGAACATTTTACCGTCGATCGTGAGACCGGTGTCGTCGTGCTTAGGAAGGCACTGGATCGCGAAGCTCAGGACCTTATCGAAGTCATCATTAGCATAACCGGTAAGTTCATTTTGCCAAGGAATTTAAAGGGTGGGAGTAAATGTCGCAACATGTAGGTTGTCTAACTGTGCGGTAACGAGCCACTACCGGTCGATATTTGCGACCGTATGATCGATTATTCTGCGCGCATAATTGATCTATCGAGGGTAAATACGGGATGGTTTTTTTATTTTTATAAAGTATTATGAATTGCAGTGTTTTGCTTTGAAAGCAATAGGAGCGAGCGGAGAAAGTTTTGTTTCACGACTTTCAGTAATTTCTTCGAGTTGTTCAAGCATCGATATATATGGGATCAGTGGAGATCGATATTCTGCAAAGTTTGTAATGGAGAATAGTATTTGATTTTTTTTACTGTTACCATGTCGTCTCTCATTCAATAATTTAATAGAATATCGCATCGAATTGACCGATTTCTCAAAGCAAAAGAGCGGCTTCATCACGTCTCACTCGTTCTTCTTCCTGTCTTTATTGTAGATGAGGGCATAGCGGGTTCGGAGCCAAATACAGTATCGTTGCGACGCGAAATAGCAGTCCTCGATGAAAATGATAATGCACCAGTCTACCATGGACGACCTTATGCTGCCCGTGTACCCGAAAGCGCAAAAGTTGGAGGATTATTGTTACCACCTGGTACTATAATTGTCACCGACAGGGATGGTGGGACCAACGCTGACGTCAGGGTTAAATGTGTACCAACGAGTAGAGACGACGATTCTTGTCGTGTTTTCGATGTCTACACCGAGAAGGTACACTACTAGTGATTTTCGCATCGAATTGCATAGATCGCTATGGGGAATAGAGTTGATTTCTTTTTTTTCTGCACAGCTGGCGGAAGGAAAGTACGACGTGCAAATCACCTTAACGGAAGCCCTCGATTACGAAAGAAGAAACTCGTACCTAATAAATTTGATGGCGACCGATGGAGCCAGCGATCCGCTTAAAAGGTTACAGGCTAAAGCCACCGTTGCGGTTGATGTGCTCGATGTACAGGTAAGAATTATAGTTGCGCATTCGCGGATTCTTAGCTAATTTTTTTCCTGGGATGGTTTCATTCTTTATTTGTTCTTCGAGGAATATTTTTTTTAACACTCTAATTTTCTCCTTTATCGTGTAAATACATCAGAAAAAGTCGATTCGAATGATTGCCGTAAATCTCGATCAGCTGGTTTTCCATATACATCGCTTTTTATGGAATTAAGGTTTACGGGAGTTAGAATGTCGTATACTGAAACCGGCTTTTCGTGGTATTGACGTATTCTCGCTTTATTGCTCCGCGTTTAAACACTGAACAGTGACTTACGACCCATTACATCTGCTACTTTGTGTTTACTGTAGGATCAGCCACCGAGTTTCATTAATGCGCCGTACAGTGCGGCTTTGCCGGAAAACAGCGATGCTGAGGTAACTGTTTTGACAGTTCGTGCTAGAGACGGTGATACTGGTCAACCCAGATCATTGTTGTTGAGTCTTGAAAATGAAGACATGGGATACTTCAGACTAGAGGTATTGCAGCAGGGTGATACAACTATTGGTCGATTGATCACTACGAATATCTCATTGGACAGAGAAGATCCGAGTATTTTACAAAATGGTGGGATCTATACTTTTGAAGTGAGAGCTACTGAACTGATCAACAATGAAATACCTGCTGACACAGCTACCTCGATGGTAACGATTGTTGTTACCGATGTAGATGACATGGTACCAGAATTCAACGAAGACTACTTCAATTTGAAAATTTCAGAGGATATTGGCACTGATACTCCTTTGCCAGGTTTGATAATAAACAAAGATTAGTTTACAATATAATAATTTTGTGATTTTAAATTTAAAATTTCTTTTCGCAGGTCTCAATATGTTGGTAATTGATGACGATGTCGGTGAAAATGCAAAATACCAGCTAGAGCTAAGAGATGCACCAGATTATCCGGACATAAGTACAGCGTTCATTATTAGTCCTGAAGAAGGTCAAGGGCGAGTACCAATTGTCATTCGAGCTAGAGATTCGAGTGTCTTAGACTATGATATTCCTGGAAACAGGGAATTAGAATTTGAAGTGACTGCTTCCGTTAACGACGAAGTGGTGAGTTCGGAAAAACAATGTTTTTTGAATTTTCAGCACAGTTATTACTTTTATTATTATTCTAAAAATTAATTATATAGGCAAACAATTCCTAATTAAAGAAACTTTCTCTTATAACAAGCAATACACAAGACCTCAAGTTGCACTTGCATAACTCTATTAACATCATCGCAATTCTAGGAACTTATCCACAAAAAATCATTCTCTGCAGCTTACATAAAGCCTCTTAAATTTATCCACTCTAATCCCACAGAGAATATTACATACACAATAATCACTTGCAACTTGGTATTGTTTCCTCCAGGTGGCTTATTCCACGGTGCACATCGAGCTCGTCGACGCTAACGATCACAGTCCCGAATTTTCCCAGGCACTGTATAAGCTCACGGTTCCGGAGAACGCAGAGATCGGTCGCAAGTTCGGTGACGTTCGAGCGACTGATGCGGACAGCGATGCCTTTGGTGAACTTACCTATGTCCTACGAGGTTTTGGGGCCGACAGGTTCCGAACAGACTCCCAGAGTGGAGGGGTTTATGTGGCCAAATCATTAGATTACGAGACGCAGAAGTCGTACTCTTTGACCATGGAAGCCCGAGATGGTGGTGGCAAGATTTCGACAGTGAACGTGCTGATTGAGCTAGAGGATGTGAATGACAATGAACCTATGTTCGAACAGAAAGAATACTCGAGAATCGTGAGGGAAGGAGCAACAAGTTTTGATCCTCAGATGTTTGTGAGAGCGGCGGATGCGGATGGTCCTGACCAGGGTGATGGCAGAGTTACCTATTCCATCAGCGAACATAATAGCATGAATGATAATGTGTTCAAGGTAAATTAACCTTCTGTTCTTTTGATTCAAACTTCTTAAAGTTCTTAAATTTATTAACTCATTAAATTTCAGATTCATCCTGATACTGGAGAGCTAACGATTGTTAGTCCAGCTCGGTCAGGCGATACAGAACGTGGCATTTATGAGTTAACCATCCGCGCAACGGATTACGGTTCGCCAGCCGAATTCTCGGATGCAAAAATCTACGTTCGCGTTGGAGTTCCAGGCAATCAAAAACCAATTTTTCGGGGTAACTTCAAGTCGAATCAGCCTGGACCTAACGCGTACAGAGCTCGAATTTTGGAAAACGCGGCACCTGGCACCGAGGTTATCAGAGTCACTGCCAATGATCCGGATGGCCGAGATAGTCTGTTGCAGTATCAAATCAGATCTGGAGCAAAGGACAATTTTGTGATTAATACTGGTTCTGGAGTTATCACTGTTTCACCCGATGCCAGGTTGGATTTAGAAACTGGTGGTGATAAATACGAGGTCATAGTTTACGCTATCGATGCGGGTACTCCAATTAGGGAAACTGCAACGACTACTGTGACTGTTACTATCGTTGATGTGAACAATATGCCACCAGTATTTGCGAACTCTACTTATGTGGTTTATGTTTCCGAGAGAGCCTCCATAGGTAAATTAATATACGAATCTGCAGACGAGTAAAATATAACTTACATAAAATAATAATTATTATTTTAGGCGAAGTTGTCTTGAAAGCCGTAGCAGTGGATCCGGATGCTGATGCAGACATAGAGTACTCTATCATTGAGCCTATTCAGGCTGTCGATAAGACCGGTGTAGCTCTTAAAAACAACGTTTATGATTACAAAACCGCTTTTCGGATAAACAAGACGACAGGTGCCATATCCGTGAACCGAGCTCTCGACTACCAAACTGCTGCTGTAATTATCTTGACAGTTGAAGCTCGTGACTTAAACGCTGTGGTCGATAAAGAGAAGCAAGTGACTCGAGCAGAGGTGACTGTCTACGTCCAAGCCTATAGTGATGACAATCCGACATTCACCAATGCAGGATGGTCGGCCAATAATCCTACCATTAAGGTAACAGTACCAGAAGAACAACCGCTTGGTACTACGCTGCTCATGTTAACTGCGAAGGAACCACAAACTGGTTACGCCATTCAGCGGTTCGAACTAGTTAGAGATGACAACGACGAAGGATATGTTAATGTCGGCGTACAGAGTGGTAACGTTGTTCTGAGCAAGAGGATTGACTATGAATTTTTAGACGAAAAGGTTCGTAACATTGATAAGGTTGATTGAGAATTATTTAATTAGTAAATATTATTTTCAGCTGATTCGATTTAAAGTTAGAGCTCTGACGAGGGACTATGAAATTACTCGACGAATGTCAGAAGCTAATGTCGTTGTTAATATTCACGATATCAACGATAACAGCCCAGTGTTCACTCAAAAAGACTACAAAATTGCGGTATTAGAATCCGATAAGCCTTCGAAAGTGATATTAACCGTTAAAGCAACGGATATGGATAGCTCAAATTCAGAATTAGAAGTTAAGCGAGGATACGGGGTTGTTAGATATTCTCTAACCGGTGAAAATGCCAATTTGTTCGAAATCGAACCTGTCAACGGCACGATTCGCGTAAGTAATGTGATAAACATTTGATGATGAAGTTACGTACGAGATCATTATCGAATAAAATATGGGTTCATACCTACAGATCGCTCCAAATACAACTCTGGACAGAGAAAGACAGTCCGTCTTGCGAGTGTATGCAATCGCATCTGATATGCCCGAAGGTGGCGCTGAACAAAGGACGACTAGAGCACTGGTAACTGTTGATGTTCTCGATGTGAATGATAACTCCCCAATGTTCCCTCAAGATTCCTACACTGCAGTAATACCGGAGAACGCTCCAACCGGTATTAGTATTGTAAATATTACTGCGAGTGATCCCGATGAAGGATCTGGAGGTGTTGTCAGTTTTGACATTATCGATGAGGGCGAAGCTAGTGGTAGGATGATTATTCCATTTATTTTTTTTGTAATTTTCAAAAGGTTTAAAACATCATATATTTTACTTTTAGGTCTATTCAAAATTAATCAAACTTCGGGGGAAATAATATCGAATCGCGAATTGACCGGCAAAGGTCGAACAGAGCCATACTATATGCGTATCCGGGCACAAGATTCCGGTAATCCAGTTCTTTTTTCCGATATCAAACTAAGCCTCTACATCGGTGATGTAGTTAGCAATGACGGAGTGCCTCTTTTCATTAGACCTACTCTGGATGAGGTAGCCCAAGTTTCTGAGAACTCGACAATCGGCAGTCCAGTTTTCCAGGTTGTTGCCTCCGATCCAGATGATCCGAACCTTCCAAATGGCAAGATCACTTTTAAGTTCCTGGAAGATGGCAACTTTGGCAATGATGCCAGTGCATTTATGATTAACCAAGACTCTGGCCTTATAACTACCAAGAATCTTCTTGATCGAGAAATCAAGGATAGCTACACCTTGATTCTAGTAGCACAAGATCTGGGTGAACCACCACAGCAGGCCACGAGGATTCTGCAGGTCAAAGTCCTAGATATCGATGATCATAAACCACACTTCAAGCGCAGTTTTTACAGTCCACCACTAGAGTTCAGTGCGAAAGAAGAAACTTCAATCGGTACAAAGATCGGTACGTTACAGGCCATCGACGAGGATATTGGAGAGAACGGTATGATAAATTACGCTATTACCTACGGCAACGAAGCTGGTCTTTTTGTTGTTGAACGTCTGAGCAATAATAGCGCTATCATCAAGTCTACCAAGAGATTGGACAGAGAAACAGCGGAGAAACACCTTTTAACTATCAAATGCTTCAAGTATTCGACAACTTACTCGGATACTGTACCTAAACCGTATAATAGACAAGATCCCACTGAGCGACAGGTACTTATCAAAATCGTAGACATTGACGACAACCGACCAAGATTCAAAAAAGAGAATTTCACGATAGGTGTCAGACTAAACGTCCCTATTGATACAAGTCTTATAACACTGGAAGCGCAGGACATTGATTCCGATGCTCTACCCATAAATTACAACATGGGCCAAGTATCATTTGTATCTCTGGTCGATCACTCGATGTCAAAACGCTCCGTGCCACCACCTATTGCATTAAATGAAAAAACAGGAGAGATCAGAACAACGAACTCATTAACAAGTTATTCTGATGGTTACATGGAGATCCCTATCTCGGCAAACAATTCTCTTGTTCCCGGCCGAGAGACGAACGTCACGCTCAGGATATTCCTGCTTCGCGATCGCGACATGCTGAAGTTCGTGTTCTCCAAGCCTCCAACAGAAGTGCGAAAGAAACTGGAAGACTTTGAGCGAGCTGTCCAACGAGCCCTTCTGCTTCCCGTTTCCGTTAACGTTTACGATACGCAGTTCTATGCGAAAGAGGACAACTCACTGGACTTCTCTTCCACGAGCTCGTGCTTCCAGATGGTCGGTCGTGAGTCTTACAGCCTCCAAGAAATGAAAGCTCTACTTACCGATCAGAAGAACGACGAACTCAAAAAGGTTTATAAAGACTTTCACGTGGAGAAGGTGCAGAATTGTGCGGCGACTGTCGCCAGGGCTGATGCCTCCGTTACCCAGATGTGGGTCCTAGCCATTGCTACGCTCCTCGGTGTTGCCGCTATAGCCTCCAGCTGTACCATTTGCTGCATGCACTCTAAGTAAGTTTATTAGAAAGTTTATTTCGTGTCCGTCGCATACGCAGCCTCGAGCGTTTTTCGCATACGTAATGACACGTGGCCTTTGTCATCCGTGTAAATATGATATAAGAATTTTTTGCATTCAACGGTAGTTGAATTATTCATGATTTTCATCGATTACAGATACAAAAAGCAAGCGAGACACGCTCGTCTGCGCGACCAACCACGGCCCACTCTCAGCTACGTGTCTTCGGGTCCAGGAATGATCAGCTCTGGATCTCACACTACTTTGGGACCTGGCACAATGGTCTCAATCGGCCCTCCTCATCATGATGGACCCTACGAGTGGGGCAACACGACTCTCTATCATCCCAGTACACTCTCGAGATCGTAGTTTTTGCCTCGATCTATTGAAAAGTATGCTCTTCGAGATGTCAACTGAACCGATGCGCTTGAGGTACCAAGCAATATGAGTGCACGGCAATACAGACTGTTCACTGGCGAATAAGCCATGGTGCTAGTGTGGAAAAAAAGTTACTAAAAGATTACACGGTGAATTATTGAGGATTATAAGTGGTGTATATTTATTTCATGTATAAATACGTAAACTGCGTTAAATCGTAGATGTCTTCCGACTTTTAATTGAATAGTAGTTGATGACGATGATGATATCACGTCATGTTGTGTATAAAAGGATAAATCAAAAGTACGAAAGGATATGTACGATATATTATTATTTTTTATTTGTGAAATACAAAAGTTTTATTACTACATACAGTCTTTTTTACGATCAAATACTTTTCGAGCTTTAATTATGACATAACTTTAATCCGTAGCGATGAGACTATCGGCAAATTGTTGAAATCCTTCGAAGGTGTCGATGTCTCTAAACGTGGAACTTTCATTGACCGCACTGACTGCTTTCTCTGTAGTAGTAGTAATAGCTGCGGTAGTAGTAGTTTCCGTTATAATCGTTGTCGCCATCGTGGTTTCGCAATTTTCTTTACAATCGCTGGAGCGCGTAGTCGTTGTGGCTACCAATTTTTCAGTTTGCACATCGTCAATAGCCTTGTCCAGTGGCTCTTCCTTAGCGAGTGCCGCTTCTTCGTATCTAACTTTTGACGAGCTTTCGAGATACTTATCCTCGTCCAATTTTGTTTCCTCTAAGGCTGCGTGAGCTGTCAGGTGTTTTGTGATGGCTTCGAGAGGATGAATCCACCTGTCCATCATCTGATTTCTCTCCACTACAGTTTGAGATCGTTCTATAACGTCGTTTCTGAAAAAACCGCGTGGGTCCATCCAAATATATATATATATATATATTCATGAATCAAATCTCTTGAAATGAGATAGTAATATTCGCTAGAGTTGTCTCTATATGGTAAAGAAGGCTGAATTTTTTACATTAAAAAAGTTTGTTATTTATAAGTCAGTTCGTAGTATGTCAAAAGTAACTTTGTTGCTGTACGCGGGTGAGCAATGTAGTCTCCTTTCGGAAATTCTTTCGCCATGGGGGAATTGTTCGTCATCCCCTCATTAATTATTATTATAATATATACACTGTGCGCTGCACAAGCCGTCACGCTGACTCGTTTCTTTTCTCTTTTCAGCTCCAACATAATATTTTTTCTCCTTTCTTCTCGACTCTAATGACATCAGCATGTTAGATATGGTTACGTATAGATACAATCTTTTATTTAAAAAAAAGCATCTCAGATACAATCCCAAGAAGCTGATTATGACAAATGAAGTCGATCACCGCTCAGGTATGAAAGGACGAAGTCAGTCTCGTTATTTTTTCTTTCTTTTTTTAATATTTCGAATTTCGAAACGTCAAATGATACGTCGTGCACAATCGTGTGCAACTTGAACTTACACGATGTCGTGCGCACAGCTGTAAGAGAGCATCAGTGAAGGTACGCGAAAAGACGAAGAAAAAGAGATGACCAAAGTTTACGGCCTCGATGCGCACTGACATTTTTTTCTCAAAGTACTGTATTTATATACCTGCAGGTGCAGTGTGTACGAATGTATATATGTATATGCATGGGACGTTTTTGCTCGAGTCGACTTTGAATGTAAAGAGTCACGAGTGAAAGTAAATCCCGACGTAAACCTGAGTTCGAAGATGTTCAATGGTCGTCGCATAGGCTCAAAAAGGTGATAGACCGAGTAGCGTAATCGGATTCTACATCTGTAAAGGATTTTATACGCGAGTGCAGTGCAGTAATCAAGAGACGAAAGAGATAGAACGAGTATACATGGGCGTGTATGTACAATTTACCTCGTTAATTTGTTCTTTCTCTTTGGATAGAGATTCAAGTGGAGTATCATTTGATGCTTCTCTTCTTCCTCCGACATCTGTTGATAATTTTGAATCACTATTGGACCTGTTGGTGATTGGTTCTGCGTACCGTAAACTTTTGGAAATCTTGAGTAATGAGGAGATAAAGGTAATTTTTTTGTATCGTTATCATCTATTATCGTCCCTGGCTTCGCTCTCGATGATTTCTTAGTTTGCTCCGCTGCTTCGGTGATCGGATATATGTCAAGCATCACGCTGAAAGGCTTCGGTTTGCGTTTCTTGCCGTAATTTGCGTTGTAAGAGCCACTACTCTCGTATTGACTTTCTTGATAGATCGGGTATTTGACGGTATTCGGTCGTTGAGAGTAATAGTCATAGTATGAATTGTATCTCTGCATCCCTGTAGGTGAAAATCTGTAAACGATGATTTTACGCGGGTGAGTTGCTTAACGCGTTTAATGATTAATTAAGGCGTATAAATGCTTGCATGATATTAGACGTACCTGAAATTAGACGTCGCCAGAAGATTCACATCTGCTGGATGCTTGGGTTTGTATTGGTATAACGGATCGCCATTCAGCGCAATTGCGAACGGCGGAGTCTCGTGATTTTCTAATCTGTCACTTGTCAATGCTACTTCGCCGATGTCCATGTGTGAAGTATCATATTTCTTCGGATTCACATAGATTCCTGTGAACTTGATACCGCGATTTAATGTTTCTGGGTCATTGGTCAGATACTTGATGATATCTTGGATATTACGAGAAGCTTGAGGATATCGATACTGCGATAGTTGTGGATACTTCTGGCGTTTGAAGGACGAAGGATGCGGACCTTTCAGTTCAAAACGGAATGGTGATGCGCGTTCGCTGTCATCGGAAATAATTGGAACTTCTTCAAAAGAATCTTCCGGTTCGGGTAACTTCAGTTTATTCCTGAACAAAATAACAATTTCTAAATACTATTTTTCACGTTATTATTACGATCAATTAGATGGTTCTTACCCCAAACGATAAATTATCGCATGATTGTCCGTAATGTGTTTCTCCAAATGCAGTTGCTTTTCCTCGTCTTGTTGTCTCCTGTTAAGCAAACTATTCCTTAACTTAAAATTTTTCAAATTTTGAGTTCTCGGTTCCAGTTCATCTATCGTTGTTGTAGCCATTCTTTGAGTTCGCGTCTCTTTGTCCTCGTTTTGGTCCTCATCCTTGTATTCGGTAATTTGATCGACATCCGATCTGTCTTCTAAAATTGGTATTGTCGTCTGACTGGTGTTTAAGACATAAATTGTTGGAGTAACCGTTATAGTTGATTTTTTATTAGCAATATTCTGCTGCTGTTGTTGTTTTCTCAGATTATTCTGTAGAATGTAGATATGCTTGGTTTCCTGACTGACTTTGCTGCTTATGGATGCACTTGAGGCAAAGTCGTACAAAAATATACCGATCTGAAACCACGAGTTTCATATTAAATACTGAAATAAAAGAGTTATCTCGACACAAGAGTAACTTCTAGGATAACAGCTAATGAAGACGTTGGAAATAATGTTAATTGTTTGGATAACGATGTGAGATACATATTCTTACTCCTACATAACATTCGACAATTAGCTTTTGAAGACAAGTCGCGGGAAGAACTTTCGTTTTCAGTGGTTGATGTAGAGCGATTCTCACGAGATGAAGATTATATTTAGAGTTCCTGCTTTTCTACATATGAATGCATTTAATTGGCAGAAATTGCACATTCTCTTATGAATTCGACAATATGTAATTGGATCGTATACATCATTAGTATATCAATTGAAATGCAAATTCCTGAATTCAAAATTTAAAATATTTATAACAATACAGTTATAATTTACACTTATTCTAATAGTAGAAGATAGTTTTACCTTCAATTTCAAAGCTCTTGCTCTTGTATAAGTCGCTTCGGTAGCTACTTATAATAGAAAGTTGTAAATTCACTCACCGTAGGATTCAAAGTCAACCAATCGATAGATTAAGCTCAAATTTGGTAGTAATACTCCCTAATATACTTCTTTCAGTATGAATCTAGGGGTTTTGAATTGAATGATTGGAAGAAATTTGGCATTCTAAAATGTTTCTTTTTATTAATTGGTTAACAATCGAGTTTTTTATTTTTAATAATTGTTTTGTACATTTAATTGTTAATCCCTACATTCATATTGAAAGGACTACTACTACTTTATTGTAGAGTTTAACTACAAATTTTGAGCTCAATCCAGGCATTGGTTGACTTTGAATCCTTAGGCAATTTTCATTCCCTATTGCAACTAGCTATCCCAGACACTTATAAAAGAGCTAGAGCTTTAAAATTGAAGGTAAAACTTATCTTCTCTTATTAAAATAAGTGTAGATTATCGCAAAAATTGCATCGTAATAAATATTTAAAATTTTGAATGTAGTAATTTGCATTTCAAAGGTGTCTTGCCCCCTTAACGCGTTTTCTTTAGAAAATTTAAAAAAGTGAAAACTTTCATTATTTATATAAGTTCATCTCTATACAACCTTAAGGTGGATTTGAAAACTTTTTACAGAGACAATGTTCATAAGATACGGAGAATTTTTACACGTAGGCGTTAAGCATACAACTGCGTAAGTTCACGGTCGATGCGCATCGTAATCACGTACTTAAGATAATTTTTAAAGATGCGATTCGAATTGTCGAATATATTATGCAGTCATTCGGCCTAATTTCTAATAGCTGTAAATAGAATAATGTAAGAGTTAATAAAGGAAGTAGCGATATAACGACGGTGTATATAAGTGAAAAACGGGCATTTGAAAAGTCGATGGAAGTGAAGAATCTTTGGTCTGTACTGCCACCCGTTTGCCGCTTGGCCCGTCATGCATACGAGTGAAGCGAGCCGTAGACTGTGCAGCTCTGTATGTCGTGCTTATAGTGAAAAGTGCCAGCTCTTTAACGTGTACAAGACTTCTAGCATTGCAGCGCGCATCTATTGTAGAAAATTTTGTAAAAGGCTTGTTAGTAGAGATTCTGTGAATCTAACGACTGCCAGGCAAGTTTTACGAAATTTCACGAACGTAAATCAATTTTAATTCGTGCTATTTTGCGTATAGATATAATCTACGAATCTACAGAAAATTGTTTGCACATATTGTATTTGAAAACGCAATGAATAATTGAATATTCGTGAGTATACTATATAAGTTATTCCAATAGAAAAGATACTGTTTTCGACTTACCAATATTACTGAAACTACAACCATAATTACAACGGCGACTTTTCGAACACTAGCACCGTAAGTATTTGTATTGTAGAGATCGCTATGATCAGAATAAAGTCCTAACTCCGATGTGCTGATGTGAGATCTTCGACCAGTATTGAACATATCTTTTGCGGCTTCGTGTCGATCTCCTTCCTTGAAAATTCACGCACATATCGTATTTTCAATATCTCAGATTTAAGCAATCTTTTAATTTTAATTACAAATCACCCTTACCATTTACACTGCGCGTAGTATTCACATTATATGGAAAAACAATCTAACCATCAAAATTGAGAAATTCGAAACTCTGACTTTAGTACATTTTTCTTGCGATGGTGCCTTTTCGGTGCAACTTCTAAGACTAAGGAGTTACATTTCACGCTGAGAGTTTTCACTAACAAACCCGCAATTGTGAAGATGCAAGGCGGTAAAAGATTTTCTTTGTCGGAGATGGAGGAGGATCGAAATGGAAGGAGAAGTCTGAGAGTTCTGGACTACTTACTGCCAAGCATATGTAGCAGATTTCATGATGTGCTTCTCACTCGAAAATTGCGGAGAGTGTAAAACACTGCTCGGGATATGGGTCTTCGTTTAATTAATGCCGCGACAATTACCAAGCAGAAACTGTACATGAATTTCGATTTGTGCTATGATGTTAAAATATATTTATAAGTTAACGAGACAATGATTTTTGGTAATTCTATTTAACAGCATATTTGATTATAATGAAGATATATATATACAATGAACCGATATTTATAATAATGAAGTACAATTGAGCAAATGACAATTTAAGTATAAATGAGTTATTCTCTGGCAAATGCACCCGTTAAAAATTTTTTCTTCGTTCAAATATTATAATCTTTTATTTGGTACTGTATATACCTTGATGAATTTTTCAGATTTTTTATGAAGGTTTCCAAGAAATGCTAACATTTCAGGGAAACATTTTTCACTAAATACACAAAAGAGACTTTTTGTCTAAAATAATTTAAACTTGACGATTTCGATACGGTGCCAACCAAAAAATTAAAAATATTTTGAAGATGAAAAAATTTTGATCGGTCAATCTGTAAGAGATGGACTAATACTTAAATTGCTATTTGCTCAATTGTACTTCATTATCATAAATATCGCTTTATTTGACTATATTTTCATTATCATATATTAGTTTAGTAACGAGAATATGATTTGTTAAAAGCGTAAAAAAATAAAATCATCGAGTTTTTTTAGTAAAAAATATTTCTGTTTTATTTTCATAAACCGTTTGCAGGTTTCAATTATGTTTACAACTTTTTTTTTATTGCGTCGACTAATTTTTGAAATCACAGTACTCATATGTACAAGAGCTACTATGGTCATTTACATGTAATAAGAGATATATATTATTTCTCCTATTCTCGTCGACTACGTATTCGTTTCAACATTTTTACATAACTTACGTTGGTATAATTTTTTACAAAATAGAAAATTTTCATCACCAGACAATCAATTCACTTATAAAGTGCATAAAGACATAACAGTGATGGCGCAAATACATCAAAATAAAAAGGGATTAGCGCCTGCGAAAATCGAAAGATATTTCTGGGATTGGATAGTTGTATCCCTCGTAAGGTCTGGGGGTACTTGGTGGTAGAGTTGGTATTGGAGCTGGTTTACCAGTTAGTGGTTTGCTAGTAGTTGTACTAGGAGTAATTTTATAGACTGGGGATGGTGGAGGAGGAGCAGTTACAGTAACTAAAGTTGGTTTTGCAGAAGAAGGCGGAAGGTAAGGTGGTGGTCTGGTTGGAGGTGGAGTTGGTGGTAAGTAGTTGGAAGATGCTTTTGGTGGTGGCGATGGTCGCCTTGTCGGTGGTGGTGGGGGAGGTCTGGTTGAAGGTGGCGATGGCGGTAGGTAGCTAGATGAAGCTGTTGGTGGTGGAGTTGGTGGTGGAGGAGGCCTGGTTGGCGGTGGTGATGGTCGTCTGGTAGGTGGCGATGGCGGCAAGTAGCTAGATGAACCTGTTGGTGGTGGAGTTGGTGATGGAGGAGGCCTGGTTGGCGGTGGTGCTGGTCGTCTGGTTGGTGGTGACGGAGGAAGGTAAGTTGAGGGTTGAAGTGGAGGACGAGTAGATAATGGTGGTGGTGGTCTAGTTACAGGTGGTGGTGGTGGTCTAGTTACAGGTGGTGGTGGTGGTCTAGTTACAGTTGGTGATGGTGGTAAGTAACTGGACGATGTTGTTGGTGGTGGCGATGGTCGCTTGGTTGTTGGCGACGGTCGCCTGGTTGGTGGTGCTGGAGGAAGGTAAGTTGAAGGTTGTGGCGGAGGACGAGTCGGTGGTGGTGATGGCCGCCTAGTTGGTGGCGCTGGAGGAAGGTAAGTTGAGGGTTGTAGCGGAGGACGAGTTGGTGGTGGTGATGGTCGTCTTGTCGGTGGCGGTGGAGGGGGCCTGGTTGAAGGTGGCGATGGTGGTAAGTAGCTGGATGATGCTGTTGGTGGTGGCGATGGTCGCCTTGTCGGTGGTGGTGGGGGAGGCCTGGTTGAAGGTGGCGATGGTGGTAGGTAGCTAGATGAAGCTGTTGAAGGTAATGGAGGAGGTCTGGTTGGCGGTGGTGCTGGTCGTCTGGTTGGTGGCGATGGTGGTAGGTAGCTAGATGAAGCTGTTGGTGGTGATGGAGGAGGTCTCGTTGGCGGTGGTGCTGGTCGTCTGGTTGGTGGCGACGGAGGAAGGTAAGTTGAGGGTTGAGGTGGAGGACGAGTAGGTGGTGGTGGTGGTGGCCTAGTTACTGGTGGCGATGGTGGCAAATATGTTGATGGTGCAGTTGGTGGCGGTGGTGTAGGTGTCTGTGGTACTGGAGATGGTGGGAAAGGTTTTTCTGGTTTGGGATATGTGTACCCTTGGAAAGGCGATTGTGGTTTGGGAGTGACCGGAGGAGGAATATATTGTGGAGCCTTTGGCTTCTGAGTTACTGGAGCTACGTAAGAAGGTTGTGGTTTTTGTGTTACAGGAGCTACATACGATTGCTGTGGCTTCTGCGTTACGGGTGGTACGTATACATTCTGCGGCCTTTGTGTTACAGGAGCTACATACGATTGCTGTGGCTTCTGCGTTATGGGTGGTACGTATGCATTCTGCGGCCTTTGTGTTACAGGAGCTACATACGATTGCTGTGGCTTCTGCGTTACGGGTGGCACATATGCATTTTGTGGCCTCTGTGTTACTGGTGGCACGTATGCATTCTGTGGCCTTTGCGTTACAGGAGCTACATACGGTTGCTGTGGCTTCTGAGTTACGGGTGGCACGTATGAATTTTGTGGCCTTTGTGTTACAGGAGCTACATACGATTGCTGTGGCTTCTGCGTTACGGGTGGCACGTATGCATTTTGTGGCCTCTGTGTTACAGGTGGGACGTATGCATTCTGTGGCCTTTGCGTTACAGGAGCTACATACGGTTGCTGTGGCTTCTGAGTTACGGGTGGCACGTATGCATTTTGTGGCCTTTGTGTTACAGGAGCTACATACGATTGCTGTGGCTTCTGCGTTACGGGTGGCACGTATGCATTTTGTGGCCTCTGTGTTACAGGTGGGACGTATGCATTCTGTGGCCTCTGTGTTACAGGAGCTACATACGATTGCTGTGGCTTCTGCGTTACGGGTGGCACGTATGCATTCAGCGGTCTTTGTGTTGATGTTCTTTGTGGTAGATCAAATGATGGTGAAGGTTGAGGATAGCTGTATCCTGGGGTCTTCGGTGCTGGAGTTGTAGTTGGTTTAGGTTGAGCAGGTGATGTTCTCTGTGGCACATTGAATGCGGAGGATGGCTGAGGATAGCTGTGTCCTGGGGTCTTCGGTGCTGGAGTTGTAGTTGGTTTAGGTAGAGCAGGTGGCGTTCTCTGTGGCACATTGAATGCGGGGGATGGCTGAGGATAACTGTATCCTGGGGTCTTCGGTGCTGGAGTTGTGGCTGGTTTAGGTTGAGCCGGTGGCGTTCTTTGCGGTACATTGAATGCAGGTGAAGGCTGAGGATAGCTATATCCTGGGGTTTTCGGTGCTGGAGTTGTGGTTGGTTTAGGTTGAGCCGGTGGCGTTCTCTGTGGCACATTGAATGCGGGGGATGGCTGAGGATAACTGTATCCTGGGGTCTTCGGTGCTGGAGTTGTGGTTGGTTTAGGTTGAGCCGGTGGCGTTCTCTGTGGCACATTGAATGCGGGCGATGGCTGAGGATAACTATATCCTGGGGTCTCCGGTGCTGGAGTTGTGGTTGGTTTAGGTTGAGCCGGTGGAGTTCTCTGTGGAACATTGAATGCGGGGGATGGCTGAGGATAACTGTATTCTGGGGTCGCCGGTGCTGGAGTTGTGCTTGGCTGAGGTTGAGCCGGTGGTGTTCTTTGCGGTACATTGAATGCAGGTGAAGGCTGAGGATAGCTGTATCCTGGGGTCTTCGGTGCTGCAGTTGTAGTTGGCTTAGGTGGAGCAGGTCGTGTTCTTTGCGGCACATTGAATGCGGGTGAAGGCTGAGGATAACTATATCCTGGGGTCTTCGGTGCTACAGTTGTGGTTGGCTTAGGTGGAGCGGGTCGTGTTCTTTGCGGCACATTGAATGCGGGTGAAGGCTGAGGATAACTGTATCCTGGAGTCTTCGGTGCAGGAGTTGATGTGGGTCTAGGTCTCTCATATTTGGGATACTCATTAGACTCTACTGTGTTTAATGGCGGTGAAGTAGGTCTTGGTTGAGGTCGAGGTGCAGGCGGTTGCGGTTTCCTAAAATTTAATATGATATTATAAATTTAATATTTAGTTGGCTGTAATTGAATATATTTTTTTTCAAGAACTACTTACGGTGGAAAAGTAAACGGTTGGCTTGGAGGAGCGTAATCATAACCTTCAAATGCTCCTGAGCCGATTTTGGGAGCATTGCCAATAGCTCTAACATTTCTTTCACCTGCAGAGCAGGAAGCGATAACTGCCACTAACGTGGCAGTCCACAAGAGCTTAAACTGCTGAAAACAAAATTTGTTTCTATTAGTATGAAAGGTAATTAATAAAATAAATGTGAAAATAAAAACTGAAGTTTATTAATTTATATTTGTGAACACGTAAATGGTACTTAATAGTTTGAAAACTATTAAGTACCAACAATGCTAAAGTTAACAGTATCACATAAAATAGTTATGAGATCTCATAAAACTGTTTTATATTACACTTGATGTTCAATATTATTGTTTAATATATTTGCATTATATATCATAAAATATTATACGTCATTAAATTTTAAATCGAGAATAATAAGTCGTTCATTTAGTCCGCCAAACTTATTTTTCACTATCTGAAATAAGCGAGAATGAAAATAAATGTAAATCTTTTAATTAAATCGCATGACCTTGAATTTTTGCATTTTTTCATGCACACCTCTTTTACTAGAAATGTTTTCATCAGAAAAATGTTCAAGTTATGTGATAATAAATATAGTCTATCAATCGAATACTGAGCATATATAAGTAAAGCTTCTTACACAATATAGTTACAACGCTTTAAATTCCTGCGAGTAATGATAGTCACTGACATTCACTGCAACAACGTTTTCAATGAATATCCAATATTCATTAATATATACACTCGTTTGATGCAGAAATATGTTAATGATTCTTTCAAATCAGTTTTCATGAAAGAATCGTCGAATAGAAAATAAATTTAAAGGAGCGAAAGAGAAAGTTGGAAAGCCTTACGCGTATATTTGTAAAAAGAACTTGTCTTATAATTGTTTGCCCGTAAAGCGGAACAATGTCACCGTATATAGAAAATGCGCTCGCTAAACTTAACGTGCACACTGGTCGACACACTGAACTGCCTTTTCTTATTC
The DNA here is from genome assembly GCA_018906985.1 of Apocrypta bakeri. NCBI lineage: Eukaryota > Metazoa > Arthropoda > Insecta > Hymenoptera > Pteromalidae > Apocrypta > Apocrypta bakeri. The sequence continues at coordinate 21,602,833 of JACCIA010000002.1, forward strand.
ATCATGAAAGTAAAGCTAGCGTTCATTCGAGATAACGATGCAAATTCTATTCTCTAATATCCGTATTATTTGAATATTTTGTATTAATAATTATGCACACGCTTTATTTTTTGTGTTCCGTTTACGTTGAGTCGCTTTTTTATCGTTCTGTTGACTGATCTGATTGTGTAACTGTACACCCACAGTCATCCCTCCGCTACGCATTAACTTTATCCTAATAGAAGATACGAAAAGAGAGTCAGAAAAAATTAAAGACATATTTAATTTAATGGTCTTGCGAAAGGCACGGGTCATCTTCAATTTGCCGACCAATCCTACCTCGGGTTCTGTCTTGCATAATCGATGTTCCATTCGGCGATTAATAATAATGCCAAAGCGCTCGACGCCCGCCTTAGGAATCCTTCTAGCGAGGGCGTAATTAAGATGTTGGAAAAAGTGAAAAAGACTTTTATCCACATTAACAGCAACTATTCGCTCGCTTAGAACTATATTCTCAGTAATGCATGTTTAATTGAGAATTACCATGTATAAGATCCCGTCTTAATAAAGTAGACTCAAAACGGTCAATACGATATTTATAAATGGATTAAAAAAACATAAATTAAGTTTGCGTATATTATCTTATCATTGTGAGATACCTTTCCCTTTCAAGGCTGACTAATAAGATATTACGGCATAAGAGTAGATGCAAATGATGAATCGCGTCGAGGCAATAAACCTTAACGGTAGAATTTGCTGCGGGAGGCATTGGGAGGATACCTAGGAATGACTATATACGTGCCCAACACAATCTTCGAGAAATTGAAAGTTGTTTCTACTATTTTCTGGAAAAAAAAACTCTTACCTACCCAATAACTAACCGCATTGACCTTCGTCGCATCGCTTTATACGCGCGCGTGACTCGCGTGTGACGCATTTCAGTCGAATCTATGATTTTACGATATACCGATGCTGGGAAAAAACAAAGATACGATATAAAAATCCATGACGTGATCTACTATCCACGACGATTAGTAAAAAGAGCCGAAAGATCAAATAAGTTTTTTTCCAATCGATTTAAAGACTTACTTAATCTCGGTTATTCTTGAATCGATGTAAATCACTGTAAAATGCATAATGCATTAGATTACATACTCTTATTATGGATTACACGTTGAATCATCGGTTCAAAGGTTATTGCACGCGATTAGAACTAAATGAAAGCGTTTGCATGAGGTCGCGAATGTCGCTAAAGTATATGGCTTTTGTAAAGATCGATTATCTCGATGAAGCGTAATGAATTGACGATGAATCTTTCCGCGTGCACTCGTTAATGTCACTTTTAACTTGACAATTTTTTTCTCATGACAGCCTCAACTGTTTTAATCGCACGTAGCTTTTTTGTCCGTCGCGACAATCGCGAGTGATGTACAACAGCGTTATGAAATATGAAGCATAATGGCAAAGACGAGAGGATATTTGAGTTTTTTAACAGCAACAAGTAAAAATCAATTGATGCATACGCCGCTAGGCAAATTATTATGCAATAATCTTGATAAACGTGTCGTTAAATTTAATGTTTATACGGAAAATTACGAATGCGGCGCCTTCGAACGTACGCTATGCGTGTAATTTTCATTCTATCAATTCGCGAAGACAGTTCTTTTTAACGCGACGACGCGCATGTGAGTGTAAAACGGGTATTTTCTTCTTTCATCCTATATCTTTAAAGAGGTATTGAGTTTGTAGTGTTTGATATTTAAATAACTTGGAATCTCTATAGTGCATAGTTATCGTGCGTTCATTGACAGTAGCTAATGCTCGTTATGTCACCGAGACATCGGTAAATCAGTAATTTGTTTGATTTTCAATTTTGCTTTCTTTAGGTGAAAAATTTGGCGATCGTGTAATTTTGACCTATATGAAACGAAGCGATAGCGGCTAAACGTTTAATTGATCAATTTTATTTCTGTGCAACCGATTTGACGTCTTAGCTTAGAGTTTACGTAATCGAAGAGTGACCTTTCACCGAAGACGAATCTTAGAGCTGTAATAGGTGTCCTGAGCCACACGAACGTCTTAAATTTGGAATTTCGCAAGTCGTTAAGGAATTAATTATCCGTGTAGCGGGCAATTTATGAGTTATATTTTATAACAACGTATATATATATACACGATTTAATGCGTGCAGCTTTGGTCAATGCGTGAAATAATGTTTCGTTACAGTATGACTACGTGTAATCACTCAATTTGTCTTTATCGAATTTTCTATTTGGTAATTGTGAAATCACAAAATGTCATTACATTCTAGAAATATGAGATTATTAGAGGTAAAGGCTTGAGGCCAAGTTTTAATTTGGTGACCCAATAATTCTTTGATAATTATCTCGTACGTCAAAACAAATTATAGAAATAATGAAACTACATTTACTATAATTACTCGTTTAAAAAAATTTCATTCGCTTCGCTATTTTTTTAATGTTTTTAGTATAATAATTACGAAATAGCTAACATAGTAACTTTACTATAGTTCTACTTACGTTTCTCATCAACGACAATTTCCCCTTTGAACGTACCCAGTAGGGTATTGAGTGTTAGTAAGAATCGATGTTCGAAAATGGTCTTTGTCAGTGTAGGTGGTATAAATCGGAGTCACGCAATACAGCGAATGCTATTGGCATTATATCACCTCTAAACGCCTGACCGTAACTGCCTCTTTCTACTAGCCGCAATTATTTACAATGTAATAGTGAGTTAATTATACAATCGAACGACGCACTGAAATGAGCTTTTGGTATTCTTCTTAATTGGTATATCGAGAACTTTTCAGCAGAAGAGTAACAGTTTCGTTGTAGTCTTGGTAAGATATTACGATCGCTAATGCTATAACCAAAGCAATAATCTTGAACGACGAATAACAAATCCACGTGAGCAGCAGAAAATTACAGAGAAAACAACACAGTAAAATGAACTGTTCCATATTTGTCGATTTTTGACCGATCTAAACGAAATATCTTCGCCGAACTCATCCGCATAAGCGGCAATGAATTAACGAATCGAAAAACAGGTCGTAGTGTGCCAAGGAAGATTTCGTATACAAATAACCGGCATCAAGTTTTCAACGTAGTTTGAGGCATACTGTAAACTCTCTATATCTCGCGAACGAGAAATACAGGCGTGGATCGAAAATCTAACACTAATAAAAGTGCGAAAGCACGTTACGAAATCGCATTGCTACATAATCGAATCGAAAGCGTCGTCCTTTGAATCCTGTATAAAACACAAAATTTGTCACTGTTTTTATTTTTTTATTTTCTCATTGTATATGTATAGTTTCGACAGCATCAGGATCGGGAGCACTGTTACGTTATCAACGCGACACTATTATAGACAAGCAGATCAATGAGAAACGCTGCGCACGATCGAACGAAGGGGGTGAATTGTCAGCTCCGATCTTCGACAAGTAGAAGAAGAAGAAGAAGTAGAATCAGGAGTCGAGAGAGCCACTCATCTACTTACCATCGTTTTTGCGTTCGATCACTGACTTGCGGATGCACTGGTCGCGATTACTCTCGTTACATCCACTGTTTCGCGAACGGAATTTCAGCTCTGTGATAACTTCGACTTTTTTCTATTCTAACAACAACACCACATGTCTCGCGGGGCTCGGGTGAGTCCCGTGAGTTAACTTCTCCGATGAACCGGCACGATGGAGCATTTATAGGATTCTCGCGAAGCTTCTCGGACGGGAGTGGGGTGAACGGCAGTAGTAGTAGTAGTAGTAGGTAATATAGTCTCCCATGGGTCCACACTATGCAGACGACGACGCCTCGCGCGGATGCTGTAATTCTCGGCGGCGCCTCTGCCGTCCGTACGTACGAGCGAGAGGAGAGATGAATTCAAGACGAGTGTTAGACTGTATTTGTATGTGTGAGAGTGTGCGTTTGCAGAAGAGAAGGAGGAGAAAGAAGGTGAGAGTGACCATCGCGAGACGACGAGAAGGACGGAAGATCATCGTGCGAGTGAGCGCGCGCCATTCGATCGGCTCAGGTCGCTCCGCCTTTGTAGATATTGATATGAGTTTCTGTCGATATTACTGATACGTGCCGCTCATCGGCTCTCTTCCTGTCTCTCTTTACTTAAGTGCATAACGGGTGCATTTAATTTCGGGTGGAGGCAAGCGCTATAAATTAGAAGAGATATGGGGATTTTTTTTGTTATTTTTTAATACCCATAATATCGTTGGAGGATTTTAATTTATGCATTGAAATGGTGTATTTTATTGTTGCTAATATACCGTGCTATGGGTTGTTCTGATACATAAATTAAAAGCACACGCATTCGATTCGTTTGACGAAGAATTGTGCAACACAGTCGGGCATAGACAGCTTCTGCCTACGATTTAGCATAAAATTCGAATCCGAATTGAAAAACCGAAAAAAATTCCAAAGTCCGAATTTTTACATATCGGTATAGATAGTGCAGATGTTCGTCCTTGACGACGCAATTTGGTGCTTTGATTTTTAATAGATATTCGTCTGAAAAGTTAAATTTTAGTCGCCACAGCCGTCTAAATTATAATGACTTACAATTTATACTAATTTCTCTTAAAAATAGCATATATACTTTCAAAGTTTTTAACATAACAGGCTTTTCATAATTTATATACGTTATTTTTAATACATTTTCCATTGACTTCGTTCTTTACAAGTATTATGACAGTAACTGATTAAAATTCTTAATTCCGTCATCGTAAGCACTTCTGAAGTAAAAAAACGATCCATACAATAAATCTCCTTATGCAATGCATTTAGTTCACCTGGGGCAGAAGACTCGGATCGGTGCGCGCGCGCGCGCGCGTGTGGGCTAGACGTTCTTAGATACAGTGGATGCCATAGAAAATTAGAAAACAGAGCAGAGTAGCTTCGAGCTATGAAAAATCGATTCGAAATTTTTTTCCTTGCGTTTTGGAATTCGAATCTTCTCGTGTTGGATATCCTCCTCCGCGGATGATACCTATAGCGACCTTCGCAATGCTGATAGGCTCGCGAGAAATTTATTTAATATTCGTTGACGACCTTCTTTCGATCGTCTTCGCAGTTATTTGGATGCTTGATTATCAAAGTCACGGTTTATTCACGAAACTTTCATGTAAATCTACACGAAGGTCGGCAACTGCGTACGAGGATACTTGAGGAGATTATGGCTGAGATTTTCATTAATTTCATCGATAATTTGTGATTGACTATGAGCCAATTACAAATGATTTATTTTCATCAACGGAAGCGACTACGAGTATATATTACTTTGGGTTGTATTAAAGGTCTATCGGGTCGCAAATTTTTATTTCTGTAAGCATATGCTTTGTTCTATTAATAGATGTTAATTTCTGTTTTTCTTTCAAAATATTAAACATTCATGAGCAGACTATGGCCTTGTTTTTAAAGTCCCGAAATGATTTAGTTTATTAAATACATTTAACGAGGTGCAAAATCGTTTAAGCTCTATTGGAAATTGATTTTTTTTGTAGGATAAGAGGTGACGCTACAAATTAATAGCCGTGTAATTGGAAACATTTTTCTTCTCTCTTCTAACTTAATTTATTGCGTTTAGTCTAATGATTAGCCGCTAAAAGCGTAAACAAAAGTGAATTAAAATTTTTCACCGCGTATAAACCGTATTTATGTTAAAAACTTCAAGTAACTTACGCTTAGATGTGCGTATGAGAATAATTCTTGATATAATAGAACATATTAAACATATATTAAACTACTTGTATGGATAAATTAACCAGTAAACGTAATTACAAGATTATCTTCATGGAAAAAATGATTTTAAACAGACCTTGTTTCAAATTCTTGAAAATTAGGGTTGGGACATTTTACGACTTCACCTTTCACCATTTGTGTTAGTCTATGGACATTCTTGGCTACCGGTAATTAGACAATACATCAATTCCAGTAATTAAACTGCCGTATATATATATATATATATATATATATATATATATATATATATATAATATATATAATATATATAAGCAGTTTTTACTCAGTAGTAAAAAAATACGGTTCCGTTGACACTTGACTTTACAACGATTAGTTAGACGCGCTAACCAGACAGTTATAACGCATTATTGACGACTCTGTCTCGAAGCTAGCCGTTATGTTAAGAGAAAGTGCAATACTCACTGCATACAGTTAACCGTTTCACACTTATTGCATCAGATGAGCCGTTAAAAGCTCGACTTGCGATATTAGCCGGAAAAATATCCAAGATCCATTTGTTATTGATTTTAAATCGCGTGCACTATTTGGTATTAGATTGCAATAAATAAACACTAGATATTGGCTTTGTTTGGGAACACTTTGTAATATAATGGGAGAAATCGTGAATAATATAAATTGTGATTAAAAAAAAAAATTACAGAAATATATTATAAATATACTCAAGGACTCCATAAAAATCTAACATAATCCTATAGTATGTTGATCGCTTGAAAGAAAGTTAAACCGAGGTGTATTTTATGTTTCTATCTAATAAGAATTGCAAATTTTTTTTATTTATAAATCCATTATAAATTATATCGAAAACCAAGTAAACCGTGAATCACGAGTGATTCATTTGCACCGTTGCGTGCATTGACTTACTTAGCTAATGCACAGTCATCATGCATCATAAGTGCGTTGAGGAAAATAAAAACAAAGCAAAAAAAAACATGGATTTCAAGTTCAAGTAAAATAGCTGATTTAAAATAATCCATCCGATCGATGTATGAGGAAATTAATTAATCAGAGTCAAAAAGTAAGGTAACGCGAAGCAATGGAACACGTTATACATATAGATATTTCTGATGAAATTGCTACTATCGCCATAAAAAATCATTCGAAAAATCTTAGATCGACACAGTATCAAATCTTTCAGAGAGAAAGAGATGAGTCGCTCATCTGCTGTCCATGAGGTCCGATAAAATTGGCCTTCAGACTTTGATGTCTTCGAAGAATTTAACTATATCTATATATATACAAGGACGACGCGGATCGGTTTCTTTCGGAAGGATGACGATTATTTGCGGAATTCTGCAGTTAATCTCTTTGATTTCGACTTTTTTAGGGATTCTATATATATCAGATTACGAGCTAGGAAGAGAAATGTGCTCCTCGAGTGAGATGTGTTTATGCACGTTTTACAGCCAACAATCGAGTTTCGTGGTATCTTATTTAGCTGAGTTATTTATAGCTTTTATAGTTACTCAAATGAATGGTATTAATTACTGTATTTGTTTAGGAGTGATTTCGATATTATTCAATCGTGTGGAAAAATCTAATATCAGCATATATCAAATATATACGTCAAAGATAATATTATACAGAGACGAAATAGTTATATATTTACAAACCGCGTCTTATTAAAATTAAATTATCACCATTTGTAATGTATTAGAATTGTCTAAAGGGATTTTCGCGAGGTGAATGTGATTTTGATTTTACAAAAATACTCTATTACGCTCTATTGCGCAATCGAAAAGAAATAGTTTCCAATTACGAAATGATGTATGTAAATTCGAACTTCCTTAATCGGTTAAAAGAAGGAACTGTTGTCTCTGACAGAAAATCAGCCAAGGACACTTTTTTACTATGTACCTTTAAGAAAGTTTCCAAAACAAAATTTACTATCACTTTAAAAATATACAAAAAAAATTTGATTCAAACTCGAAATATCCGAAAATATACTGAAAAAGAAGACAATATATTAACAAAATGCATGTTTATTCATACGTACAGAACAGAGCAATTATTATAAAAAAGTATTAATAAACAATTAACGAAAGATAATAAGCATTAGGAAGATCGTGGCCGTGCAAATCGTTGATTTTATTGGACTGTAGCCGATAAGAACCAGCGGTTTTGTGGAAATAATTTTCCTTCGTGAAGAACCATGAGAAATTCATTAGAGATTCGCAATTCCTCTTTAGATGTAGTATCCATGACCAAATCCATGGTAGGGGTAACCTGTGAGGAAAAAACTTTTTTAACTCAAACTTGAAGAATATAGCATCAATGCAAGTGCTAACACCGACCGTATCCGTAACCGTAACCTCCGTAACCGAAGTACGGATAACGGTAACCGTATCCACCGTAGTAGGGATATCCAAAACCACTGTAGTAGCCTCCATAGCCACCGTATCCTCCGTATCCTCCGTATCCTCCGTATCCTCCGTAGTATCCAAGACCACCCAAATAACCGGGCTTGGCAGATACCACCGACAAAACAGCGAAGAGTAAGAAGGCAATAAGCTGTAAGTCAAACGAACAGTTATTAAGAATCATTTCGTTATAGGTGCGTTTCTAATGATGAATCGGTATAGTTCTACACCTAATCTAATTCGATGAATTGTAATGCAAATTTAGATATCAATATACATTATGTAAATTCAACGCTATGATACTCACAATCTTCGAACAGGCCATGTCTCCCAGTGAATAGTAGCTACTGTGCGCAATGTTCGTTCAGACAATCGCAAATGCGTTTTGTTTAACCCGACAGAGCTGTCGGTCTTTTTATAAAGAAGAAAAAGACATTGACCAGTAAGAGCACCCCCTCTTTAGAGGAATCCTTGTCCTCCTCAGACATACGTATATACGCGCTAATAATACCCTGCATTGTTGTTATGCTGTCCAGTGCGTCTATAACGCACAGCGTTACAAGTCACGTGCATGCTATCGCCATTGCAAAATTGTGAAGCGACGATTCTACATACCTTCAATAGACATATATGTATGCGCACGATAGCAGCCGAATTCGCGAGACCCGCCCGTGTATAACGACATCCGTCGGACTCGTATCTAATCATACGTTGCTTACATCGCGACGACTCTTTCGACATAAATATTATTATTTTTTCTCTCTTTCTTTCTCTCTTTCTTTCTCTCCTCACTATTCAATCGCGAGTTTGTCTCGCGGTGTTTACATCGTGATTACGCGCTTCTCAGTGTTTTTTATTCTCCGCGTATAATAATCGAGCGTTATATTGGCGTTTATTATTCTTTATTTTATGTATTCTTAACGTAGCCGCTGGCCAAAGGAGGCGCCTCTGGTATGAAAAATTATTATATATATATACAATATAATACATACACGCGTAGAAGTGAGGTCGTCGCGTAGACCTTTGCGCAACGCATCATATACGAGTTTGTAAGAGAGCCGTTGCACGCCTGTAAGCGCTTGCGACATGCGTTATTTATATGTATACTTTATACGCTACATATATGTTTGTCTATATACTATATATAAGTAGGAGTGCAATAGAAGGCGAAGACAGCGCGTTTACACCCACGAGAAGTTCGTTGTACAAGTAAATTTTCACTCGAATTTGGATATAACAGTCGCGATTGGTATTATATGTGTACAGCAGACAGTAGCTGCTTTCACGAAGCGGATTGATTGCTCGATAGGGTTTACAAACGACTTATGGGTTGTAAACGATTTATATGGCTTCTCTCGGTGCCTCGGTTTGTTTGTCGTGTGGGATTGATTTTTTATACGTTGACAAGTAATTAGTATCTGCTTGCTTGACAGTTTCATGCGCATCTGTGTGTCCAATGTAGATTCTTCATATCATGGTTACGACAGTGTATTAAACAACTTTTGTCTCATTAAGTTTACAATAACGAGCGTTGCAGAACGTATTTGGTCGCTGATGCGAAGTTATTCGAGGAATAAAAAATGTCGCAGTTCGTTATGAGGCAGTACACGATTTCCTAAAAAGATTTTCTTTTGTACTGAAAATGCTTTTAAAAAATCGATCAGCTGCAATAACTGTACATAAATCTGGTTGGGAATCAGTTAAATAAAAAAGTGTAGTATTAAAAAGACATAATTTTATTTATTTCAGCAGTTAAATACAGTCTCGAATTGTGTAAATTATTTAATTACAATATATGGTACTTCATAGGAGTACATCCAAGTATGAAGTATGAGAATAAAAAAGCAATCATTCCAAATCCTCGCCTCTTAAATAGTAGATTCATCTAACATTACAATTAAGCCCTTCCACCAGTCGTTGATTCTTCCTTTTTCTCTGCACCTTTTCCGTTCGCACTACATATTGAACCTTTTCTTCTCTGTCTGCCCTCTCCCTATTCGCGACTTCACCCACTCCTACGATATCTCGTTCCTTGGCAGCATTTCTGGATGTTTGAGATACCGATTCCTTCGAAGCCGAAGCTCTCAACGATGAATCGCCTCCTTCGAAACCACCTCCTCCATTTCCACCTGCTCCAGGGAAGAAGGCTCCGTTAAAACCTGAGGGATACTGGGAACCAAGACCGAATGGCGAACGGAAGTTCGAGGGACCACCGTCGCGATCGAAGTCATCGGAGAACGGTGCACCACCTCCGGTACTACCACCTCCGCCACCGCCGCCACCGGGAAGTGAGTTGTAACCGAGATTCTGATAGGGTCCTTGCAAGAAACTACCGAAGTATGGATCGCCTCCGGGACCGTTACTTGATATGGATGAAAGATTATTCATATTATTAAAAACTTGTTCGCCTACTGTACTATTATAAATATTAGTGGAAACTGCATACCGAAGATCACCGCTTGATCCACCACCCTGTTGTCCTCCAGCAGAGTTGTAGTTCAAATTGGAATAACGATCGCCAACTTGTGATCTGAAGGGCGGACCACCACCTCTACTGCTGAAGGGTATTTCATTGAAAGAGAAATAGTCACGTTGCTGATTGATAGGTGGGTCACTGTAATAGTTTTGTCGTACGCGCTCATAATCGATCGCTGCGAACCTATTGTTGACACGAAGATTACCAATTGATGGATCTAATCCTGGACCAATACCTCCAGGACCTTGATTAGGTGATACAGGAACCGTGGAAAAGTCCTGTGCATCGAAAGGTCGATTTTGCGCGCTGGATTTAGAGTCAACGTTACTGGTATCCAAATTCTGACCCGCATTGGCATTGTTCTGTTTTGAAAAGAACTTTCGTGAGATACCGGATCGATTAAAAATCGCACAGCTTATGAATTACCTTCAAATTATTATTTCCGTTCACATTGAGATTAGAACTCAGCGGTTTGAGACCATCCGAATTAACGGGTGCGAGTCCAGCGTTTACTCCCGCTTGCTGTTGAAAGAATCTTGGATCAATTGGTAGACCATTGAACGAAGTACCACCACCAGGGAAGAAGTTCTGTTGAAATTGTTGATTGAATCCCGGGTGTCTGAACTGTAGAGCGCGCTCGTACTGATAGGGTCCGAAAGCCTGTTGACTTTGGAAGTTGAAACCGTTGGAACCAGCGATACCTTGACCAAGGTTTCCTAGAACAGCTGGACCTGGGCCAATACCGGAATTACCGGAATCCTCGGGAGAAGCTTGTCTCGTGTCGAGTTGACGTCGTTGAGCAGTTTCGGTAGCTCTCGATTGTACTTGCTGTTTTTGCGTGGCTGATCGATTGGTTCGTCCACCATGGATCTCGTTAGCTAAAGACGGAACCAGAACCGTACCTATCGTGTGAGCAAAGTGCGAAAGCACCTCCGAAGCTGTGGATAGAAATTTCAAGTGCACATTACCATTACTCAGAAATGTTCTCGTCAAATCAACGCGACTGTACCTATACACATTGAAGTGCATCGATGTGCGTATACATTACACATCTACTTGGAATATTACTATTAACATTTTAGGCGATTGGTTGCGCAGCAATTGATTTCGATATGCACTTTTAGAACTCATTAATAGGCTGTTAAGCAAAAAGCCTTTGGAGAAAAAAGAGGTGCATCATAAATCACTTAAATTTTAATGCGCTTTTAGAGACGAGTTTATTGAAATTCTTTCACGCTATTGCGAAACAATTTGAGAGTATCAGAAAAACAAATACACCAGAGTGAGGAGATTCTTCAATTTCATAGGCATTACGACAATAACATGGTTTAAATAGCACTAATTCTTTGCCTCTATACTTACGTACAACGCCTCTGGCCGCGTTCCCATAAGCGAGAAGGCTAAACCACGCAACGCAGTTCAGAAGTGCCTGTTGGAATCGTAAATTCAATTACTAGTTTACGCTTATAGGGTAAGTATTTTTTAAAAAATATAACTCGGCTAAAACAAAATGCACCTGTTCGTCGAGTTGTGTAAAGAGATTAGCGATAATTGGTGAAAGAGGTGCTCCCGCTTATAACTTCTATTATACATGTACATATACACGCACTGGCTACTCATCTTTTTTTTCAGAGCGTTAAAATCACCGAGTCATTAACGATAAACGCCGTCAGTCGTCAGAAACTGTGTACAATATAAACCTCATCTATTTTTTTATTCAACAACTGCTGATTGCTCTCGGTATTTGCGAATGTCACAAATAATATTCTTCCTTCATCAAACATTCGCAATGTTTCATCTCGTATTCAAACAAACATCGCGCTAATCGATTAATTTATCATTCGCAACGAAGCGTTGTATATTCAACGAGAAATTTATTAACGCCGCGAACCGTACAGGAATTCCTCTGTCCAAAAAAAAAAAATATTAGCCTCTGGCCATCGTAAAATTACGTATACTTCCTCAATATGAAAAAAGAACCCGACTCTCTCGTAGGTACTTACGTGCGGTGCGTACTGCATCGTGTCTGCGATTCATGAAGACTAAAGTGCATACGAGCTTCTCGATGACATTTATACTTTCTCCCTGCATACGACAACGACGAAAAAAAGAGGATAGCGACCTGTCGTATTGTCATCGTTGCTTCCCCGCATGCGCGCAAAAGGAAAAAAAGAAATACGAAAAGGTATATGCACTTACGCGGGAAATACGCCGCGAGTTAATGACCCCGACGAGAGGCAGGAATCGCGCGTTAAGTATTGCATCGCCGGTGGAGCGGTAGACTGTAGGACGCCAATTTTTTTTTCTTTTCAACTGTGTGGATTTATTATGCATGCGTGTGCGCTAGGCTCGATGCTCCAGATTCACGGAGAAAAAAAGAAAGAGAGAGGAGCTAAGCGAAACGCGCTAATTTTCGCATTTTAGCACTGGTTGTGCTATAGCTTTTGTTGCATGTATATATTGTATATGGTATAAAGAAAATAAGGAGAAGGTGGGATTATATTTCGAAAACTTTCTGAAATTAGATGAGAAGTTCACGCTGGTTATGGCTTAGTTTTGTTTATGTGAAATTACTATCATCTTTGATTTTAAGAGATTTATATGAGTAATTTTTAATCGAGTATCGTCGTTATCTGTCAAATAAACATTTAATGCCATTACTTGTACAAAAAGAGGATAATGTATTTATTAGATTATTATGTTAAATCATTGATAAGCTTGCGGAAAGCTATAGGTTATATGGAATGTCTTCGGCGTTGCGTCACCATATATTCATTGGAATACGTAAGATTTTGAATTTTGACAAATTCATTCAGAATATTTTATTTTAAATATGAATAAATCCACGAAATGCAGGTAACAACCCGGTACCTAAAAGTCGAAAAATTATCAGCGAGGGCACATCGATCGGACCCCTTTTCCTGGCTCCCTGATATCTTCCGAGTATAACCAATCATTTATTCATTAATTTCAGCCAGTATATATGGATAATAACACAAGAAAAATTAAACACTATTTTTCAATCCGTGAATTTTGCCAATTTTCATAGAGTGCATCGTTACACCGCTAATCGTAAGTGTACTGCTGAAAACAGTATTAAAAGAGCTTCCATTGAAAAAACGAAATTGTTCGCATCGCATCGAAATTGTTTGTTCGATTTCGTTTTCTCGGAAAGTGTCATTTTATTAGTTCAAATGAATGAAAATCTACTTTTATTTAATTTATTTTAAAATTTAGCATATGAAAGAATATTTTTTTACACATAAATCAGATCAACTACACAATTAAGTTAATAACTATTGCATAGAAAGTAAAGTAAACTATCTACCTTTCATTTAAAAATAGAACCGCCAAAATAGACCAATCGAGTCAAAAGCTATAAACGTTTCAGCAATAAAAAATTAAGCGCTTGGTCTTTGGCAAATACCTTAATACAAATACCACAATTATTGGTTTTTATAGAAAAGTTGTATTCATAGCTCAGATGATATATATATATATATCTTATTTAGAAGCAATTTAAAGGTTATATAGATGTTTTTGTATATAAACTTCATAAATTTTAGAAAATTTCGCTTCTTTCGTAAATGCGTCGTATATTTTAGTAGGAAATTTGAAAGTAGAATCTCTTATATTTTGACACGGTGCTTTGACTTTGCGTAAAACTTGAGTAACAAATACTGGTTGTACATCGTCGATTAAAGACCATCTCAACATATTTTTTTTTCTAGTCATAAATTTCATTATTAACAAATGATTTTCGATTTTAATGATATAACCCGGTACTATATTTATTCACAAATAATAATTGTCTAATCAATATCTTTATAATCACTTGTTTTTATTTACGTACTCTATATTAATAGTAAATTATAATGATCGCAATAGTTATTACTACAATAGAAATACTCGAGAGATACTTAAAGCCCAATTGAAAAATGTTTTCCTTCAAATGCTTATATCTCGATGGCAAGGTATAAAACTCTTTCTCCTTTTCAACTGTACCTTTTTTCTACTTTTCCGATATGATCAATCTCGTTTTTTAAATTGATACTCTTTTAATACTATTTTCATACTTACATTTCGCGGTATAACGATGCACGTATAAACTAAGTGACATGCTGATATTAATGAATTAATGGCTCATCGTACTCGGAAGACATCTAGGAGCCATAAAAGCAGTCTGGTCGATATACCCTCGAAGATAATTTTTCAATTTTTAGGTACCGAATTGTTTCCTGAATTTCGTGGATTCACCCATACACGAATATATTTATTTACTCTTTAATATAATTCTAATGGGTTTTATTTTTAAAGATATATTGGAAAATGAGTAGAACAGAGCATAATGAGTGAATACGTTATAATAAATTATAAAACGAGTAGAGGACCTCTTCTTTCAATATTATATTATAAGTAATTTTTTCCACTTAATATAGGAAAGCTTGCATCTCGATATAAAATTAACAAGAAAACAGAAACGTCTTTGATTTATAGAAAAATTATTCTGACACCGATTCCTTTAAAGAGAATCAAAGGTATACATGTTTAAGTGTCTGGTATTTACCAGACTCCATCGATTAACAAGGAATTCCCTTATGAGTGACTAAAATTAAAATCATTATACAGTCACGTCTATTTATACACACCTTATCACAAAACTATAAATTTTTTTAATTGTTTAAATGAACAAAAAGAAAAATAAAAAAAAAAGAAAAAGTCGCTCGTAACGCAACTTCTTTGCATAACGTAAATACAGAGACGTAAATAAGAGATGCCCGAGTTTGACGTTATACTTCCGCGCGTTTCCACCAAAAGAGAAAAGTGCAGGAAAAAGCGAGTTTCGCCACGGAATGTAGGCGAACGAGGCGTGGAAAGTAAAATAATAAATTGCCGCGAGAGTCTCACATGAGTATCTAACGATTTTCATGTTCGTCGTAGTGTGGTTGCTCGAAATCGCTCAGTTGAAAATGTATTGCATTCCCTTTTTGCGAACAGTCTTATGAAAATAAGTCTAATGAAGTCTTGATAGTCGCTAATAGTTGCTGATCGATTTTGCAGTTATACCAGGAATTCGTAATAATCTTTGCTTTAAATCGATAATTTCCAAAGAAGATCAATATAAAAAATATTCTGATGTAGATTCGACCATTATTATTGTTATACTATATTTTAGTTTGCGCTAGATAAAGATTCAGACGTTTATACCTCGAAAAGCTTTTTGCTAAATTTCGAATAGCAATAAATATTGTAAAATCAGCAGCGTTCCATTATTGCGTAACATATCCCGTAACAGAAACCGAATTTTTGCTCAACTTCCTCTCCTCGAACTCTTTGAGCAAAACGACACTGGTATGAACGATTGACGAAAAGAAACGTTTAAAGGTCTCCTTTTGTATATTATATATAGTATACATATATTTACATGTACCATATATTCGATGAAGTGATTAAATTGTCTTTTCTATCATATATAATGCATCTTTTTATGGATTTTAAAGATATAGCTTACGGCGACAAGGAACTCACCAAAAGCGGTCGTCCTTCGTGGCGCTGCGGTTGACAAACGCGAGAGTGTCGATGAGTGTATATGAAATTTATTAATTGTCGCCTTGATAGGGATTTTTATGATATAGAGTACATTGTGATTCTATGTTCTTTACCTTTTATTCCTCTCTCTCTTTCGTGATTTTTTAATAAAAGCTTAATCTTCTTTGTTGGCACATAACTCTCTGTGCCGTTCGTTGAGCTTTATTCAAGTGTGCAATTAAGAGTCTGCCATGCAAAGGGAAGGTATAAAGAGAAATTACAGTTTTATTATTTTACACGTAAGAAGTGGTCGTTCTTTGTCTTGTGTAGAATAAATTTACGGATGCAATGAAACTAGGTCATTTATGTATTGTATAAATAATAAGAATTTTTTATGGTAAATGAATACATATGATGCTATCGCACAAGCTCATATCAAATATTCTTATGATTTTTTTTTCATTTCACTGCGTACATATCTGCGCTCGAGCGTACGATATTAAAGAGAAAAAGAAATGATTAGACATTACTTAACGTTATTCTACAATACAATGAAGGTGTACGGCTCTTCTATATGACACAAGTAGCGACTATATTCTCTTTTTCTCTGCTCACGAACGACAGGAAGTTTCACAACGAATTAAAGTTTTGACGTGCAATTAACTTACTATAAACGTTTTCTTTTTCTCTCTTTCTCTTTTTATTCTCTTATATATACACACACACGCATGTATATAATATACGATAAGAGTTATTAGTATCTTAGAAATCGCACACAAGCGTAATAAAACCAAATGCCGAACAGCCCGTGTACAGATTATACATTTTGAATGCATTTATACACATGTGTAGAAATCGAAAGAATTTTCACTCTGGTTGAAATATATGTAATTGGAAAATAGTCGACGATATTCATTGAAAGATGCGTAAATTAACTAAAAACTCATGCTCAATAGACGAGAGGAAGAGTTTGTGGAGCCGTCCTTGTGTCGGGTAAAAAGACCGATGCAGATGCTTGGAGACTGTTGTAAGGGTAGAGCTGTAGTCGTTGCGGTTGATTGTAATTGGCGAGTGCGCCACTAACGCTGCCGTAGGGAATACCACCTGTAATGATAAGAAAAATTATGGTAATTGGCTAGCTATAGCTTGTTGTAGCTATAACTGTACTCATATTTGATGGTCAAGTGCATTTTCAGCTTTCTTTCGTTAAAAAAAACTTGTCCATAAACGCGCGATGCCAGACGTATATATAATTATTGGAAATAATCGTTAGATGTTTATATTCTTTTTAGTGTGCACATACGTGCACAGGAGAATGAATTGAGATGCGAAGTATTATATGTACGTTATATATATAAGAGTGTTGAAACAAACGCGCGTTAAACGTTCTAAGAGGTGACGGATAATCGATAATCTTCGACATATCGGCTTTGCGTGTTAACACTCGTGATTTGTTAAAATTATCCTTTCCCTCCTATCGACAAGCTGTGCAATAAATAGTGGAAAAAATCACAAAAATTTCCAAACTCCACGTCGAAGACTCAATCGTGTTTATAAGCGCATAAATGGGTATTTTTTCATCGACCAAGCAAACACTTTGACACGAAGATTCTCAAGCTATATAGTCGATCACCTGCGATAAACACATGGATCGCGACGAAGTTGCGCGCTTTGAGAATCGCGCGCTCGCGTTCTATCCGAGAAAAGTGAAAGGGAGTCCTTGCCGGCGGCAGCAGCAGTAGCTGTCGAGAGAGAACGCATTAACGTCGATAATTCTCGTAGAGAAAGTCCCTGGAACTACTAGAGCGATCTATGTTTCAAACTAGAAACTAGTCGTATCTTCGTGGGACTCTATATAGTGTATAAGCTGTAAGTTATCGACGGTCGCGTTCTTGCTCTCTGATGTGTGCCGGTAGGTAATCGTTCATTTTTTGTTCTATCTCTTCGATTGGCAATTGTGTTCTTCCAAGGGCAAGAGAGACGCGTTTTGCTTTTCGAAATACAGTAGAGTTGGTCTTACGAAAATATTGCAGTGGCTTGTTTGCTCGAATGGTCGACGATATTCGTTTCGGTTTACTAGCTACATGCCATAAAACGTTATCTAGATGAAGCTATTGTTATAGTGCGTTCTTCATTCTTTCGGCCTTATTGGAAAATTTTCATCTTTAAAACTAAAGAAGAGCGCGCAATTAGTCTGACTATGTTTGTTTGCGAAGCTCCGTTGTAAAAGGAAGATTTTTTTGATCGAGGCAATTTTTTTCTTTGTACCTAAGTACACGTTAACGAGTCCTTTCTTGAGGAGCAATAAGTGACTGACCTTATTGAGGATACTTTCTTTCTAGGTCCTTGAAGTCTTTGAGGTATACGTATTATTTCTTTTTTAAGAATCGCCCTCTACCTCTATCCACTGGTAAGAAGAACTCAAAGGAGAGACCAAACATGAAAATTAGTTACATTCAAGAACAAACAGGTATCATGACGATCTACCGTAATTGAATCTCAATTAACATCTATACTATATCTAGAAATCGAAAAATTAATTTACTCGTATAGACAATTCCGTCACCAGCCGTGACACACATGTATCATGGATTCGTAACGCTAATCTCGTAACAATAACGCATACAAGTGAATCAAAACATCAACCTCGAAGAGATTTCAACGCATGACTTACCGTAAGAAAGGCCGGGTACCATCTCGACGAGTCCTGCGCTGTCCGGAGTAGGTTTAGCTTTGCTTTGGGCTAGAAGTAGACCAGCGACGAAGAGGACGACGATGATCTGTGACAAATCGAAGACTTTGTACTTACGATTTTGCGCGTATTGCTCGTTTTTTTTTGAGGCGCTCGAGCGAGCGCTCGATCGAGCGCGCGAAAGCCGTGAAATACCGTCGCGGACAATAGAAAGTACAAATGGATTCGCACGAAGTCGAGATTAGGAAAGATTCATTTCCGCTACTGTCGGTAAATTTTTTTCTTTTTTTTCCTTCGTAAGGTAGGTTTGACGACCGAGGAGCAACCAGCTGGAAAGTTTTTGATTAATTGAGTACCGTTTACCTCTTGGATCTCGTCGCGTTATATTCTATGCAACTCTCCGCGTTGCGTAAAAGCAATGAGAATATAAAAGCTTATAGGTCTCTATATAGTCGAGTACACATTGTGTTGTATATTATACCCTTTCGATACGCGCGTGTCTAAGCGGTATCGCTAATAAAGTCGTACGTAAGCGCGGTTGTTATTTCCAGAGAGACAACTTCACTTTTTTTAACGAGGCTATTCATTTTTAACGAGGTGTCGAATTATGAATTTCCTTGTCTCTCCCGCTTATAATTGCGCAACCTGTCGAAATCAACTAGGAAGGAATCATCACTGTATAACACTTTTTTCCTCTTCTTTCTCTCTCGTGAAGAAATAAAAAAACGATTTGCGAAGTATATATATATATATATACATCCAATTAATAGAATCCGCACTTCGTGGCGTAAAAAAGAAGATACACAAAAACAACTCACTCTCGCAGTGGCCATTTCGCAAAGCGATTTAGAAAAACTTCAGAGTAACCGTGTAGCACAAGAGTAAAGCATCGAAAGACAACAAGCGTTGAACGAGAGCAAAGACCGAAATATATATAGACTCTCCGACGGTCAGCGCCACCGCTTTTCCTTTCGACTCAAGACCGTGCGCGTTGCGTTCGTCAAACATTTTATATCGTGCACATACGGATCCGTATATACATACGCGTGTACATTTCCATCTCTTTCTTTCCCTTCGAGGAGGCGCACCTTGACCTTCATGCTCGTTGCCTCTCACGCACTCTTTTCTTTCTCTCGAACCAAGGTTCCACCGGATAGTGTCGATGCCCTTCTCCGCCTTCTGTGGTCTTTTTGACCATAATATCGGATTATACATACCCACGCGATATGACGAACGTATATGTCCTAGGCAGACCTTTTTTGACGAGGACAACGAGGACAATGTACGCGTCGAGTCTCTAGATCCGCGAATTTCGGGCTTTCCTTGAGCTCGGCTTTACTGAAAAATAGATCAAGGCAATCTGATCTCTCTCTCTCTCTCTCTCTCTCTCTCTGCGAATGTGCGTTTAGACATGAATATGACATAAAAAGATAGAGAGAGATATGAATTATGTTCTTAATGGATTCTTTTATTTTCTTTTTTTTCTTGAATAAATGATACAATGGTAGCTTACTTATACTTACAAGTATAGTCATCGTTTAGCGCGAATTATTTATTCTCATTTCTACAGCTATTTACAACATTATTAACATTATTAGTTACATATATAGATTTAATGGTGAAGATAAGTCAGTGTCTATAGGAATGACGCGCTTTACCGATATGCGATATAACGATTTATGATATGTTTTAATATAAAAATCAGTTAGATATATATATATATATATATATATATATATTATATATATATATATACGAAAAATGACGCTTAATCATGCTTCTCTACTCGACGTAAAAATACTTCCTACTGTTAGGATCCTTAATGATCTTAGCCGGAGTCGTATTTTCGGTAGTATTTTTTCCGCTCTTCGATTCTTCTGCCTTTTCCGTCTTTTCATTTTTGTTGTCGGTCTTTTCTTTAGCCCCTTCGTCGCTGTCTTCTTCGTCCTCGTCGTCGTCGTCGTCGTCGTCGTCGTCGTCATCGTCATCATCGCCGTCGTCGTCGTCGTCGTCGTCGTCGTCTTCTTCAACTTCGTCCATGCGACGATCCGCAGACGACTGAGAAGTCGAATTATTCTTGGGTTTCAGAACCAACGGTAGAGGCGATTTGCGCAGTAAATTCTCTAATAAGTACTTCTGAAAAGGGGAGGATATACGAATATCGTTAGTCGTCAGTAGGTACGTTAGGATGTAGTGTCGTGTATCTTTGTAAACTGAATAGTTGATAATGTCTTTTTGAAGAGAATTATTGTTTTTATTTTTTTCGGGTAGAAGATATAGGTAGAAGATTTATGGTGATAAAGGCGTTTTAGAAGAGCGGTTCTTCGTTTGATTCCCAGGAGATAGCAGTGCTAATCATGTGTTTATATCCTCGTGTGCTGACGCGAATCTCCCTGTGTCTGCGTGGACTTACTTCCGCCCCGTGAACACTGCTGGGTTGATCGGTTTGGTCCTCGGTATCTCGAATGACGCTGTCGAACGAATTGAACGCACTCATCCGTCTCTTCATCTCCTCTACCTCGGCGTCTCCGTTGCGCCTGGTCGACGATGGCGTAGAACTGCTACTATTATTGCCATTCGTATTGGCTGTTATGGTGATAAATTTTCCCTTTACGCCGTCCTTGTCAATCTCTTTCGTTCTAAAAACGTGATTCGGCGTTTCTTCCATTGTGATGGTCACCTTTTCCACTTTCTCCTTCTTCGTTGAGTCGTCGTCGGATTCATTCTTAGGCTTGTTCGTGCGCTTTATTTTGGAGTACTTCACGAGCTTCTTGTCGGAGGAGGGTTTTCCGCTGTTTTCGTCATCGTCGTCGTCGTCGTCATCCTCGTCGTTTTGATAACTAGTCTTGGTGATTATTTCTTCCTTAGAAACACGGGAATGGTGTTCTATTGTTTTTCCCGTTGACGTTGGTAGAGTCGATAGAGTCGTCGAGCCACTCGGAGACGTAGCGCTTCTTTCTGTACTGGCGACTCTGAATGGCCTTCTTCTCCTCTCCATCGCAATTGTTCTGGCTGACGTAGTCGTTGACGTTGTAGCGACTGTTGGAGTTGCATTAGTTGTGGTCGGTCGACCTCGACGTCGAGCATGCGTCGGCGAAATTGTGGGCGATTGTGAAGTTGCGGTGGCTATCGATGATGAACTAGCATTAGCATTATCTCTGATACGACCACGTCTTCGAACTACTCTTGTGGTAGGCTTCGATGGCGCTTGATTATCCGTTGTTCGTTGTTGTATCCTGGGTATGTCAGCAACATTGACATTACTCGCGCCAACGTGTCTTCGCGATCCCCGTCCTCTGATAGGACTTCTCGTCATCAGAGGAATCACTACAGGAGTTGGAGTTGTAGTATTGATTCTCTCGGATCTTGGTGTCGTTTCATTATAAAAACGTTGCGTAGAGGACTCGAAAATGACGTCGAAATCATTTTTACGACTCATTTTGCTGGGTATATTCTTAGTCGAACTCATTGAGAACGTATCGTTCAGAACACTTTTCTGTACGATTTGAGAAGTTTTCATTTTTGGCGTTGAAGTGTCTATTTTCTCTATGTAACTTAAAATAGACTCCTTAATTTTATCGTTATTGGCAACAGTAATTGACATATCATCGTCTTCGAACGGAAGCCTAACAACTCCAGCTTGATATTTGCTACTAAATTTCGAAGATGGACGATTTTCCGAACTTACTTCTACATTGTTCACGTCTTTTTTACCTCGTGACAGTTTTTTCTTCAACGGAACGAAAACAGGTCTGGCATTCGTTGCTTCTGTACCGTCTTCTCCATCTTCTACATCTTCTTCCGGATCAACGTATTCCACGCCATATCTCTCTTTGTGTAACTTAGCCTTTGCCCTCCTTTCTCTCTCTTTCCTTTCTCTTTTCTCCCACGGAAATTCATACCTTTCCAAATCAGGTTCATCTTTGCTCTCTTCGCCCTTTTCCTCCTCATCATCTTCTTTGTCGTTTTCCCAGGGAAATACGTATTTTTCATGATCTTCAGATTCTTCCGCACTGTGACCCCAATTATCTTCTTCCGCCTGTTCTACCGGTTTTCCTAAGACGCGTTTCTCGTATTCAGGAACATCGAATGGCGGATGGTAAAAGTATGGCTTGTTGATCCGTGGACCTAGATCAGAGTAGCGTTCATCTTCATAATTTTCCGGAGGAGAATAAGGTCTAGCTGAGTGACGAACGAAAGGTTCACTTTCAGAGTCATTAGAACTCTTAGTGGTGGTTGGTTCTTCTTCACTTCTAGCTTGTACAGTTTCTTCCGCTGGTTCTTCTTCGACTTCGTCTGTGACGGTCTCGCCAGCATAGGTTTCTGTAGTTTCGTCGTCTTCCTCCGATTTATCATTATCTACTTTCTTCGGATAAGATTTTGATTCTTCATGCCGTTGTACCGTGAAAGGTATTTCTTCAAGCTCTGTCGTACTTTCATCCGCAAAAGCTTTGTCGTATCCAGGCGGATTGCCTTGTAAAAATTCGAAAAGTTCTCTATGCTCTTCACTGTCGGGTAACATGGTAAATTCAGTAATACCTTCTTCATTTTTCTCATCAATAAGCTCCTCTGGAGACTTTTCGTGAACTGAGTACTTCGGTTTCTTCGTTATCGACTGACTTTCATTGGTCTCGTCTGTGTAGTCGTTCGTCGGAACTTGTAAATCAATGTCATCGGGAATATCGAGCTTTTCTTTGATGTACTTATTTTTACTTTCTTGCGTTAATCCACTGAGAAAGACCTCATCTGGTCGCACGATGACTGGAATTAAAGTCGAGCCCGAATATGATGCATCAATCGAGGCTTGTGAAGTAACTTTTGACAACTCCAACTTCGGAGCAATGGGCGTACTAACAAAATCATCGCTACTCAGATTTTTTATTGGTGCAATATTGTACCTTGGTTCGTTTCTTCTATCGTCAAAGGATGAATTAGAAGTGCCATTAATATTAAATTTATCATACTTTCCAAAATCTTCAGTTGAATCAAATCCAAATTGATCATTGATAGCATCGACAGTTCCGAGGGTAGTTGTCTCATCGTTAATAATTGTAACAGCTTTTTTTTTCTTTCTAGATTTTTCTACTGGTGGCATAGTCATAATTATTCGAAATGGACTCTTCTCCGTTTGTTCAACCGTACTGGTGGGTGTCTTTGCTGTTATAACGATTTCTTCAATTTGCTCGGGATTTACTTCCCTCTTGTAAATGCGTAAATGTCGAGTTGGCCGATTTTGCAAATTGTATCGATTATTTCTCTGATTGGAATATCCAAATTTGTTGACAATTTCTCGTTTCGGTGGCGGTACCAAACCATCGATGTTCAGGGGTCTACGGTTTAATGGTATGTCAAATTCGATGTTTTCATGTTGGTCTCTTACATTGTGTTTAAGATGACTAGGAATGCGTTTGCGATTATGTTCGTGCGCCTTGTACATATTCATAATGGTCCCCATAACGTCTTCATAAACTTGACGCTGATAAGCTGGAGCAATTTGTTGGTTGGATTTTTTGCGTCTAGACCGTGTGTTAGTCTTATTGGATTTTCCATTAATTTCTTCGAACTTCGTCACATTGGGCGGTCTTCGATTTTTTTGTGAATTTATATCAATGGATTCGGGCCTTCTGTTTCGCAGTGCAAAATTGTAATTACCGATAATCGAGGGTGCTGATCTTTTTACTGCATAGTTTTCGGGAGTCTTCGGTCCTCTGTGATAAATGTAGTCGTCATTTTCTGGAGGTAATTCTAATATTCTCGAAGCGAATTTTTTAGGATCTAATTCTGCGGGTGGAGTCGGATTCTCTATGGTTTTTTCAAAGAAAAGCGGGCTATCCAAGGGGTTTTCGTCGAAATACTTGGCTTTAAAGCAATCTACCTTGTCGCCCAAGCCATGAAGTCTTGGCTTGCTTTTCCTCGGACCTCTTTTCTCAGCAAGTTCTTCCTCCTCCGGTACGATCTTCTCAAGATTTGGATCTATCTCCTCACATTCCATACTTCTGGAATCATAAAACTCCATGCCACCAATAGTTTTTCGGGGAACTTCCGCAGGATTAACGATGTACTTAAGGGGACTGCTTTGAACATTACTATCTGCATAGAAAGGATATTTTTCATTATCGATGTTAGGTGTTTTTGGGGTAGCTTCAAATTCGTCGTTTTCAAATATACTACTGAAATCGAGTTCAGGAACTTCTGCCTCTACAACTTCTTCGCCCTGAGATTCATCCTCATCTCTAGCCTTCTCTTTTGATGCTTCATCTGCACTTTTTGCCGATGATTCCTCCTTTGATTTATTCTTGAACCTCTTTTTGATCTCCTCGTCGACAACGTCATCAGCAACGCGCCCCGGCTGATTCAGCAATTTGACAAAATTTCTCGGGGGCTTTCTCCTCAATGCTTGAGCTTCGTTTCTTTCCGATCCGGCATCGACAATTTTCGCCGATTTCGCCTCGCGCACCTTCTTGTCTCTCTGCTCGATTTCCCACTCTCTCGAGCGGCTGTGTCCGGTAGAGCGTTTCTTGCGAAAGAGAAAGGGAAGAAAAGTTCTGCGCTGACTCTCGCGCTTGCGAATAACGTCGATGATCGGCACTATCGACATTATCGCCTGGGATATAGGCTCGCTTCTTCTTCCGCTCATCTGAAAGCTCGCGTACTCGCTATTGTAGAGAGGCGCCGGAGCTAAGAGTCTGGTGACGGGCGACATGATTTTTTGCCCCACTGGCATCTCGCGAGAATAGTGTTCCTCTTGCTCGTTGCTGTTCATGACGTCGTATACGCTTTCTACGAGCCTTTCGCTTTCGTGGTTCACGGGCCACTGCACCAGCGTATTACTATAAGGTGGCTGTGAATAATCCGAATAATTGATGGGTACATCCGAGACTTTTGGTGGTTTCATCGCCGTGTAGTAGTCCTGATAGTTTATGTCACCCTGCACGTAGTCCAACAGGTTTCCTTGATTCGCCGCATTGTGATTTGCATGTTTTCCGTTAGGAATCTTCTCGCTTTCGTTTTCCTCCTCTTCGTCCTCGTCCTCCTCGAGCTTCTGGGACTCGTCGGTCTTATCCTCATTTGGTTTTCTAGAGATGTCGTTGTACTTGCCAGTGTTGCTGTTATTGCTATGTTGATCCGCAGTATCAACTTTGCGAGACTCGTAATGAATAAATGGATTGCTGTTGGTCTTTAACCGACTAGATCTGGTGGCGTTAACGCTTGATGGAGCGGTAACATAGCTTACCGTCGTCTCAGAGCTTTGTCCTTCCAAATAGCCGGGTGGAACGGTGCTCGGTGGAGCTGTAACTACGAGAAGGTAAGGCCCGTGTCCATTGACTGTCGCAACAGCCAAGGGATTTGCAATAACAGGGGTGATAGCCTGTGAGTCAGCCAATATCGGTCGATACGTAACTTCAGGCGTCTGGTTCTGCTTGTTAAGGAAATATTTCCAAAACAGATTGCTATAGTTGACAGTTGTTGGTTCGCCGCTGTTTGGAGCTGGATAAAGCTTATTTATAGGCGTTCGAATTTTTGCGACAATAGTTCTTGGCCTGTCCATTGGTGGTCTCCGAGGTCTGACGGTGAATATATCACGTTTCTCAGTTGTTGTTTGGACCTCAAAATTATTTCGCAAGGTCGAGTCCGTAACGATAGGACTGAAGGTCGTAGTGACCGGCAGCAAATAAGGTTCCGTCGACGTACCTCGAATCTCTCGCGATTCTTCCTTCAGATCCTGTTCCAATTGAAGTATTCCAGTTTCCGCAGCTAGTTTTGCATCGACCGCCGGCGACTTAAGAGCATCTCTGAGAGCTTTCAAATTTTCAGGCTTGACTTGCTGTTTCGACACGCGAGCTTCATCTCCGAACACTTCTCCCAGATGATCGATGTAATCATCATCATATCTCTCTCGTGATTTTCCCTTGCGATTTTTGTTCTTCTTGTTCTTCTTGTTCTTTGGCTTCTTAGACTTTTTCGGTCTTTCGCCATCGTAGAGTTTTTTCCTCTCCAGATCTTCCTTGAGTTTTCTGGCGAACCCCTCATGGAAGTCTGCGTCTCTGACCTGTCCGGCATGATCGTAAGCAGCATCTTCGTAGCCCTCTTCAGTGTATACAGTGTTAGCCTTGGAAACCTTAAGTACCTCTCTAAGCCTGGCGGCGTTTTCCCTTTCCTCATCGGTTTCGGCACTCTTGATAGCTTCCTCCTTTGGTAAGTGCTGAACCGTGTGAGTTCCACGCACTTGAGCATAGAGTTTTGTTGGCACAAAGTCCAAATTGATGTTCTTCTCCGGTGAGGGTTTAGCCCAGTCACCGGGACCAGTGTAATTCGGTCTAGTGGATGGTTCCTTAGGGTTTTCATGTTCGGAGAACGGGATTACATGATCAGGCGGTCCTTGGGGATCTCCGTCAGAGTCTTGCTCTTCCGAAGAACCCTCAAAGCTTTTACGAACCGCATTGGAATCGTCAGCTTTAGGCTCGGGTAGTACGGTTGTGGTGAATACAGGATTTTTATCTTCGGGACTTACGGTTGTGACATCATGAACCACCGTTGAAGGATTCGCGTCAATGTTTAAATAGAGCGGCGAGAGTGTTGGGAAGTGTCGCTGCTGCTGGATCGGCTTAGTGGTGGTGAAGGCATTGGCATACGATTCGAGAATCGCGCTGATCGATTCGGGCTGAGGATGGGCCAACGATGAGCACACATGATGATCGTCGGTTAGAAACAGCAGTATAAGTAGCGAGTAATATAGCGAGCAGCGCATTGTCGTCACCTCATTGTGATCTTTCACGCACGAAAAAAACCAATATACACTTCACACACTTAAAGTTTCCCTCATCTCGATAGAAACTATATATACGTCGAACCTTTAATTTCCATGCACACGTGTCCTTCTTTTTGTTTTTCTAACTCTGTTTCTTGTAACGACAAATTTGTCGCTACAGTACCGATGTGGAAAATTTGTCGGGTCACGTAGAGCAAATAAAATCGACCACAACACTTTCGTCGTGGAGAGATCGATCTCAACTGTTCGGCGCGCGGTAGTTCTAGTCTAATTTATATTTTCTCCACTGGCTGTTGGAGAGGCGGGACCGGCATCGGAAAAAAGGGTGACGGACATTTAGATAGATAGATAGAGATAGAGAGAGAGAGAGAGAGAGAGAGAGAGAGAGAGAGAGATCTTTTCCGTTGTTCAAGCCGACTCGTTCCCGCTACGTCGGCGTCACACTGGACTGATTCCGCTTCTGTAGGCACCGGCTGCGTCAGACCAGAACGCGAACGCGCAGCATAACTCGCGAGCGCGCGTACGTATAGATACGATGAGCTATTGTCTTTCGAGGAGTCCGAGCTTTTTGCTCTAGTCTTTCTCTCGGATGCGAATTTTTCTCAGCGGCAAAAATTCCACGGCAGTTATAATTGAAATTTTATGTTGTCCGGGGCTGATCTCTTGTTCTATATAAATAGGAAGAGACGCTGCTACCAAACCGCGCGTTGACGACTCGAAAAAAATAAGGTTGAGCGAGTTTCGTCGTTAAATCGAGTGATAGTAAGAAGGAACAAGGTTTTTTGTCTCAACTCAATTTCTCTTCGAATAATAGAAATAGCTCATTAGTTTTTGTGATTTCGATTTTTCGCAGACCGCTTAAAAGTAGTAGTAGCCGATGGATTTCGGGTGATGGGGAATGCACCCGTTTGACTTAGTTAACAGGAAGTAACCAAGCAATAATGCATTTTTAGACTTAGAAAATTAAAAAATAAAGCACCAAAAAAGCATTTTATTACAAGTAAATCATGTACAAAACACGACTACTTGTGTCTTACACAAAAGAAAATATGGAATATAAATTCCTTATATATAATATATTATAAAGTATACTTCTTATACATAGTACAAATATAAATAAAAGTAAACGTAAATCGCATGTACAAAATGATATATTAAACTAACATAATTAAACGTTAGATCGTGTACGAAAAAAGACAACTATCGATAATCATACTGATACAACGTCGATTTATCAATTGATAATCGAATAAATAGTGGCTCGTGCAATAACAAATTTCGAAAAACAACAAAATATGAATTCATAAATAATAAACCTTAAGAATTAAGCGAGTGGTTTCGACTTCTTTTTTCCATCAAGTATAATATATACCTACGTATGTAAACTTGTTATTATCAAGGTCTCAGGTACATTCGATGAGTGAGAGAACGGATAGGGCGGACAGGAAACCGTGTAAGATCACACCTATAAATATCAGGGTTTAAAAATCGGTTTCCAAGAATTCAGATCCGCATTCTGCAGCTGCGATGGTCGCTGCTGTAATTGATGATGATACTGCAATTGTTGCTGTTGTTGTCGCTGTTGTTGCTGTTGTTGTGGGATAGCTGTTGACGCAGAAGCTGAAATCGGTTGGTCCGATTTAAGCATTTGAGCTTCGGGTTTGAAGAAATCGATTATGGGATGATAGTCATAGTTTACACGCCTCTGGGTATTCTCCTGATATTCTTCGTCGAAGCCGCCGTTCTGTAGTCGTACAGTGGGTTGTTCGAACGTTTCCTGGTCGAACGCTTGGCTATACCTGCGTAAAGAGTGTTTTTATTGAATTTTTGTCGGTTTGCATTTCTTTTCTTTTTTAGTTTGGAGCATTAGAGGTTTCTTCTGTTGACACGAGAACTTTTACGAGTAATCTTTGGAGATTACTTTAGGCAAAGTAGCTGCGGTTTTTAAGCTAAACTCAGGATGAACGAGTGGAAAGAAAGTTAAATAGCTGCTGTTTCTCTTGGAAGTGATTGTAGGAATTGAAGTGTTGAATAACTAGTGGCAAAAACTTGTTTACATTTGTTTGCAATCAACGTTGAGTAGGCGTCGTAAACGTAAACAAGCTTTTACTACCTTCATCATTGCGTCGTCCAGTAGTCCATTACATTTCAATTCGGTAGCAGTTGGTTTAAAAAACATCGTAAATCATAGGAATAAAAGCCCATACCTGTTAATCGTAATATTGCTTGAGTTTTCTGCAAAATCCGGTACCTCTTGTACCGCGGATTCTCTACGAAAGGGCCGGTTCGGCCTGTGTGGTCTCGGTCCTTTGTAACCTGGAGCTCTAGTGTTAGGGGCGTGTTGTTGTGGTAATTTGTCAAAGGGTCGTGTTCCAGCAGAACTAGGTCTTTTTGGCCTCGGAGGCCTTGCGACGCTCGGCCTCCGCAAACTACTCGAATGCTGTAGTTGCGATTCCTCCGGATCCGATGAACTGCTGCTACTACTGCTGCTGCCGCTGTTGCTGCCGTAATTGTCACGGAAGAGATTTAGAGCCGCAGCGTCCAGACTATTCACGTACTTGTTGATGTGAGATGAACCTGTTGTAAAGTAACAAGCAAAAAAATGTTTGATGAATTATTAATTCATTATTCAAACATATTAATTTAAGATACAATGAGTGCTATAAAAGGCTCGATCAATATGCAAAAAAAGTATTAAAAAAAAACGAAATTTAAATACGTATATTAATTTTAATAGTGTATTGAAATCTTGGATAATTCGCGCAAATTAAATTTGCATACAATGTCAAAAGTCCTCTGACGTACATTCACTAAAATTAATACTGATTTTTCTAGTGATATAGTAATTATTTAGAGATGACCTACTAAATTTATACGAACCTTTGAGGTGGTGATCGCCGGTGGCGAAATCGACTCCGGGAAAGGTCTCCTGAGACTTCACAGGTGGATCGCTTTGATGAGGCGGATAAAGATCAGTGTAGCCCTGAACATGACAACTGCAACAAGTGGGTACTTTGAAAATGTCCATATGGAGACCTAATTTAGAGTCCCAAGTGAGCAGTCGGTGGTAGTTGTAAACTTGTTTGCAAGAGGATTTGTAATTTTCCGAAATGAAGGAACAGCTCGCTCGCGGAGATCTGAAAAGCGGGTACAAGAAAAGTAATGAAAATTACTACGAAAAAATTTCTTTATCAGTCGTTACACCGAATCACCTATTGCTAATCGAGATCGTGCACGGATTTACTTTCTAATGGTACTTGTCTGATTTATTCGTCGTGTCTTTCCCGCAACTTTTCCCCGCCAGCGCTTATAAGCGGGTCATTTTTTTGTAATTTCGTGTAGAGTTTTTATAGAGTGCGACAACCACTATAAGAGAGAAAATTCTTAAGGCATTATACGCTCATGAATATATTCACTGTTCACTTTGAATAGATAGACGCGTATCCACGAGGGAAAAAAGTTCTAATGCAATATCGTAAGACCTTTCGATTGTTTTCGCTCATTATTTTCTAATACGATTCCGATGTCTTAATCAACTTTCAAGGAGTCTCTAAAAATCTCTTCGG
Source organism: Apocrypta bakeri (assembly GCA_018906985.1). NCBI lineage: Eukaryota > Metazoa > Arthropoda > Insecta > Hymenoptera > Pteromalidae > Apocrypta > Apocrypta bakeri. The sequence goes on from JACCIA010000002.1 coordinate 21,633,991, forward strand.
TCTAAATGAGCCAGTCGACTAAAAATTCCGTCTTGCGAAATGTCCGAAAACTGCGCGATGAAAATTTAAAGCTATATTTCGCCAGAGCAATCTCCATTAGTTCTGATCTATTTCGAGAAAGAGAGAAAGAGAGAAAGAATGTCGCTTTTCATATTCAAATTATCTTTCGCAGTGGACCGAGAATAATTTCAAAGAAACACGCGATCACTTCGAAATTCTCATGGCAAAATACTTTCGGAAGACACGAGGAGATTTATTTGAAGGCGGCGGATTCTAGCACGAATACACACGAAATCAGCCAGTTCTTGTGTATATATCAACCGGAAATCTTTTTTCCTGCCTCCTCGATTTATTCGAATAACATAGTGACAATGACCGCGAGTTCGGTAACTTTTCCTGACACAATCTGATCCTACGTATTTTCTAACGCGCTTTCTCGAAACGTTGCTCGCAAAGCGTTTTTTTTTAATACCGCGTTTACAGTATCTAAGCATTGAGCCAGTTTTCCAATTCTTCGGTCATCAAAGCGGAAAGGCGAAGAATCTGCTTAAAGATCTAGACTAACGATTATGAAAGATCGGAGCGGTAGTGCTATCGGATAACCAGGAAAAGCATCTCTCTCTCTCTCTCTCTCTCTCTCTCTCTCTCTCTCTCTTTCTCTATCTCTCCTTCTTTCTCACTCGATCTCATCTCGATTTATGCAACAAAGGGGAAGTCTCTCGTTGAGCACAGCGAATGAATGGGAGGGAGAGAAAAAATTCGAGATCCCGTTCGCGTTGATCGATCGGTAATCGCTGATAATCTTTAAACGTCGCGAATTAATCGACCACTCGATTGGACTTGGTAATTTTTTTCTGCGAGTTCTGAGCTGCTAATTGCGCGACAACCCTCTTTAAAAGCGAGCGAAGAAAGTTGAGATATAAAAAGTATTATAGAGACGCGTGAAAAATCGATATGGTTCACAGCAATGTGATTCTTCACGCGTCTCTAATACTTAAACGAATCGACCGAAGTCTCTGACGATAAATATGATATAAGGTGTAACACGCGTGTAGCAAGTTTTTTCTCTCATTCTCTCTCACTCTCTGTTTTCGTCAAGGCGTGGCAGTTACAGAGGCGTAGGTATTAATTGTTTTATGCAATAGCAACGTGTTCTTCGGGCTACTAGTTTAGTTTAGAGTCAACAATATGGAGCGATATTTTTTTGGATACTTTCTTTTTACCTGCTATTATCGCTCGAAGCTATTTGCATAATAACCAGCTGCATAAAGTAGCGCACTATAACATACTCTTTGTTACACTTCGAGTAATAGTACATTCTATATGTATACGAAGAAGATTAATTAATCTTACATAAGCGCAAAAAAAAAACTTGGATTTCTTTTCGATTATATATCCGCGGTCGATCGACAGAGCCCATCGCTCGTTGAGTTCTCCGGAAAAGGTGATATATATGTATATATTACGCTCTTCCCGAGTACTTTCCTTTGTCGCAACTGCTGCATTCAATTGCCAATTCTTTACGCTACTGGTTTTTTTGCCCAATCTCGATAACCAGATCCCCTTTGCGATCACACGCTTTTGCGTCAAAGTAAGATTTTCGCTTGCTGATCCCCGTGCCGTGGAAAATTGAGTAATCGAGGGGTTTGCTGCGTATATATACATATAGATACATGAATACAGTATACATAACAAAAAGATCGCAATGCTTTATGAGTTAAGAGTGATTTTCTTGTCGTTGGGTAAACGGAAATTATTTTACGCATTGCGTAAGGACCTATGCAAGTATCGCAGCATTCTTTCTCAATACGCAGGCGTCGTTCTATCGAGTCGTTTTTCTCGACTTGTATACCACGAGTTTTTTTTCAACTTTTGACTATTGGAATATATTTGCTTTGATTGAATTAATTTGAATTTTCTGTGGTGGACTCACGAGCATTTCTCCAATCGAATAGTCTGCGTATGTTCGCCAGTGTTGATAATGTATTTCCAGACTCCGGATGCCGCTCGAGCCAACTGAGGTCTTGCGTATTGGACCAGCGATGGACAGGTGAATCCTTCTTCTACGTTCTCGTAAGGCGGAATGAACTCGTATTTTCTTAAGCGAAAACAAAAAATCAACACTTAGTTTTAAATAAGCGAAGCGCCTGTAGCGCTAGGACCCGTCGTGTACGAAAGCCCGAATCGATTGTCATTGCGCAGGGGCAATTATGTGATGTTTACGACAGCTGACTAATGTTTTAAGGAATGCGATGTTAATTGTAGTAACATTTCGTTGCATGAATTTAAAGCTGACTTTAATTGTAGAAATTGCATGTCTTAATAAAAGCGAAGTTATCTTATCGACGTTTCATATCCGACTGTGATTACTATTTACTGCGTGGAAAACGAATGTGAATAATAAAAATATTGTCAAAAAATCATCGTCTTCAAGTTACACATTAAATACAATTTTACAAACGAGTCATTATCGTTAAACTTGATTCCATGCGTTTTATCATGAGAAAAAGACAGATCAACCTCGTTTTTTTCATTATGCGTTGAATTCACTTTAGCACAAGCTGTATTATACTTAAAAACCATTATCGTCAACGATAAACGATGCAATTAGCGTGATGAACTTTATGTGTAGCTTCGAACCGCGAGTTAATGAATCGATAACACTTTACAGAACAAAACCCCCGGGGGCAGTAGACGTTCGTCTCGCGCGTCAACAGTTTAAAGCGGCAGCGTACCTTTTGATCTCGTTACTCGTCTCGAAGCGCTGCTCGTATCTCTTGTCGTATCTGTTGTCATAGCTCGTTTTGTAGGATGACTGGGGAACATCATCGTCATCGTTAAATCCACCGTCGCGATTGTCGAAGTCCGTTAGTAGAGCCGAGACCATATCTTTGTTATTGCGAATACTCCGCATTATGGCCTCCCTGAAGATGGCGAAAAAATAGATTCATTCGAATATCTTCTATATATGCATGTATATATGTGCTGCGGCAGATAAAAATAGAACCGGGTTTGCGAAGTCAGTCCCTGTGCCTTCTTTTTATTCAAGGGGTCGCGATGGAAAGTTTTCGCTCTTGAAAATGATGAGTTTAATATTCTATCTCCGATGCGCGCGAGTTTATATAAGTCTACCATAATTCCGTGGATTTGAATTATAAAGCGCTTTCTTTTTAGATAGAATTCTGTAATACAAGCGATAAGCCTGTCTACAAATTATAACGAATAAGAGATTCTGTGGGCTCGAGGCTATTAGCTCGTGCATTTTAATTTCTAGTTTCTCGGCGAGCCAACTGCACACACGCACGCACACATATACATGACGATGTAGAAATTCACTTTCGATCGTGTGACAGTATATATAACATCGGCGCAAATAAATCATGGGTGAAAACTCATCGATATATAAATATCGGTCTCAATTATTTTTTTCTTTGCAAACATAAGCGAAAAGACTCGTATGCGTATAGCACGTGCTAATATATATATATATATATGCATATGCCTGTATTCACTATGGTTGTCGAGAATATACTCCAACGCGTTTTCTAATCAGTGGTTAGCTGCGCGCGTACTAATGTGCGGTTGTCGTTTGTGTATACTTACATGGGATAATCGACTGCCTCCAAGCAGACAGTTTTCGAAAAGAAAGTGCACTCGGCTTCGGTAGGTGCTCGTTTTGGATCAGGGGGACGTCTCGTTGCCGGTCTCAATGACGACGAAGATCCTCGTAGTGGTTTATCTTAAGAAAAAAAAATTAATTTAAAATAACGAGAATCTCGTCATTTATAGCAAAAAATACTCTGATCCCGCTAACCTTGAACTTCGTTTATAGCGTAGCTCATGAAAGAGAAGTGAAAAGATGGCGGAAAGATTACTTACGGCGCGTCGTAATTATCAGCGTAATGGTCGCGCGACGACTTTTATTTTCATCGGAGCATCCAGTGTAATCGATTGACTTAATCGCCGGAACGTTAGTTCGATCGACGGATAGAGAAATTTAATTTTACCTCATGTTTTGATTTCATTTTTTTCGCATGCTAGGTCACAGATACGTATCTATCGAACGATTTCCATACCAATTTTTTTATTATTTTTCCTTTTTTTTGCAATTTCTACATAGCAGAAGGAATGATCATAAAAGCCAATATATCGTTATCCTCAATCATCATTTTAAAGACACGCTCGTCGCATCAGTGTTCTTGACTTTAATTTTACCGGTTATAGGAAAAATAAAATTTCTGAACCGTCTTACGGAAGTTTACGATCCCAAATATAATCTTGAACGCGATTTTACGGTAGTTTCAAGATCAGAGAAACTACGCGTTGAGAAGGCACTCAGTTGCAATTATTTCAACGCATTTGCATGTTTCCGATCGTTAAACAACCGAGCATTTACACGATTTTCCCTGAAAATCGATCCATCTTTTCACACTCCACCCTGCAATCAAGTTTCACTGGAGAATGTATATGAATAAGACAATAAAAGACACATACCAGGATAAACGTTCCTTCTGTTGACGGACGATCGCCGCGTAGGCGATGAATAGTGAGGTGGCCTTCTCCTGTACTTTCCTGGTCTTGCGTACCTCAACTCCAGTGGCTAGAATCAAACGGCTTCAACGTCTCAAAAATCACTCAACCAAGCGTGAAACTTGATTTACAGATAATCCACGACGCTCGCGAGAAAGAGAAAAAGAAAATCGTGCACAGTGCGCGCGCGCGCGCGCGCCACGCGCTAATTGCTGGTCGGAAAGGAAAGTTCTCCAGGGTGCGATGTATGTCGGCGATATAATGCAAAAAAAAGGTAAAGAGCCATTATACATCCGCGTGTATATGTATACTTTCATCATTCGATTTTATATACCTATGCGTGTGAAAGTCCTTTTTCTGTTACTTCTGCAGTAATACCTCGTAAGAAGACTGTATTTAGCGAAAGGACGATCACCGCGTGTGAAAACTTGTTTAACATTGTTCTCCGGTGCGGATATACGTAAAACGTGTATGACTAGCTTATTTGGGGATGTGTTGTGGAAAGTGTTGGTTTGACGATTTCGCGCACGCTTGACGAGAGGCTTATTTGTTTTGTGAAAATAGCAGTTTCGAACTCGACAAGACGCTACGTCATAAATCTCATCTAGCTATTGTGTTTTTTTCCTCGCCTGAATGAAAGCGAAGCTATTCACTTTTGGACTGTATATAGGTATATTTACACACCTGACAGAGCATTATGTGTTTGCTAAGCTTTTATAATTTGCAAACGTCAACGCGCTACGGACAAAGCGTCGAAAGCACGCGCAGCTGCACGCGTGTCATCGGAAAAATTTCTAATTTCTCCAGAGATCCTTGCTACTTTGGCTTTTTTCTTCAAACAGTCTTTGCGGTAGATCCCATCCTTTACGAGGAGAGTGACATATAATAAGATCGAAAGTAGTACATCGCATCAGCCGTAAGCGCGCTGGGCCGGACGAAAAAAGTGAAATTTTTTAATTATTACGCGCTAATGACCCGAGGGGATATATAAAATAATTTTGACACTTAATTATCCGGTATAAATATTGCACTGTATCGATTCTTCGATTCTTTGCGAGAAAAAACTTTCTATCTATTCAATAGATATATTATATACTATATACGCGTACGTTAAACGGCAATCGCTTGTCGCGTAATTATAGTATTTGTTCATCTATCCTATATTTTCTCTAAGTATGTATGCACAATGAAGAATTTAACATTTGTATCATACAATCGAAAATTCAATCTTTATCCGAATATTCAAAACCGCATTAAATTTATATTACCGTTGACCACAACACTGTACCACAGGAATTCCAGCAAACAAAGTATCAAATCAACGAACCTCTGGCAATTCTTCCGGCTTCTCTTCGTCGTCCTTTAGCTCATCACTGGTCATGATGTTGGTGATGTTGTCAATCAGGTCCGTCGTCGCGTTATCGCCAAGAGAGCCAGATCGAGCCTCGGCAAAGCTTGTATTGCTTGAAACCTGCGATTGGACATATATCGGAATTAGCATTACCAATTAGGAATATCAACAGCTGCGTTATTACCATGGTTGCGCGACGCTATGCGAATAAAAAAACTATACATTCAGCTTTGCGATTACAGATAGTTATTATTTGAATTTAATGAGAGAGAAAGGTAATTCGCATTGGAATTGATTTAAGAGCGATCATCGATCAAAGTTTCACTGTATTATATACTCGACAGTCGGTCAAATACTTGATATTAAACATGTATGCATAGCTTCAGGAGAAGAGCAACAATGTAATTGTACGTCTTTGACTCGTGTAATGTTTAAATCATGAGAAAGAAGTGTCGAGAGATACATACGTATTAATCGTTGAGAAAATTGTTCAGAGAAATAAAATGAATATCTTACGCAGAGATATACGAGGAAAAAAGCAGAGAAATAAAATAGTTAATCGATCAGCTTACACTGGTCACGACATGCCGTATCTTCTCATTAGACGTGGCGTTTTCCACTTTCAGCGAAGTTGAAATCTCCTCTCGCTCATCTTCCTCGTCATTGAAGTCCAATTCCAAATTGTCGTCGGTCTGGCCGTCATCCGACGTCGCCGCGTCGATTCTGAGAACCGCCACGAGCGTCTACGGATTTTACACGTTTTTAGATCTATGCATTTGTTTATGCGCTTACGTGTACAATGTATATTTACATAAAAATGATATATTATAGCATCGGTGAAAGTTCGACGAAAAAAAGCGCGGAAAATGAATTCTGAATAGTTTCCACGCACGTGTATATAAAGTATGAGCGCGTCCGGAAGGAAATCCAATGCTCTCTCTCTCTCTCTCTCTCTCTCTGTTTAGCTCTGCGGCAATCAACACTTGACCCACTAAGCCTCGACTAATTTCACTGAAAACGCATCTCTCGCGGAAAAGTCATCGATGCCAACGAGCTATATAGAGTCGTAAAGTTCGTCGCGTGGAAACCGGGTTAAGGCGCCAGCAGTCAACAACACTCTCGTGAAGAAAAATAATTAAAATGAAATAACGAAAAGCGAGAGAAAGAGAGAGAAATTCGCGCGAAAGAACCGGGGTATACGATGTTCAGTCGAGTGCGAAAAATCGTCGCGTCCCCCATAAAGTGCGAGAATAATTTTTTCTCTTTTTTTTTGGTCGTTTGTTTAATGCCTTTACCAGTAGAACAAAGCCGGCTGTAGCCGCGGAAATCCTCATGGCTAATCAGCAGCTCCGTCTTCGATACCCACTGTCCCTCGACTTATCTTCTCGTTCGGCCTCTTTGCGATAGGGTATATACACGTCAATGGTAACTGGTCAGCAGGAAACACACGTGCGTATGGACGTCGCGGATCACAGTAGCTCAGCTCAGTTCGAGCTCGGGAAACCAACTCACGGTGGCTCTCGGCACCGGCAACGTCAGCGGCAGCATCTCTTTCTCTCTCTGTCTCTCTCTCTCTCTCTCTCTCTCTCTTTCTATACGTGAAATGTCTATCCTTCTCCGGCGCGTTTTTGTAGGTCAAAAATCTGCGCCGCCACGCGCCATGCTGAGACACCGCGTGGGGATTATCGGTGTGTATACGTGTATTAGCCCGTACGCGTGTAGTGTATATATAGTATAGCAATGGCATAGGAAGCTGGAGTGTGTATGTAGCCGTGACCGAGAAACTTGAGAACGAGAGAGAGAGGCAATGCGGTCTGCAGTGTACAGGTGAAAGACACCGAGTGAGTCTTGTATATAATGTAAGACTTTGGAGTGGGAGAAAATAAGTCCGCGGGGAAGTCGGCCACTGCCCCACCATTCGCTTACTTCCTTCCTTCCTTCCTTCCTTTTGCGTTTCATTTACATGTATATTTACATGTATATGTGAATTCATTTGTGCGCGGAGTATGTGCCAGAGTGTGTAAGCGTGAACGAGGTGCAATCCTTTAACGGTCCGTCTTTCAACTTCCGCTATTTTTCAATTATTACTTTTTTTCGTTGTACTCAGTCCTCTTTCGCCCGTAGAGGAAGTCGAACTGTCGTTTTTTCCTTTCATTCGAGAGGAATCTTTAATGGGTCTGAACGAACAAGCGGTGTGACCAGAAAAAAAGTGAAATTTTTCACGTTTTTGTGGATTTCTAATAGCCTGATTTCGTTTTCTCGACTGTTTGTGTGTTTTTATACGCTCTCCACTCTTCGCTGACGCGTGTGTGGCTGTGTTTTTTTGCTTTTTCTTTCTTTTAAACGAATGCCCATTTCGCTGTGTAGTACAACCGATGACTTATGACCCAATCAGCGCACGAAAAATCTATTTGCTGAACTATTCGTCAAACCGTTTCTAAATATCCATCTTCGTTCGAAAAATATTGATGCTTCTCCGAAAACATAGAAGCGTTTGCACAATGAAAGCGCACACATTACAACAAAGAGCATTTGCATCGTGTCTTCGTAGGAAATTTAGGGTCATAAGTCCCGGTACTCTACACGGAAAGTACACGGCAAAGTAACAAAAGATGCTCCATCGTTTCTTCGACAAAAGTCAATAAACCAGTAACCGCACGGATGGATTCTCACTTTCAACGGTGTATAGCTTTCCAAGGTCTCCAATCATCGAGGTTTGACACCCAACGATCCCGATATGGCTTTTTCACTCGAAAAACACGGCCAGATTTACGTGACCGTTACATTATCGATACTGTTCACGTATTTATACACTCTTTTGCAAGCGAAAGAAGTTTTTTTGTTCATTCGCGCGCGTCTTCTCGTTAAGGTGACACAGTTGGATCAGAGTGCGTATGCATGAGTATGCGTGTGCATGTGCGAGGAATCACTTTCCTCACTTTTCTCGCGCGCGATCGCTCGAGAAAACACCACTTGATCACGAGAGAACGTGTTTTTTTCTAAGCAGGAAATAATGGAGTCGCTCGTAATTCAAATATTTTTTTATCGCCAAATTTTCGAAAAGGACGCAGTTTACGCAAAAGAAAATCGGAACGCGTTCCGTAAACGGCGAACTTTCTTCTTACGAATTATAATTTATTAAGCTCTAAGTAGAGCGACAAAGTGCAAAAATATATCATACTTGTATACAAAGAGGAGTGTTTAGTGAGTTGTGAAAAAATTGCTTTTTTTCGCGACTGATGAGAAAAATATTTAAAGGCATCGACGTACATTATACATTATAATTTAAGGTATATACCTTAAAGACTCGCGCTCACGATGTTGAAGAAAAACCTATTGCTTGCATTTCACTTCATCAATTTAATCTTCATAAAATTCATCCTCGAACTTTCTCGTCTGCTTAAAGGCGAGCATTTTTTTATAATTAAAATTTTTTATTCTCCCCGTCAGCTGATTATGATAATAAGAAAGACCGGATGCGATGCGCGCATTCGCAATGGGCGAAAAAACATACGCTCTCTCGCATGAAGAGAGACGAGGCCTCGGGGGCGTCTCCCTCTCGTTTTCTCATGTGCGCGCAATGAACCTTTCACAGAAACAAAAAATCAACAAAAATAAGTCATTGATCGAGTACTCGATTAATTAACCATCGATTTTTGAAACGCGCGTACATGCACAACGAGCTCGCGCAACCGCCTGATTTACGTACTGCGTCGTCTTTTTTATCGCACCTTACAAATTACGACGATGAAGACTTCTCTCCCAGCAATTTTCGTTAATTAGTTCTGCCATTGTTTATGATATTGATACAAGAGCACGCGTACAGCTGGTATTATATAGTTGCGGCGCGACCCGCATCTACTTATAGCAGCGATTTATCTATAGCCCCGTACCAAACGATCATCTCGGAGGAATAAGAAGTCAATTTGCATTAATTAGCTTTACTTTCATCGAAGATGTCTTGTATATCATAGTTCGTCCCTGAAAAGGTGAAAAATAGAAACAGCACGTGGTACGTAGAAAAAAGTATACACAAGCCTTGGATCTCCATTGCGGCATGTGTATCTATGTATATATAATATATTTTTTTACTTTCTTTTTCAGAATGTCAATGGCCGCTACACTTCGCAATCGTGCCTCGAAACGCTCTATTGAAGCGCTCGCATTTGACATACGACATCGACACCGTCTTTTATATATATACGCAGACACACGCTGGATGATTTTCCAAGAGCGTTAGAGAAATTAAGAAAAGGAAAATAAAGAGTGACTGATTGCGAGTAGCACAGTAGTGTGGAACTTGTATATCTGGACTTGATTGCCTAGCGAAATTGGGCACATCGCTTAATCTATGTTATGTACAAGCTTTGTCATCGGATCTAACTCCTTTTCATTTTTTTCTGTTTTAGAATTTCAGCGGTATATACGTTTACATACCTTGCGACTTTCTCTCTCTCTCTCTCTCTCTCTCTCTCTCTGCATTTTCGCAATGACATTCGCAGCTGTCATTGCTAAGACATTATCCACTTGCATTGCAACATATACACAAACACCATTATCCTCTTCGAAGATGCTTTTCTCACGCGTTTATTCGGTTACTGAGAAAGAATAGCGCGAGCGTTCAGGCAAAAAGTAACAAAAGAACGGGGTATACGTAGAAGTGGAAACCGTCCGGATCGAGAGAGCGAGAAATTGTAATAGTGGGAAAAGTGTGTAAGAAAAATATGATTACGGATTTTTCCACGCTCGAATGCAAAAATCGGTGAAACGACGAGTCCGGCTTAGCTGTGGGTTAATTTGTCTTTGGAAAAGCGCTTCAGGTAAAAGTTAGCATCTATAATAATGTCGTTTGGTGAATCTTCGTAGATAATGAACAAACGACTTTGACTTCACGGAAGGAGATCTGATTAATGGGTTAAATAATTACGATGCGTCGGCATTAATGCACGCGTACGTTTACGCGGTTCACTCTCTCACGAACCTTATATGTATATAACTAGTAAGTTCATATATATAAGTGGTACGCTGGGTACTAATTACAATAATAATCCACAGCATTGCTTTATCCTGTTAAATCTCTAATACGTTTAAAATTTAGTCATAGTCAATCGTTATCGCACATTCATTTTCTAATTTCTCGTTTCTCAGCTTCTCATCTCAACTTTCCACTGTATAAACCCGAGAACGCGAATATATTACAATGGTAAATAAATCAGGATTAGTTTTGCACGGTATAACGGATTCGGCCAAAATTTATGCGCCAACACTTTGTCTACTCGAACTAAAAAATATATATGTATAATATTCTCATTTTATTCGCGAAAATTCTCGGATACAGACACGTGATCTATTCGTATATATATATATATATATATTTACTAAGATGCGTCATAGCGTTAAATATTCAAGAATAGATAAAAGACTCTCTCGCAGCGGGAGTGCTACGCAGGTAGTCTTGTAGGTGTAAGAGTGATGATTTTTTAAAAAAACCGCCTTCGGAGTTAAGAAACTCGAACAGTTCAGTTTAAATACGCTCGAGAGACTTTGATCTTCGGCTGATCCGTCATCGAATGATACGATTTCACGGCTAATAACGAGCCAATGATTTGCATAATATTGAAAAAAAGTTTTAGACGCAATGTATAAAGTAGCTACAGCTATCGAATAAACAAGCATCTTATTGCCAAGCTAATAAGACTATTCTCAGATATAACCCTTGTACTATTTTCTCCTTATATCCCAGGTATCCGTGTGCACAATGCATTTATATCTCTATATAGGGATTCAGTATTATTAAATGCGGAACAAACTTCCTATCCTCACAAGTGCAGCGGATCGCGAACCCCGCTTTTATAGATATGTGTGTGCGCGTGTGTATAATACGGCGAATAACCAAGGAGTTGATACGGAGGGACGCGAAAGAGTTTTTTCTTTTTTCACGGAAGAGGGAAGACGTTAAAAGCAATTACTGCGCCGGGGCGGAGGACCTCGCGCCGCGGAGGCGTTTATGCTGATGGGACTTTCGCTGCTTTATTGCGCGAGACTATACACCATATACTCGCATATACACGCATATATACGTATGGGGATAGAATACGTATATTCTATCCCCTTATGTATATATGCGTGTGCGTACGTGCACGAAGAGAGTAATAAAATGCGATGGCATAGTTGTAGGGTAGTCGCTAATTTATGAATATCTCGAGGGGCGGACTCGGGGATCTGCGAGTCTGTGTATCGCGAATAATTATTCATAATTGAACGTTCTCGCGAGTAATTGTTCCGCCGCGAGTTATTATACTTGCGAAGAAGAGAGAAGAAGGATAAAATGGAAAAAAACTTTTCGGACGCATTCGACATATATATGTTTATATATAATTTAATATACATACATATATACACACATACGGCGAGTTTTGCATAATAGATTTTTGTAATTTGAGATACCTTTAATTACGAAGATAATTAAATTACGTTCTTTTTTTTCTCGCTTGTCCTACAAATATAGCTGGAGTCGACTCTCGCGTATTAGCATAAAATAATAAAGTCGTATCTCAAGCGGTTGATGTAGCGCGACGCTCTGTAGCATATATCTGTATATGTATAATACAGAGAGACCGTGAATGTAGGCGCGTACAATCCTAGAAAGTCCAAGGGAAAATAAGACAAAGTTGCGCGCGGCCTTTTGAAAGAAACCAAGAAAATTATGAAAGTCCGTGCAAACTATATACAAGTGCCCGCTGCGATATCAATCTCGTCCGCTCGAGATTTTTCGGTATTTCGTCTAACAAACTGTACGTACATGTATGCTTGTAAGTACACAGGCGTGTATATCCGGAATTTGGATTTCACTTTCAGTCGTGTATAAAACGCGAGATACGAGCTTCGGATACATTATCCTTTTTTTCGCGCAAAGTCCGCATGCTCGATTCGTTATCTTTATTAGCGTTCATTTCAATATATTTAAATACAAGGCGCGTGCGCTAGTTACGCTCATCGCTTGTCGCTGTCTTTTGTGTCCATAAGCAGAGAACGCGAACTCGTTGAAATTCCAAGTGCAGAAGCCATTACCCAGACCTGACGTTTGATTGACGTAAGACTACCTTCCCGAGGATCTCTACAGCTACCAACAGAACAAGAAGAGGAAGAAGAAGAAGAAAAACGAGACAGAAAGTGTCGCGATCGTATATATGTATATGTATGTACCCCCTTAGTCGTTTTATATATATATATATAACCACTAAGGTATATGAGAATACCTGTGAGTCTTTGTCACGCGCATGGCCAATATAATATGGCCAAGAACGATCGTTTTATTTATTGACACGATTCGGAACTTTCATCCTTGCAACTTTCTACTTCGATCCTTTCGCGAACGTCCAAAACCACCTGTTGACCCCCCCCCCCCCCCCCCCGACGCGTATATACTCTCGCGCTTTGATTCAAGGCGCACTTTACTCTGCATTTATTTATTTATTCCTATGTCAGTGGCAACTGAGCTTCGGCAAAGAATAAAGAATATGTATATATACGCGAATGTACGCAAAGAAGTTTTATTCCCCAAAGGGATTTCCGGAATGCGATCCAATTTGCGTTAACGATCTCTCGGACAAGGTAGTACGATTGAATCGTTATATCCGACGATGTTTCGAAGAAGAGAGTAGAAAAAATAAATGTCCGGGAAAAATAAACGAAAATGCTGATTTGCGCTCTTGCGGCTGAAGTAACGAGGATTATACCGATTCCCCCACGGCAATGGAATTTCTGATTCGACTCGTCTACTGCACACGTGTGCGTTGAAAGAATGCTCGTGTGGAGCCCTTTGGAGAAAAAAATCTAGACGATAGAGGCTCCTTTTAAAACGAAACTGTCTGCAAACTCGCAGTAGCTAGATGTTTTACTTTCCAGCTATAAACAGCAGATGTGCACGTACGTGGATAATTGACAAAGATACGCTAGAGTACTCTCCACTGAAAAGCGTTGAGTAATAGGAAAAAATTGATCGCTTCTGATTATGTTCTCCCGGTGAAAAGTTGCAGTTGCAGGAGTTGCGCTATTATGCCGTAGAGAAACTTAACGTATTTATGCTGTAATTATTTGTTAAAACAAATTCTACGATCTATCTCTCTTAACTGTGACATATGTCATTATATAAGATTGATGTGGAAAGAGCGACATTGTCTAACGAAATAGAAGTCAAATGAATGAATGACAAATGAACGAATACAAATCGAGTTTGAAAACGCCCTGTTCGGGTTGACGCCCACGTACGTAGCACCACTGCTCTTTCTTGTTTTCGAGTAACTTTCGTCTACTTTGTTTTCCAATCTCATATTTTTTTGACAGCGACATTCGAGTTACCGATACGAGGTACCGTTAAAACCGGACGCGCGAAATCGCGAGCGCACCTTCGAAGTCATTCTCCAATTGAACAGTCTCAACGGACTAACGGATTTTCTTATGACATCTTTATTCGTTTAGATGCAGGCGTCTACCCAGTCTTATAAATGTATGCTCGACAGAATCCGCACTCTTGACACAGTTCCGCCGAATACAAGTGAGATACAAGTCAAACAAACCCACTTTCGATATAAACACACTCGAAGAATCGTTTTTCCTTTTAGTGCGCAGTAAAAACAGAAAGTTAAATAAATCTGCTGTTTATAGTATACAATTTAAAATGTTTTAACTTAATTAAGCAAATTTTGTTGGCAATGAAAAGGTAAGCCGGTACTGAAACGATGAAAGTTGTTCTAGACTTTACGAATACTTGCTTTCGCTAAAGAATTTGAAAATCGATGATATGTAAAAAATGACTAATAAACATACGCGATAACTATTAATAGACGTGAACACGTGGTTCTAAGGATATGAATTATGTTTGAACCGTGTAAGAAATTTCAACACCGACTCATTCCAAATTAATAATCGTTATTATTCCATCCATCGAACTTACTATTGTCAATAATATTTTCTCAAAGATGCTTCAACAGTATTTTACTAGGTGGATATAATCTCGTTGAGTGGACGTTCAATTTTGGACATGAATAATGACCGGTTCGGAATGAATTATAAACGATCGAGATGCATTATAATAGTTTAGTGCGCAACTCAAACAGCACATTAACTTGGACGATCGATTGACTGAAACAATCTAAAGCTGTTATTAAAGTCATTTTTGACTAATAGTTATTTATCTGCTGCTAGTGGTAAAAATATGTTTTGTATACATGTAAGATGTTGCCGGTGCGCAATAACTTTCGATTTGGACAAGTGGAAATTACTCAGAGGTCTTAACGCGTAAAAAAATGCAATGCTTCAAAAATATATGATAACATTTACTCACAAAGGTTTCTTAATACAATACGTTATAAAATACAGCTTTTTTACATAATTTTTGTATTTGTACGCGGATCACAATAATTTCTCATCGACGATGGATTTACAGTTATCGATCGATTATTCAGTTTTGTCGAATTCTCGCAGTTATTTTGACAATCGAAAAATAATGTAATAGCATAATAGAAACTAAATAAAACATCAACTGACAAAAGTGGAGCTTTGATCAAAAATAATAATATAACGATTATTAAAGGCGTGAAACGAATAAATGTTAGCGACTTGATCTCTGCTCCAGATGTGTCGAAAGACTAGAATCATTAAAATTAAACGCATGATTAACTCGTATCGTTAAAATCTTCGAAATCCCGTCAATCCGCGAAAGACTCGACTCGAATCTGCTTTCCTGCGATACGTTTGATTAAAAGATTCAAGACTCGAGATACATGCTCGATTACATTTATATACAGATTTGTTATTTGTCGCTTTTTTCATTATTACTGCAAGGAGCATCTTACACGACGCACAATAGAAAAAAAATTAAACATTAATAGACCGGAAAATGAGTTTTCCTAAATCTTACATGTAGATTTGAAAGTGTTGCACCTTCGCCGGCCAATAATAAATATGTAAAAAATAAGTGTGTAGCATGAGCTTGAAAATGGCGCGAACATCACTGATGTCCATTCTATTTTTAAATTTACAAGCTAAGGTTTTATTAAAAAAAAAAATACTTGCATTCCTGACAAGCTCGTACAAACTAGTGTGCGAACGAAAAAAGCACTAGTACTCTGCGATAAACTGTTTCACGTTTACGCTCGTTTTAATGCCTTTACGTTAACAGCTTAGCATACGCGTCGTATAATAATTCGCTCACGACTTATTTTTCTTTTCAAACAAAACAAATACTGAAACACTAAAAATATTCGATCCCTAATACAATGAAATTTTTTACAAAGAGTAGCCTCGATCCTTCAATTTCTTCGTTACTTTTGCAGGAATTAAAGTAAATTGTTTTTCTTTTTGCCTCCTCCAAAGTTTGGACGATTTTTAATTTTTTTTTGTCGTTGTTTCTTCGTATCTAAAAGTAAGTCCATAAAAAAATATTCGCTAGAAATATTTCCTAGAGACGGATTTGATTACAACGGAAAAAATCGATCCATCTTCGACCCTTATTGAGCAATGCGATCTATGCTACTTGTCGCATGTAAAGCATCGGAATTTTGTACATGCTTCAAAAAAGGGGCAAAGAGATCGATCGCAGATTTGTTCGCGAAGGACGATTAGTCGGTGCACTCGGAAGCGAAGCTCTCGAGATCGACGTAGTGTCCGTTCATGTTGTCCTCGAGCAGTTGGGCGAGATCCCGCCTAAGCAGTTGGAACTCGGGCCTGCGGTCTGGATCTGCGTGCCAGCAACGGGCAATCACCCGGAACAACTCACTGCGGCAATGGGACGGCCGTTCGAGACGATAACCGCTCTGCACACTGCGCATCACTTCTCGGGCTGTCATGTCCGGGTAAGGCGTCGATCCTGTATTCGAAGAGAAAGAAAACAAATTTTACCGGTTATAATTTCTTTCGCTATTATGCTAATGTTATGTTGCTGGAAATGCCATTATTTTATTCCAAACAAAAATTCATAGCGGAAATTGCGGAATGGACAATAATCATTCGAAATGAAAAACGTATTGTAAACGTTGGAGGCGTGATTTTCAACAGTGGGTCATTGGGCGATTATGCGAAAACTTTCGCTTTGTGACCGGAATACAATATCGAGTTTAATGAACTGCTGTATATGGCTTAGCATACTCATTATTCGTACTATTCAATCCACGGAATATCAAATACATATCTATCTTCATTGAAAACTAAAACTTCACCTCTGAATTATTTATTAATCGAGGCATTGAATAATACTACACAATATTCTAGACTCAATATAGAAGCCATGTAGAGTCTAGTTCACAGATAGCAATTCTTCAGCAAGTGCTCGTTAGAAGATTTATCGACTGAATCTATATAGCCTGTCTCGACTTTTTTCTCACACTTCGGCATAAAGATTTTCATAGCGACATTAATCACGCCTGTCACTCCGATAGCAAGCGAGAAAGAGACCGTACACATTTGAAGATACGCAGATTAATTAAAAACAGTCCGTCAACCGCGATGTCAAAATCTCGCTTGCAAGGCAACGACGACGACGACGACTACGAAGAAAAAGGAGGAGGAGGAGGAGGAGGAGGAGGAGGAAAAAAATAGCTTACCAAGCGTCACGATCTCCCACATCAAGATACCGAAGCTCCAGACATCGGTCTTGGTGGTGAAGAGCGAGTAGATGAGGGACTCGGGCGCCATCCACCTGATTGGCAAGGCGTTCCGGCCGTGCCTCGTCTCGATCACTTCACCGTCTTCGTTGGCGAACCTCGACATACCGAAATCCGCGATCTTACAAAGCTTGTTGTGGTCCACCAGTACGTTACGAGCCGCCAAGTCACGATGAATAATCTGCAAAATATATACACGAGTATTTTTTTAATGTTTTTTATATCATTATTTGGACATTAACTAATAGGATTATTAAGATTCCTCCACTAAAACAAATTACACTCTTAAGGCAAAAATGTCTCTTTCACTTAATGATTTTCATTCGAAAGAAATAAAGTTGAATAAAAAAACAGATGTTTGAATCAAAACAATTTTTGACCTCAAAGCAATTTTCTTCCATTTACTCGAAAATTCAGATTTTTATAAAAAATGATAATATTTCATATTCAATAAATGATAATATGCTTTTCCGGCTTTTTAGGCGTCTGACTAGATTAGTCAAATTAGCCCACAAGTCGTAAAATCATTCTATAATTACTACATTACGCACCTTGTAAAACAGTAATCATAGAACGGGTATGTAAATAAATACATATTTGATTCTGCGATTCTGATAATTTATTTGCGATGCGTATGCTTACGTTCTAATTCTTAATTGTCGAAAAGTACTGCCTGACTATCAATAATCAAAATGATAACGAAAATTTCAGCAACGAAAATCAGCGTATTAAATATGAATTAAGAATTTTTCAAGAAGACTGTACCTAATAAAATTCAAGCATAGATCATACGCGTATATTATTTTGACTTTCCTCTGAGTAACGATTTCGAGAAGATAATCCTTTTAAAGCAAAAGAATCTTGCAATAAAACTTCGTTTCTTATGAAATTTCATTTCATTGGTTTTCACGCTTACATATACAATTATACATGTATATATATAAATAAATGGGCAACATACCGTTCTACATAATATACAGTTTGAAAAATGGAGAAAATTAGTCCAGCAACATGACGAGTGCATCTACGAGTATAGGAGCGCGCGGTAATGACTCGTCGTTACTAGTCGTGCGTACACGCAGTGCATGCACACTTGCCCCATCACTCCTCATTAAAAAGAGTTTAACGGTGCAAAGTTAAAGCCCCGGCAGCAGTAGTACCCCCACCGCGTTAATTGAAAAGTCAATTTAGTGTCCGTCCGGGAGAGGATACATATCCTGAGCGCACGTCAGGTAATTACGTTATAGTTACAGAAATAGAACACGAGTATACGGAGCACACATCCTCTTGCACATATCCGTCTCTCCCCTTCCTCTCTTCACTCCAACCCTGAATTGATGAGCAATAAGAAAAAGTTGAGCCAAAATAATGGTTAGACTCCGCGTGTATAGTTACGTCGAGTTATCCCTTTATTCCTCTATTTATTTCGCCCCGCAGCGCGCAACAATCACTCGCGACGCAAACTGGGACAAGAAAGAGACCGAGTGAGAGAGAATGAAGAAAAAGTCTGCGTGTAATTGTTATTTATCGTCGCGGGGCATAAAATGAGTTAGCTGATGCCCTTCGCGGGACCGAAGATATAGCCACGAGGCTGCCGTTGCTTCTGTTCAAATCATAAAAAGGCCTCTCACCGTATTTATATTATACTAGGATGGCAGACGGCGAGTGTGTGACGCATGTACGCGCAGGTGCACTTATTCTTATACACTTAACTACTTATACATACGTGCGTGCGTGTATGTGCTTACACACATAGACATAGGTGTCTACCAATGCACAGCGACGCAGATGTATACGTCGATAGTGGCAAAGGATGATGGGCATGGGAGAGACGAGCTTAATTAATGCTGCGAATGTACATGGAGATATGTATACGTTTATTTTATATATGCACTAGCTGGAATCGAAGATCCCGATGCCGCACGTGCAATCGGTCGCGAGAACGAGAGACAATGGAACGAATGAATGTATTGTATGCATTTATATTATACGTGAGCGACGATGTCTCATATCAACTCAACGATACCTGCTGTACTCTCTCATCTTACAACAATCGTTGCTTTTACTTTTCAGAGCGACGAGTAAATACAACGTTTATAAGCCTGTCTTCGCGTGTATTTATTTCTTAACGCTCTCGAGCTGTATATAGGATATACGAGCAATCAGCGAAAATATTATTACTCCTTTTTACGAGAGAGTCGTGCGGGAGAAAAACATTTCAAACGATAACGATCCTTATGGTGATAGTTAGCGCGAGACGAGGGGTTTAAACAAACATTGTACCCAATATATATTATATATAGACACTCACACATATAGCTATAGAAGTTTATCTTTCGCACTCGAGCGAAAGATCGGTGAAAATGCGCGACACGCTCATTTCAAAGAAAAGCCAATCATTATTAGAAACGCAGTCGTACAAAAGCATGCGCGACATTTATTCCGAAAGGAATGTAGTCAGTCGCTCGCTTTGATAAGCAAAATGATAATGAGTCGCGTGTGCGTCTCTGGCGAATAAAGAACCGAGCAACAGCTGCAACAAAGAAAGAAAAGGGTCATTCAAATCCTCGTCTTCATTAGTCCCATAATATACCTGCAGCACGCATAGACACGTCTTTCTGTAGCGCGAGCGACTCAAACTACATTAACGCATCTTTTGCATCTTGTAAGCGTCAGCTCGAGGTAAACAAATTGAAGCTGCAGAGCAACGAGGTTTATACACGAGCGAAGAAAAATGACGTTACGCAAGATTGCACATCCGAGAAAGGCATGCGTACAGTGTAGCAGCGGGTAAACATGTACGTCTCAATATATATATATATACACGAACTCCGATATGCATCACGAATGAGCGTAATTACTGTTTGTCGTCTCAATTGAAACGGCCTAGCTGCTGTATATATATGAGCGGGTAATCTCTATCTCGATGTCCTACTGCACAATCTTTCGAGTGGAAGTAACCAATACGCGTATCCTATATACCTATATGTACAAACGCATATACACGTACGCGAAGAAGAAGAAGAAGAAGAAGAAGAAGAAGAAGAATAAGAAGAAATTGCATCGACACGCTCATGAGAAATGCAGTTGCGTGCAAGCTGATTGCGGCTATGACGCCCGTTTTTGGACAAAAATCCGGATTGGCGTGCGTAGGGCTCTATTGCCTACGCATGCATATGTATAACGTAATGATATGTGCACGCTGAGACGAGGACGCGTTGAATAAACAAATTGCGCTAATGGAATTGTAATAGTACTGGTTTCCAGTCAAAGCCGTATAGAGGATGGAATGTGGGAACTGAGATAAGGCCAGATCAAATTTAAAAAGATTTAATTGAAACTGTATTGAAGTACAGTTGCGAGAGCGGAATCTGCGTGCATGTCTTATATATCATACACGCACTTGAGAATATACGATCGATCAATGGGTGCATATGGTAAAAAAATTAACGGAAAGAAACTTGTATCGTAATAACGATTCGACACCCAACTTATTACCGCAATAAATATACCGGCCGTGTACGTTTGATCGCGAGTCTCTCGATTATGAATCATAGCTGGCGGTTATTAACGCGATAATATATGATTTGTAAAAAAAATTGTCCTCCGTTCTCGCTTATGTGAATAATTTAAAAATCAAGCATCGATTCAGTTCGTGCTCTGTTCAACAAATCCTTCCTCCATCTTGCACATCTATATGCAGCTTCTGTCGAAACGATTCGTCACTTTTTGCAAACGATCCGATAAATTCTCGGAAGTGGTGACTCTCGCAATAGCATATTCACCCTTTGAGGCGTGCGTCGCCGCTCGTTTTCGAAGCGTGTCTTTATCGCGTCGAATTTTTTTCACCAAAGCCCACCCGTCGAGGCGCACTAGATTAATGGGCCCGTGCGCACGCGCTCTGCTCCCTTATACCGTGGCCGAGGACGACGCAACAACCTGCGCAGCATAGCGGCCTTTTGTGTCGAGAGAACGAGGAAGCGATAAGCGCTCGCGCACTGCCTCCTATATGGGATGCATCGCGTGTACTGGTATATAAAGGTTGATGATCGAGGATGGTAGATTGGCCGCTTTGGTGAATGTACACTTTGAGTTGAGGAATTTTTCGCAATTAGTTCGCTTTGAATTATTTGTTGAATTCGATTTTAAAAATTGTCATTTTTTTATTGTACAATAATAATAAAAATAATATATAATAATCGTATAATAGTCGTATAATAATCGTATAATAATCGTTGTGCTATGTAATATACAGATACGCACAAGGCTGAATTGATGTACTGACTTGTCGGTGAGCTGATTAATCTTCTCACATTACTTGGAGAAAATTGCTATGGAATCAATGTAATCCACCGGTCATGCATTAATAACACGCTGTACGTAATAACTTTATTCGCGCGCGAGTCCAGCAACTTAATCAGCCAGTACAGCTTCGAAAAGCTCATCTCCATTGGTAAAATAGAAGTCTATTTCTGTAGAACAAGAGTAAGGAGCAGAAAACACGAGAGAAAGAATAAGCTTACCTTCTTGGAGGCGAGGTACTCCATACCCCTGGCAACGCAGTAGCCGAAGACCGTGAGATCTCGAGACGTCAGGGCGGCGGAATCCTCGCTGAAGTTGTAAAAGTCCTGTCGCGTGCGGTGGTCGCGCAGGTAAGCCAGTAACTTGCCGTACATCACGTACTCGAGGATCAGGTAATGGGGCTCTGCAATCAGCCGAGAGACACACACGGGATTAAATTCAATTTCACTCGCTCGCTCGAGGCTTTATACACCCAAGGATTATTCGCCATTGCTTTTATTTTCTAATTTCGACAACCAGCGCGATTCTTCACAGACGCACATGGTATACATAGTATGTATACACGGTAAGACTAATTTATAGCAACGAACTTCCTATACAACGAAAGCGAGACTATTGAGACATTGGTTGCGTATAGGGCTTTTTCTTCTTTTTAAATGGAATTATTATTGATCGTGCAATTACGATGCCTATGCGAGTAAGTATAGAAGTTTTGTCACGGTTAATAAAGCATATACAGACTTTTTATTGGCAATTTAAGCCGCCCGTTTTATAGACCGGCAGTCTCTTAATCGATTCTCACCAGTGCTCCATTATCGAGATGCATCGAAAATTTGTCGCGTCATCAATTACGAAATTTACAACCACATTTCCATATAAATGCAGAACCAAAAAAGATATCAGCGAAATTCGATTATCTCGTAGATAACATCCTTGGGGACTGCAGCTCATAACTTAAACATTGAAAATCCAAACGACCGTATAGGCTCTCAAATAAACCGATTAAAATACAGCTCTAATCAGAGATTGCATCGTCCCTCTTTCTCTCTCTCTCTCTCTCTCTCTCTCTCTCGCACTTGGTCCGAACAATCGCTCATCTCAAGTATATAAATTTTCATCGGGCGAATTTCACCGATAACCTTGTTCCCCTTATCGCGTGTACATACGCGACTCGAAATAAACGCGTCAATATTGTGTATAGTAAAATGTATAGTATTGTGAGTCACAAGCGCATACACCGATACGGCACGCACACTTGTTGTATGTGGGTAGTAGCTATACTGAAACAATAATCTCACGTCAAACAATGGCAAGTACTCCTATGTTTACGTTGTGGTCGAGGCTTGACGAGGTCTCGTGCGTTAGCGATCGGATTATACGAGAAAGTCAAGAGTATAAAATATATATATTATATTTATATATATATATATATATATATATATATATATATCGGAATAACATTGCGGCAAGTGTAGTTTCCAATCGATTGCGATTACTGAATTCAATTCATCTTTTTTTGCTGAAATTTCATACTCCGTGTCACAGAGGTATTGCGTTCAGTTCAACGAACTGTCGTTTAAAACATTCTTCGCTCGCGATAACAATTAGGACCGGTATAAAGCGACAGTGATTAATTTCGAGGAAAGTTTTGAAGCGAACGCTCCCACACACACATATGGGGAGGAACGTGAATTCTGATAACTATCGCTCGAGCGAAAGAGGCGTGCAATATTTCGACTCCAGCATATCATAATTTACGCGTTTGCTCCTCAGCCAGGTGTTTGTCGAAATATCAAAGACTGCGTGTCACGGACTGTAAACCACTCGTTTCCTCGGGATAAAGAAATTTTTTCTCTCTTTATATCATCGCGATGAATCGAGATTAGGCGCGAGTTATTGCGAGTGTTCCCGCGTGGATCGTTATTCTCGACGTCGAGAATTCAATAGATATAGATTCCAACACGCTGAGAAATGATAAAAATAAAATAATATAAACAATAGAAAAATGCAGCGAGAGCTAAGCGCAGTTTAACGTTGATTCATTCCATATTTATTTACAATCATTTACATTCTTATATAATCACTCCTTGGAATTTCAATTAAAATGCGATACTCCTCGTCTCTCGAATTGAAATAAATCATCTTTCTTATTATCCCCCCCCCCTTCCTCTATTCTTCTTCCTTGAATAATATACCAATCAAAAATAGGTTGAACAAAAAAAACAAAGCTCGTGCTAAATCGAAAAACCACAAAACTGCCGCCGTCGCGTGACTCAGCCTAACTTCCGCAAAAAACATTTTCACCTCTACTCTCTGAGTCATGGCTCTTTACGCACAGTTTTTCATTGCTCTCCGTACACTCCCATGGCTCTTTGGATCTCCCACGACACGCTTACCGACAAAAAAACATAAACTCTACGCACTCGCGTGCAGTGCAGAGGTGGAGAGCAAGAGATAGAGAGAAAAAAACTATTACTCCCCGACATCCCTCGACAAAGCACCACCAAGAGACTACAGTCGACTTCTCTCTCTCTCTCTCTCTCTCTCTTTCTCGTTCGTCCCTGCGGCTGGCTTCTATAGGCATAATACTTGTACAAAAGACTGAGAGAGAAGGCATTGTGCAGCTCGCCGCACGTTTATTACATATGCATTCACGCTTGGCTCGATGCTATAAACGATGGCCGCGTACGTATATCCACGCCCATCGCTCTACCAAGGCCGCATGGCTTTGGTTCTAGCTGCGTTATCTGCCCCGAGGAGAATCATCGAGCGCACGGACAGCCTGTGTTTTGCTCTCGATTCTCTGTTTGTATTTCACGGTGAGTCTCGATTATTGTGTCCTCGAATCTGCGCGACGTGACAACCGCGCATTATAAAGCCTCCATATACCGACTACCGTAAATGATATGTGTGCATTGTACACGCAGGGTGACTACGGCTTTACATACGTCTGTTTATGTACGGCAAAGGATAGAAGTCCTTTTACGATGTATCCTCGACTCTATTCTTAATATCCTCGAGCAGTTAGTAGCTATTGAATCAACCGAGCTTGTGTTTGTGTGTATACAGATCCGATTTTGCGAGCTCACAGCTTTTGATATAGGTGGCAGGAGGCCTCTCGCGCCGCGTGTAATTATCGGCCGTGAATTATGCAATTGAATCTTCGTTCTCCGCCTCTCGCACCGTAATCAGAAGACATAATTAAAAGCCAAGCAAGTTGTGGGTATAAGTCACAGCGGTGAATCCCCCTTTATTCACCGTATAACCACCGGGCGAGTTATCGTTGAGTTGGTGAAATACAGAGTTAATCGTAAGAACTTATACACGTACATTTGATCTTAAACTCCTCCGGCGAGCGAGTAGTGCACAGTACGCGTGGTGTAACTTAAGAACCACGGTTCGCGCAGCGAAAACGGATCGCCGAAAATGAGAAAAAAAACAGCTACGCGATCCTCCTCTCCGAAAGTAAATTTCTCTTTCGGAACAATAACCTCGCGAGTAATAGCCCCGACGTACTATTGGCTGAGAATTTGAACAATCATCAGCGTCGCCCGAGGAGCAAAGAATGAATGAGCCAAAGAGCAAAAGAAAATCAGCAGAGAAAGATTTTAACGATCGCACAAGCGAGAGAGAAAGAGAGCTTTTACTTTGGCCTTTCTCCGCGGCGTCGTAAAAGTACGCAGGGTGCGCGCGCGCGAAGATTGCGGGAGCCAAAAATTTAAATGCCGTAAATTTAGTCTTTTGCGGTTCGCGGTTCTGCGATATTATTCTCTGCGGCAAAGCTGTCGAGGCCGTCCGTTGTCCGAGGTTGAAAAAGGGTTGTCGATCGCACGGGAGATTAAGATCACCAAGTAATTGTGTTGAATTTTTTACGCCGATATCAACGAGTGGGATGAATCGTCGTGCTCAAGAGCGAGACATCCGTGGGATAAGGTTTACGATAAAGTTATTTCATGCTAAAATTCAATGAAAATCCTAGAGTAGGTATAATATATAATATCATTCATGACTTGTTTCACTCCACTATCGTCTAGACTTTTCTTTACTATATTTTTTATTGACTTGGCAAAGAAAATATGACGTAGAATTACTAATTTAATTGAATAATTCAATAACTCGTTCGAATTAATGTCCGACTGGTTTGTAGAGTGTCTAATATGTATAATTTTTCTCAGTCTCGCGTGACGTGGAAGAATAAAAAACGTTCGGGTGGAAATTAAATTATCATGGCAAGATCCGTTAGCTTTTGATCTTACCCGATTGCAACTTATTTTCAAGTACACAGTTTTGAATCCTAATCAAAGTTCTTGCGCCTATTTTTCACGCTCGATATCCTCTTCTCTGTCTTCGACATCTCTTACACCCGAGGTCCGAAGGATGACTCGATACACCATGGTAATGCATCGAAGACAGGGAACAAAGACGGGCCAGTAGTGGCCTTTTGTTTCGCCCACGCGACAGGTCATTTCGCAAAATCCATCTGCGAGAGATGGCGTTGTAGAGGGTCCTGCGTGCGGGTACACTACACGGCACGCACAATATTCAATTCCGATCCCTGCATCACATTAATTCGCCTCGGGACTGAAACGTATAAATTTTGTCGCGAGAGCGGATTCAAAATGAGCATTTTGTACATTATACACGCGTAAGCATATGACTGAGTATTACGAAATGTTCCTCTGGGAATTAGGAATAATCACGCTTTTCAACGAAATCAAAGCAAAATGATCTTTGTAATTGGTCACATCGATAAAGAACGTAAAGTAAATGTCAAAGTCATGTTAGTCACAGGCCGTTTAATGCTCGAGAGATAAGACGAACTGGTTTGGGTTTTCGGTTAAAATGATGGATCTATATGCGTATTTTCACCGGCATATCCTGACAAGATAGAATTTTTGTTCTGCCCGTATACGATCTATAAAGCTTACAAGATTCCAGACAACAATAATCTCGAAGGAAACCCAATGATAATCGACTTCGAAAAGTCATTGCGTAATTGATATATTAACGCAATAAAGGAAAAGTAATTACATTATTAACGACGTAACAATACCTACTCCCCGCATTAAGAAGCCTTACAATCGATCAACTTGTTTCGCGCCAGGCTTACACGATGACTACAAAGACGAGCAAAAAAGTAAGCAGAGGAGTCTCGAATAACATTTCCGGTTCCTGAAAAAATATGACCGTCAGTCGAGATATTCGATGAACGTTTGCTTGGGTTGTATAGAGAGAGAGAGAGAGAGAGAGAGAGAGAGAAAGGGAAATAACGAGAAAAAAGAGTAAGCAAAGCGCACAAGCGGGTGAGAGGATCGTTCGTCATTCGATGCCGCTGCGACATGTTTGGTGAAAGCAATTACGGGGGAAGAGGATGCAATTTTCCTTCGAGCGTCTTAATGGGCTATCGGTGAGATTGAGGAGTATATCGATTACTGCTGCTTGTGCTGGTGAGCTAATTTTTAGCGGGTGAATAAAGTGCTCGTCTCGGCAAGGTTAACGATCGCTCCTTCGACGGAATTTTTACTGCGAAATTTTCTTTCCTTGAGAACCGAAGAATAATAATCTCGCGGTTGAAGCAAGTGACGGATGGTTTAAAATTTGGAGATGAGTTACGCTGATCGAAACTTATTATGTACAGTTAATTTATGGGGAACATGTCGAGAAAAGAGAGATAAGGAGAGGGGAGTTGCATATTCGTATGCGAAGTGCGGAACAGTTGTGAGAGCGAGGATTGAATCGTTAAATTTAACTGCAAGTTTTTATCAACATTTGAATATATTATACATTAGCTCTCGCTATATTGAATAAACGCGTATCTCCTAAGCTTCCAAAATACGTGTTTACGAGCTGCGCGCATGCGGTTCTTATAACGCGAACCGACTATATCCGGCAAATTACATAAAGCGCGCAAAAAAGCAAAATATATTCTTATAAGAGCTCAGCAGCTATTAGCCTCGATGGCGCTCTCAGCGCTCAAGCAAAAATATACCCGTTGCAAGAGGTCCGGCAATCGTCATAATGCGTGAGAGAAAGCCATCGTAATCGTACGTTCGACTGACGCGAAATGAGCTGCGAAACAAAACCGAACGGGGCGAAAATTTTCCGAAGTTAGTTCCGGTGTGAAAGCGCACTCTTTCACTCGGACGAAAAAAAAGTCTCCTACAAACGACGCAGTCTCTGCACTGCTTTATTTCTCAACGTCGCGATGCATTTACGTGTGTGTTCCTTGGGCAGCGATGTACCTCAGGTAGAGTTGCAAACGTAATAAGTGCATTGTGTGTCCGGAAGATCATCTCGTGGAGGACGTATGGAAATGTATTCGTGCCCACCGATGAGTTTGAAGATAGTCCTGCCGGCCTCCCAAGACAGAGAGAATGAGAAAGAAAGAAAGAAAAAGAAAGAGAAGAAGATGGAGCAGTGAGTAGACTCTCAACTCTATACAGAGAAGAAAATGCGCAAACGTACGGAGCGGTTCTCACTGTCTCTCTTCCTTCCTTCCTTCCCTCCTTCCTTTTCTTTACCTCTCTCGCTCCTTTATCTTGAAGCACAGTCAAACTGGAACTCTCTCTCTCTCTCTCTCTCTCTCTCTCTCTCTCTCTCTCTCGAACAGATAGTCATTTGTATCGAGTTTTGATGTCTCAAGCAGACCATAAAGCCCGTTTGTGTTTCTTTGGCTGTGAAACTCTTCGCACAGTCTCTTTCTCTCTTCTCCTCTCATTCTGTGAACGAACTAAGATGAAGATACTCCCCGGCGAGAGTTGATTAGCTGATTACTCAAGCGTGCGCACACGTGTGCGTGTACCTGCGCTTCGTGTCTCGATTTTTTGGACCCACGTGAAAGAGTATACTCGATTTGATCGTTCGTTGACGTTGTTTGCTTATTTAGTTCCACTACTCTTCACCGCGAAGAATAGGCTATAAGCTCGGAAGCCTTTTTTTCTTTCTGCTTATTTGTGTGTGGCCGAATTTTTCAGATGTCTCATCTGTTACAAGACACTAAAGGCATCCTGCACTGTCACCGGGGTTCAGTCACTCGCTGGAAATCCGACGATTCATCACCGCGCGACAACCAATAACAATTGCTTTTTGCTCTTTTGTCTCGACGTCGACAAAAAATGCATTCCCCAAAAGCAAAATAACAAGAGAAAGAGAAGAAAAAGTTTGGTACTCACCTTGCTCGGTGCAGCATCCAAGCAGCGTGACAACGTTCGGATGGTTACCAACGCGTTGCATGATCTCGAGCTCGCGCACGAGATCTTCCTTCTCTCGATCCGAAGCACCTTCCTTGACCGTTTTCACTGCCACGAGTCGCGTTGTGCCCTGGTGACCAGTCAAGTCGTCCGCTTCCGCCTTCCAGACCTGCGACAGACAAGCATCGGCCGATATAGAAATCGATAGTGTTTCGTGAACCAGCACATCGTACGGTTCACCGTGGAAAAGATAAGAACCAAGAGGGACAGGCAGGGAAGCTGTCTTGACTCGTCGAGATCCTTAACGAGCTAAAGGAATGGGAATGTTTTCCGAGGCTATTCATAAAAAACGGGAATCTATGTTTCGCCGTGTCATCTAATAGCTCGAGCACGCTGCTCGGCCCTTTTTCAAAGCCTCGTTACAGTTATTATAGATGCGCGACGAACTTATACGAAATAAAGAAGAAAAAACATGTAACGAGGACAGTTTTTTCGGGTAGAAAAACCAGTTTCTTCCGAATAAGGCCGCAATCGCTTTCGTAAAAAATTTATAGGCCAGTAAACCCCGATGGAGGGCTCGTTGTCCACTACACAAGAACGACTGCACTGCGTGGCGGTGTAAACAAATGTCGAAATATCCTCGAAAGACATTTCCTGGAGACTCCAAAGTTGAAAAATCACGAGAGTCAGACGGCGTTTCGCCTTGTCGGTTCTCGTAGGAGGACACTTTTTATATACACATATGTCACACTCACCTGACCGAAGTTCCCTTCTCCAAGGACCGTTTGTAGCCTCAGCTTGTCTCGCGGGAACTCCCAACGTGATTCCTGCGACGACGGCGGCGGCGTTTTTTCCGCCTCGTGACACTGCAATTATTATTAGTC
This sequence comes from Apocrypta bakeri, assembly GCA_018906985.1. Taxonomy (NCBI): domain Eukaryota; kingdom Metazoa; phylum Arthropoda; class Insecta; order Hymenoptera; family Pteromalidae; genus Apocrypta; species Apocrypta bakeri. The sequence goes on from JACCIA010000002.1 coordinate 21,663,911, forward strand.
GTTTTAATTTTAAACTGCTTTCGCCTCTCTTTTTTTCGGATGCTTTTCATCTCGGCTTTTCATTACGTTCAAAGTTCGAGACACTGTAGTGTTTGCGCGGACGTATGAATTTTGAAACTACTTTGTGTATACACATAACGCGCGGTGTGTGTACACGCATTTTAAATATGCACCGGTACCACAAAATGTGCGAGTTCATGGTCGTCGCGAAGAAATATCAAATAGTAATCGGAACCCAAGACATTCTAATTCAAGAGCCTTGAATATCTCTAATTACATTCGTGTAGTACACATTTAGAATGTATACGTGGCTTATTTGCACAAAGCACCAAGACACGTAGCACTAGGTTAGCTAATTGACAATTAAAATGCAAAGATTATACTATTCGCCGTAAAAATATAAAATAAACATATGAAAAGCAGTATTACGACTAGGCAAGCATTGCCGACTAAATTTCAAACTTCTTTTTTCAATGGCACGCGTGTGGTGAATCTGACTGTTTATATATACTACATATACATACGTACACATAGATACGTACACGACGATGCTAATTATTCGATATGATAATGTATTCTATTCTGAATTTACTCCAAGACGTTAGACGAGCATTTGCATTATTTTGCTATTCTCACCTTCCAGAAATCCGCGCTGTATAATAACGTAAAGTCTCGGTCCTGAGGAGATAATATCTACACAAAAAGAAAGAACAGAAAAAACAAAATCCTCGCTATTTCGCACGGCGAAACTTTGAAGAATTAACTGTACACACGGAACGACTTTTCGAAAGAGAGTTCGAGCAACGCGATTAATAAAACCCCTGGAGCTTTCGCATTGCGTGTTCGAATTTTTACTTATACGTAATCCGTATATTAAGAGTAATTAGAGATATTATATATATATAGCGCATTCTCCCGGCGTATAGCTCATCTCATTAGCGATGCGCGCAAGTTAAGCGAAGGTACCGCGCGTGAAACCCCTTGAAATATCGAGGTGCACGCGAACAGTAAAAAAAAAAGTTAAAATTCTAGTCATCTTCATGCTTGTGTCCGTGTGTGCACATTGCACCTTAAGTTTCCGAGAAAATCTCGATGTCTTGAGTGTAACTTACGAGGTGCTGTATCCTCGGCAGCTTCGTGATCGTCTTCTCTATGGGCATTTTGAAGTCTCCGGTTTCGAGGTTGAGCGCATCCTTCCTGCAGCTTATCTCTGACGACGTGTCCGACTCTTCCAGCACCTGCGTATATGCACAAGCACGATTTTAACAATCAGTTGGAATTACTATGTATATATATATTCGAGAATTAATGTACATGTACGAGTATGTATGTATATGAATGTACGTGTAAGTACGCGAGAGTCAACGTCAAGAGTCGTCGCATTCTTATTGTTGTTCGTGGCTCGTTATTTTTTTGCCTTATTATTTTCGAGAGCTACCGTCGATAAGAAACGCTTGAATAGCATTCTGCGTCATCGAGTTTATCGTGTCGAGGAGTTAACTTCAGTTTTATGATTTTCCAAGAGGTGATTCTGCGTCTTCCATGGATGAACGTAGAACTCCAATTTCATCCTCAATATAATACAAAGAACATTTCCCTTCGTTCAGTTTATTAAACGCCAGTTCCAATCCAATTTTCACGTCGAGCGTTGCAACATTTTTGTCACTGGTTTAATGCCCGCTGTTATGCGTATAATCATTTCAAGTTTTCTACGCTACAAGTACTTTACCGGTAAGTAATAAAAGTAAACTTTAATCGACTACGGGAAAAAAAATCTATGGAATGGATGTGTATAGATACATGATCGACAGGTGTAGCTTGAAACGTATAACGTAAACGTTTACAATAGGAAACTTATCTTTACGTTCTCTTCGAAAACGGGCGATTGAAAAATAAAAGCGCGTCATCCTATAACTATATCTGGCGTATAATTCGTTACGCGATCGGCGCAGATTGTTCGGTCTGCTCACGTGGCGTTAGCAGACTCACAAGTGGAGAATTTTCGAGGCGTCAAACGTCAATACAAACATTCGCGAGCACGTGAGGTTAAATTATATCACAATACTTATACATACAGACTACTGTTTACAAAACGTTCAATCAACGATTGTAATCGTTACGAGCGCGATTCTTGCTTTACTCGAGTAATGAATTCGTAGCTTCGGGTTGAATTCTTTTTTTCTCTCGGTTTGCGTAATTGATTTGTTTTCGTTCAAACAATTTTGTACTGCATTGAGTCGCAGCAATGCCGTCTGTTACATCTCACACGGCTAAACGGAAAACCTTATGTTTATTTAGAGTTTTCCAGATAATCTATGAAAGATTAATCCGAATGAACGACGTGCACTGAGTAAGATATAAATCTTATAAAGAATTTATATATCAGGTTGTTTTCATTTTATACGTTAACGATCTATTTTTATCTCGCTGTATTATTTTCAAATCGGAACTGTCAACGTGACGAGTGACAGTCGCTCCAATCTTCGCGCATTTAGTAAATAAAAAAATATTTAACGACGCTTGCTCGTAACGACTTTGCGTCGAGGCGATAATAGAAAAGAAATTAAAAGACACTTGGCCTCGACGAGACATTTCGTAGTTCGATGCACCTCCGTATAATTTTAAAGAACCGAAGTAACAAAAGGGTCGCGACGATAAGGAAAGAATAAAGTGCGAGCTTGTCACCAGAAGCGAGAAAGAAAAATAGAACGAGAGAGAATAAACCTGCTCTGTATAAATGAATATATATTTTCGTTCGTAAATTAAGCGTCTGATGAACTGAACGGAATATAATGACAACGCGGAGCACGACACATATGTATTATGCGCGAATGGCTCCAGTTGCACAATACCGTGCTTGTATTATCGTGCGATTACCTCAAAAGCCTCTTGCTGCAGCGGGAGCCTTTGTGCATAACGTTATGCGCACGAACGCATGCACCCGCATTTTCACTATATGGATATATGGAAATTTTTTGTTTTTTATTTTTCTTTCAGTTTTCCAGATGAATCGGCATTCTTTTTATTTCTAACGGTATTTAATGTATAAGTACGTATTGTGGCGGAGTTAAATGCAAATGATCGTAGACTTGCATAACTTTATTCGCAAATGTGAATTTGTAATGTTAGAAGACAATATTCTTTAAAACGTTTCTTTAGCATTGTGCTGTGCTGTGTGGTAGTCGAATGTAAAATTGAGCGTTTTTCTCTGCAGTTGCGTTTAATCGCGTATTAGTCGTCTACAATTATTAAAAGTATGTATGTATGTGTGTACACGCGTGAATTGCAACGCTCGTTGCGGATTTCGTAAAAGTTTAATACCCAAGTCTCGATGCCTTGTGATTTCATGTAGTAAACGCTGTATCATATACGATTCGTTGTTAATCGTCCTTTATTTTCGAAATTCGCGCGATATATGTTAAAGCGCAATCGTATATCAGTAATGAAACCCCGAAGATTATCTTTGAGCGAACGTCGAGATGATTGCATTTAGCAATAGGCGCTTGATTATAGAGTAACTATATTTGTTTTTCTCATAACGTTGCTAATTCGATTACCAAATTTCCTCGACCATCTGCTATAAATTTATTTTCAATATTTCGATCTCTGGGAAATCCTATGTTAGAGTTTGCGTCATTATAGCGCACTGCTATCTTCTGAAAGACTGAAACGATAGATTCACAAAGGTAAACGTTCGAAGCGATCGTTGCCGCGATATTTAAAATTTAAATCCAAACGTCGCACAACCCTGTAATCTGCAGAAAGCTCGATAAAACAACCTCCCCTCCCTCCACTCGTTGTTTTTCTTTCTTCTCGTGTATATATATATATATATATATATATATATATATAGATTGAGTTTTATGCACAACCTCACTAAGAAAAAACGCATCGCAGAAAGGATCGCGAGTATAAAAAACGCGGCGGCACAAGGGAGAATTTGGAGAACGGAACCCTTTTGCGGAACGAAAGGCGCGATCGTAAAATCGGCAGAGGCATAAATTAGACGTCGTGGCTCCGAATATAAAAGCTGAACGCCGGCGCGCACACCGCAAAAAGGGTGCGAGAAAAAGGCCCAGAGAGACTTCTTTGCTCGTTGTTCTCTTGCTTGGCTCCGTTGTGGGTAGCGAATGAGATTTTTTGCCTGCACTTACCACCCTGAGTAGTCTAGACGGTGTGTCTTTTTTAAAGCGACAAAAGAATATTATTTTCCGAATGACTCGACAATGGTTATAAACGTATATTAGAATTTCTCGAGGATCGTATTTGTGTGCTTAGGCGAGTTGAATAATAATCTCATAATTATTATTATGATAGCCGTGACAATCGTAATCTTGACTTAAATACCGAGTCGGTCTGAATGGTTTACTGATTGCGCCAGGTAGTAGGACTAATATTTTAAAGTTGGTAAGAGGATTCTAGATGGAAATTCAAGTGTGTTCTGCGAATACGAAAGGGGATTACAACGATTAACGTATATTAACGTGGATGAAGATGATATTTGAAGCTTCTATAATTTCCATACAATGACCAGAAAATTGCAAACAAAAAATAACTTATCCTACGCTGACGATTGAAAAAAATAACGTACGAATTATTAAACAAGTATATCTGCTATATACTCGCCATTTATTATACTCGCCAAACACAGAGAAAACGACGACTTTCAGCGAGCGAAAATTAATAATTCTTGCGCAATGAAATTGTTTCTTTGCAATTTCGTAACTGCTGATCTCTCGGCTTGACTTCCGAATAGTTTTCCAGAGTAATTTTTTAAGACTTTCAAATTAGCCGATATTAATTTTAAATAGCGCAATTCGCAACATGCATGTCTCCGAGACTCGTAGAATAGACTACTCAACTGATAGACGTTTCCCACTAGATTTTGATCTACTATATCTGTATACACGCAAGGAGGACGAGAGAATTACCGACATTATAGCTTTGATGGATTCGATTCAGTTCGTAAGAAAACAGAGGCGAACGACGAGCTCTCGCGCGGGTTCGAAGCGAACGGCTTTTTTACATGGTCGTCATAAATAAGGAGAGAAAAAAAAGACTCGCAGTATTAAAGAGTGCCGCGCGTGGCTTCGTAAAGAAACGGCGTAATTCTTTTTGTCCGCACGGGCGCGTGATTCATCGATACTCGCGTCGTCTTCGAAGGCTTCATCTCTACGCGTAGGCAGTAGAGATATATATTCGTCTATCGTACCGCGCGTTGAATTTATAAATACGATCGCGGAATCACGGTCTACTTTACGCTAATTAGCTTTCTCTCTGTCCTCTTTCGAACGGGCGTATAGCGCATTGTGCCGAGCGGTTAAATAAAAAAACGCACGGAGGCTTCGGTGAGATATCGCACGAAGGATTTATCTCGATTGACTGCATCGGAGAACGCGACTGGGTCAAGTTAAGCCTTTCCGGATCGCTGAATTACTCGCGCGCTCGTGAGTTTCGTGAGTCACGCTGAATCTAAGAGCGACGTTGGGAAGAGTCGTTTGGAAAATTAGGTTTTTTTTCAATAAGGGACAGCGAGAGATAGAAAGGTTTCTTGTGAGCTATTCCGACAATCGAAATGAGCGGTGCTTATTATTGTCGTTGAGAAATTTCAATTGTCGTTAGATGATTACTGAAAGGTGATGACCGAAAGGATCCAGCGTAGTTTTTCCGTTAGTGGGAACGACGATTAAAAAATAAGAGTCTAATAACGAGTTTGCTGCTTTATTTTTCAAAGCGGATTCCTTAATTATTAACTTAAATTTCGGTAGCTTTGAAAAGGCGAGGTGATTCTTGAAGTGTAAGCAGGAAATGTCCATGCTTTTTGGAAAAGAATTGCGAAACCTCTTCAAATGTGGAAGTGGTTTCGAATTCGTATAAATAAAAGCGCGACGCAATCAATACGTAAAATGCACATTCAATCGTTACCCATAACATCTACATTTGACATTGTCTTGTATACATGTATTTCACGAGCGGAAAATAGTCTCAAAAGTTATAGCTTCCCCGTGCAATTGAATGAAATGAAGAAAATTACACGTACACAATCATGCATTCAAATGCCAATCCGCACCTGAATACACAAGAGTTAAATAAAGTGTTAGAAAAAATTCTGCATTCACAGCGTTTTAATCGACACAGTCGCGCGACTGAATGGATGGAAAAAAATCCTGCGAGGTGAACGTGCCAGTAAATTAACACGTTAAGCTCTCTGAATAAACGCGTGCAACATTTTTATTCTCTTCTTAATGGCGCCTTATTTAACTGGTATTTTTTCTCCCCGCTTGCATTCTATACGCTCGCGAATATGTACATAATTGAATTTCTGCGTTGACGAGATAAAAAGAAAAAGGAAAGACATTATTGGAATTAAAATTCAAATACATGTTCGTCTCGTGTTGTCGAGTAAAGTATAAAATATGCTGATAATATTATTAAGATAAAGATAAAATTCATGGCTCACCTTACGATTCCTAAGTATCAGTCTTCTCAAGATCAGTCCAACGCAAACGGCAATCGGAAAGACGACGAGGGTCGCGATGATGTAGCTGACGACGGCGACGGTCTCCTGGCTGGCGAGCGCATCGGCGTCGTGTCGCCTCGATATCACTTCACTAATGTTCACAATGGGAGAGGACGAACCCACGCTCACGAATCCCGGCGGTTCGAAGAATGTCCTGTTCAAGCTGTTGTTTTGAATAGTATTGCCGTTGTTCAACTCGTAGGGGTAATAGCCCGAGTGGTTGTACTCGCCAGGAAATTCGCGCCTGTGGGGCTTTGCCGATCCCGTTCTATTGCTCTTGTTACCGATGACGTTGGATACTGGCCTAGGGGTAGTCGTGCTACTCGCCGGTCTATCTGTCGCTGATGTTGAGCTAGTACTGGTACTCGTCGCTGCGGTGGTCGAAGATCGGATGGACGGTTCGACGATCGTCGTCGTTGCCGTTGGCGTCGTCGGTTCGACTGCTGCATCCGTTGGCAAAACTGTAGTTGTGGTGGTGGTTGCTGTCGTAGTGGTCGTCGATGGAACCTCGCTCGCGTTAAACATGCTGGAGGTATTGTAGAGCTCCATGATCGGCAGTACGTCGTCCTTGGCCTTGTCCGCCAAGTTTCGCGCTCGCACCTCGGGCGATCGCTCCGGCACCGGGCTGCCGACACTCGTCGGCCTCTCCGTTGTGCTGGTAGTCGTGGTAGTCGCGGTAGTCGTGCTACTCGCGCTGCTAGTACTCGATATCGTCGTCGCGCTGATCATCGCCTCGTCGATCAACTCGGTCGACGGCACAGCGCTACTCGTCATCGTGGTGGTACTGCTACTTCCCGATCGGTACATCTTCTGCACCTCCGAGGGGTCGAGCATTCTGCCCATCGTCGTCGTCGGTGGCGCATCTTTCTCAGTGGGGGTCGTCGCTTCGGTATCTTCCATATCGTTATCATTGCTGTCAATGGTACTGGACACTGTGGTACTACTATTGTTATTAGCAATATCAATCGATTCTGAGCTAACTTCCGGCAAGAAAATTTTCGGACCGACGGAGGATGGAGTATACGGTGCCTCGATAGTGGTGCTAACTGCGCTAGTGACGGTAGGTTGATCCTCCATGGTTCTAGCGGACTTGTCGCGGCGCCTGCTGGCGGCTGCGGCTGCAGCGAGCCTGCGCCTCTTACTCGCGGGCCTTGCGTCCGTCCACCTGATGGTGAAGCCTGGTTGCTGTAGCTGTTGCTGCTTGGGCGCTGAGACGTTCGCTGCTACTCGCTGGTTGGCTCGTGGGGGAGCAGTGGCTTGCTCGACGGTCGCGCCGGTACTGAGCGGCCGTGGAGCGCTCGCGGCCGGCGCGGAGACGGTGATCGGAGCGCTGCCGGCCTGATGCGAGCTGTTGCGCAACGCGCTGCTGGTTCGCTGTCGCGGAGATGGAGCTGCTTCGGTCACGTGCTGTGCCGACTGGGATTCCGACTGCGACTGCGGTTCCTGTCGATCACGAAGGTGCTTTTTAGTCTCGGGATGAATGCGATTGTTCTTTCTTTCGGGTGGGAGTAGCTGATAATGCTACGAGCTCTTTGTACAGGGGCTTTTTCGAGTTCATTGGTCTATAGCGAGAAACTCTACTGAGGAATTCTTGAGACTCGTCTAATTTTTTCGAAGGCAGATTTTATGATAAGCGATGTAAATATTTAACGCGCGATTATGGATTGTAAAATTGATGATTCGCCGCGCATAACTTAAAGCTAATTATGAAGCAGGAATCTTCGGATGTGTACGCGCGCGCCGAGACCATACGGTTAATTTGTTGGTAAAAACTGGATCTTTTCTAATGTGAAATAGCCTCTTATTAAATCTCGTAAATCACGAGAAAAGCTTAAGAAAATGCCGAGGCTTTTTCAACTCCCGCGGAAGACGACGGCGACGAGGTATTTGAAAAAAGAAACAGGTTTTACACGAACTCGGAACTCCTCCTACCTAATAGGTTCGCATCTAGCAATTTCCTACCTATATAAAACTAATGAAAATCTAACAATTCAATTTATACCGCGACGTTCGAGGTACGATGATATTTATTCTTTGCATTATAAACTCTAGTCATCAATTACGTATATTCATGACTATTAAAAACTTATAAAGAGTACTCATATTTACGAACCTTGTTAGTCGGCGTTGACATGCCTGCATTCTCAGTTGTCGTCGAGGTTATAACCGTAGGATTGGCGACTGTCGTTGTGGATGTCGTCGTCGAACTCGTTGTTGAGCTTTGCGCAACGGTGGCTGGTGAACTAGGTATCAGCGTGGTGGCTTCCGTAACAACGATTCTTAAGCTAAGATTCGCCATGGACGAAGTCTCGCTGCTCTTCTCGACTTCAGTTGTATTGATGCTGTTGCCTCGGGCGTCGGACTCTGCCTTGTCGGGACAGGATGGTTTCGCGGTAGTCGTAGTCGTGGTAGTCGACGTTGAGGTCGGCTGCTCACGAAGACTGGTCGTTCGCATCTTCGTCGATTTGCTAGCACTGACAAGACTACTACTCCGATCCACACTGTTCATTTCGTCGTCGAGAATCGCGAGTAGCTTCTTCGGCGAAGGGCTCGCCGGAGAACTGTCTTTACCCATACCTATTTTTTCAGATATTCAAATGTATCATTATCATATCGTAATTTTTTATACATTGCTCCGGGAAGAAAAATGTCTTTTCACGATTTAAACGGCATAATTCAGGGTATTGCGCGAATAAACGAAAGTGTCTTGTACAAAAGCCCGAGGTAAAAGTATACGTTGATACAAAACTCGCTTTTGCTTTGTATACCAAATTTTTCAACGGAGCTTTAAAAAGCGAGTCTAATTAACACGGAAAGTGTGCGATTGACTGAAGCAAATAAGTTGTGGGCATATGAATAACTCGCGTCGAAGTAAAAGAGAAAGGAAAAAAAGAAATAACGCGTCACCGTATACTATTCAGTCGCTTCACGATAATATAAATTACATATCCCACAAATGGTAGAAAGTCTGGCTCATACGAATCGTCATATTTATATGCAACGGTGTCGGATGCGCTTATAGTGTTGATCCCGAAAAAGAAAAGTCGCGCTTCGAGAGTAAGAGCGACTTGGTGCGCACTTTCGAAAAAGGAAAAGGAATAACGTTTGCACTCGTACCGGTTCCTCGAAGCTTCTGGCCGAAATACAGGAACTGGGACATGTCCTCGATGGGGATGTTGCTCTCGACTGGTCTGAAGTGATTGTACAGCGAGTCCGGCATCGCAACGATCTTTTTCCCGCGATGTTCCATCGAGCTGCCGCCAGTTATCTGTTGGGCGGTTCTCTGCACTTTTGACGGATTACTAACCAATGACGTGATGTTACGCTTCGAACTGCTGCTGCTCACGCTGATGGATCGCCAAAAAGGATTGAAGCATTTAAATTTAGATAACATAACAAAGTATTAAGAAACAGGTCGTTATATGCACATTCAAAATTAAGATGAAACGAACGCCGGTATACTTATTTCATAATATTATCTACTGAGTTCGCATGCATCTATACACAATAGCGCGAGAGACAAGTTTAGACAATTAAGCGTCTACCCCAATTAGAATAAAACAGGCGCTATCTGAAAATCAACAAGTCGAACAACCGGTTCCGTCGCTCTCCTCTCTCAATTTGAATGAGCGCGTGCACACACGCGTGCGCGCGACATCTCACCCCGTTGTCCCGCCGCCGAGAGTCTCGATAACGATCTCATGCGTGTCGTTGATCGACTGCTGCTGTTCGGGCACCGTCACGTACAGTCCATTCTGTGATTCTTGCATTTCCAACACGTCTCCGAGCATCGTCTCCCTGACGACGGGCTTCCGACGTAAGGACGAGCGTCGAGATGCCTGTAGCGACGAGAATGAAGCAGCGACTGCTAAGCTTTCCGAGGTAGGACGATGTCGCGAAGGCATGACTTTCCGCCTGCGAGCGACGAGGATGTTGCGGAGTGCTTGCTCGCGTCTAGCTTTCGCTCGAGGCGACTCGGTCTGTTGCAGTGACATGCGCGCCTGGCGCTCGTCGTAACTCGTCAGCTCTGTAACTATAAACGTTAATTGAGGCTTAGTTTTATTTTTTTACGCATTATATGATATACTTAACGGTATGCGATATGGGGTCACTTCTAAAACGTATAGTTATATCGATAATTCGCACATCGTAATCGATAACGGCTTGCAATGAATTATTCAAGGTGAAGGGAGGCGAGGGGGGCATCTAATCGTTAAAGCAATTATGTTCTTAATTATATGTGTTCATGCCTAGCAGCGTCGCGAAAAGAAATGTGTACATAAAATTGAATACCGAACCGGTCAATAACTTGCACTTTCGCGCTGTACATGACCGAATAATCGTAAGTATATATTAACGACTCGTTCGTGAAAGTTTCGAACGAAAATATTGCAGCAAGTTCCGTTCGAGTAATACGCAGGGGCCCGACTGCGTGCCAGGCCATTTAATGAGGTGACCTTAAAAAGAAACCGAGTCAGTGATCTTGCGGACTCCAGTCAAACATCATAATATATATACATATTATACATATATAGTTATAGGTATACAGACACGCAGAGTATTGTAGGTACGGTACCGTTAGCTGCTCTCCTCGCCTCGTTTACCCACAGTTTGGGCAGTTAATCTTTTCCGGCATTTCTCTATGGGACTGTTACAGCTCAAAAAATTGTCGGATTAGCGATTTTATGAGGTTTTTCGATCTAATGTCAAAGTTAAGATAAGTCAGAGAGAAAGAGTCATCGAATAAATCATTTTCCCGTATATTTTATCGTTTTAGACGTTACTTTTATATAATTGCATTTAGACAAACCTTAATCATTCGTTTCCAGCTTGAAAAATCAATCGAAAATAAAACTGTTCTGTTATCGTACGTGCGCACCGCAATTTATGCTTATTAAACTCGTCCGATCCGTAAACGCGCGTAGTGTATTATTAGCTTATCTGCTCACGTACAGTCGGAACACAACGCAAAATAATAAATCATCTCGTCAAATCAAATCTTATATTTCAACGCTCGTATATGATTGTACCGTAAATTCTTCATTTTCCCAAAATTAATCCCTAAAAGATCTCACGATACTGTGCAATTATAGGTCCCCTCTATCTGCCCGTGTAAGGAAGTAAAATGAAACAAACAGCTGATGAAAAAAATGCGGAACCTCATCCGTGGCCAGAAAAAGACGGCACTCGGGAGAATCATCTCGTTCAAGGTCAAGGGTCAGAACTCCACTCGCGGGACAAAGAGGATCGGCATCGGCGGCCGCGGCTAATTACATGCCAGTCGACGCATGCAGCCTCTAATTACACTTGAAAATATAAGAGGCGCCGTGGAACACAATAGCTTCTCTTCGATGCCTCTCTTTCTCTCTTTCTCTCTCTTTCTCTCTCTTTCTCTCTCTTTCTCTCTCTTTCTTCCAGTCCGATACCGAGGCTATATCGCGTGCGATTACGTGAGACTTAATGAACGAGCGCCTGCATAACGCGCATACACGGCGACTATTAAGTATCTCGGTTTCCTGGAAGATGCATCGTTGCTGGTCGTTTTTTTTTCTTCTCTCGAGATCTTGGTGGTTCTGGATCGGCGTCGAGATAACAGCAATACGATAAGACGAGATTCGCGAGGGATGACGTAGACCTTGATGCCGTGAGCTTTGGAAAATTATATGGTGAGAAGGTAATTTACGAGACGATGCGCTGAGTTATTACGTGTTTATATTATGCTAATGGCTTGTATAAAGAAATTTCGCCTTGCGTTATGAACGAGGAGAGTATTATGTGCTTGGAGCTTTTAGATTAAACACGCTGTCACTGCAGGAATTCTCGAATAGACTAACGATGCGATCGGAGAGAAGAAAAAACAAATCGAATTTCACATAAGCCTCGTGCGTATGGTTCGCGTATATGCGTACAAGAATAAGAGGTGATGATAGTGTCTAGGATCATAATTAATACACAGTTACACTAAAAATGACGATTTAATGAAAAAGAATGAAGAACAAATTTTGCACACCAAGATGTCAGCGGTCAAAACAACTTGGAGTAACCTGCGGTAAAAGCGAAACCAACCCACGCGTGCAAAAGTAGCTCAGAACGACGCGTGCAAGAGTCGTCGAAAAATAAAGCAAACACTGTTCTTATCGTTATACATACCATCCGACCGAGAGAAAGTGTTCCCTTTCGATAACCTAAAAAGCTCTCTCTTGCACTCTCTCTCCTTTTAATTCGTCGTTGCGCTGACCGCGTATACCACGCTTCCAACGCGAGTATGGGGCACAAAGAGGAAATGTGTACTATATAAAAAAGCAAGAGAGAGACAGAGAGAAGAAAAACAACGAAGCATCATCGGAGATCGGTGTCAGCCGCCGCAGGACGATGACGTCAGCCGTTACGCGTGCATACAAAGAAGTTGCATATAAGTATGCTATGCACTGATGGTGTCTTGCTTTATAGCTATCATCGCTCGCGGAGACTATTATGTTAATGGCTCGAAATTAGCCGTGTCTCCTCTCTCTCTCTCTCTCTCTCTCTTTCTTTCTCACTCGCACTTTGTCTTTCGATCCTTTTTTCCTATATAATACAACCGGTAGGCGATGGCTATCGGCAGGAAGGGGGCTGTGCGAATCTTGGCATCTCGCAGTTGAGAGTACCGCTATACATACGCCATACAGTGTATGCAGAGGCGTATATATCACGGTGCGGGAACCACCTATGTCAGAGATAAAAATTTCAGCTCGCGCGCTCTATTATCTTGACGAGCGATCGACGTATATATGCGCGAGCTGGCTCGATCACGAGCACGCCTGAGTATTTTTATCTATAGATATATAAGGTTCATAGTATCTCTCGCAGCTTCTTGCGGTCGCTGATATAATTCTTTTCGTGTTCATACGTATAAGAGCAACGACGAGTTCGCGCGATAGGTGATCGATCGATGGAAGACGACTCGTTGCGTGCGTTTTTCCGATGCACGACTGTATGCGTATATACAGTCGCGCGGTATTGGCTTACGCGGATGGAGCCACGTATATATAGGGTTCATGGCCTTTCCGAGCTTGTGCGCTTGTTATAAAGTTCGTTTTACTCGGTCGTCGCTTCTCTCGTTCTTTTTTTTTCTTTTCTTTCTCTCTTTCCCGGAGAGAGAAGAAGAGGTATATATAGTCGAAGATTGATCGGAGTCGGTACGCGTGCTCAACGATGATGATCATTTGTAGTCGTTGTTATTATTGGTTATTACGTCAGGTTTTTGTAGTAAGGCATAGCCGCGAGGGGACGAGCAGAATAGGAAGATGATGATCGTACAGAAAGTTTTTTTCTCGAGACTCGGTAAATACTCGCGGCTGTTTGGATCAAGTGACGAGGTAATATTTTAATCTCTTCTACTATATATACAAAGAGGATATCGAGTTGCTGATGCATATAAGATAGAAGGAACAATCGTCGTCGGTTAGTTGGCGGTCGCGAGAGACAGACATTAATCAAGAAGAGACTGTTTTCTTTTCTATACTTCTCGCGAGCAGGATACTTCAAAAACATCAGCCCCATCTTATTCAAATGGTTAGTGTCATAAAATGAATTTTCATTTTAACGCTATACCGCTAATTCAATGATAAAACGCTTCCGGCTAATACTAATTTTATCATCCTTGTCTATAATATAAACAACTGCGCGTGTAAGTATATATGGACAGATGAAACACACACTTCTACCGAAGAATGTTTCCGCAATCGTTACGAATCCTTTTACGATTTTTTTATGTCTTCTCGCCGCGTAATAACAAACCATATCGACGCGCACGTTGGCGCAATCGGCTGCGCATGAGTTTCATCCGTTTTAAATATCCCTTGGTATCGAGACCAAGAGAGACGAGCGTCAATAATTTCCTCGGTAGAAAAATTGCGAATTGATCGAATCCCGACAAAAAGGCCGGCTCAATTTCCTCAATCTATATATATCCCTCGCTATACTTGGTGAGCCACGTTACACACACACAGAAAGCTTCGCGCACCTTAACGAAAGCCATCATTTATCTCCTACTCCGCAGACTCTCTAGCGGCCGGATGTTAAACGCGACTTCGATTAGGCTAACCGCGAGAAAACGGGCGTATGGAGACCGCGAGGTGAATTTATGAAGAGAGTCGGTGCTCGCGCGCGCGCGCGCGCGCGTTGCAAGTACACGCGGCTGCATTCGAGGGAGAGGAGAGGAAGAGAAGCGAACAGCCGCTTCGTAAATCATATCTGGGTATAGACTCGGTGGTCGTGCGTGTCCACCTACCTTTAGCCATACGAGCGTTTGTGCTCTGGAGCGACCCTCTTTCAGCTTCTCTAGTGGTCTATAAACTCGACGCGGCAGTGTGTTGGTACGGAGGTCCACGACAAAGTTGTGACTCGATGGATTTATGGGGGTCGTTTAGTTGTGTTGAGTTGGAAAATTTTTTTCGATTGTGGGTCGCGTCGTCGCTTCGCCTTGTATACACGAACTGTATTGAATAGCACGGAAAAGAGTCGATGTACAGGGTGTATATGTTATAGCATCTAGTTATAGACAAACAGGTTACGAAGAGAAGAAAAGCATGTACAAATGCAGTTTTTACACGGATGATTAACTTTTGGTATTTAATAAATCGACGTGTAATCAAAATTTAGTGGAGATTATGTCAATAGAGAGACTATTCCGCTGACTATGGGAAAGTAAAACAAGCGCAAAACTTAAACAATGAATATAAATTTCTGTATATTTACTTTTACGTCCCAAGTTAAGCAGCAGCGCGCGATAATAAAAACTTTTATCTACGTTATTTGAATTTTATTTCCTTTTTATACACAGCTGTAAAAAGTAGAAAGCAAATAAAACGATAATTAAATTACAGAGCAAAATCGTCTGGCTCGTTCAGAGTAGCTGCTCATCATCGTTACAAACCAGTCTCTCCTTCACAAATACTGCACAGACAGAAATATGCGTACACGCATGCGAAACCACAAAACTCTTCCTTTGTATCGGACATTTTCCCACCAAACTTTCAATCGCTTCCTGTACCATCCGCAATGCAAATACCTCAAGCTTTTTCAAACTGCTCGAAACCGCAACAGAGGCCACACGTGCTACACGCGCAAAAGTCGTGGCCGTCGTATGAAAATAGCCATTCAAAATATAAAAGCCCGGAGAAAGAGAGAAATCGAGTCCGCAATATAAGCGCGCGAAAGAAGAAAAAAATTCAAACAGCAATGGGCCCGGATGGTCGTGAGCAATGTCGGGAAGCCACTTGATTTATGTATTTTATTCCTCAGCGACAACACAGCAGCAGCAGCAGCAGCAGCAGCAACAGCAGCAGCAACAGCAGCAGCAACAGCAGCAACAGCAATAGCAGGAGCACAAGTATTGTTCGAGTACCCTGCAGACCGGGCTAAAAGCTAAGCACTAGCGATAACCCCGCGGGTCGTGTATCTCGGAATATTATCTTTCTTCGGCGGTCGCAAGTACACCACCGGCCACTATACCTACTATCTTGCGAGAGAGTCCTTGCATCGAGCACGACACACTTTTTATGCGACTCTTCTGATAGTTCTTTGGTCGTATTGTAGGTGAAGAGATTCTGACCGCGTCTTGAATATTGCGTATATTTATTGAGAGATAAATGAGAAATGAATTTTTTTACATTTTTTTGTTCGAGATACTTTTTACATAGAGATTAGTGTGCGCGAGCAATCGGTGACGTAAGTTATCGTATTCGCGTTGATTTATGACTTTTTAAAAAGTAACATTTTGCAAGAATTTTGTCAAAAGCGTTACGTGAGCAAAAGAGCTTGGGTTGTAAAGATACTTTAAAACTCGTAACTCTTTCGGGTATATTATAATTGAAAACTAGGATAAAAAAGAGTGTACATTTTCAGATGGATCAGTGCAATTGTCTTTCGCGTTATCCTGATTGGTGCTCGTGAAAGACCTAGGTTTTGTATTTCTCGAGGAGTAATAAAAACCAGAAATTCAGGTCTTTGTTCTGTTGTCTGAAACAGACCACATAAAAAAACATCTCAGAGGGATCGAGCGGAGCATTGGCTTTTTTTCTTCGAACGAGTACAAAATACACTGATTGTGGTCGTTGACAGTTCGACTAACGACTCGAGGAAGTGCGTAACGTTATTGTAACTGAAATAGCCGTCATTAGGGATTATGTCATTGTAAAAATGTGTATATCGTGCGCTAAAACATAGTAGCATTTCGTATTTTGACGCTTTTGGCCCCGCAAGAGACATTACGTATTAATTCCCATTTATCGACTATAGCTATTACAGCATACAAATCATGCAAAACTACTCGTTTAACGACAGAGCGAATGCTATTCTGGCCAATTTTGTATTCCTATTACATATTGACGAATTATCGGCCAATTGCACGCTCGAACCATTGCTTCACACTGGCGTCTTTACGAAATAAAAAAATAATCGTAATGTAAACCATAATAGATGACCACCTCCGCTAATTAGATACAAAAAATGTCTTGCAGTAATTGAAATTGTAGATACTCGAAACAGTAATTCTCTCCTCGCAATCCTTTTAAGCAACGTAATTGCGATCGCTTCCTAGCAATCAATTATTAGAGCCTCGAATTTCTCATCTCCATACGCGCAAGCTCCTTTCGATAATCATTGAGTAATACGTACACTCGCATAAAGTTACGTATACATATGGTATATAAATATAAAATAAAAAAAAACATATATATATATATGTACATGCGAGTGCGTCAGTGTTCGTCTTTCGTCAAGCGTGTATCCGTTTCCGGCGTTTGCATATAGGTTGGCAGAGGACACTCCGGTCACTGGGCACAGCGAAGCCGCGTCTTTTTCTAACCGATGGTTGCGCCGCAGCGCGCAATTATGTAACAACGATTTTCTTGTTTTTCAGCTATGTATATATATATATATATATATATATACGTATTTATATATACCGCTCAACGATTCTGTGTTTATTTTCTTTTTTTTCATTTTGCAGACGCGAAGAAATTGGGAAACCCCGAGGTTGGGATTTGTGGTTTAAATTTTGTAAATCTAGCTAAACATGGAAAATGCGCGAGTCTTACGCGGTGAATTTATGAGGTGTCGTTTCTCTTAATATTTATATACGTGGAAGCCGCCGTATTACGCGAATTCAATGAGATATAAAACGTTCTTTTGCCCCAAATACGAGCAGTTAATTGCTCGTTGTAAAAGCTAATTCGTCGCAGCGTCTGATGGCGTAATTATGTAAATTTTTCAAAAATAAAAAAAATACAAGTTAAAGCTAAATGCAGCGTTTAATGAACGCAGTTCATGCTCGTAATATTTTATTATCAGCTGTTGGACGCGCGGCGCGTCAAAGCTGTACTCGACGCGATAATTAACGGCGAGGAGGTGTTTAACTCTAATCGCTTATAGCTTTACATTCAGTACTGAGAGAGCGCGCGTGTGCAGGACTCAAAAAATATGCGCTTTAAACCCGAGCGACTGTCCTCATTATACGTGAGATCACAAGCATTATATCATACGAAACTATGCAAAGTCGTTATACACGTGTTATTTTAATATATGTGCACGTATCGTAGAAATGACTATTTGTTTGTATACATATAAGGGCGAGTCTTTTTTAAATCGTCGCTTCAATCATTTTATTCCTTCATATTTTGCCAATATTTTTAAAACAACCCTAAAAGTTTCCATAAATTTTATTAAAATATTCTTAACACTTTTCTCGAATTTGCAGAGTACCGAAAATCAAACATTTTTGTAAATTTTAAAAATTAGCATAACACCTAAAGGAAGTTTTGTCATCGAAACTCATAGCAACTTTATACAATGAAGTTTGCTCAATTTAACGAACAATAAACTTAGACAGTCATATATACACGTACGTTTTCAACACATTATCGGTGAATAAAACCTGACAAATGCCAAAAGTGAGAGAATGATCGTTACAATCAAATTCAGAAAAAGCACGTCTACCATATGTACCTAAAAAGTTTTTTATAAAAACTCAATTAGTACAGTTATTATACAAATAATTAGTAGTGAATTTGACGAAAAAACATTGGAACGTGTACATATTATTTTTGGAAAAGCCGACTAACCAAAACTCCTCAGAATATCTTATGGATAGGGATGAATAGAGAAAGATGACTTGACAGATAATTGTCGTTTTTTGAACAATGTTCACTGTGACCTTTGACTTATCACTCGCGGGAGTAAGAACGGGTATACGCGAGTCATTTGACTTTACAAATGCATTTCTGAACAAGTGGAGAGATAAAGGCGTGCAGTGCCGAGGAAAAGGTTTCGCATCGAAAAACCGAGAGTGGACCGAGTGCACCAGAGAGTAGAAAAAAAAAGAAAGATATTATGCAGTAGAGAAGTAGCCAGGGAATATAAGCCTAGCGATTTACCGGTCATAAATAATCCCTCGGATTCCAAGAGAGATGCTGCTCGTGACTCAGAATTTCATTCGGCGAAAAGAATAATAATCAGTCAAAAAGCGAGAGCTTATAAATTTTCCTCTGCGCGCGTGCTACCTCTATATATACCCAATAACAACAGCATCCCCTCCTGTAGTTACGTATCGGCTTCACTTTCGATATCTCGAATAACAAATCGGAGAACGATCATGAAAGTGAGTTCGGACCGTGCGCCGTTACCTTATACACAAGTATACCTTGGAAATTATTGAAAACGGAGCAGGTTTTACGATTCTCCGAGGAACATGCTTGCACTCTTCTCTTTGATATTTTCTTTTATACCAAGTAGCCAAGTAAAGGATTGTAATTTTGTATTTTTTAGTATTAAATTACGAGCGAGAGGATTGATTAGTTTTTAAAGATCCACAAGCCATTGTTACAGCTCAACGAGAAATGCCCATCGTGAAATATTCAATTAATTCTCCTACCTTTCCTAGACACACACACACACACACTCTCTCTCTCTCTCTCTCTCTCTCTCTCTCTCTCTATCTAAGTAAATAAATAAAAAGCGAACGGGGCGAAAAGCCTTAGGTTTATCTATTGCTCTCACTTATCGTTTTCATTACCGTAGTCGCGCCGACGATGTGCTGCCCTTCTCTCTTGAGAGGAATCTCCGATGGGTTCGCACACAGGCGTTGCAATAAAATTAAAAAAAACGGGAACCAAGAAGGAGAAGGAAGAGACCACGAAGAGAGGCGCATTGTTTATCGCGATTAGGAGGCAGCGCGGGCAGAGCTAGCATAAATCATTTCCGGTCGATGCGTCGATCGAGCGAAGAGCCTCTCTCGCGCTTAGCTCTAAGAGCGAAGTGGTTACGTCTCTCTCTCTCTCTCTCTCTCTCTCTCTCTCGCTTGCAGAGAGATACTATCGTATCCCGATACCGGCAGAGGCGCTCCATTACATAAGTTTTCCCAGCACAATGTACGCTGTAGCTAAGCCAGCTCCTGCGGATCCATTAAATCCTTATGCAAATATCTCGAGGGGGAAACAATGCCGACTACGCTCTTCCCGGACACGTCCCTCATCGAAAATAATCGAAAAAGTTTAGTGCATCAGTCGAACCCTCTTAGTGATGCTATATATGTGCACTGTTTCCTATAATATCCTTCGTGTTAGTATCGTCTCTTCTTTTTCAGCGTAATATGCACTGTTGGTCTTTTTTCGCCGTGATGAATAACCGCTCAAGCTAAATAGAAGAAATGATGTTGGGAATTCAAGGTAGATGTTTAGATATATATATTCCCGTACCACAGGCAAAGAAGCTAAACAATAACGGGCTTCCGAGTATCGTACTGAGGGTTTGTTTTCTTTATTTCGACTCGCGCGTTTTTATATTTATTATTCGACGAAGATGCGAAGGCTGTATCAAAAGCTTTGAATAGAGGTTTCAACCTTTCATAGTGTATGCGTGTTTATACGTATATGTATATTTTTATACACACACAAAAATCTACGCCTACTCTGTTATAGTTCAGTGGCAAGGGAGTCCATATAAGTCTGCGCTGAGAATGCCTCTGCCATAATAAATGGCGAACCTTAATTTTCGTGCTGATTTAAAATACCATATAACTTCTCTCGTAGTCTAGGTAATATAGTCTGTTGAAAAAATAAAAATTAAAGAAACCGCTCCAGACGCCTATATAATATACTGTTAATATAACCAATGTTTCCATAATAAGAATATTTTATTGCATAATAAATAGATCAATGCATTTTTGTTATATTAATTTTATTAAATTTATTCAAGCTTACAGTTACGTCAAGAGAAAGGCAAATGCAGCTACTGCAGAATAGAATCTCTCAGTTTGAATATAAGTGCAGCATAAAGTTTACAAGCTCGCATGAGGTTCTGAGATTAAAGTTTCACGAGGAAGAAAGGTGAATAAATTTATTTCACTGCCATAGTATGATTTTCTTCACGAGGAAGAAAGGTGAATAAATTTATTTCACTGCCAGTGTATGATTTTCTTCGATATAACACACAGCTTTTAACGGAGCAGTGTGTAAGTAGGCCCAAGAACTTGTTACTTTCTATAATAGAGCGTCAGGAGTTTAGTTCGTCAAAATATATATAAACATTTACATAAACACATCAGGTGCGGCGGCGCATTATTTAAGCAAAATAGGAAGACGTCAATCGATATTCGATAGTAAAACAGGAATAAATTGAAGTATATTTACGGGGGATTTTTTAATAACGACGATCGCGTTGTGCAATTTATAGCGAAAATGAAAAGTTGCTGATTCTCATCCGTTTACTCAAAAATGATTAGCGTGTGCAGTTCGTTTTCTACTTTCACGTTAGTATACAGATGCCAACAATAATTCTTCTCTCGTAACTATACCATATTCATTTAATAGTAACTCGCAATGTCTAATATATATATATATATATGTGTGTGTGTGTGTTTTTTTCTCTAACGTCAGTAAAACAGTATTTTATGTGCGTTCTAAAGGCATAAAGTAGGCAGACGCGCATCTGAAGCGTCAAACGAGTCAGCTATATACATCTCAATATAGAAAGCAGAGGAAAATCTACCCCGCGTATATATAAATACGATAAGGTATCATTTCGATTCGATCGAGTGTGGCGTGCGTATCAATCTGGTCATTTAAGTTTAAAAGAGCGCGTCGCTTCCCTAACAGCATTACACCGCTCAGGATAATAATGGTATAACCTAGAGAGGCCTGCCTAGACCTCGGACAACCGGATTTTCACATAAAATTATCAGCAGCAACGCGTTAGTCTATAATTCCTCCGAACGCACGCGCTCGCGTTATATATGGCTTCGAAAAACCGGCTAGTCGACTACCTTTAGATATTTGAAAAAAAAGTCTCCAGCAGCTCCTAACGACCGAGCGAGCGCGCGCACACACACATACGGATGAGTCCACGCGATTCCTCGTAAGAAGTTATATATATATATGAATATACCTATATCGGTAGAGCATATATATAGGCTGTCGTCTCTAGGATGAAATTTATCGATCGATCGAGTCGCGATCCGAAGAATGCTCAGTAGAGAAGGAGAGAAAGAGAGAGAGAGAGAGAGAGAGAGGGAGCCGCAGACGATAGTTAACAAAGCAAAACAAATCTGTAGCTTCTATCGCTGGCTTCCAGCGTTTCACGGATTAGCGAGTCGTTGGTAGCTACGCTACGAAGCGCGGCATCCCCCGGGGACTTACCAAGTAAAAGGCTCAGCGCGTAGGCTGGCTTAAGCATATACGAGAGAAAGAGAGAGAAGCAAAGAGGAAAAGCCAGCTGCGGCGCTAGGTCGTAGCTCTGCGCCCGCGGAGAGAGATCACGATCAAGATCATTGACTCCTCACGAATGTAAAACAAGACGAGCTTACCGCTGTACACTTAGATACGTGTGCATGTGCATCGATATATAGGTGTGTACACGTATAAGTATATATTATATTATACATATACGTGTATGCGCGATGCTGCTGTTTACGCCTGTAGCCAATCGGAACGTGTACGCGCGATTTTCGCGTCGATCTATACGTGCACGAGGCTAAGCAATCGCGGCTATTGCTTTGTATAATAGATATTTGCTGAGCTCAAGGGAAGATAGGCGAAAGAGGGTTTGGATATGACTACCGCACCGATGCTGCTCGAAAATGCTTTGATGTTGCGCATCTCGTAGATATGGAGATACTATTATGAAACGTGGAAGTATTCCCGGAACAGAGGAAAGCGAATGTACGATAAATAATTGATTTACTTTAATTTTTATTTACATTATTTATTGATACTTTTGATGCGTGAATATTCCCGATATGAGGATATAATTTATTTAGTTGATCGATAATTGACCAAATGATTATGACGCCAATGTGTCGAAGGTATTGCACATTAAGAATTTCTCGAAATGTTTCTTAATAATGATAAATAGCTATTAATCGCAATATCATGTAACTATCAAAACAAGGAATGAGATAATCTTTACAAATTAATGATAGATAAACATATTCTACGCGATTCTGTCTTATACAAAAACACATTCGCTTTTCCTTCTATAGGCGAGGCAAACAAACAAAAAAATTTTCCTTTATCTACCTTTTAGCTGAACAAACAAGAGACTCCTCATCACCTAAGATGTCGATTCTCTCTCTCTCTCTCTCTCTCTCTCTCTCTCTCGAAACTGGCACGTGCATTAAAAATTCATAAAATTCTCTTCTCGCACCTCTCGAGACACAAAAAGCCCATTCAAGAACAAATAAAACGCCAATTCATAATGGGTTTCTAATTCCCTTCTTCCTTGCCAATAGGAGAATCTACAGTAGTATATATGGAGAATGAAAATGATACGTCGATCGCAAGATTAAAAGAACATCCTGCGACTACGTAATCGATGCTCGGGAGCGCGAGTCGACGACCTTGAGAAGCAGTAGCGTAGGTCCAAAGTCTATAGAGACACATATATTCACACGCAAGCTGCACCGTGTATTGTATATGTATACTATATACACATATACGCAAAAGAGAAACAGAGAAAGAAGGAAGGTCAAGGTTAAACGTCACGCACGAACCGCCATCGAAATCATCAACATCATCGTACTCCTACACAATGCGTCGGTAAATGAGGAGAGCATCGATATATGCCAACATTTTTACTAACGTCTAATTGTTAAGTGCTTCGTGTAGGGGCTTCCCTACGTACTACAGTTATGAAATAGATTTCAGGCTGATGGAAAAAATTATAATTTCTAAATGCCAGTCTTATCTGCCATTGTCTGCTGCGTTATTCCAATGTGCCTCTGATTGAATTTTCGAGGTGACAGGCGCGTTTCGAATTCTTAAAGTGAATTATTTTTTTGTACACGCTCTGCGATGATAACGTCGATTGACAAGGGTGCTCGTTTCTTTTTTTATTGCTCGTTTTACTCCGAAGAGTTAAGAATGAGTGAAACTTGTTTTCTATTCTTTATACAACACGAACGTTGAAGGGGAAAAACAAGAAATAATCTGCAGGCTTCAATGTCGTCGTATCGATGAAATGTACCGCGCATTAACTTTCAAACAGCATAATTTACATATCGAGCTTGAGATTGAGAGAGGCATTTAGATCCTAAGTAGCTGTTAAGTTTTCGAGGAATCGTCGACATTTTTATGGATAATCGAGAATTCGTCGAAAAGCCGCGCGCATTCAAGTTTCGTATTATATTGCACTCAGCGAGAGCATAAACCCGTAAAATATGAATAATTCAAAGGAACTAGTGTAAACAAAGCTTTAAAAAAAACAAAGGCAAAATCAAGGATTTTCGCTGCTGCGACGCGTGCAGGCACGGAGCGAAAGAGAGAAAGAGAGAGAGAGAGAGAGAGATACGATCGAAAGCCAATCCAGTCCGGCGCGAATGGCCCCATTGTATTCTCAATCTCAATTTAACGCTTACATCCAAATCTAGCGGCCAAATCGCAACCGCAACAAAACACACATCAAACCTCGCGCTAAGCTGTACACATGCACATACGCGTGTGCGCGCATATATACATACCAGTAGAGTATATATTCAAGTTTCTCCTCGAGTATCACGCACCTAATAAATCATCCGCAGCCGCCGCAGGATTATCTCGTCATATTGCTCAAGCCGTTAAATTTACGGTTTTATTATTCCCCACCGTCCTCTCGCGGTACCTCTGTACAAGTATACACGCGACACTCGATGATAATACTTGGCGCGCGCTACCGCCGCGCCTCTCGCTCTCTCTCTCTCTCTCTCTCTCTCTCTCTCTCTCTCTCTCTCTCTAGCCTCTCTGCATATCGTTATCCGTTAGCGACAATTTTCCACCTGCGCGAAACGAAGACAACGACAATGAGACCGTGGGAGATTCCGAGAGAAAAATTCACGCAGACGTGCACGAGATACGCGCAATTGGAGCGAGACTTGCTTAGGATGCGCACATGACAGGAGAAGGAATCTTATATTTATATGCGCGTATACGATAATATACAAGAACTAACGCACCTCTATATTTATGGAACCGGGCGAGATGGATCGTTGATCGTATTAATTTTCTCTTATTTAGTCTCGCGTGACTTTTAGTCGTATATAAAGCTGAAGAATATGGTAAAAAGCTTCTTGTTTGCGCTTTTCTCTCATTGCTTGTGTAGTCCTCTCGATTTAGCAGCTAAAGTATTGAAATCCACTCTTAGACTATATTGAATACAAATGGTGCGAGAGGGTAACTTTGAATGGATGCCGAAAGCGGTATATAGACTTATCGATATTTGTAGGAATAAGATCGCTACTTTTGTTTTTGGCTTGGATGACGTTGGCGACGCGATTCCGAGAAATGCATTTTTAAGCATCAAAAAAGTAATAGTGATACTTTTTCGTTTTTGTTCATCGAATCGTAGCGAAAATATCGATTTTTTAACGAATGCCAAATATTATCCTCATATAATCGTGCAGACGATCAGAGAGACTGAATTATAGCCATGAAAAAATCGAGATATGTCCGACCATGTTCGGTAGTTATCTACTGCATTATATACACGCAGTTATATAGACGCTTCAAAAATGTAATCAAAAGCATCAGAACCTCAACGCACAAATCTCTGTTTATTATACATTTTTTATAGTTTAAGAAAAATTCCATCTCCTCGTACTATAAGAGTATCCCATCAGAAAAACTCGTTAAAATAACGCGCATGTAACAATTCCGAATATTTCGAACGTCATTCCTTTGGTAGGAGAAAATCATCAACATGGACTGCATACAAAAAGCCAAACATATATAAATAAGACCTGTTCCGTGATTTCCTCGTGACGATTCAAAGGACGAGACACGCAAAGAGGAAGAGCCGACACCTCCGAGACGTTCTTACATCAAATCCAGAACAGAGAGAATGCACGCGCGCCGTCGTCTACACTCTCTTTCTCTGCGGGTAGATTATTTGTATGCTAGTCTCTCTTGCACCTCGGCACAAGTGGATGTGCGCAGAAACGGTCTCAGTGCTATATGTACCTTACGTTTGGCCATGTCTGTACACGTTTACGCAACCTACTGCGATAGAGAAACAGCAAAAAAAGCAAGGATGTCACAACGGAGTAGAGTATTATATGGGTGCATATACCATACACTTGTACCTGTCCTGTCTGCGTTAATGTATTATATACCCGAGACCATATTTGGAATTTCGGGTATTCAGGGAAATAGTAGTTGCAACGAGAACTGATCGTAAGTGTGATTAAGCACGATAGGATCACGGAGGAGAGTCTGTGCTCTTGTTTTCAAATTCTTCGGATGAGTTTAATTAGTCTAGTATATACGTGTACGTACATAGCGAACTCGAGGATAGCGCGCGATACTGCGAGCTGATTGAACTTTTCTATGAAGGAATGTTCTCTACATACACATATTTAACTAGTAGCGGAATTTCATACAACAAAAAGTGCAATCGATGAGGTGAGAAAAGCAAATCTCACCTCTGAACCACAAAATCAATGGTGCCTTCTTGCCGATCCTCGTCATTCTGAGTGCGAATCGAACAGTATATATTTTCAGAACTTCACCACAAAGAGTCAATACGTTCACAAGAAACAGACGCGATCGTCCGTTCAAGATAATCCGGACGCCTTCTCAAGTCGCGTACTGACACTACACTGGAAAATTCAAAACTGCAATGCATTTCCTAAACCTCCAATTCCCATAGCCGTAACATACACATATACCCTGACATTGCGTTTGATTGGTTGAAATAATTGATTCATTTATTTATAGAAACTCTCGCACGTATACGCACACATATATATAGTTTATGCAATAATTTGGGCGTGTATATATGACTGGCAAATTATTTAACAGTCGGATAGTTATGCGTGTTAGACTCGCAAATTATTAGATGGCGAGCTTAAGCACGTAAAATATACTATGTAATGCTTGCGTTCGCTTTATGTATGTAATATTGCATTATGCCGAGCGAATTATGCAGTTGAGTAATGTGATTTAGTTCTACAAGTTTTGCGAATCTAGTGACAGTTTTACGTTCTACGCAGTGTTGTGAGAAAACCGAGATATATTGATTTGAGATTATTTCGAATTGACGTTTGCTCAGACTTCATTACGTTTTTATGTTACGTATTTCAGTGGAAGGGGGTGATTATGTCAGTTTTAACGAGCAACCCCGTAACCTACAAAAGTTCAAAAACAACATTATACTAGACATTAGGTAATATGACTGGTAGAGCAGGTAATATGTATTACAGAGTAAAGTATAGGATATATACTTTTACTCTCAGTTCAAGAACTAATTAGTAATTAGCGATCCCTTTTCTTCCAGGCCATTTGCTAGCTGTATATGGGCATCGAAGGCTAATCAGAAGTAACAATATCCTTTACCGAGAGCTCATCCTCTTTAGCTCGTCACATCATCCCTAGAAAATCAGCGATTTCGCGATAGCCTCCCTAGAACCTGCAGTAAACCGGACGAGGAGGCGAGCTTCAGCGCAGGTGGATCTAATGAAAATCATCCGAGCATTGGTTTTCTCTCTCTCTCTCTCTCGCTCTCTCTTTTGCAGCAGCAGCAAAAGCAGAAGCGGCAGTCACGCAGATAAGAAAATAAGCGGAGCCTCTCTCAGCTAAGAGCTTCTGCTTTTTCTTTCTCTTCTAGCTTCTATCTCTCTCTCTCTCTCTCTCTCTCTCTCTCTCTCTCTCTCTCTCTCTCTGTCTTTCTCGCTGTACTTTCAAACGGAACTAATGGACTTCCAGGAAGCGCTCGCGCCCGTATACAGCGAAGGTCGAGTGAGCAGCTCAACTATACAGTATGCTCTCTCTCTCTCTTTTTCTCTCCGAGGCAGCTCTAAGTTTCTAAGATAGCTGCTGCATACGTACGGTAGTACGTAGCCCGTCATTCCTTCGCTAAGGGAAGAAGCTCTGCGCAGAACCGAGAGAGAGAGAGAGAGAGAGAGAGAGCGAGGCGCAGATTTACGAGGAGTCCACCTGCCGCGGAATGCTTGCGCTCATACAATGGGGCCGCGGCTCGTAAATTGGATCAGAGAGCAGATGCTGTGCGCCCGCCCGATCACCTGCCGATTTTCACTTCCTCGCTTCTCCTTCTTCGTTTTTTTCTTCTTCTTCTTCTTTACCTCCTTCTATTCGTAGAGATACGCACCTGAAAAGTACAGCAGCGCCGGCTAAGGTGAACGTACGCGGATAAGTGTTGCGCAACGAGCATATACGGGCGCAGCGATTCGTCGTCGGCTGTTACCGCCGTTGCTGCTGTAGTTGCATTGTTGGTATTCCATGAACCTCGGAAGCTATGGACGTACATTCGAGAGGCGGCGGGAGAAAATTCTTTAGGTGCTAATGGTGAATTTCCGCGATTTGCATTTCGAAGTCGTCGCGCGGTCGTAATCGTGAGTCGATGCGCTACGTGAGATGGGATTTTAAGTTCGTCGTCGTGAGCGCACCAGCGTGAGCTAATTATATGCGACCGCAACGTTACGCTGAGATATCTCGATTGCATATGTGTGCACATATGTGTGTTACGCAATTTTTCGGCTATCTCGATCCATACATTGCGCTCGAATGAACACTGTATTTATAACTTTTCTAATATAAGCGGAGATAACGTTTATAGTTCATCCGTTGTTTTTTGTTTTTTTTTCCTCAGACATATCGCATGTGCTGTCGCGAAGCGGCTTCTACTCGAAAGAGAGTGATTTACCTGCAGCTCGGTAGTCGAAACGTTTTGTATGTATATGAACGGAGGCTCGGTAAAAAATTGAATATACTTTTATGACAGCTTGCGAGGTCCTGATTTATGCATTTATGGCGTGGCCGAAGAAGAAAAGCGGCGATATTTCAGCGGCGAAATGGCTTTTCTTTGACAGTAATGTATGCGTGAGCCCTCGCCTCTCGCTACTGACGCAGAGATATCTCCTCTTTCTGCCGGGTGCAACAACTTCCCAGCTTCTCTGATTGTTTTTCCATACGTATAGCGCATCGGGTATAAACAGTACGATATATTATAATACCGATATATCTATACTGATGAGTGAAGATCGGAGTTCACGCGCCTGCGAGTCTATTACTCATATGTAACAGCAAGTGAGGTGACTTACGTACAGTACGATTCGGGAAGATTATTTTGTTGTGAGTATAAAATTCATCGATTTAGTCTCTCACCTGAAACATAAAATATACAAACGATATATGAGAAAGTGGATAAAGAATATAAGTCGATAAATCATATATCGATTAGAAATTGTCCATGCGGATGTTATTCAGCAATGAAGTTTTCTTCCGTGAGAACCTCCAAGGATCGATAACACGTGTTTTTTTGTATATTAAGGAAAACCCGTCACTTTCACCTAAGACATCCATCTCCCGAAAATACATCGCAACGCACGCGACTCGTTCTTTTGCCAGGAAGTTGTAGTCTCGCATGTGCGGAAAGTGAAAATAAGGTACCTCCTCCCACCATTGGTAACAGGCCCATTGGCTTTCCATCGCGCGAATGTCCCAACATCCTCTCGCAGCAGACCGCGACACCGGTATAGCTAATTGATCGGCTTACTCGCGCTTTAGAAATTAAGCTCTCTTCCTCTCTGTCGTCTTTTCAAAAGCGCGGAGATTCTTGCCAGTAGCTGCTTCTGAATAGAAGAGGAAGAAAAAGAAGCATTTTATAGGCGCTCTTTTCTCTCCACTCGGTGTGACGTAGGGGAAACGTCGCCGCTTGATTTAGAGGCGGCTTCTCTGACTCTCTCTCTCTCTCTCTCTCTCTCTCTCTCTCTCTCTCTCTCTCTTTCGCTTTTGCTACTGCTGTGCCGTAGAATCGTTCGTCCACGAAAAGGGGGAAAAACGTGCAGCTACAGCAGGAAAGGAGAAAGAGTGAGAGGGAGAGAGGAAGAAAAAGAGAGAGATAGAGAGAGAGGATGGAAAAGGGGGAATGAACGGAGAGAAATACTCGCTGCTGCTGCTGTTGCACATGCCACACTGGTGCTTCTGCACCACACACATACAGCTGCTGCTGCTGCTGCTGCTGCCGCTTCTTCTACGTGAGCTAGACCGAGGAATCTGGCTCGAGTCCGAGAAATAGCCATCTGTAATTGCGCTCTGCGCGAGGAGAAAGAGAGAGAGAGAGAGAGAGAGAGAAGAGAGAGAGGTTTGCACGAGTTTTCCTACCTAGTGAAGTACTAGGCTCTGTTGCTCCAACGACATTAAAAGTGAAAATTTTTCATGCCGCGAGGGGGTATTATCCGAGTTGAGAGCGAAAGGGTTGCGTGGATCGGGACCGAGTCGAACATTTTCTCATGTTGCTTGCGGGAATTTTGCAGCTCCCCTCGTTATCGTCGCGAAAATTGCCATGCAGCCAGTATGATTTTTACCTCGGATTTCAAAAGATAACCTACTACACGCGCTTTGTCACGCGAAAGACCATTACTCTGATTAAAATCATAGTCCTAATGTTTTACGTATATGCTGGCTCAGCAGAGTCTAGAATACATGAAATTCCCAGGTATATGTACACGTGTATATACGTAGAAGCTGGTTTATAGTTTAAAGGAATTCGTTATCGCTTCATTTTCCGGCCGTCTCGCGAATCCTCACAGACATTAGAATCCCTCCGAAAGCTTCAGCCTACGGTATTCTACGCCCTTTGTTCGCTATCAGGCTGCGCATCAATCCTCGCACGCATATCACCCAAGATGTTTCATTCATCGCTCCTGCCTCGGGATGTGCACGCCGCGCGCGAAGAAGATGATAGGCCTGTGCTCCCTTGTACGTTCGATATGGTTGTATAACGTATATATATGTATATATAAATATATATATATATATATATATATATATATATGTGTGTGTGTGTGTGTGTATGTACACTTATACCTACGCCTGCATGCACGGCCGACCAAGCACAGTCCCTTCTTCTTTGCCTAGGTTATAGACCCCCGTTGAACGCGCACGTAATACCCGTAGAGAGTGGAAGACGCTTGCGCGTATCTCCGCGTCTTTCCTACGATCGTCACCGCGGATGCATCGCGTTTTCGCATTCGGATTATTTTTCGAATGCGCTGAATATTTCATCACCTGTTGTTGTTTTACGTAAAGTAAGCTATATTTTGAATTGTATAGCCTAGTTCGCAAAAGGAATAATTTAACAGCTCAATATACAGCCGGTATCCGCATA
This sequence comes from Apocrypta bakeri, assembly GCA_018906985.1. Classification (NCBI taxonomy): domain Eukaryota; kingdom Metazoa; phylum Arthropoda; class Insecta; order Hymenoptera; family Pteromalidae; genus Apocrypta; species Apocrypta bakeri. The sequence continues at coordinate 21,695,064 of JACCIA010000002.1, forward strand.
GAATACTGGAAAATTTGTTCTGGTTAGGCACTTGAAGATATTCCTGTTGCGATTCTGTAATGTATGCACTAGTCGAATATTTTGAGCCAGCACTGTGCCAATGTGTGTTACTTTGAAATTTGAATTAGATTTAAATAAATTACGAGTATTTTCTTATCAGATTTACATGAAATTCTCGTGAATAATGTTTTAAGTCGTTATTTAAGTACTGCACATTTGTATCCGCTTTTCAAAATCAGGAGTGCCTTACCAAAATTTAGACCCTTTCCTAACATACTTATATAAAAAAATAGGCTTACCAATAGTAGCAAACTGTTCGACAATATCGAACGAGTAGTGGTCCATGTTTGCACATTGGCAATTCTTAACAGAGGTATGTCATGTAATTGAAACGTTATTTGTTTCTTTCACCTGCACCTATTGTTTCGTTGATTTTGATAAGGATATACGCATCATTAATACTTTCTATATATTCTATATAGGTATATAATACACGTTTAAAATCGTAACATATTCGAGAGCTAATTTACATATATTATACTAATTTACATAAATTATAGAATGAAAAAAGAAAGAGAGAGGAGTGAGCTTAATTTAAAAATAAAAAAAGTGTTGATTATAATTGGTCAACGCTATCGTGTAATATAAAAGTATTTGATGGACACTTTTAACGTTGTAGACAATTACGCACGACAGCGAGGTTCGATATAATTCTATCTCTCAGCTGCAAGTCATTTTGTTTATCGTTTGAAACTTTCACTATTGTACTATGATTTTTCTCACTCTTGTAGGACCATGTACTAGATACAGGTATTGTATATATCTATAGGTATTTTTATACACATACCCATATAGATGATTCAATGTTGATTTGACGCAATTACAGCAATCAAAATATCCAATCCCGATATTTTCTTAATGGTGTATTTGCCGTATACATATCTATTTGCCTCAAAATCAGCAAACATTTTCTTATATGAATTGAATACTTCTTATTTTATTTGTCTTCTCCTTCGAAACCACAGTCCCAGGGTTCTATAAATGAAATAATGCTTAAACTGTTTTACTCGTGTTTCCATTAGCAAATCATGAGAACTAAATAATATTAATCGGTAAGTGATTTCTGTAGTAGTTCTCAAAAGATATCGATTTTAATGAATTCGACGTGTGCCCTCGATCTCGGTATCGTAATAGTCGTCAATGCCATGAAGCTTGGACGAAGACTAAAAATTACAAGTTAAGTATTTCTTTATAGATTTTTAATGGCTTCGAATATACGTATATATACGCTCACTTGGTTGTGCAATAATTTTGATATACCTTCCTTGAAAAGCTTATAAAACAGTGGCTCTTGTACAAGCCGTAAAATTTCAATAGAACAAAAACGGTGCAGTAATTTTTCCACTGAATATCATGAATTTAGAATCTAAATTAGGGCTAGTGATCAATCTGCTTGAATGTGTAATACTCATATACATAAAGTCAACACGTATACTACTTGCACGAGTACTAACGAACGGCTGATTTTATACACGAACATAAGAGCGCAACATTTATTTTACATCACTCTCTAACAATAGAGCTGACTAGCCCGACTCATCGATTATTATTTAATCAGGCATATCGGCTTTTTCCGTTTCCTCAATCAAGCCGTGGCAGACGCATCGGCCGATCATGTATTGTTTCTCGCGAGCGCTGACGGGACGACCTTGTCGATCGGATCCTACTTCCACGTACATACTCTTAGGTCCGTATTCACGTGTATATACAAAACACAGAGCGGCAGCGTTCACATGAGAAACTGATCGCGCAATCAATGTTCATCATTAATGGCTCTACCGCGCATATAACGTTCGCAATATCTCATGCGTTACAAGCAGCCGCCACCACTGCCGCCACCACTGCCGCCACCACCGCCACCGCCACCGGTGCTGCTGGTGAGTTAATAAGAAGGCCATTTTCCTTCCCTTCCTTCTCTCTTTCTCGTTGGCGTCATTATTATTACCAGCATTATTATTAGCACGCGGGGATATCTTTCGCTGGGAGGCACAAGTGCAGAGCGAGCAACGCTTCATGAGAACGCAAGGAAGGAAAATCTATGGGTCGCCTCGATAAATATTGCGCTCCGATCGTTTGAAATTTTTCTATATACTTGCTGTCTTGCGCTCGAGCTTAGCCATATGGAGATTTTTCTAAATATCGTGCTATCCTTTTCTCTCCCCCATAGGCGAGCCTCTCTATACGTTGCACGATTTCAATCTTTGCCGTATCGCGCGCGAGAGAGAGAGAGAGAGAGAGAGAGAGAGAGACAGAGAGTATGTGCGGTAGCGTATACATATAGCTATATGCATTTTCATATCTCATTGTCCCATCGACTATCTATCAGACGCAAGAATGGAGAGAATAATGCCCAGAGAGCGTTATAGCCCGAAGGCTCCTTTCCTCGCGCGCGCATGCGAGCGATAGGAATAATGCCCCGTTCCTTCTCTCTCTCTCTCTCCTGCGGGCCTTTTTTATATCTGTATCCTATATATGCAAGTACGTGTAATCGCACGTAACAGCTCGCGCACGTGCACGCGCCGAGGTATATACATATATCGTAATCGACTTGTATAGCTGCGGGAGTCGAGAGAGCCAAGGATGAAACTATGTATAGGCAGTTTTTCCCAATTATTACAATGTTCTCGCTCGCTAGAAGCAATAGAGACAGAGAGAGAAAGATTTCGATGTATGGACTTACGTACGTGTTTTTCTTTATTTCTCTCATTCTACGCTACCTCACGCGTGCGTTTATGATTGTGCATGGGATTTATATTATAAACGATTTTTCCGCAAAGGTACAAGAGATGATAAAGAGATGGTACTGCATAAGTACGGTAATAATGTGCTTCTGAGACGGTAAAATTACGTCGAAGCGAATGCTTTGTTAGCTAGCAAAAAACCGGCAATATAAGATAATATAGGAATTATAGTCGAGATCGAAATTCGGATAGGAATAGATCTACAGGCAATTTAAGTTACAAACTGTTACAAGATAATTAAAAAATACGAATTATCACCGGCGTTATATCTCCACGATTTTTAGTGTACGAAAAAGAGATATAATTAGAAAATGAATTGGCTAATTATATCTCACTTTTACTCTTCGGTTCTTCGAGTTCTTAACGATCGCTCCGATTTTCCTAAGAATAGACGCAGCCGCTATACAATTGCTTTATATTTCTATCTCGAACTCACCTCTTAGCTTTATGTCCTTTTAAGCAAAACTCATTCCAAGGATCGGAGATCGCCTGTATTAAAAGCCCATAAAGCCCGTACCGATTGCGCGCAACAAGTTGCAATCGATCGGTCTCGTGACCTCGCGCGTTCTGCTGCACACCCTTTGCTTTTATCAGCTTCTCGCGTATACGTATGTAGAACCTTCGTTTGTCGCAACTTCGAGCTCTATTCTTGCGCGTTAACACACCTCGAGAGCTTATCTGTCCTCGACCACCGAGAGAGGGTACATCTCTTGTACATACGAGACTCTCAGACGCTTCCTTCTTACGCGAACAACGAAAACATTCTATTAAAAACATTTTATTGAAAAAAATATATTGTAAATTAAAAGTGCACAGTGTCAAGTCGCAAGAAACGTAGTACAGGTGCAGTTTTTAGAAGTATTTAGTTTTTTTCGAAAAATTAAATAATTTGTACAGAAAACGTGTAGAAGCCGATCTATTCTTGAATTCCAGATAGCAAACAATTGATATTTATCGTCTATTAATCATTGAACATCTTGTGGTGCTGATGTAACTTCCGGGTTTGATAATAACACGGTTTGCGCTCGTTAAATCCTCGTTACCCGCTTTACTAGCTCCAACACATCGGAGAACGAGAGAGAACGGTAATAGGATAATGAGCCTACTTTTAGCTAATAAATTACGGACAAATGGAACTAAAAAAATCGAAAATACCTTCCTACTCTGGATGCATGTATGTGTGTCATTAGATGCGTATAATCTTCTCCCTTTCCTTCCCCGTGTTGTAGAAATTCCAAAAACTGATGCTCTCAGGAAGCAACGTAGAGCTCATCGACCGGTCACACGGTCGTCGTCATAAGTATCCTCTATCTCTTTCTCTCTCACCGTTTACGCATAGGTATAACACACAAGTGTCTGCATACCCGTTGAGCAGAAGCCACAGCTTGCAGTGCACGTATAGTGGACCGGGGTAAATTGCGCTGCATTAGCGTATGTGTAAGAGAGAGAAGAAGAGAGAGAAGAAGAGAGAGAAGAGAGAGAGAGAGAGAAGAAGAGAGAGAAAGGGAGAGAAAAAGAGCGGCGTTTAGAGCGCGGCTTTTCCCCAGCTATTTTTTGTACCAGCGTCAGTGCAGGACTACGCGAATCTGCATACGGTAATGACTTCCTGTCGTCAATAGGGATAAATAAAACAAGAGTCCTAAGTGAGGCGCTTCAAGGCCGAGCGACGAACCGCGTACACCTAGACATAGATAAAGCTAGCTCTGTAGGTTTAGCTAACAGTTTTAACCCTCGGTTGCTTACATGTAGCTCCCGACGAGGCTTTGTCTTTGATTGAGTCGTCCTCGCGTTCGCTCTTTTTTTCTAGCGATGCTGAACACGCTTAATTGACGGAGTAGAACGCGGCATTATACCGCTCGACGTACTGAGAGAGTGCACTCAATTTTTCTCCCGCTCTCGTGATCGTCGATCCGGCAGTTTTTACAATCGAAAGTATACGCTTAACTTGTTAGGGAAGAAGAGAGAAAGGGGCATGCTGATATAAAGTATGTACGATAGATTAGCGAAGCTAATTTAATTTCATCTATAGATATGAAAGACACATGCAGACAAAGGACTTGGCATATCATCCTATAGTTCTTGCGTCATCGCGTGCACACGGAGTAAATCGGAAAATTAATAGATTGCAAAATATCTTCAATTAAATTGCCGCTAGAATGCGTGCCTGTATAACTCCATCATCTTGCCGAAATATTGCTCAAGCGCGCGTCGTGGATTCGTTCTATAACAAACGCGCTGCTTTAGCAGCGATGAAAATTATCGCGGAGCAACCTGTAACACACTGCTGTCTGTGTAATTAATATCCCAAATGAATGCTCCTTTTGTGCATTATTATTAATCGTCGTGTTTCGAACGCACACCACGAGCTTATAAGGAGAAGAGACTTTTATACCTACATACATATACATACTCATATACTTATACATAAATATATATTCCTACGGCAGCACTGGTGGTCCTTCGAGTAGAGCAAACTCAAAGGTAGTAAGAGAAAGAGATTTTTTAATGTGCGCGGCGAGTGTCGCGGTCGTATACAAGAAAACGGTCATTAAAGCAATTTACCTTGTGCACGTGAGCATGCGTATACGCTCGTGAACGGCACCGCGAAAACTCGTTTTTCAAATATGACTACGAGAGTTAGTGTAGTAATATAGATATTGCGCGATCGCTCGACCGATAGATTTTGTTACAGTGGAATAAAGAGAATATTTTCATTGTATGGATAACCTTCGAAAAAGAGATTCTTACGATGTATCGTATATGAATATATATTCCATGTATTTGTATATATATATATAGATATAATGTGGAGAGAGTTTTTACATCGAGAGGATCATACCGTTGAGTTTTTTTGCAAATTAGTTGCGAAAGATGGCTTGTAAAATCATGAGTGGGTTTTTAATTAATGTTTTTGACGGCTATAAGCACGCAGTCGGATCGAAATGCTGATGAGGATTATTATACGCCAAACAAGTCGTTGGCTATATTCAGATAATTAAATTTTGTTTGTTTTATATATGATATTCGACAGTAGTTCGTTCTCTTCAATCTAGAAGTAAATATATAAACATTGGAATGCTAATTACGAGAGTAAAAACGTCCCAGAGTCTAAGTCTGCTTGAGGGTTTCTGACTGAAACGTGCTCTCAACTGTCAAGCTGTAAGTATATTCATTCAACATTTTTCCCATACATTCAATACTGCGAAATAAATTTAATCTAACCTTGTTGCTCGTACCAGTTGGTGTCGTATATCGGCTAACGGATCTCAGATACTACAAGGGTGCGCAGTTGGTGTCGGCAATCAGGTAAATTATAGCAATCAGAGTTAAGACAAGTTTAATAATAAAGTCCAAAGCGATATCTGTACACAGATGTTTTTTGCTTATAGTTAGTTAGGAGGAAGTAAAGCGGCAACGTATTCGCGAATTTTTTTGTCTTTCTTATTTTATAACGAATATTACGACCGTATGTGCGATTTGCAATAATCAAAGCACTAATTAGCTTTGTTGGTTCATCGAAATGACCGATTTAGTATCACCATAAAATTCATTATTTATCGAATCTAACTCCGATACACGGGTAATATCGTTTGGATAAGCAGAACCAGTTTTCATCGTTTTCATCATTACAAGCAACTTAACGTCAGTAGGAAGTTTGCCTTGGAATTTGCCCCATTACGCTGAAACTGCCGACGGAGCCGCTGAGCGCACGGTTCCCAGGTGTGAGAGAACCATCGATACGTATACACGCACGACATAACGAACCGCTAACTTGATTACATAGCGAAGCATCGATTCTTTACCCTGTTTACGCGGAGCAAGGAGTAGCTTGCCTATAGTCAAGAGAGTAGCTCGTACTTATGATGAGTATAGGTAGTTTTCGTTTACGTATATGTATATATGTGTGTGTGTGTGTGTGTGTACGTACGTACGTACGTACGTATATGTATACACCATATGGGTAGTGGGTAGGGTGTATAATGGTGCGACGTTGGTTGAGTTTTTCAGCAGCATGAGCGCAGCTGCAACTTAACGAGCGGGCACGCGGACTCGATATAACTAGATACGAGCTATAGCAGGGCAGTCCAGAGAGAAAGAGAGGAGATGAGTAGGTATACGCGAGCTGAGGAAAAAGCAGGCATAGACAAGCGTGAGATCGAACGATCGTCAGCGTATGTGAGAAACCAGTTTAAACACGAGGCGAGAACGATGAATTCGGGGATTCGCGTGCGAGTTCTATGAACCTGAAAACGATAGACTCTTCCTAGACACGATTCGTCTTTTTTCTTTTTTTTTATACATATTTTTGAAGGTTGAACAAACAAAATATCCGCAGTTGAACCGAAGCGCGTGCGCCCGCGCAACCTTGGATTTTTGAACGGAGAGCTGTAAATCGTCGTAGAGGAGAGCGTGGGTTCGATTATTTTTAAGTTACATTGAAACTGGAAGCACGAGCTTCCTCCTATGCTCCATCCGGTTTTCCTAGCGGGCAAAAACTCTTCGAACATTTGAATACACTCGTCGAATGCACGCGTATAGCCCCGAGAAAGAGCGAAGCAGAGAGAGTATCGCTGGGCACTTTACGTGCGCGCGAGCCGCGGACCAACGGTAAATGACTAAGGAGACAATTTATTATACGAGTATATACACACATAGACCGAGCAATGCACAATTTATAAAACGGTAAATATTCGAGTATGAGACTGCGTTCTCTTATAAGAGAAGTGATCGAGTGGACCCGCAGGCTCCAGTAAACTCTTCGAATTCCTGCACCATTTGATTATTAGAGAGAACGTGTCCATTTGTAAATTATTCGCTTGTCCGCGTGAATTGACCGAGAAATGTTTAATTTTCTCACGTCGTAAATAAGGAAAAAAGGATCGCGATAAAAGCCTATGGGTGTATACACAACTGGATCCGGAGCAGCGAGCGCATGAATATTCAACTCGGACAATCCATGGTGCGAGGTAACGCTGGAGATAGAGAAACAGTATAGAGAAAAAACAATGAAACAAAGCCCTAAAAAGCGAATTTGCAATCTAGCTCTAGGCGCGATGCATAGCCTCTTTCTCCATGCGTGTACTTACATATACACATATAGACGTAGTCGTACATATACATAGACAAGTATATACCCTTCGGTCAACGTACCCCGTATGCACACACACACTTTAATTGCAGCTGCATGCGAGAGAGAAACTCTAGTCGCCGCTCGCACTCCCGAGTAATTCCAGCGTAATTATAGACATTCTCGTCAATGCTTCTCTCCTTAGCAGACGATTTTCCCAAGTAGCTGAAGTGCGCTCACATATATCCACGGGACGCATCGCGAGCTTGGAGCTCGTCGTTACACGCGAGTTCATCGTACCGCGCGAACGAGAACTTGTCGCCGCGATAAAATCTCGAAAATCGAGTGAAAAACCAAGTGGGCATTCCGCACCTGCTACACATATCTTTCGAGAAGAGACTCGGTTTTTTGTAGGAAAATAGCTGTAGCGGGCAAACCTGTCAACGTCGGCGGGATAAGTCTCCATAATTTTCAATGTCAGGGACGACCTTGATGTCCCTGAAAACGAGCTATCGACCGAACGCGCACATTAAAAAAAAGGGGCAATCGTAGAAATACCTTCGGAGTGAAGCAGCTGAGAGGTCGATGTTTCCCCCTGTTCGCGCGCGCCTGAGTTTGCTGGCTTTCCAGCAAGAGGAGACTTCCTTTTTTGCCAATTATCATGCTGGCGCGAAGCCGTCTTTTTCACCACTTTTTCTGACCCGTGTGCAACTTTTTCTCTCTCTCTCTCTCTCTCTCTCTCTCTCTCTCTCTCTTTCTCACTCTCGCGCTCCGAACGTCTTTGCAATTCTAATAAACGCCGACCGACGAGGAGTGATTACTTCCAGCTCTGTGCGCGCTGTGTTGTTCGAGATAACTTTTGTACCTCGTGCGCCACTGCATTGTGTGCGAGATCGCTGCAATATGGGCGTGAAAAATTTCGCGACGATGCATTATGCGCGCGCGTGTGCTTTTCAAGGCTGTACATACCTCGCGAATTCAATGAACCGCGCGAGTCTGTTTTGTCGCGCGTATCTCCGTGCGTTCGCCACCTTGTGTCTTGCGTCGTTACGACGATTTGTGCTTTTTGTATTTCGAGAACGTTATTGTGTACTCAACAACGCGGAGAATCGAATTTTGAATTTTGCGCAACGTCAAAGAGAGAGAGAGAGAGAGAGACGCTTATTTTATACCTGGAATTTGCGCGCGACTGCGTAAGTTATCTCAGAGCTTCACGTGACGAGAAAGGAAGACGTGAGTTTTTATGGATTATGACGTTGAAAAGAAGTGACTTATATCACAGAGTAGCGAATTTCGCGTAGAGGCTAAAAAGTCAGAGTAGATATTATGATATTTCCGACAAGAGATTTCTCGCCGACTGTGTATACTTTCTAAAAATGCGTACATTGTACGACTGAAACAAATAAAATCGCTTAGTTGGAATTTTGCTAAATATGTACATGCGTGGAATATGTATATTTTCAAGAGAGAAAGAGAGAGAGAGAGAGAGAGAAAGATAGACTAAAACGCTTTCTAAGGAATTGCAGAATTAGAGTTAATTAAGGATTAGCAGCGAGAAAAGGAAAAGTCGTAATTCACATTCTACTGTGCATAAATTTCGAGAACCTCTCTCTCTCTCTCTCTCTCTTTCTTTCGGTTTCGAACGCGAATAATAAAAATCGCCACTGCTATAAACAAGCAATTCGTTTCAAAATTCTCAACAAATAACAAACACGCTTAACTCGAAGAAAATATAGCGTAGTAGTCGCAAAATATAAAATACGTCTTTTAAAACGGCATTAAGCAATGTGTACAGAGTCGCGCGCAAAACAGCAGGATATCCCGCAAGCAATTCAATAATTTTATTTTCATTATAATTGCGCGATCAGTTAAAAAAGAAACATTGATCTCCGCTAGGGAACTCGTTTAAAATTCGTAAAGATTAAAGAATTTTATCTCCCTTCCACGCAGAAGCTACTTTGCATATTGAAGTCGACTCATTGCGCGAAAGACGTCGTATCGATAATGAGGATCCTCCTTGCGGGCACTTGGCAACTCGTTTATACAACGCATTGAGCGACCACCTACTCTGGGGTATCGAGATTATGAGCGCGGTCAGACGGTTAAAAAAAGGAAAAAAAATGTTCGCGCGTCAAGCTCAATGAGGTAATCGTTATGCTCGCACGAGTTATGCAAAGACCGCAAAAGTAAACATAAGAAGTGGACTTTTTCGTGATGGATCGTATTCTGAGCGCGGGAGTGCGTATGTACGTTGTGGATGTAATTTAATTGCGATGTTTATTCGCAAAATGACAAGTGAAGCCAGTAAAACGAGGCGTTAAATTCAGGATGAATGAATGAGTCGCGAGTCAGTCTCGTCGGGAGTATAGTTGTTGGGATATTGAACGCGCGCGCGCGTGTTTTTTTCCGAGGTTGAATAACCTTTCTCGCTTGGCCGTAAATATTTCACAATGAATTATTGACGGAAATTAGTTTCTTTAAGGGGACATTTTTAATTTATACCGAGGCCTGATAAATCATTAACGTCGCTTATATCAATTTTCCCAGCGGCGGCGGTGGCGTCGGCACCGTGCGTAAGGATCCATTTTTCATCGTAATAAGATTTACAATTCGAATCGCATGCGAATAAACTTTTAATCGCCCGCGAGCATTGTCGGGGAAAATAAATTTCAATCTTATCTGCCTCGTGAATAGTTATTGATATTCGATAAGAAGTCAGTGGTTAGCGAATATATGACAAACGACTAATATCGCTCTGTACCATAACATCCTCTACACAGTAAAATACACGCGTACGATTATTTTCATCTTCGATTCAAGCTAAGCTCTTACGCATCGAACCATGTATATATATATATATATACGTATGTACTAAGCCTGGTACTCCACTGGCGGTAAAAGCGCATCACGCACGCGTAGGTACGCATTAAAACAATACCATTACACGTTACTCTCTTTCTCTATCTCTCGTTCGCGAGAATTACAGCTCCGGACATCCCCCGACATGAATCGACTCTCTCAGCTGGAGCCGCACGCGATATGCGCGCTTAACCAGCGTCTCGCATCTATACGCGTATCCTATAGTCGTACGTCTAGCTACTTGAATGATCGACTCTCGTCGATTATCGGGGGAAAAGCGGCAGTTATCGCTGGTAGAGATAACATTTTTCCAAACGCGAATAATATTAGTCTCCGAGTCGCGTCGTCGCTTTACCGAAGCGACAGAGTGTAAAACGAAAAGTGGAATTTCCTAATAATAGCACAGTCGCAAGAGCGTATTCCTGGTCGCGTGCGGATTGAAATTTCATCGGCTCGATTAGATTACGCGCACGCAATATGCAACCGAATTCGTGCGCGGCGCGTGTAATTGCCGATCCGAGGATTGTGTCGCAATCGCTAATGGAAATTACGCGGAGATGAGAGCGTGTTGGGTGAGTTTTTTTTTCTATGCTACACAAACGCAATCGACGCGGCACTTCCTTGGTCGACGTTTAATATGCATCTGGATTTGAATTAATTGTCTACTGTAATGAGACTTAGGGCTAGGGAAGCATGAATTAGACATGAACTTTCGATTTTCACTTTCGCGCGGTGTATAGAACAGTCGTAGCTTAAAAGGAGGGAAATTTTCGTCGACCGATGTAGAGGATTTTCCTTTGCAGCATGCGCATTCCTAGAATGTTTTTAGTTTTCAATTAGAATCAGAGACTGTATGTCTGTTTGATTTTACGTAAGTTTCAATGTGTGCGGTTCAATTAATGTAATGGTTTTAGAATATTGATATATATATATATTTTATGTTTATGTTTTACATAAGTAATCTGTGCGAAAGAGTGTAACAACCCGTTGACATGAATTCACTTAAACGTTTCGAGAGAAGGCGGAAAAATGACATATATATATATATATATATAGTTACCTGACCTTATGAAAATTAAATTTACATAAGCAGAAGATAAAAATGCACTTTCAAGATACGTCAACGTAATTTGCATCACATCATGAGAGAATGAATCGCGCTTGTAAATTAGAAAGTGTATTGAATCGACAGTGTCAATTAGTGGAATTCTCAAACTCTATAAAGCATTTTTCCTCGTCAATCCTGAATATGTAAATAAATTTTCGTAGAATCGTCCTTAAATCCTGAGCCAATTCGACTTTCCACCCCAATCGTGCTTATAGAAACTCTAAAAGTTCCGTGAGCGAAAATGTACTACTCGTGGATAAAACGTGTGAAGAATTTTTCTTTTCCAGCACGACACCTTATCCAAATTAATTTCTTAAATTAATTAATCAAGCGCGCAATTACTCGGGCAATTAATTCTCTCGCGACCTGAAGTTGTGTGTATACTTTGCGCCATAAGAGAGTGAGAGTCAACGCACAGAGAACGCGAAACGCGTGGACGAAAGAGAAAGAATCCGACAAGGTACCCGATGCTTGTGCCCGAAGCGATAAACGATCGCGATTAAGAATGCCCGATGTCCATTCGTCTGTCAACAATCGACGTGTATATAGCAGCAACTGCGATTCTCTTGCGGCGCAAAGTGAGCCCACCGTTATTCACCTTCGTTACGTCATACTATCAAGTCGAGATCTTTCTCTATCTCTCTCCTCGATACTACGCGATGCGTCCCGATTCCATTAAGAGTTTCATACCTCTCGCTCTACGTAGCCATGCGATGTTCGATAGATTTTTCTTTCGGATGCTAGCTACGTGTTTCTATATAGGTATACGTATATATATATATGCACAAGCATTGTTGTTTCGAAATGGCATTACGGTCGAAACGCAATTGCGCTCGCGGTGTGTTTATAGTGTCCCGAGATGTCTGAATAATTTTTTTCCACCGGGGTGGCTTCGAGGAGTCTTTGATTTTGAAATAATTAACTTTACTCGCTTGTGATTTATCGTGCAATGCTCTCTTTGGCATATTTCACATGACAAATAGATTATTATACGCAACGTAGAATAGATTTACGCGCGAACTATAGCTCCGTCGGCGAACAGTAAAAATTCATTTTTTATTTGACAAAGGTATAAGTTCAATATACACATATATAAGCTAAACAAAAGTGTCTAAGATTCGTTTAAAAATCGCCTTCTAAACCGCCGGAGTGTATATATATATATATATATATATATATTATATATATATATAGTACTAGAAAACAAAGTCCATTAAAGTGTGCGAGAGGAACGAACAAACGTCGACTTTTCTCTCCCCTATAGCCATTGTTATTTCGAAACAACGACGCATACTCACGGTGCGGTTCGTCTATCAGACAGCAACAGCAGCAACTACCTCTTGGCCAATTACCAACACAGCGCGCAGGTACACATAAAGTGCGAACGTGCGAAGGGATTTTTTTCTCTCTCTTACTCTTTCTCGACTCGTACGTGTCTGACACGTTCGGCGCGTCGATTGTCGAAATCGAATGAGCGAGGATAAATGCCCGGACGTCTCGAGCAATGAGATTTAGAGTCGAAGCTGTGATTGGCACCCCGCGAGTGTACGCGCTGTATATACATGAGCGCGACGCGCGTTGCCTCGTCTTACTCGCTAAGCGATTTTCGAGCTAATCGTTTGTTGCGCGAGACCGAACGTGTGTAATGTATATAGTATACACACACACACACACACATATATATATATATATATATATATATTTAGCGAAAACATCCACGAACGCTGTACTTTACTTTTTTAGGGAGAAACTACTTGGCCATAACGAGTGATTATTTATTTGATAGCGCTGCGTGTAATTTTAACCGTAAGTATCGAGAGCTATGTGAGAAACTGCGCTACAGTATCTAGTAGTTCACCCGCATGATTCGGTGCTCGAGGAAAAATAATTCCCCGAATGATTTGTATGATCATCGCATAAGTACGTGAAATGATATAACCGCTTGTGTATATATAATAACAGGCCAAAAAAGAAAGTTTGAAGTTTCGCTCACTCTGGTGATGTTCACACGCGGGGAGTAATATGTTCTCGTGGGTGATCCATTAATTTACCTGGAACAGAAAAAAAGAAAGCATTAAAATTTCGATCGTTAATCTCGAGGTTTGTGGATAAAGTATCGTGAAAATTGAAAAGAAAAGTTTATAAGCTCTATATATTATATCGAAATAATCCTATCACATAGATCAGTTATTCGAGACACAGATCCTGAATTACATAAAATCCTCAAAAGCGCGTATATCTAGAATACCGCAGAATTTATATCTCATGGGAATGCATTTTAGAGCAAATACTTGTATGTCTTTTTATTAAAAACCTTCAGGAATCTAATCCCCTACTTATACTTAGCATATATGTATATGCATAATGAAGATATCCTTGTGTTCAGCTTTCCACGTGATGCACACACGGATACGAGGTTGACTTTTTCCACGTTTCATCGATTTACCGCTGTGAGAGATCGTTTGCTCAAGCACATTCGACAATGATTTTTTGCGCCTCGCTCGCGTTGCGCGTCGAAAAAAGCGTCAATGTCGCGCAGTTAACCGTAAGAAACAAAACGAATGTTCAGCACAAAAGAGCAACGACCCAAGTCTCATAATATACACGAAACCCATTGATTGTATAAATCGACGAGTAGTACATATATATAGTTAGCCGGTAATTTACAGTTACGAAAACTGCTATAGGAACAAAACGGCTTTGTATATATGCGCCGACACACCCCATTCGCATATGCTGCACCTCCCTTCTATATAAACACATATACGAATCCCACTCGTTTAGAAAACCTGCATATTCAACAATATTTTTGATAACCAAGAGTAACGTGGCAAAACCAGCAGATAAAATAACTCTGCGGGTAGACACACGCACACGTGTCTTTAATCGTTATAAGCCACGAAACGCGTTCTTCCGGCTTCCAATTCCATTGGAACGACAAAAGTCGCAGAGATTTTTAAGCGACAACACGGACACGTAGGAATAATACGACGCTATATACAGCTGCGTGACAAGACTTGAAAGTGAAAGCAGATTCGTCACGCGCAAAGCGATGCGCCCCGGTGTTATGTACATGATCTTATCTGATGCTACACTGATTGGGCCTGTCTTGCGCGTCTTGCATTCGCGCGAGAAGAAAACGTCCCTGGGCCTGTGTGACTTTCATCCGCATTAACGAGTAGCCGCGCCCGTGTGTGAGTCGGCTCTTATCGTCCGCGAAAAGTGGCGAATGCAGACGCATTACGATGTAGACGAGGAGAATAGATGAATGAAGTTTACAGGCTGGCTTTCGTCGTACCATATATATCTGCCATATATATATAAATAGAATCGACTGTTTTGGAATACAAAACGAAATTTTTCGTAGTTTGAATTTTTTTCACGGCGCCTCGTCCCAATTAAGTACATGGATGCACGTACGATTAACGATATATCGCGTGTAACAGAATGATTCTTTCTCTAGTAATGTTTCATTAAAATTCATACTAGCCACTCTCCCGTCGACTTAGACGCATTTAACCCGGAACAATCGCGCTTTCGAAACAAGCAATAACATTCGTTTCCGTGAGAATTTTCGTACGCTCGAATCTCTTAACTATGCCGTTTCTACTCCTAAAAGCCGATAGCTTCGCTTTCTCGTTTTATTACAGTATATAATGTATATACACAGAAAGCGCTCTATTCCAAAGAGTGCGTTGCTCGCGCGTTCGTCTTAAATCCCCCGCAGATGATCGTTCTGCGCTTGAAAATTTGAAATACTCAACTGTCCCTCGCACCGGCAATCAATCAGCGAGAAAAAGCCATTTCAAACTGGATCTTCGACTTAAGCCCTCCATATGTGTAGACCAGTCAAATCTGTCATCTTAATTCCATAGCAGGAGTAGAGTGTAGTGATGGTACACAAATTCTTATATATACGTATGTATGTATGTATGTATGTATATGTAATATGTATATATATATATGTAAACCTTACATATACGTATGGGCTCGAAAGCAGCTTTCTAAGAGATTAATACGTAGGCACTTCTGAAGGATCGCACACCCCGAGTGCAGCGAGTATAATAATGCCTCGTACACTGCGTGTGCGTAAACGCGACAAAATAAGAGCGTGGTAGACTCGCTAATGTCCCGGAGGAACCAGTCCTCTCAGCTGCCTGCAAAAGCGTTTTGCCCAACCCCTTTCGCGAGCTAAATTTAATCCGGGACGCATATAAAGCAATGTCTAGATCGCATTATACTTAAATATCGCCTATATACATAGCTGCTGAGCGCCAAGCCCAAAGTTATTCCAGTTTTTCGCCTTCTCTATCTTTCGCACTCCTGTCGAGATTAAAGCCCAAGAGGAGGTGGGAGAGAGAGAGAGAGAGAGAGAGAGAGAGAGAGAGAGAGGATAGAGCGGCTGTTCTCATATCTGTACAGTATGCAGTTGCTCGCGTGTTTCACGATGGAAATCAAGGTGATTTTATCGTCGATAAAGCGTTCGTCCGTCGGCGGCTTCTCGTCGGCGGCTTCTCGTCGGCGGCTTCTCATCGGCCGATAAGAGAAAAAGGCGCTGCCGCTGCGCACCGTTGATGATTCACGAGAGTATTACTGTACGTTATAATACTTTTTCCTTCAACAGCGCGCATAGCCTTTTTCCATCATATATATGTATGTGTTTGTATTATGTACGAGGTATAAGAGCACATTAGTATTCGTTCGCTATCTGCCAAGCACGCGTTAAACAAGAAGGCTGCGGTATCATGTGTTTGTACACACTTGCATCTCGTCGAGATAGAAACTCTATTATACATCTTTTTGAATTTTTCGAGGGAATTTCTTGTATCTATATTCTCGTCGCAATTATTTTTTCACGCGTGCATTCGAATAAATTGTGAAAAAAAAGTTCGTCCGAAAGTAGAAGCGCTCGACAAGCAGATAGGCGCTCATTAGATCGACACCTATTGCTCTAGTAAGTTCTGTCCTAGAATTTCCTAACGTAAAATGCAATCGCAGAGTCGAGATCGCGTAATGGGACTTTACCATAATAGAGCGTGCGCGCGCGCGCGCGCGCGTTGGCTTATCGGAAAAACGCGTCTCTCCCCTCTTTCTTGTACACGTGTCTCCTCGAGACTCCTTCCAAGAGAACGCTAATGGCTAATGTAACGAGAGCGCGCCGCTGCGATTTATTGAGAACTGATCGCCAGCGAAACTCGATGCGGTATATACACACACATGCACAGAATGCGACGAAGGAAAACCTGCGGAGAGGGGAAAAAAGTTGGGCGCGCTTGAACTTGTTGTATTCACTCGTCGTTTGCTAAGCTTGTTCTTTTTCTCGCTTTATTTTTTTGCCTCCCAGAAAGAGCGAGATCGCGTGCCACTGCGCGCGTGCACAAACGCAAGAAGAAGAAGAACGAAGATTCGTGCGAAAAACGCGTTTGACGTTGCTACGCGACTTTCGTATCCAGTTTTTGCGATACAAGTGATTGAATAGACGCTGCGCGCATTTATATCTGTGTATGTTTATGTCTGGAGGCGATGATGAAAGTGAAATTTTACACGGATATTTTGATCTACCTGCCATATATTTTATATCGTAGAAAATAGAGTCGTAAATTGTATACAGAATGTTGATGCGGGGTGAAGTTTTTGCAATATGTTATAGCGCCCTCTGGCACGGGGCCCCTTTTTGACAGGCGGACATGCGAACAATTCTCTTCACAATGTCAACAGCGTCAACAGCATCCTTTTAACGTCATTAATTATTCAAACATGCTATTCTCGTCGTGCATTATTACGCTGTCTGTCTAAAAAGAGCTGCGTACCAGTAACGAGTGTGCATACTTCTACGCAGCGACAAGTGAGTAACTAATGATGCCGAAGATCGACGATAGACTAGGGAAAAAACCATCACCACCACCAGCACTAACAAAGCTTATAATTTGATACGTTAGAACGCAGGTTCTTCGGTATCTTAACTAGTTTTAAATCCATTGTGTATCTAACTTGTAGCAACTTGAAAAGTTCAAAAATAAGTGTTATACATTTATAAAATCTTATAAATATAATGTGCTTCGTCAATCAAAGGGTAATGAAATGTTTATTTTTTTATCGCTTCCAACTTTTTAGGTATATGACTCCATCTGCCAGCATATGTACAGATAAATTATATATGGTAATATATAAATATTACAAACTTTTTCTGGATGAATAAATAAATAAATAAATAATTGTATATAAATAAATATATATAGCAGATATGTATATACAAACATGTGTGCGCGAATAAAGTGAAATCGCACTTGGAATCGCCATCGTCTCTCAAACGTACCATAAATTATCTTAAACGCGAGCGGCTCTCGTGCACGACCTTTTTTTGACGCTCCAGACCGTGGCGAGAAATATGTATATACAGTAAAGACCACTTGGAATTTCCACGAGCTCGGAGAAATGCTTCTGGCGAGGTGAGTTTTATACGCTTATTTCAATCTCGCTGAGTCGATATGTTTTTTGCGCGAACTCAAATCTCTTCACTATTGTTTTAGTACACAGATACGTCAGAAGAGAGAGAGAGAGAGAAAGAGTTATTTTAACAGCGATTTGAATTAGTCGAAGATTGATCATCGTTGGTTCGAGATGATCGATGCATTTGGACTCGTTTCTCCAGGTGCGCATATTACGTTTATAGCATAAAACACGCGCGCATACAGCTCGATCTTTGTAAATCTACCAGTATAGGATAACGCAGTTAGTTTTTTTTTGTTAGAGCACAAAAAGGGCTTATGGCGCATTAATATCATTCGTGTAGAAGAGCACACGCGAGATTCGTAAAAAAGAAAAGCTGCAAAGTGACCTCTCTCTCATTCCAAGTCTGAATAATATCCTGAATAAATCATTGGCCTTAACGTTTTCACGAACGCGTGATTAATGCCGTCCAGACGGCGACTCCGATATATTCCAACACGAAAAACAATCGCGAGCCACTGTAGGATTCTTTGGGAAAAATCTCTCTATATACATATATACCTCGAGAGATCGTTATACATTCGTTATCGGTTTATAGCTCGTTGTGCTTGCGCAGATAAGCTAAGCCCGTTACATTAAATTACGGCGTATACATCGCAGCGTGCAATGTACCAAAAAATCAACTCGAAAACCGGGAAAAAAATCTTCAAGGAGTCTACAGGTTCTCGATAGCATCGAAGCAGAGTCGCCCATCTTTAGCTATACGGAACCTGCTCCCGAGATACATCTGGAGTTGCGCGATATGGAAGCTACGCTTTCGCGAGTGTCTATATCGCGTCCGCACCATCGGTGCGATACCTACATTCCTGCGTATAGCTCGACTATTAGATATATATGAATATATAGACACACACAGCCGTTCGAATCCAGATGGAGATACAGAGCCTACGTAAAGACCCTCGCTTGCGTATACCTATATGATCTATGTTGAGAGCGAATAATAATTACGACCGAGCGCGTGTTGTCCCGGCGGTGAACCGATAAGGGCAGTTGCTGCAGCCTCGTGATCATTTAATTTGTGTGCCGCGCGCGCGCGTGTGCGCGTGAACTCATAGGGGAGAACGAGATTGCGCGAGAGGTGTCTAATTATTTATATATCGTTCTCTAGCGCTGTCGGCTTTATATCTTTATTGTAAGTATGGCGAGAAGGGAATATAATTATCGAGGTGAAATCCGAAGCGAGGTATGTAATGCTACTATCCGTATCGAGTTGGAAGCATGATTAGAGCTGGTTTCGTTGATTGTCATGTATTTAGGTTTTATGAGGATAAAGCGCCCCACGTATATGTATTGACTGCCTATGAGATAGCGTGTATATACATATTGCTAAAGCATCAGTTGAAATCTCTTGGAAAAGGAGAGCTGAGAAATTTAAACGTGAAATAATTCAGTTCTCAGAAATCGTAAATTTATATGTACCTATCTGCCGAAGCATTGTATACGCGATAAAGTCAATTACATTTGTATTAAGTATATTTTCTATGTACGAACTCGTGTTTTAAAGTTAGTCGTTTTAGGTTAGTCGATTATCGTTTAATATTGACTGCGCCGCTGTCGCTTTAGTTTCCGCGATTATAAGATAATTACAACAGCGTTTAGCTCGTGTAGCTCTCTAATCAAATAACTTTCTATATTGATTTTGTGAGTCGTAAAAAGCACTGGTGTCAATCATAAAAAAGTAAATTTCTTCCGTCGAGAGCGATTCGGTCGTTAAGTCGAGAGAAAAAGCTATATAGAAGCAAAAAAAATATACATTCAGTGCAACGAAGCTATCATCAATCGCAAGGTACTAGATTCGATGAACTATAAATCCCCATCAATCATCCTAAATTATTACGCAAGCTACACTCTCTTAACGATTGCATTAAGTAAAAGTGCCTCACTGAGATATAGTTATAGGTACAAAGGAAAAAGTGGTATATCCAGCAATATATTCAGGTCTAGGTATACTCACAATTCGTCGTCGACTACGCGCACTTTCTACTTCTCGCATGCATGTATGAAAAGGGAGAAAAATCTTGGGCTACACCACGACGTAAACACAGTGGTTTACCTTCGTCGTCGCCTAATGTAATAAGCCGTAAAAGCGTCCGTTTAGCGCGCGGGTACTATATAGGAAGAAATGATGGATAAATCAGCGAGTTTACGTTCCCCAGCAGCACCAGCAGCACCAGCAGCACCAGCAGCAGCGGGAGACTATGTACCGTAATACGCTGTAGAGCGTAAAGTCCAGTAGGTTGCGATCGCATAGGCATAGGTTTTCGCGACGACGACTACCGACGAGGAGACAGGATCAAAGCTGTTGCTTCTACTGTTGCTGCTGCTGCTGCTTCTGCTTCTGCTTCTTCTTCTTCTTGGCGTAAGAGCAAAGTCGGCTGGAGTACTGTTAGTTGGCCTGGCCGCAAGGCTACTACGCTCGAGCTTTACTTGTCTTTATTGCATACACAATGGGGTTGCGAACTATATACCGTGAAGTCTATACGTGCAAAGTTGCACTAGTCTTATCGGCGAGTCAAAGATTTTTTTCCGTTAAAGGACTCGACGGCCTACTGTTATGATTTATGAAGTGGGAAGTGTTGCGAGATAATTGTTATAGTTTGCGAATTTACTGTTAATATAATAGTTTTCTTACGACACGAGAGATATTTATTTGCTGTAAATGAAATTTCAACTGTCAGGAACTTTTAATCTTCAAAACATTGGTTAACCTCTTCTTTTTTTATCTTTTTTTCGAGAATTTCGATATCGACAAGACTAATTGACAGAAACAAGAATCATGCTTGGTAATACTTTTTTTTATCCTAACCGTGTTGCTCGAATGCCACGAATTTTCATTTCCTCTTCTCTTTTTCTCTCACAAGCGTAAGATAAAAAAGAGTGACCTTTCACTTTTTCGTGCACAGAGGAGAAACTAATTAGGGAGCCGGTAGGGACTCTGGCTGCATTCACATCTGAATTCCGTATACCGAATTCATGTTATCTTTTATACTATGCAAAAGAGATTTTGTATAACAGATATAGGCGACATACACGAGCACACAGAATAAATTTGAGAAACATGCGGCAACGCGGACACTTATCCGATCTTTTTATTCAGCTCGAAGATTCTAGAGATAAACCAATTTATTTGTTTGCCACGTGGATTGCGACAGAGGACGATTTTCGCAGTTTTCCGAGTAAAATAGTATAAGAACGCAGCTATTATAGTTTTTACGACTTACGTAATACAACAGCATCGCTCGCATTGAAACTAGACGGGCACGCTGCTAGTTGACGAAATCCCGTGCCCGATGCGAATCAGCCATGTAAAATATTCTTTCGGTAGAAAAACAAAAAGTAGAGAAAAAGAAAAGTTACCGCTCGGGAGAGGAAAGCAAGAAAGTGGAGATGCTCGCGGGCATCGTTCGGCTTGTCATCGTACGTATTCGCGGGAGCAATAGTACTTGCTGCAGCAACAAGTACTGCTATTCGAATACCTCTAGCCTACTCTACTAGAACGTCTGAACATAAATTTCATAGAGGAGAGCGAGAAAGCGGCGCACAGAAAACAACAATAAACTGGATAAAATATAACTCCAACGGACGCTACGATCTACCGCGCTTGATACTGTCCGAAACGCACACTGCATATGTACATACAATACGTATATACAATACGTATATACAATAAATACCCGCAACGTGTTCCGTTTCATTAGGTTATAATTTTCAAAATATAGTGTAGTCGACGTCATAAATAGTCCACTTTACACTTAAATAGATGTTAATGTAGAGGGACCACAATGTGTTAAAAAAGGGCTGAGATTTTCAACTGTTATTACGAGTCCATGTTTAATAAATACATAAGTATTTTCTACTTCGCAAAAGTTCCGCGAGATACGAAGAAAAGGAAACAAGCCTCGAGCGTTTGCGAGAAGTATCTTAGCTATTCATGTCCGTATATATATGAGTGTGTCCTAGACATTCGACACCATTGCAACAGTTACTGAGTTTTCCGAAAGCCATTATGCGGTTCAAATTATAATTCTTGCAAGAACGAATAGGAAACTATGTCGCGAAGTATAACTAATTGAAAATAAAATTGCTCCATGATCCTCCCGCTTATAATTCGAAACGATGAGAAATAAAGAGTAAAACAATATGTGTGTGCGCGCGGGTTTATAAAACCGATGACTATCTCGATTTAATTTCTCGACGGCGGGTCAATGTAAGCCATTAGTCACGTCTCATTTTTAATCTCCCACCTTGTTCTTCAAAACAAAACCTTCCGGAGAAGCAGGTTCTCTCGTATGTGTGTGCTCCACTCCCATATAGTCCCAACGCGGAAACGCCCAGCAGCATCCTCACTGTGCACGCAACCACTGGAGTAGCGGAGCTGGGCTTTAATAATGCCCCGATAAAAAGTCTTCTCGAGACTGTAGTTCCTCTTTGCCTCTCACTTGCTCTCCAAAGTAATACTCTGCTTGTATATATACATATAGACATATATATAGATATATATACCTTATGCACATACTGGAGAGAGAAAGAGAGAGAGAGAGAGAGAGAGAGAGAGAGAGAGAGAGAGAGGGGACTGCATGGGGTGCATGAGAGAAGAGCGGATTAATTGACGTCTACAAGTGAGCATTAGGAACTTGCTCCATCGTTTGTTACCAAGACTTAGTTTGTGCATGTATACTCTCACAGCTTGGCACTGGAATGGTCGCATATCGCGTAGCAAGTCGTGTTTTCTTTTTCGGATAGATGCACGATTTATGGCGCGGATTTCGATCTGAATTGCTGAGCTTGTAACGCTGCGCCGAGTTGTGTATTAATTGCACAAACTTTTGTAGCATGTTTGCATAAAAGATTGTCGCCATCCTATCTTTTTTCGAAAGTACACGTGATTTCGCGGAGGTTGCGCGGCATCGTACAGATATACAGATGTACACTGTGTACAGTACACCAATAGTTACGTGGGATATCAGGTCGTTGCGAAAAAAACATACACTGCACATTTACTCCTGCTATGATCATTTTGCTGAAAACATTTCTGTAGTGTGAAAAGAATGTCCTTAAAGAGATATGAAAAAAATAACAAGGGAACAACTTCAAAATATTCAGTTAACCCACTGGTAGTAGAAATAACAACAAGTTCCTTCGAAAAACCCCTCGGGTGTATGAGACACCGCAGTAACGTGGTTCACGTTATTAAAAAGCCTATATCGCCGTTGGCATCATTAAAACCTCGTTGCATTTGCGTGTATAGCACTAGTTACTCATATATATATATATATCAAGAGCAAATTTTTCCCCGTCTTTCGAAACCTCGCACCGCTCGCTGCACTTGCTAGCTGCGCTACTTACACTCGCCCTTGGCACATGCGTCGACTCTCCTTAAACATGGACACGACCGACCTCGCCGATATGGACGTATATGCGAGTAGAGAAATAGGTGCAATTGTGTTCGGCCTTTCGATATTATGTCTATCTATACAGATACATATATTTATAAAAGGGATTGTTAGTGTTGTACGTACACGTGAATGAATGCATTTCTATATGCGATACACTTTCTACACTTTCTCTAAAAGTCGACGACGCGCTGCTCTCTGACAACTAATTAATTTCTTTCTTTTTTTCAGTTCGTTCAGTATGTACACATATGCATACCCTGGCGACAAAATCTGGTGAAGTATATGTCTCTGTTACAGCATTCAGAATATACTCTCCGATGTCTACATGAGAAACAAAGGATAGCGTTCTATTGCGATGCTGATGAATCGGCTCTATTAATTTGAGAGACAGAGCAAACCAGTTATTCCAGCCTGTCGTGAGAAAAATTATTATCGAGCAGCGTAATCATCGTGAATTTTCAAATCACCAAGCGAGAGCTATTGTCCGCTACAGATGAGGATCTTTAATTTTTTTCTTTTTAAACAGCGAGAGTGAGTGAGTGAGAGAGAGAGAGAGAGAGAGAGAGATGTACTTTCTATTTGAATTTTGTAACTGTCTGAGGCATCGTCGTCAGTAACGCCCACCGTGAAAACATTTATATATACTCGTGTCGATTAAAGTTGCATAAAAGCTCTTATCTCGCGAGAATATCGACGTCAAATAAGAACCTTTTATATCATTGTATCGATGCGACGCCTGTTGAAAGTTTGACCGATACTTGAGTAACACCGTGAAACAATGAGATGGTCTTCGTCGGGCAATTTTTTTAATTGCTCGTATACTACAAGCTCTTTTCCAAACTGCAGTCTTGTAGACAACGACAACTGTAAAATTTCAACTATATATAAGCTTTTACGTTTAAAAGACACGTACGTCTCTCTTTACATACACTTCTCACGCAACGAGCCGCTAATCGCGTGCACCATCGACTATTCGCGCAAGATAAATACCTCAATAATGGTCGAGTATAACAGTTAGCCTATGTCTCGGGTCTAAACTTTGTCTCGATTTGCGCAAGGCTAATCGCGCTCGTATACATGTATAACTTGTGTGAAACCCTATATCGGTCGAATAAACGTGTATCCTCTCTCAATAATCGTATCAGTGGACGGTCCTTGTCCTATACGGAAAGATTCGTTGCCTTCGAAAATTCATTCTATATAGTAGATCAATGAGGACTGAAAAGTTTCGAGATAGTCTCTCTTTGGCGTGTAATGCTCTTTCTCTCAGTAATCTATTTTCTATCGATAAAAATTACAGCGGAGGCTATTAGAATCAATTGCTTAATGGTTTGCCAACAGCCTGCGGTGTAAATATACGGAGAAAAATTGAATCGCGATGTGGAAGGAAGCTTTAATTAAGTACGGACTTGTAAACGTTGCTGATAATCTTGACTCAACTATATATATATATATAACATGTACTTTTTTCTTTTACTCCCGCAGCAGTAGTCAGCGGGGATAATTGAAAATTGGACAAAAATCCGAGTCACCGCGTACCGCTTTGCCTCTTTCTTTCTCAGCACTTCTCCCTGTCCATACGAACATGCAATGAAAATTGGAAAATACATACTCGACAGTTTAAAAAAAGGACATTAAAACCCATATCGATCAGCATCGACGTTAATATTTAGTATTCATGCAATCTCTACCAATCATCAACCCCCCACCCCCCTCGCTCTTTGAAACAAAAACGAACCCGTAGCGTAAACAAAAAATAAAAATAAAAACGAAAATCCTCATCAAGCAAACGGGTTCTTCCAGTGAGATCCATGCGTACTTTCCGACACACTTTGGTAAACATAAAATTTTACGGCTCTCTGCACTATGTAAGTCACCGATCGTCTCGTAACCTCGACGGGAAATTGGCATTTAATACGCGTATTATAGGCGAACGATATGTGACGTCTACCGCCGGTGATGGACGCTTAGACAATATAGCCGTGTGCGCACAATCGAATAAGCCGACGGGGTACTTTCACTCGAGGGAATTAATGAATAACCGGTTTTTCGCGCGAACGATGTCTATGCCTGGAAGATTCACCGTAATTTCCCGATGATTATCCGGAACGCACGCCGGATATGAAATTAATGCCGATCGACATTATCAAAACAAATGCCGGACGCATTACGAAGCGTTTATAATAGCACTATGCGTTTACTCCGGTCTTGCATGCATATACATATATAGTTATGGAGTCTCTTTCGCGGTGAGAATACGTCTGAATAAAGATGATCTGCGGCTCGGATCTTCTACGTGTATTACAGACAATAGCTGTGTAAAATAATCGCTCGATGAGTCTATATATGCTATGCACGCGAGCTATGCAAAAAAAAACGAATGAGATAAACATGCGGTTACGTATATAGTGGTAGAATCGACGTTTCATCGATGAAAAAATACGCATACCAGGTAGTGGTAATAGCCGATTCAGGAGTCAGATTTCAGAAACGGTATCATCCGTCAATATCGCTTTCAGTGTAAAATCGCGAAAATCTCGTTCGAACAAGACCGTTGGCGAACATTTTCTCAAAGCACTCTCGACATTTTAAACAAACCTTCGGATCGCACACGTGTACACGAAGAAACGGTCAACGATCTCAATCAACTATATGCGCTATACGTTATAACACTTAATTTTTCATTAATCCCTCTCGCACGATATGTGGCAATGCATTCAATTCGCTTCGACGATATTTCATTATTCAACAAGCGCAGTTTCCACTACGTGATCGTAGATATAAATCTTCTCAATGTATATACTTCGCTCAATAAACCGTGCGTTTCCAAACTTTTTCCCGATATCGTGTACCTACTCGCGCGCACTCAAGGTTTCCAATTGTTAACTCGATAAAGCGTGTTAAACGCAAAATGCTCGCTGGCTCGTAAAATATGAGCTTGCATCGCTGAATGCGCGGATAATAAACAATCCGATATATCCGTCGATACACGACGCTACCACACACTGTTCTGAAAAAATTCCAATAAATAAATAAATAAATAAATAAACAAAAAATAATCGCAGTTGTTCTCTTCGCGGAAGCTCCAGCCCATATATAAGGAATATCCTACAGCAATAACAATCGTATACGTATTATACACATCCAACATCTCGGACGCACGTACGTACACACGAATGCACACACACACACACACACACACATACGTTTGTGCGTCTTATAAGAATGATAGTAGGGGGTCGAGAGTACGAGGATCCCGTGTGGGCGGCGATTATAGTCTCACGGCACGCTCTCGGCTTTCACTGCAACGTACTGAGCGTGAAAGCTTTCCTTCTGGATAACCTTATAGGCAGCTCAACTGGCCGCTCGCGCGCGGGAGAATGCGATACGCGATACATCCCGATAGGCGTACGAGATAAACTCGGATGGGCAACCACTGGATTTTTTCGCAGACTCTTCACAGACCTATTCATTGTTTGTGGATATATATATATCATATATATATATATGCAGAAATGCGACGAAGCATCGCTGCTGCCACCGCCTTTCTTTTCCGGGGGAGACAGACTCTCACGTCTGTCTGTCTCTCTGGCTATACACGAAAGCTAAAAAGTTTATACACGCGAGTGTGAATGCACAAAGATCGTTGGGTACCCGCTACAGCGCCCGGCGCTCCATGGGAATCGAATAATCGATGCACCTTAGTTGGTGAAAGGCAAGTCGAAAGAGACTCTACACCGATGCAGCGTGTGTCTGTCCATCCGTCGGTATACGTGTATAATCATTAAAATTTTCAAACTAGTCTTTTACAACAGCAACGGTAGGCAAAAGAAGATCCTTTTCGGTCTCGTGGCAAAAAGATCTCTTTTTCTCTCTTGCAATGCGGATGGAGCTCTGGTTGCAAATGTGTACATATATATAAATATATATCAAGCTAATAGACGCCAAGCATGAATTTTCTAACCACGTGCAGGCTAATCAGATGCGGCGCCACTGTCGAGACAGAATCACGGCAAAGACACCGCTGAGGAATGAGGAAATCGCCACGCGGTCTTTAGCCGAATTAGCCGCATTTAATCTGTTTATTCCAGACTCTTGCGCAAATCGACGAATAATTATCGTACGAAGAGGCGATGAAAATCCTCGGCCCGTCGTTCGTTCCTACTTTATATTGGTCAATAATTCGAGACGATGCTCGTAATATTTCTTCGGACACGACTGTATAATCAACATAACCTAAGCGTTAGGGGCTTACGAGGAAGAAACTTACAGCTCAACGTATTGTTTAATGTCTAAGATGTCCCGTTCTCATCGACAAAGCGTACGCGGAATATGCACATTGTAGAAAACTCGAATACGAATGATCGAGGAAAAATTAAAGAACACGCGGTACGAAAAGAATGGCAAAAGTAAATAATTAGACTGAGGTCCGATTTGTGCAATACAGCCGAAGGCCTAAGGTGAAAAACTAGCGAGTACTGCGTGTATATACACATAGCCCTCCTGAAAGAGAGATAAAGAGAGAGAGAGAGAGAGAGAGCGACAAGAACAACTGCGACGTGCACACCGACACGATTATTTATTTTACGCGGCGCAATAAAGCGCGCGCGCGCGTATACGCGCTGCAATAATAACGCGCGAGAGCACGTTTTGCGCAAAGGCGACGCCATCATTTAAAGCCGATAATTATACGAGCTGCCGTTGCCCCGCTGCGAAAATCTTCTGTTGTGGACCAACGCTACAAGTACAATATAAACATTACATATTTTCGCTTTATTATATACGCTGTGTGCGCTCTCATATAGCTCTCTAGGAGAGCGCGATACGTACAGACAATGTATGTATACGCGCTGGTTTCCACGCTCTGTACCCGTTGATATTACTCCCGAGTTTGCTCGCTCATACTCTTGTGCATAACACAAATACACATACACACGTATGCACCTGCCTTATTAATGCCCGCATCGTATCTTACGGTAAGAATCTCGCGCGTGTCTGTGTTGTTGCATGCTCGCAGGCGCGCTCGCGTTGTATGCAAGCCATAAACTAGTCCTTTGCCTCTTAAACAGTCAGCTCTCAAGTGCAGAAAGAGCAGTTCTACGCTGTATACGACGAAGGAAGAGTGTTAACTTATTGGCATTCATGTGCTTTTCGCTCGTACGTTTGGTTCACGCGCGAGAAAGACTGTCTTTTGCAGTCGCGAATCGATAGATGTATAAGGGCCAAGGAGACACTAAAAAATTCTCTATCAATGAGCTCATATCTACGCATTTCCGTTGACCTTTATTTTCATGCGGATGCGAAGAATGAACGTGGCTCGGTTCCTCATCCAGAACTGTTATAAATTGCTCGATTATGCAGTTTGTTGTATGTTACTGAGATTATTTATGGAGAAAATAGGTATATAAAATAGAGAAATTTCCAAGGAAAGAGACATCCGGCCCGAATGAACAAAAACTCACCGAGTGCATCGGGCTCTCCTACATTGATTTCGCTTTTCCAACTCGCTGATTCAACAATCAACTGTATACATACACACAAGTACATAGTAATTCTTTTCCTTTCCAACCGAGAAAAGCTTCATACGTATGCACGCGAAGCATACATTCTCGCTTAAGACATTAATTCATTATCGCCAACCGCATATGCGGGAAATCCACGATATGCCTCAGAATTGTAAAATCTTAATCAAACCGGCAAG
The DNA here is from genome assembly GCA_018906985.1 of Apocrypta bakeri. Taxonomy (NCBI): domain Eukaryota; kingdom Metazoa; phylum Arthropoda; class Insecta; order Hymenoptera; family Pteromalidae; genus Apocrypta; species Apocrypta bakeri. The sequence goes on from JACCIA010000002.1 coordinate 21,724,507, forward strand.
ACGAATGTGTACACGGTATTTACGAACGCGTAATTATCTCACAGCACGCACGACCAGTGGTCTGTGCTGAAAAAAAATGCTCGTGGAGAAAAATTACGTTTAAAAGTCATAAGGAAGAAGCAGCTGTAACTACGAGAAGATAGTCGCGATAAGAGACTCGGCGGGAAGTAGACGATGACCGCTTAGAGTACGAAGAAGGTGAAAGAGGCAGAGAGCACGAATAGCTGATTCAGGTAAACACAAGCGTAACCTCGAACGAGACGATTTGTATACTTCACGGACTCGTGGGCGTCGTTTCCTGAATTTTAACAGCTCTGACCAGCGCAAGGAAAAAAAACAAAAGAATTATGTGCGGCAGAATTAATATATGCGTCGAGGTGAAAATTTGTTCAATGAACGAACTTTTAGGCCATCGTTGATACTGTATACTGCGGAACACTCTGACGACCCACGCCATCGTCGAGTTATTCATTTATGTAATATACCTGCTAAAAATTGCCATTATTGATTCTTTATTGCCAAACTATAAACTACACTACTATATACACTGCATTATAGTAATAAAATATATACTGTTAGTTACTATTAGTACGTCAGATTTGAAATGGATATAAAATTCTGCGGTACCTGAATAATGTGCAATGTAATACTGGGTCAATGCAGTTTGAAACGCAAGTCACATCTGAAAACTTGCACAACTTAAAGTTTATTTTACAAGGATACGTAATCTAATGTGTAAATACGTATATAATCTATTTAAAACTAATTAAAATTTTGAAGTAGCAACATTGACCCAAATCTGGCTTGTAGTACTATACTAATAAATATACTGCACAACCGATACACTAATGACTCCACATACTTAAGCAATACAGATTTTATAGAATGTCTCATTATTATCATTTCAGTATTGATTGAATCTAAGCAAAATGTATTGGAAAATTGAAACAATTGATATAAGAGAAGCAAAAGTGCAAGGTTTCAATTATACGGCACACCTTCTGTTAGAAATGCTTTTACAGGATACTAAGTATGGTCGACTACTAGCTCTTTATTGCCAAATAAATATATTGTTTTTCGAAACAGGTAGATAATATCTTGTTTGAATATTGGGGTGATACGAGCGCGGCTCAGAATTGTAGTAATGCAGTAGTAGGTCAATGCTGCATTTCAAAATTTGCACAACTTAAACTTGGATTTATTACTATCTCCCGTACTTATACAGTATACAGTATCGACTGCTTTTTGAGTCAATATTCTTTGCAGTATTGAAGAAAAATTGTCGTTCTTACCAGGGATCCTTTATCATCTGAAACGCTACTGCCAAGCCAAGTAAAAAATATCTATTGATTTAATTAAAAAATGATTGATCTTCTATAAAAATATTATATTTAAAAAAACAATACTTTAACGTTGTATCTCAGAGACTCAAGAAGGAATTCACTCAATTCCATATTATACTTAATGCAATAGGCCCTCGCGAGCGAAAGCATTCTCAACAGCAGATCACGTTTCCGCGGAACCTAATCGCATTCCGCGCGAAATTTCGCAAGTAATGATACAATTTGAGGAATGCCGAAGAAGCGAAGCCTCAAAGGAAGAATATAACACACTTTCCGCACCTGTCGCCTAAATTGAGATTGCACGCGATGATCACAGCTACACAGCAAATGAATCCCACTGCGACAGCGTCTAATTGCAACGCTTCTTGCGAAACTAACTGTGTCGCCTTCTTTAGTGCTTAGAATTAACTAGGTCCTCTATTTGGTTTACACCGCGATAATTACCGGATCGTAACTACGGCGAGTCAATCGATAAATTGACTGCTGCGCAGACAATTCGGATCTTAAGTGCTTTTTTACCGATCTCGTTGCTTACGACTTTATGACTTCTAGAGAGCTTCAATAGAAATAACGCGACATTTTTGCGACATTACTTTGCTAGATTATTTCACGCGTAATTGAAAAACTGCTCTCTGCGAGTATAGTGCGTCGATTTTTCTTTCTTTTACAACGATTAAGATCTGAATATTTTTCTGAATGTTCTTGCATTATTTCTATACGCTCGACTGCTAATATATTGCATTATTTTATTGCAACTTCTTTTCCTTATACATTATATATAAAAGTACATAATTCGAAACTATCCACTACGCTGTAGTCCGTAGGAAAAGGAATCGCCAATTAATTATTACTGCGTAGTATATGCGAGTGCTATCATTAAGTCTTTCTCAAAACGACAGGAGGAGAGAAACATACAACACGACGGCGAATCAGAGGAGGACACAATCGTTTGTAAAAAGCCATAATTTCATTATTTCACAAGATAGGGATTTCTTAACGCGATGTGACTGATTTTAAGTGAATAACGCGAATTCATCTGCCACAGTGCGGTCGTATCGATGGTACTCCGTTTACGTATCGGACATTTTTTCGAATTTGCATAAGCAAATATACAGTATGTATACGACAGCAGACACAATAACGAGATCTGCGCAATCCGATAATACACTCGCAAATCAGTTTATAATTTACTGGATCGCATTCCGCGCAATACAGGATCGCTCTTTATCGCAAAAGGCTAATCGGTCAAATTATCATCCATGTATAATGACGATCGATTTTGCAAAATAAATTACTGTAAACACTGTCTTGGTCTGCGAATCTTTCGCCGATCATTAACCCGAGAGAATGAGCCGTGCGCAATAATAATATTGCACACGATACGAAGAGAAGCCGCAACGTTTTTTTCTTTCGTTAATATAATTTGCGTCATATTTATCGACGGTAAGAAAAAATACCGTATACTTATACGTGACATTATTATAATTTATTGGTCTCTGTGTACGCGCGCTCGCTCTTCTACCGGTCGATTGCGAAATTTGCGGCGTGAATATAGAGTTTTTACGCGAGCAACATCTACGCGCGTGAAGTAATGCTTACGAAAAGAAGCGGCGATCCTCTCCATACGGAAAAGGTCGTGGCTTGAGTAACGTATCACGACTCGAGCAAACATCAACAATAATTAGTATATATTTGACGATTGCGCAAAGTCGTTACACCCGTGTCGTTCTGTGAGTATGTGTGCATGTCGCGCGCAGAAAACAAAATAAATAAAGTTACGCATACAGGCGTCTCCTCTACTATCGGTTACATCTGACGTCGAGAGAATCTCATTTATCTTCTCGGTGTAAGACAGGCCTCCCTGACGCAGTGCTCGGAGAGTCAACTTAACGTTAAAGAGCTCGCACGAACTGAACCACCTCAGCGCTGCGCGTATTGTATGTGCCATCTTACTACTGTGTGTTGTTGCTTTCTCTATAAGAATTCACAAGTTTACTTTCGCAATAGAAGCGATGTATCGTTCGCGCGTCGTTCACACGGCACTTGTTGTCTCTCTCTTTCTTTCTCGCTGTACATATATACTCGTTGCGTACCTTAGCTTGTATATCTCAGACAGTCGCGCGCGACTTTTGCGTAAGGATATATTTATTCGCGAGAAAAGTGTAGTCGCACATCTTGGTCACTTTATCGCTTCTCTCGTATACCTTCTTCTTCTTTTTCTTCTTCTTCTTCTTCTTCTTCTTCTTCTTCTCTTTCTTCTTCTTTTTCTTATCCCCGCTTATGTATGTATGTATATATTGTATATCCTGAATGTATATATACATCCTGACTCGAATGTCTACACACAATAGTTCTAGCGACTGAGAGAGAATAATCGATAGCACATCGCAACTACATCGCGTGCCATCATGAGAAGTAAACTCTCGGAAAAATTTCGACATTGTTTTAACTCCGTACTAGTCTTTGCGTAAGGAGTCGCGCTTTTCAACATCTTCGGAGGAGATAGATAATACGCATGATTCTCGCGCGTCATCGTCCGCTGGTATCGCGCGAACACATTTCTTTCTTACGAGTATTATCTGTACATTTGTACAAACGTAATGTAGATGCGCGAGAACTCGCAAAATGAGAGATAATACGCATCGGTGCGATATATGAAATATCGCCATTACCGCACATCGACGATAAACTCACCAGACGACGATTTATATCATATGGCTTAAGCTCCGAGAACGCGAAACAGATAATTTACCGCTAGCGTTTATGCGCTTCGCGGAGAATAATTCAATGCCGGCGCGCGGCGCTTATGTCGATCGAACTATTCCTTTTCTTCAACAGTCAAAGCGTAACAATACGCATAACTCTTTCGCGAGAGATAACGAGAAATTGTGAACGACACCGACTCCGACAGTGTATCGGAGTTAAAGTGCACTTATAGCAATAATCGACGTACCAGTAAACGCTCGACGTACATTATACTTTATTTGATTTCTACACGTTCTTCGAGACAACTACTCCTCGACCAATTTTTTTCACTTTCAGTAATGGCCTTAGGATGTACATCGACGAAGCAGCCGCGAGTTATTTAAAGAGGTCGCGTAAAACTGCAAGTTGAGCAACATAGTTCAACTTAGCAGTTGTTCAAATTCCCCGCTTCCTTTATTTTTCCTGAATAAAAATTAGGCTTTTTTAACTCTCAGATATGAGAAGTTTTAAAAAATGTCTATAGATTGACCCAAATAGATGTAGACCCCCTATAACTGAAAATCTTAAAAGATACCCTGGTGCGCTTGTAACATACTCGAGAGCATATCGACGCGCCGCCCCGATCGTTTCACGCGGAGTTAACCCAGAACCGCAATCTGGCCGCTCAGATCTTTATGAACAGATTTATATCGAAGCCCCGCGGGTCCTCGTTTAAGTGTCGCTGTAGCCGTAAGTCGCGCACTTAACGTTTTGTACACAGCGTCGTTGCGCGAGAAGAAAAAGCATCGTAATCGATAAATCGTATAGCGCGACGACGACAACGACAACGTTAGAGTCGTTTTGATGCTCTGTTTCTCGAATAAAATATATAATAAGTGGTGGTGTCCGGTATGGAAAAATTTTAATTTGTCCGGATACGAGTTATCGTTTATACAACGTACTACCACGGTATATTTCATTATATTCGCAGCAGTAGAAATTCCAGAAGAAAATAGAGGCATCCGACTTGTGGCAGTGTATACTGATAAAAGGAAGAAGGAATAGCCAAGAAGTGTGTAAATAGCGAGCGGTTGCCATTTGTCAGAAAGCGAGCTCGGCAACAATTGGTCCGAGATCTCGCAACAAGCGAGTCTCCTTGTAAGTGCAATATTTAGCATCGAATGAGTATAAGACTCGCCGAATTCCTTTTTCTTCTCTACTCACTGTATCTACTCATATATATATATATATATATATATATATATGCGGCTGCACGTGATCTCGACAAAACGGATATGTAGGCAAGCGAGACCTTTCCGTATCGTCGTCGTCGTCGTCGTCGTCGTCGTCGTCGTCGTTGGCGTTGTGTCTCCCCTCTCCATACGACGTAAAAAAAGAGCAACTACCTCGCGGTTTGTTATTTTCTTCCCTCGGACACGCCATATATAATAGCGTATCCCGTGGGGAGGCTCGTCGCTTATGTCGCGAGGGGGAGAGAAGAGGCCCCACGGCTCATTTTACAAATCGGCCGTGCACGCGCTGCGCGATTCGCTAAGGAGAGAAGAGTAACGGCCGGATGCCGTATAACTTTCGTTGTTGCTAGATCCGAGAGAAGGAGTTTCGATATCGATCTACCAGCGAGTTATGACCTAGGTGTCACGCGTGCGCTAGGCATTATAGGAAATTATACGTGAGCTCCACGCGCGCAAGCGCTCTCGATATATATGGACGCGCGCGTCGTGCATTTGAATTTCGTCCTTTATTTTCAGCAGCGACCTTGTCCACGTGTATGTACGTATGTGTTTGTGCATACGGTTCGATCGTCGTTCTATACGAAGAATCGATACTTATGTGACGACCTCTTGTGTTATATATATATATATATATATAAGTGCGATATGGGATTGTGCGCGAGCGAGTGAGCTTAAGGACGTTGTAAATACTGTATTCGAAAGATGTAAATAGAAATAAGCGCGACTCGAAGAGGATCGAGTTTCAAAAGGAGGTATATACAGGTTTTTAATGAAATTTATATTTAGCAAGCGATTAATCTTATTTCGCATTTGAATAAGAACTGCGCCCACGAATGGGTTCTCTTGTAATCTCTCTTCGCAAAAGAGAGGGAGAGGCGCGCACAGCGTATCGTCTTACCACACGTTTATAAATTACAATTGATTATGTATGGATCGGAATTGCTAATAAAGTATGAAGTATCAAAACTAGTGCAAGCATATGTACATACTTGGGATCTTCGCGAATATATTGAATATGCATTTGACGCCTCAGCACATCCTCGCGTGTGTATAAAATAAACGCTTGTAAAACCAATCGTCGCGCAATTTCTAATAGCTCACTCACAATTACTTAATTAATGCAGACTATAAATTAAGCCACTATACACAGCGCGCTTAATTCACCTCACGTATGTACGTACGTATGCGAAGGAGCTTTATATCCTTAGGCTGTATAGCGGAATCTCCTGAATCTTGATATCTCTTCATGGCTAATGTATGCATAGGCCGTGGAATATAAAAGATACTCGTGCGCGCTAATATCTCGCGAGAAATCTTCGGTAGAAAGCTCGAAAGTATCACTCGCGCACACACTGCAACTCTCCGCACAATATTCATCTATCACAGATAAGGGACGCAGATTCGGCAACTGCAAATAACTCATATACCCGTCGTGAAAAAGAGGGAAGAGTCTTCGGGTATAAATCGTGAAAGCGGGAGAGATAAAGTGCGAACTTCAGTCGAGGAGGACAGCCACTCGATAATTCCGTGTCGCTGAAGTACTCCCGTGAAGATAAAATACAGATGCTACCAAAGAGAATAAGAGGCAAAGAGAGAATTCGCTATCCTTGCGATTATCAGAGTTCGTATTATGGTATGCAATCGACATGACGTGTGGGCTATTTTGGGTAAAAAAAAAGATTCAATCGACACTTTTTCCTTTTAGATGCGCTGTTAGACGCGATGGTAATGCAGGTGATACGGGTTAATGTAGGCTACGAGAGCTTTTCTTTCACGTATAAATTCCGAAACTTATTGCTCGACTGTACGCAGAGGGAGCACACACATATATACACACGCGCGCGCGTACGCAGGTTTACGAGTCTAAACAAGCGTTGCCGTACCTATCTTGGACATTATCTACTTGTACCGGCTTTTTACAGGTCGCAAGAATACGCGAAGCATAGTAATGTTTCTATCAATGATAATTTATCTATTCTCCAATATTATAGCCCCAGATGTTATTGCCGTATGGACAACTCGTATACATAATTCAAGTATAGCATGAAAATTCTGCTAGGCGGCGGCGCTACCCGACGTTTATACATTCACAATTAATGCGCAGTTAACGTGGAAAAATGTTGAAAAATCTCGAGTACAACATCTTTACGACGTCCAAAAGTTATATCTTTACAGTTATTCCGCATATTCGAGTGCGACTTCATCGAGGAAACCTCGCGGATGCAAATGACGATGCAGTTTACAGCTATTCGCGAGAGAGAGAGAGAGAGAGAGAGAGAGAGAGAGATGGAGAGAGCTCAGAGACATTCTTAAAACTGAACGAAAATTATGACAGTCACGGAAAAGAAAAATGCGTCTCAGGCAGGTTTATTCAACCTTTGGAATAAATTAAACAACCAACGTAAAGAATCCAAAAGCGCGCAACAACAACCGTCAATATGCGCTTCGAATAAATCCTTTTGGCGAACACGCAAAAGTTCCGCTAAAAAATTTCGAAAGACCTTCTTTTCACATGCTGCACAACTGCACTAAATCTCAGCAGTTCGGAACAAAAAAATTTCACGCTTAACTCGCTCGAAACAATAATTCACTAAAGAGGACAGACTTGTATATACCACTGCGAAGTAAGGAAAAAAATCGCAGAGTATAGGGAGAGACAGAAAGAGAGAGAAAGACACAATGTAATGACTGTAATGCGTGCAGTGCGTGCTACACCTCTAGGCCACATGTGGAGTATGTGTATATATGTACGAACAGAAACCGTGAGTACCGGCATACTTACGAGGCGTTGGCCTCGCTTGCCCGCTTTTTAACGGCATAACTGCATTGGCACACAGGAGTATCTCTGGACTCTCTTGTATTGTGTAGGCGGACAGTTTCTCTCTCTTTCGCTCTCTTGTAAGCGCTCTCAGTCTCTGGAATATATACACACGTACGAGAGGGAAGTCCCAGTGACATCGATATGAGCGTGCCGCTGGCCGCCTTAGAACCCGTTTCGTTCGACTTTTCATTTCACACGAGGCATGTAAATCGACGTGAGAAAGGGATATGTGGAGCTAACTGATTGATTAGTCCACTGCGCGCTTTAAACAGAAGCAAATGTAACTAAGACTTTTTTTTAAATCATAATTACACTCCGACCGTTTTGGTTCAACTCGTTTTACCTTGCGAAATGTTGTATTTCTCCGTGAGATTGCTTTTTAGAAGCTAGAGCTCGTAAATTGAATGAAAAGAGTCAGAGATTTTTTAAAATGTGTATACATGTATTTATACAATACTTTGGTCTAACGAGTCGCCAAATCGGTCTGAAAACGACTTGTTGGAGATTTTTAAACTCACTGAGGATATTAAACGAACGACTGTATCAAATTTCCAGAACCAATTATGAAGCCGATGAAGCAACGAGCACGAAACAAGTACATAATATAAGGATTCTTAGAATTGTTTATACCCCTCTGTCTCTTACCATTCGGAAACATTGTTAATGAAATTTCCATGTCAATGCATAGGTGCTTTTCTCTTCAGCTTAGATGTACGTGCGCGTGCAGCTAATTACAATGGGAACTTGAAACCAAAAAGTTCGTTAGACCGCCGGTGCGCGCGGCTCTGTGTGATTTATAGATGCACGGTAATTACGTGTTGCAGCTGTAATCATCAATCTTACCCGGTTAAATAAATAAATTTATTCCCGATAACGTGATTAGTCATGCGATTATAAATATGTGAATGTATGTGACTGAGACAGTGAGCGTGTATATGGGCATGTGTATTTGTTGCTATAGCTAAATGATTTATTTACAATTAACCTCTTTCTGTCCATTGTTCCAAATACGGCATATCAAGCATGAAATGACAATGAACTATGGCCATTGTACATATAGTCTCTGTCGTTTTCGCGAGAGAGATTGCAATTGAAAAACAGCTGTACAGGATGGGACTGTGATTATAGAATACTCATCATTATTATTCTTTTCAAGGATTTTTTGCTAATTAATAGCCGAGAATATTGTTAAATTATTCAGAAGTATTTACAAAAAAAATCACATCTCTACTTAGTGATTAATCATCTCTATCCCATTACGACAAAAAAATATGTCCGTGAATTTATATTTACTCGATACTTCATCAGTCGAAGCTATTCGCATGAGGTTTAAAACGATTTTTTAAACTCCTAACCAAACACGTCAATAAGCCACGGGTTTAACGGTCATTAAACCATATTTGCACAACAGGTATGTTTCCTCTAATTCTTTCCGTGTAAATACAAGCGTATGCCAAAATCACCAAATAACGTAGCGTAAGGTCCAAAGAACTTGCGAAACATTCGTAAATACAAGCTGAAGGATTTACATGCAAAAAGACAATCTCCATCCCATGCACGAAAAGCAATTACACACAAAGCCGCTGAGAATCTCATCAACGCGTCCACGAATGATTTTAAATATCGGCCCGGCTAGGAATTCGCGTAACAAACCGCGGTTGTAAGTGTGTATCGTATAGAGTGTGGTACGTGGTGAGCACGTATATATAAATATATATATATATATATATATATATATATATATATTATACATCTACAGTCGCGTATCTAGCGGCTCTTTGCGGCGGTATAAGCGGCAAGTGAAAGCTACTATTTACCGGTTAAACATTGCACGCACGTAGATGAGTAATTATCGGTGAGCAGTAGAAGCCCTATAGACGCCCATAGTCTTGCGTCGCCCGTTGCGCAACCTGGCTATTGTCAATATATCTCTGAAAGCAACGAGGCGCAATGAATATACTGGGCTGTGTAGAACCGAGCAAGTAAAATATACCTCCTTTGAACGTAATATGCTAAGTTTCACGAGAGAGGAAGAGACGAGTTCGTGGGATAAGGTGAGTTTTCGAGGTATGAACGGGTTTATTAACCATGCAAATCGCGAGAAACTAAAGCGAAAACATGTTTGTTTCTCCGTGTGTCTGTATATATTTGTTCTCTCTTGTTCGAGTGTTGAAAGTGTATCGGCGATGATTGAGTTGTTGGAAACAAGCGTGTTATTTGAATGAAAAATTGTTGAACGATTTAAAGAGCTCTTATTCCCGTTTAACTGCCACGCGTGTGATACTTTTTTTTTATTAACGCGTAGCATAAAATTAAAGAAATTTAAGACAGTAAAAAGACTGTTTTACACACTTTTATTACACATGTTTACTTTGTCGTAATAAAAATAACCAGAGACTATCCATCCCTCCCTCTCTTTCTGTCTTTCACTTCCTCCCAATGAAGGACTCTCGGTACACGGGCATAATCAAATTCGCAGCTGAAATCGTAAAATTAGATTTATTTTATGGAGCGAATTCGTGCTGGTTTTCTCTCTCTTTCTCCGCAACAGTGCATTTTATGAATATTTTACAAGAAATGGTTAAGCTCGCTGAGACCCGTACTAAAAGGCAAAACAAACCTTTCTCAGAATAGGCTCACAGCATAAAATTCAACGTAAATCAAACATTACTTACGCATGGACGTGCAAGAAAACTGTTGCTTGTAGCTCTCAAAGTGATTGTACTCGTGACTCACCTGCAAAAAGAAAATTGAACTTGAAACAAAAAAGAAAAGAGAAAAAAGAAAAACGTCACGACATACATCCATATACATATATTATATATAATTCAATAATCAGTATATGGAAGCGTTATTTTTTTTTTTTTTTTTGCTACCTTGTGATAATATGTAATATAATGCAATGCACACAAGCCCGCATGCGTATATATGTATTTAACGAGTAACCGACAGCACGTCCATTCGTTCGACGAGCAGGAATTATGTTTACACATACTCCAATCTATTAACGAGCGATTCGTTGACGACGAAACGCCTACGATCTTTCACAGTATATAGACGGAGGCTAGGTACAAAAAGAAGGCCATAGGCTTGTATTATAAACACGCACACCTGTCTCACATATAATCAGTCGCATACAAGCGGAAAGAAAAGACAGGCACACACACACACGCGCGCGCGCACGCATACGAGAGAATCCTTGAGTACGCGAGCAGGGAGCTAATCTCCTTCATTAGACTCTTTTTCCAGCGACTTGCGAAATTAACTATGCGTTTTTCTACGATAACAGCGATAATAATAACAATTTCCATCTGGGCGCGCGCGTACTCGCGCATCATTGTGACTTTTTTCTTACCCTCGTCGCGCTTTTACGTGATTTCAAGTGCGTTGACCCAAGCTAATGATCGCGAATACTGCCCTAGGCCAAGTGGCTTATAGTACCAACGCATAGATATAGCCAACTCGTATAAGCTCGGAGTCACTTTGTATGTATATACGAAGAATTGAATCCTCGGAGCGTCTCTCGAATGTTATTATTGCGCTTTATCGAGGTAATAAATTCAGCTTTATTTACGATGAGACGTAGCGCACGGGACAAAGGGGTTGGAATTATATGCCATGGTCCTAATGGTCACAGTGTGGTCTGATGAGACGTAGCAACAAGCGGAATCGACGAGTCGGAACACCGAGCTTGGCTTTACAAAACTTATCGTCCTTTATTTTATGCGCTATGACAAATTGATCATTACGCGGATGATGGATGTAATTGAAAGAGATTGGTCTATGCAAGATGATGATGGAATTATTTTATCGTAAAAAACCTTCGTGTGGTTTTTATTATTTCTCTGCGAGACACGTCGTTTTAAATTATATCGGACTAATCGGTGCTCGATTAATAGCTTGATGTGAAAATGGAATGAGAAACGTATATATATATATATATATATATATCCACAATAGTTTAAAATTACAAAGGTCACGCCCTAGTAAAAAAAATATTTTGTAATTACGTATAGTAAAACTTATTGATACGATCGTAATTTTGCGTTCGAGTGTACTAGATGTAATTCTTGATTAGTTGCTTTTAACGATCCATTGAAATAATGCGAGCTTAATGTTACAAACGGTAATTCTTCATGCATCAATACATCTTTATTTTTAGAGATAACCGATAAGACCATAGAGAGAAAGAGAGAGTGGTTTAAGGGGGGGGGGGGGTGTATCATTAGTCTCTCTATTACGGCACTGTAATCGTTATGCATTTAGTGAGAAGTGTATAGAAAGGAGTTATTTTTATTTTCCGGCATACAGGTCAGGACACGCGACGTTTCCTCGGAATTTTCTAATTGTAAAGTCGAGTACAGTCAGCCAGAGATAATTGGCATTCCAAGAGTATAGCTCCTCTCCGCGAGTTGACATGTTTAGCACGGACGCGAACATCACAACTCCAGATTCCTCGGCATCAGCGAAGAGATGATGCGCCGGGACGAGGCATTTGTAGCTCATTTTCAAGAAATTCCTCTCTGTTATACAATGAAAAATAGTCTACTCTCATACCGGAATAATCTCTTTCTTTCTAGTCTCGCCTTATTATCCGCGTCATGCAGACCACTCGCTGTATCACCGATCAGTGTCTATTTTTACTTAAGAACTGAGTAACGGTGGTTGCACGATGATAGCATCTCTCGGTGAAAAAAATCGGTTATACTCTCTCGGAAGAAAGTTATGTACACAGCTCGACTTTCATCGTGCGCAACCGCCCTCCTGCTTGTAATAACGAGAGACAACTTCACTCCTTCATTCGTGAGGTTCGATTTTTCAGAGTGCAATTTTGAGGCTCTCGTCGTAATCGCGTGTCATGTTATATATATATATAAGTCGAAGCTTCCAGATACTGGCTACGTAAGGGGTCTGTTGTTAGACCCATTGCGGTTGAGTTTACTCGACGGCAAGCTAATCGCTGGGCTTTCGAGGAAGCGCGATCGTGTCCGTGCATCTTCATTATTCTCTCGCTCAGTAAAGACTGAGAGCCCAGCTATATACATTCCGTTCCGGCGTGAGCTGTGTATATACTCCCATGATGTCGTGCCTTGCGCGGTATATCGGCTCATGGTGGCCGCTCGACCAGAGGAGCCGATCAATTAGCGTAGCAGCAACCTCGTTATACCTCACGCCGCCGTTACAGCATCTCTCTCTCTCTCTCTCTCCTTAAGGAACGAGTAAAAAAGAAGATATACACAGGGGCTTATCGTCGCTAGTGTGTTTTTCACGTGTACTTAAGGGAGGATTGTTGGATTGGAGATGGCATTAGTACTAGTTGCTATTAGTGCTGATGTGTGGGAGAAAATAATCGTGATTTAGGTTGTATTTTAGGTCGAGTTGTAAAAGGTCTAAGTGATTATTATCTGAATACACGGGATATATATGACATAGAAATCGTCTTTGTCATTGTTTTCCAGCTATGGAACCTTCGTGCGTGTGTATACCTTGCGACGATGCGGGCTTGAAAAAAGTCTGCCTTGCGCATGACTGTCATAAATCTAGAAATTATGACGTTTCACAATCGCCACTGTGTATGTATACGGAGCTCGCGCATAGCGATGAAAGGTCATACGGGTGTAGTAATTACTTTAGTTTGTTTTTTTTGTTCATACACTTGTTCCTCGAGTATACGATATATGTATCGAATTGAATACACCTTGACTATATAAATTTTCCTTGATTCACATTCGAGTTCTATAGAACCTACACCTGTACAATTAGGCTCAATAATGTTGATCTTTCAGATGAAGTATGCGAGATAAAAATACCGTTGAAAATGAGTCACGTATCCATGAAATAATCACTCGTTTAATTACGATAAAATAAACATGGATCGTCGTTAATGTAGGTCGATGCGTATCTATAAATAAACTCGTTTACATCTTATTAGACACTGTGAGCTAGAAAAGCCACTGCGGCGTGACTCAAATTCTCAGTAAATAAACAATCTACCTTAGTCGCGCCTTGTAGAAACTACCGCTCACACATCCTTTATTCCTCGCCATTTCCAGAATCGCCATTAAGTCATATATGGTTCTTTAAATATCCCCTTTCCGTTAGTCAATACAAAATCGTATAGAAAAAAGTGCGTAAAACGGAAAAAATTTCTTTACAACTATTGTTACAATGCGCTATGGAATCATAGCGCTTGCACTCAACTGCACACCTAGCAGAGTTATTACGATAGTCTCGCGACTGATTCTGCACTCGACCTTGAACTTCTTTTATGTCTCTTACTCTGTATTTTAACCTAAATAAACACTGAAAAAATTTCGCTTCGCGGCCATCTCCTTCATTAGCATACAATTCTAGTTTTGAAACGAAGACAACTTCTGTCTCTGTCTCTCTCTCTCTCTCTCTCTCTCTCTCAGTGTACCAAAATAAAAATGCTCGAATAAAAAGAAAATAAGTAGTAGGATATCTCAAGAGTCTGTAAGTAAAAGCCGGAGAATCGAGAAAGACGGACGCGATAAAAAGCCACGGCGTCGTTCCGCGACTTCGTGCTAGGCAAGCAAATGGCTGGTATAAGCGCGAGCGATGCTAGTGTATGTTTTGCTGCTGCAGTAGAAAAGGAGGGTCGAACGTGGTCAGAGTGACAAAGTAGACTGAGGTAAGTCGGTTATCATTTTCCAGATTGAAATAGCCTACAATATAGCCTGGCATAAGCCAAGGTGAAAAAATTTGGTAATTTTTAACTGACGTATCGACTTGATTTACGTAAACGCTCAACTAAATGGGAAAATTACTCGAGGACTATAAATCGGTATAGGTACTCTGACGAACTGAGCAAATGAACACTATGTTAAAAATACTGCTTGAATTTTCATGCTGACGCGCACTGGACATGAATTTCATATCCATATACATTAATTGAGCTTTTAAATTAGTAATCATTTGTATTAATACCCGTATGAAATATGTAAATGTACTCTGTATTATGAATTCTCATTACTTTTCAATTAAATTCAAAACGCGAGCGTGTATATTTGACAAGTGTTTTAAAATTACATTTTTTTATCTATTTAAATTATAAGTTTAATAATACAGTACGCTATAAAAACAGAAAAACATTCATTCGAACACGCACGTGTTCGTCTGCCATACGTTGCTTGATGAAATTAAAAAAAAACAGAAAGCGGATAACGATCATTCGATCCTCAAGAATCTCATCGATGACTCAGGCTCTGAGTTGATGATCGTCCGAATCTAATTATCTCTCGCGTCCATCTTTGAACAATCGTAAAGACGCCCCCCAGAGGTACGTTAGTCAAAAAATTTGACGAGAGAAAAAAAGCTTGTTTAAAAAAAATATGAAACAAGCGAAAAGCCTCCTCGACGTTTTTAAATGTACGACAGCTCTCAGACCTTAGAAAAATCAAAAACGTATATATATAATCTTTATGAAGAGATGCTTTAGCGCGCGGCACGACGTGACGTGAATTCTCTTCACTTTCGTCCATACACCGTCGTCTCTAAATGTTCGCGCACATATGTATACACCTACTGTACGCACTAGACAAAGGCAAACAGCGTGCAATAATTTACTTCCTCCCTGGTATACTTTGCTTAGACGCTAGACTCACGTCAATCCCGTAATTGCGAGCCCTTCGCCCTCATGCCTATCTAGCGCGCCATGTGCGATGGCTATCGTAGCAATTTGGTAATTTATGAAACTGCCCAAGAGAGAGAGAGAGAACCACTTGTGTAGGTATATATGTATATAGATACGTGAGCT
This sequence comes from Apocrypta bakeri, assembly GCA_018906985.1. NCBI lineage: Eukaryota > Metazoa > Arthropoda > Insecta > Hymenoptera > Pteromalidae > Apocrypta > Apocrypta bakeri. The sequence continues at coordinate 21,740,386 of JACCIA010000002.1, forward strand.
ACAGCCGCCTCCTCCGGGATTTTAAATCAAAATCATACTTGATGCGTAAATTGCAAGGCTCAGGTGTTGTTGTCGACGAGGGAAGAGGAGGTGGAGAGCTAGTTTACGGCTAGTAATAGTTCTCGACGCAGTAAAATCTGCTCATATCCTGGAGCTCAGTTGAGAGAGAAACTTTAATTGTGTATTGCTAATACTATAGCGTTCGTCCTTTTTTTCTTTCTCTCTGTCTCTGTCTGTCTCTGTCTCTCTTTCTCTCTCTTTCTCTCTCTTTATCTCTCTTTCTCTTTCTGCCCCGTGACTTAATAATAACTGTGCGAGTGGTGCAGAAAATATAATGAAAGGGGAGAGACGTCGTTGCTGAGGGCTTTAATCGCCGCCGTTCTTCATCGGTTCCATACTCATGTGTTATACTGTCTTCGATTGCGATAATACCGCGTTACGCTAATGAGTTACTACGAATGCGATTCATCTGAAGTGAGTGAATATTATACACAGTACAGACATGGGCTGATAACTTATAGAAAAACCAATTAAAGCTAAGCAACGTACACTAAGCGTGTTACTGGAATCATCATCTCTAGAAACATTGTAAATTTTTGCAATTGTTGCAACCATTATAAGAGCAATCTGTGTTAATGTGTCGGGACGAACAAAGAAGCGACGGCTCTTACGAGCGCGTGTGTGTGTCGGCTTTAACAGGAGTAAAGAAAAAACAATGAGACGTTGGGCAATGTCACTTGTGTATATATATGGAAAAGCGCTTCGCGCCGCGTTCCAAGTACTGTGCTATATAATACTACACATGGAAATTTTAATTTTTCAATCCTCTACAATATGAAATGCACATTTCCACCTGCGGAGTAACTTGGGTATGGAATTTCCAGCTGCTGATCTAATGACGCATGACCTTTTTTTCAACAACAATGATGTATATCTCTAACGTGATTTGCAAACGTATCGAAACGATCTGATTACACAATTCAAAACACGCGAGAGAAGAACGCCTCTACTGTTTTTTTTTCATTTCACGTCGACGAACGCTACGTTTATTAATCATCACGTGTGTATTATATACATGCTCGCAGACGGTTCCGCAGCGTAGTTAGATCGAACCTTCGGTTTACGATACGATTATATACTCGAGATCGCGATTCTTTGGTATAACTACAAATAAGTTATGATCCCTAATATCCTTATATACATAAAGAAGTAGTGATCATTAATGTTGATTGGAGATAGGACTGAGTGCCGAGAGGTAGACACGAGAAGAAGAGAAAAAAATAATGTAACTGTCTTGGCGATTGATTGACATGCGAATAGATGAGTAAGGGACAAGTGTAAAGCCCATTGGCTGATACATACTGAAAAGGAGTCAAATTTTTCAACCGGTCGATCATGCGCTGTTACGAAAATTATTACACGGCTTCGTATGTAATGATTATTGTGCGCGAGAAGCCTTTTTCGTTAGCGTTATATTCGTCGACGAGTGTATAATAAAATAAACGATAATAACGTTAAAAGAGAGATGCCTATTGTGCAATCGTACTTGCATATACGTATACATATCTGACTGTATAATTCATATACCTCTTTGGAAGGCGAGAATGCATAGTGTACGCACCGTTTTTGTATATTTATCATCTCTCCACGGGTAAAAGTAAGCGGGTAAAAACAAAAGCCCCGCGAAACAAAAGAAAGATTAGCACAGCCTAATTAAATCGCGCGAACCCATAAGGAAAGTCTAAAACTACACTTCTGCATACTCCATCTCCCTACGATTACGCAGCTTACAGCGCGCACGGCGCTATGGCTCCAAGAGGGTGCTTTGACCGAAAATATAACCAAGTCTTAACCATTTTCGGTTGTCGAATGTGCCATACGGCTTATTACACAACAGATCCTCCTTTAACGATCGACAAAAGTGTAGCGAGGAATTACGAGCCGCAATAAAAGACACCCGTTTCTAAATTCCGCATAATGCCAACGTATTATTAGAACCGCACGAGAGGAATCTGTGCAGGCCTTATAATTAGAGCTAAAATTTTCGCCTATAGCGGCTCCTGAGAGTGCTGGAATAAGTGAAACTTTTCGGCAACAAAGTCGCTGTAATATCGATTTTTAATTGCTGCTACAAGCATACGCCAAGAGAAAGCACGGAATACGTACTCTTCCTCTTGGCTCGATGGAAAAAATAATCAGCGTTTCTGCATATGTGCATGTGTATGTGTCTGCATATATGCGCGTCTGTTCCTAGACGGTAAGTGGCATAAAAAGGCAAGCGCATTTCTATGTATGAGTCGTAGAAAGAAAAGAGAGGGCGGCGCGAACGCTCGTTAATAATTGCAAGCAACAACGACGGCGGCCGTGAGAACGCATGCGGCAATGCCTCGAAACTTTCTCTCTTTCTCTGGCTGCCCCCGCAATTCTAACAACTTTAGCTGACCGAGATCCCAAGTTCGCGGATAGATCGCGATATACATATGCGTGTGTGTATGTATCTAGTAGAGAGGTGTGTAGGTGGCTCGTCTTCGACGTTTGCACGAGTAATGTCAGAGAGAGAGAGAGAGAGAGAGAGAGAGAGAGAGACGGCTCCGTGTGAGGTTCTACTACTGGAATCTCGATTTTTATACTCGCACGCTGTGAGAAATGCTAATTCCTAATCTGATTACACCGTCGCGATTGATCGGGCACCGTACATTCGTGTTAATACATATTTACGAGGATCTGAACTAAATTAGATAAAATTCTGCTATATGTAGAGGAACGAGCGCAAAGTGTCTTAAGTAATCGCGGATAATTTTGAAAATAATAATAGCCAATAAATTAGAGGTGCAGCTCGAAAAGTTTTATTACATAAGTATGGAGTAAACGAGCGCGAGCTAACGCCGACAAACTGCCGTTGACGTCGGTTAGGACACCCATTCCGTATTCAATGAATCATATACGTGAGACTTTTCTTTTTCAATTTCGGACGCGTATGGGTGTTACAGTAATTCATAAAACTTAAAATAAGTGTGTCACTGCACTCTTTTCACGCGTGTAATTACACGTCGTTGACAGCTATTATTCACTAGAAGTGTGAGAGGAGTGTGAAGTTTTTGAACGTCCTGCGATATATATACCTATGGGTATACACCATACATCACGTCACATGCGATTTTTCAAACCGTGCGAGTAGTTATATTTTTTGTAGCACTATAGAATGAGCTTTATAATTAAGTTCAGAAAAAAGGTGCGAAATTAATTGTGATGAAGAATTTGTTTTTGTGAAGAGTCACGATGGATAACGTTCCACTTTTATTCGAGGAGACATGCAAAGAGCAATGAATTTTTTTTATTACATCCGGCTCGAGGCTAATGTCCAAAGCGTTGTGTGTATCTACTTGGACAATTTGAAACTTGACAAGCAAAAAATTACTCATCCCGAATGTGTGGTAATTGACCAACGATCTTATTCTCACCATTTGCGTTCAAGGAACTATTTTTACTATTCAAAAATATATGTCTAACATAATTTGAATTTCAAAAGTGTGAGAGTAAACAATAGAATACGTTCTTCGCTCTTACTTATGAATGAAAAAAAAATGTTTTTTTTCCATTGCGTTATAACACACTGTGCATTCTTTGCTAGGGATAAAAGGTGATAAATAGAAATAAAATTTACAGCCGTCGTTGAATTTAAATGACGACGTTACTCACGGTATTTTTAGAGATCAATATAAGTTGAAGATAAAATTTATACTTGTTCATTTTAAGTTCCATTAGGTATTATTATTATTTATTTAGAAGAAAAAAGTACATGTATCAAATTTAGCGCTGTAGAATCGTTGCCGTATCGCGCGAGCTAACACTTGCGCGCACATCACTCTCTCGTGGGTCAAACCATTTTTCTTCGCGACTATGAAAGTGATGAATTTATAGGTGAAGGTTGTGAAATCGATGAGCGCAAAAACCAGTGAAAAATTACTGTCTGTCATCTCGGATGACACTAGCTATTCCTCAAATTACTTACAGGCTTCTATCTCGTATATAAAATCGTATAAGAATGATTATAATAATAAGCATTAATAACATACTAGCTACACGCAGACAGCAGGCACTACGTGTGCAATTCTTCTAATAACAACTTTTTCTCTTCCTACGAATAAAGAACGATACTTTATAATACCTTGTTTAGTACCTTCTTTTTAATACGTCATTTAGCCTTAATTTTAAAAGAATTCACAAGCGCGTAATAATAGTCGCGATGAATCGCGCGTCGGATTACGTCGAGAATTTTTTTCCCCGCGTGAAAGATTCAAACGAATCGCAGCACGGCTACTATTTCCTTCCTTCGACTATCGTGAAATCGTCCAATCATCTTTGCAAACTTCGTAACGAATGCTTTTAGATATCCGTGAAGAATCCTCGCGTGAAGCGCCGAAAAGTATTTGGAAGAAAAGACGGCTTCTGCTGAGTTTTTCGCCATCGACTAGCACCCCGCGAGAGTCATTACAATAATCTTGCAATTCACGCGTGTTGCAACTTCTTCGGCTCTATTGCAGCAGCTATCTAACACTGGGTAAACTCTATTTGACGTCCGGGCGCGCGAAACTAGCTTATAATGCATTAGTCTCGATAATGCGCGAATTTCCCAGTGAATATAATATACATATACTTTTTTCTTTAACTTTAGACAGTCGGCTTTCACGATTAGAACCTTTTACGCGAGATGCAAAGAACGAAATACCAGAATTTATACCTCGCTGAGTTTTACGATATCAATTGCGGCAATTAGAGGATAGTTTTATCGCCCGTCGTTAATTTTGTTGATCGGCTTACGTCGCAGTAAAAATAACGAGCATTTCGAGAGGTTCTTTCTTTATCCAACTTTTCCTCCTACAACAGCTTTTCATGGGAATAAAAAAAAATCAAAATAAAATATAGAATTATAGCAAACCTTTTTGAATGATAAACATTATATTCTATACCATTGGACCTCGCAACGACAGCGAAGAACAAACGGTTTCAGTGTCACAGTAGCGATAAGGAAAAGCAAAGCTTCGATGCGTTAAAAAATAGCCCTTTTTGTAAGGGTTACTCATCGTTTTCCACGAGTCCTTTAGAGCGCGCTTAATTGCGAGGCGTTTCTTCGCATCTCTCGCCCGCTGGTCGCGAGCGTGTGGCTCTCATGTGGACGTAAGAATCCAACGGCTAGACGCTTCGAGACTCCTTTCTAAAGGCCAATAAATCTACGTTCGCGCTAGCGGCGAAAGAAGAAGAAAGAGGAGGAGGTTGCCGCCACCGCTGCTGAGATATCGCGAGTAGTAGTTCTAGAGTCTCGTGTGCTATATAGCCTTAGCCGCAACAGCAACAGCAACAGCAGCAGCAGCAGCAGCATCGTTTCCTTATAATCCTCCATGACGTGCTCTCCCCGAGAGTATATATACACAACGAGATTGTCTTTCCCGCGGTAACGAGCTCCCGTGTAACGCTTCGCTTATTTTCCTATAGGGCGTATAAAAGCGAACTTCTCCATTGAACGTGTATATGCGCTTCCTATATACGTCGGACTCTTTTCTTTCCCTAGCTATAGCTATAACGTAGTAACTGTATATACATATATACATATACTATAGATGTATCGTGATTTCTTGGGGCTTCATTGAGCCCGTGGGATCATGGTCCGTTGCACCGATGTCGTGTTGCTGAGTGGTGATTTTTGATTTGTTGCTCTCGGCGGCAGACGTGACCAGGTAGAGAAAGCCTCTCCCGCACGAGACTCTCGTGTTTTGCAATGTAACGCTGAATTTCAAATAGTTTTCAGAAGTGGCAGAGCTGGCGCTCTGGTTGCTGTTGTTGTTTACGGTGACTCTGCGTGCTTTTATACCGCCGAATCGATTTCTTATTCTCCTCCGGCTGTATACGCTGTAATGGTCGTATTCATATACACACGCGTGCCGGCAGCCAATGTATATTGAATTATTTTGCGGAGATGAGGCGAAAAAACATGCCGCTCAGACAATGTTACACGTTATCCTTATTATATGCCTTATATATTATACACTCTCTTCTCTCTTACACAACAATTTATGTACAAAATATATATATATGGAAAGAGAATGTCTGAGCGGCGTTTATGAAACTTTCTAGCAAGAACCGCGGAATGCCTGCGCGAGTAAGGATTTTTCAAAATTCTTACCAAAAAATTGTGCCGCATTGTATTCCGCGAACGTGCGCGATATGATGATTTCCCCCTTATAACCATTGTTCCCTCTTGTACGTCTCTGCGAGCGAATGAATATCCGGCACTTTTATCGCGCGATGTCGTAAGTGAATGGCATATGACTCGCGCAAAGTGAACATTATAACGGTGAAAAAGATTCGTTCCCTCTTTTTTCCACATCCTTGCAAAACTCAAACGCAAAGTTGAAGGCCTCGGGGGGACCAACTGGACGCGCGCGCGCGCGCGCGAGAGAGAGAGAGACAGAGAGAGAGAGAGACCTTGAGAAGTGTCAGTGTCAAGGTTTGTTGCGGTAGCGGGCCACGCGTGAAAACCAGTTCGACTTGCCGCCGTTGCGCCGCTACCGATGCATGTACCAAGTCTGTGTACGTATATATACAGATATGGGCGAAGGTGGAACATATAATATGATGCTCTCGTATGGCTGTATGCACCTGTTGCGCGTACACGCGATACCAGTCGAGGAAAACAACTGCGATACGGGTGTATGCTGTAATTGCACATTCCTGTGGTCGAGAGAGTGAAAGATTCTGCAACGTGTGGTGCTGACCGATAGTCGGGGCTTGCGTTTATCGAATACGTTGACCTCTTCGGGTGAAAGAACTAAACTGAAATCTATGACTGATTGATTGATGCAATGTAATTTAAGCTTACGGAGTTTTCGATGTCCATCACTCTATAGCGATTTGCATATACTTGCGCTGCAAGGCAATTTCCCATGAATTAAAAAGTCGTTCTTACACACACGTCAGTTTATCAATACCTTAATCAGAAGCTTTTCTAATTAAAAAGCCCGATCAGCAATGATCGATAGTCGTATAGACATCAATAGAAAGATATTACAACGAGGACCCTTTTATGTATCAGAGAGACTCGCGAGAGTTCGTTCTATGACGATGTATTGTATATATACATTAATATGCATGCATTGACCACCGTCGGTGACGATGTCGACGTAACACGCCTATCGAATACACGCTGCTGTATATCAATAGCAGAAAGCATACGCAACGTCGTTACCCCATGCAATGGGCTGTGAAACCATCAAATTCTAGTACGACTCTATAATGTGCCAAGAGAAGAAGTCGATCTGCTGGAGTTATTTTACTCTTGTTATATATTTATATATAGGGAAGAAAATTACTAGTACTAGCCAATAAGACTCTCGCACTTATAGATGGAAACAAAAAAGGCCAGAGTATATAATACAATTGTCTATTTCGCATTGTCTATTCTATATAGGCATAAGTAAGCGCGCGTATCTGTTATTAAGCAGTAAAGTAACAACCGTTGATTTTTACCGAAAAAAAATAAAACACCGTTGGAACATTCGCACGCACAAAATTGATGGAATTACACCGAAAATTGGCAGTGATTACTTAACACGCAAGAGTCGGCGTTGAAGAATGTCAAATGTATAACAAGCTCACAGGTCCTTGGCCACGATTCCCCTACACAAAATTACAGCAAAAAGAAGAAAACAGCCTCTCTCGAGCGCATTTAAACGCAAAAGGAAGTTCTCTCTACAAGCGACAGTTAATTATCGAGTCCGAAGCTATGAGAAGAAAAACAGCGCAAACGACACTCTTTCAAAAGTGTTTTTCTCCAATAATCCTGAGAAAGGCTGTGTAACTTCGATTCGAGATAAACAATGCCATAGCGTGCAAACGAGGTTGCCTCCTATATACAAGGTCTCTCACGCAGAAGAAGAGGAGAAGGAAGGGAGGGATATGTCCCCCGAAGAAAAGGAAAAAAGCTCGCGCAACCAAGAAACCGGTGCGCACATCTCGCTCGATTTTTTTCTGGAAAAATGCTTTATTTGCCGCGACACCGAGGAGCCTGCGAGCCTCGAGGCGCTTGGGCGCTTGGGCGATATAACCAAGCATCGGAACCAACGTCTTCAATTTTACTCATTAAGGCTAGATTCCTGCACGGAGCAGTCTGCTAGCTACTACCGTATATGCGCGAGAACTCGCGGGAAAGAGATTCCTCCCGGGGATAGCGTTTCCCTTCGATAGCGATGTATCTAGGGACGAGGGAAAATTTAATTGTAAAATCCATTCGGTATACATATATTTATATATCTAAGCAGCGGAAAGGAGAAAGATAACCGAGCGATTGTTCGGAAGGAATGTTTTTATTATAATTAGAAGATTTATCTTCTCGGTTAGAGGATAAAAAAATACTGCACCTTCGCAATAAAATTCTCGTGCCGGAGGGCGAACGGTGTGAAAGATTTTTTTATCTTTTTTTGTTTAAATATATATATATATATATATATATATTACTTGCGAGACGAATACAAATATCTGCGCAGAAATTCATACTCGAAAAAACTAATAAATCACGGTACACAGTTATCGAACGATCGGTTTGCGATACAATCAAACAATGAGAGCCGTTTAATCATCCGTTACTATATAACACGATCGCGATCTAAAAATTCGCGGCGCTCTATTGAAAAATGCATCTCCGCTTCCTTTCCAGCAGCTCATTATTACATCGTAGGATCTCCATTCATCTCGACAAAGAGACTGTACGATGGCAACAATTCTCCAATACGAAACGTGCGAGGAAAACGAATTTCATAAATATTAAGAATGCACCGAACAATACAATTATCTGAAGCGATAGAAGTGAAAAATAATAATCCTTCCTGTGTATATGTATAAGTATATATGTGCACTTAAGACCCATTTCCCATCGGTTTGAAGGTAAAGAAAACAAGTTTAGTATATATTCCATCTAATCAAATTCTGCATCCTATTAATTACATCGAATTCTATCGATAAGAATCATACGATAGAAAGAGAGACTCCGCCCTGTATACATATCGTCGTGGTTTTTATACGCGTCAGAAGAACGGGCGGCACGGCTTTAAAAAGGCGATTCCACTCGGCTAAGGGCATTATCACGATAGCTCGCAGCGGAATAGACACAACAGCGTAAGTATTCTCTCTCCCTTCGAGATTTTTTGCTTACGAGCTTCCTTTGCGAGATCCTCTTGAGATATCCTATATATAGTCTCGCACACCTGCGCAAAAAGCGCGCATCTCTGCGTTTAGAGCTGTCTCTCTTTCTCTCCGGCTTCTTTCAGTGAGATCTTTTTTTTTTCTTTTCGGCACGATGGGAAAGGTTTTGTACCGAGAGCGAGCGCGGATGTAATGATTGTAATGCTCGATGCTGTTAATATCGTTTTCTTTTTCAACGTCGAACGCAATCGAGATCAAGATATTTCTGTATATGAAAATGGTGCTCCTGAGAGAGAGAGAGAGAGAGAGAGAGAGAGAGAGAGAGAGAGAGAGAGAGACTAGGGATCAGATTTTTTTGTTAAGATACGACGGTCTCGAGGTATAGATCATAATGCATCTCCGGTGCATTTGTTACTGGTTGCGCGCGTGCTTTTTCCCTCCAGTGGTCAACTTTCTTATTATTTATATAGAATTGATGTGTTCTCGATAGAGACTAGTCGAGCTGGTGCTACGGCACAGGAGTTTTTATCGAGGAATCTTTCTCTATCCCAAGACGTTGGGAAAGAGTGCTTTTATTTTAAGATTAACTACTGAATGTTTATTGTTGGCATTTAACATTTTCTGGGATATCGTTCTTGAATCAGAATTATATAAATATTTATACGATCAATATAAAAGATGATTAACGACAATCAGCAGTAGTAATGATTGCCTTGTATATTGCACCGGCTGACATCGATGTACACCAAAGCATCGAGTTCTCAGAGACTTTAACCGACTTTCTTTCTATATAATGGTACATTGAATTTTACCATTTTTTCCTCCCCACATTTGCCAGGGTATTCGTTGTGCTTTTTAAACGCGACATTAATTTCTTCGAGATAGGCTTATAACGACAGTGTAAGTGCGCGCTTTACAGTTGAATAACTTTACGATGACTCTGTAATAGCTTGATTTTGCTAAAACGGTGTCAGGGAGCACTTTCGACCGTAAAATTATATAACTTTTCGTCCTTTTTCGCCTCTTAAGGACTCGTTTAGAAGACACAATAAAATAAAAATTCATCGCGAACAGAAAGCAGCGGCCAAAATGAAATATCGTCAGAAGCTTCTGGGAAAGCTGCAGAAACCTGGTAATTTCTCGTTTTTTTGGGGGAGTCTTTAAAATATATGTATACACGTTTTAATGCCTATCTCTCTTTTTCTCTATTGCTTGGGAACATTCTTCATTCCGGCAGTAAAAAGTTTAGCACACTCCTAAATATTAATATACACGAAGCACATACTCTCAGGTCGCGCGCGAATGTTCTCATTGACCGAGAAAATTGCGCAACTTCGCGTCCCCCTCGTGTTCGTAATTTCGAAAAAGTAATTAACCGAATTGCGATTACGTAAAGGCTTCTAAAATATTAGCATTATAACGGTAAAAAAAAAGTTTCGATTAAACGTATCCGAATATAAATACCTGTATGTAGAATAATCGCGAGACTGTAACTACGCTCATCGTAATTCACATTAAGCTGCATATCTCGACTACACGCGTACACCATATTCATATAATATGTATATTACAAGAAAGAGCAAAATGACTTGGTATCAAAGCGTGAATTCCCATCGTATACACACATTGTTCTAATCTCTTAACCACAACATATCTGCATAATATAATCTCGTTACGTAAAAATTCAAACACCCGTAAGCTATTCTCGCGCTAATTAAACGCGCGAAATTTATACTGGCTACGTGACGATGAATCAGCCAACTCACGTAAGTTTTCACGCTTCTTCTCTCGCTCGCGTGCTCCATCCCTTTGACGAAAAGAATCTCGACTTTAGAGAGTTTCACCTCCCGTGTAAAACAATGGACCAAATTTATACCCTGTAACCATCATCTCTCACTCTATTTCAACGTATACAAGGTGGTGATGTGTTTCGCGCGAGAAATTTCTCTCAAAAGCACGAAAGGTTTTCCTATATGCATAATAGTCTACATAGCGCTCTCCTCTCGGGCGTCCAGCACAATAAATAACAGCAGATAAATCTGATTGAAAGGCGGAATCGGTTTATACTTGCGCTATTATAACAATATACGTATATATATATTTTACAGCAATGGATCGCAGTACACGTACGGCACCTATATGCACCGATCGAATCTTGAATCACGAGCGAATTGTACGACTGTACGCGATTATGCGCGCACGTAATCACTTTCTCCACGCGCACATCAAGTGTGCTTTAAACTTTAAACTTTCTTCTTCAGGGTGCAAAGGCCATCGTCGACGCTCATCTTGGTCGTTGGGAGAGCTTCTATATTTGGATAGCATACCTCCTTCCTTTCTCTCTCTCTCTCTCTCTTTCTTTCTCTCTTTCGTGACTGAAGATTGGATAAGGTCTCGTGTTTCGTTATACACATAAGAGATGCTCTCCTTATAGTTAATGTATGTACGTGTATATGTATACAGCGTCAACCGGACTAGAAAGAAAATCGTAGTCGATGGACGTAACCCATGACCCTTACCGCATTTAACAAGCGATCTTTCTCTATTTCCACTCATGCCTATTTACACATATATATATATATCTACATGCATCATTCTCTGACAGTTTGACTAATAAAAAAATTTTTTTTCTTCAAAATATTTTTAAACTATTCTTTGACACTGTGTTTCTTCCTTCATGAAGATGCCTTGCATTATCATAAAAGTGGCGACGAAGGTCTCAATTTGTGAATCGAGTTCTATTTCTAGTGAGAACTGAAGTTATCGTATTAGCTATCATGTCATAAAATATGAGTTTCTCAAGATTGATCCAGATTCACAGTTAGAAATGTATCTTAATTCCCAACTTGAGACCTTTTAGATTTTAGATACTCATATTGATAAAAGGCATCTTCATACATTTTTTCATCTATAGAGACTCAAGATCGAATCTAGACAAAACTGAATTTGAAGATTTGCATGACTTAGAAGATTGTTATGAACTAAATCTACAGGTTTAAAAGCATTTTATTTGTGTAATTTAACTTATTTTACATCAAAAGTCGCTTTTTTGTTTTTAATGAGAAATGAAAATAGACATAAAATACTAAAATCGATAAAACCGTCAATTTCGAGATCCTGTAACTTGAGGAACCTTTATAAAAAAAAAATTTTAATTTACGAGGGTATAAACAGCGTCAAAGAGCAGTTTAAATATATTTTGAAGAAAAAGAGTTTTTGTAACTGACCAATCTGTCAGAGAATGACTCATATATATATATATATATATATATATATATATCTGAGTAGGTTCGTTGTCACCAACATTGTACGACTCGCGCGTGCACCGATGCAATCGTCTCAGAATTCTCCCCGCTCCTATTTGTGTTTGGTAAATTGGACTCCCATGATAGCGCATCGGAATGGGAGTAAGCACGTGGGTAGATATATGCATTGTACAGGAAGGAAGAAAACAAGTACGCGCCGAAGGATAGGGAAGAAGAACATGGCGACGCGTATGTGCGCTAATGACCGCGCGCAAGAGTAGTTCTGGAGAAATTCATCTCGTGCTACTGCCGAGTGCTGCCGGGAAACTGATAAGGTCCTCGATTACCAGAGACTGATTGCCGCCCGTACACACGCTTTGGCTCGCGGGGATTTGCGGAGGTGTGGTTCTTATCGCAAGACACACTGTCGACTCTCAACTAGTGTATACCTAGGGTATACATGTACGTGCGTATATATATACACATAGCACAGATGGACTTTCATTGGGCTTGAAAAGGAACAAGATAAGATGGAACGTCCGAATGACAATTTATATTCCCCATAAATATATCTTTGATGCGTGAAAAAGATTTTAATGGCGCATTACGTACAATAATTGCTCTCTCTCGCGCTCTATCTTTCTCTCTCTCTCTCTCTCTCTCTCTCTTTAGAATGCGTGGGCGAGCTGTGTATTTTATCACGAATTTCTATTCCGAGGTTAATTGGTTAATATCCGTGCGAAAAGGGATAATTGAGCTTTCAATGTGAGTTATACCTAGGTATTAGTATAACTAGAAAACCAAACGCCTTTGCAAAATTCGTTATTGCTCGAGGAAATAAAACAAGCTTTGATGAACGACCTATCGACGATCCTCGTCACTGAATAAACAGGGTCTCGTTTAATTTCGCCCTCGTTCGGATATATAGGTATACATACACACAATTTAGCAATGTCTATTCAGAATAAAAGCACGTTAGGCATTCGTCTCGACGTCTGTCCAAATCCGACGTATAGACGCAAATAAATTTGTGTGCATGTGTACGTGTGTACATATGCGAGAGCATGAGAATATTCTTCGGGTTGAGCTTGTCGATCGCGGGTCCGATATTGCGCGCGCCCGACTTACTTATATATATATATACATATATATGTACACACAATTGAAATCGCGGTACGCGAGAGCGAGCGTGTTATTAAATCGAATGTTATATCAAGATTATCGATGCCCGAGCGCGGCGCGTCAAATGTTTTTATCGACGCCCCATTGAATCCCATCGGATAAACGTATGTATTTATTATATATGCGTGCGCGGTATGTGTTGCGAAAAATTGCAGAGTAAGACGCGCGGAATGTATTTCTCTCTCTTGCTCTCTCTCTCTCTGTCTTTCAAAATCTGTTCGAGTATTCTGTATTTAAGAGAACTCGCAGGAAAGCATAAGAACTTCATTTTTACGGTTCATTTTGCTTTCTTTGATTTAAAGACCTCATGTAAATGCAACCACCGTCGACGCTTTGAATAATTATTTTGTTCATTTGAATGAGCGATCGCCGCTGCGGTCGTATTTAAATTAATACCGCGGTGTATTCAAATGTGCGAGCTATCGTCACTTCTTTCCATTTCTTAGACGTTATAATGTGCTACCTATTGGTCGAGAATAATCCGGAGATTTTGAGAAAAAAAGCAACAATCGATTTGAAATGGACTTTTTAACCTTTTTATTATTATTATTATTATTATTATTATACCAAGCATCATAATAATATGTACAAGAGCTTGTTGAGCACAAATGGAAGATAAAATGCGAGATCATATAATCGGAACGGAATTTGTTCGAATCTGCGTTTTCTAATTACCGATTTTTATCCAACCAGTGTTTTATTTAGTTTCACTGTAATTGCCATTTTCGCTAAGAATTATATAAAATGTCGATTAAAGCTATTACAGAGCTTACTCTTATTGTTAAGCGAGTTACGACATTAATATTAGTTTAATAGCTAGGTGTAATAAATTCGAGTTATATACCAGTCGTTAAATTGATTTTGAAAAAAGCGTCAGTAGCTTCTGCGTAACGAGCGCAAAACGCTACTGTGCTGTTCATACTTTTTTTCGTCCGTTTCAAGCATTTCATTCATTTGAAACAGTACATAATTGCTCGAGCTAATTTTCCTAATTAAACTAATTTCATTTTACAGTCATTCTCTCTCTCTCTCTCTCTCTCTCTCTCTCTCTCTCTCTCTCTCTGTCTGTCTCTCCCTCTGTGTAGAGAGACTCTGTTGCACGCATCAGTAGTTTCTAAAAAACGATTGGTAAACTATATATACATAAATGTATGTAAATAGCAATAAAAGTAAATGAAAAGCTTACAGTACAGATTACACAAATCCCGGGGGATGAAGGTGATAGTTCAATGTATTAGCCTTACGAAAACATGAGTCTAAAAGAGAAAAAAGAGTCAACAAACACGAGACGAGCGAAATTGCACATTGTTAACTTATTCACAATGGCACGACTAAAACGAGCAACGGGAAAACAATAAAGAAAGGAGAGACACAAAGTATACACTCGCGAAAATCCGCAAGACATCGTAGAGCCCATAGCATAATACATATATACCCACGATACTTTATATATATATATAGGTATTAGAAGGAGGAGGTAGAGAGAGGCAGTGGGGAAAAACTTTCTAATTTCCGCGGCTAGACTCGCGCATACACACTCACATAAACAAGCGCGCGCACATACACAGAGAAAGAGAGGAAACGTCATTTACAGACATCCTCATTACCTCGGAGCCTCGGCGGCACGCTCGCCGTTACGCCCAGCGATCATTAATAAGATACTCGCCGAGCTAGACCCAACGGAGATTCGCCTTGTGAGATACGCGGCGACTTGTTACAGCAATGCGCAAGCACCGACTGCACTGCCATGTTCAAGCTATATCATGTACACTTATACATATACATACGCCGCCACGGACACATCATCCGTGGAGTATGAGAGTGAGGAGGCTGCTCTCCGTGTTCCGATTGTTGTGTTTTGAATTCTTTCTTTTAAAAGCTTTTTTCTTTCTTATTTGGAAGGAAGGAAATAATGCCTCCTATACGAGCGAAGGGATGCTGAATCGTGTATTTGTCATGTAGAGCTCGTATATCGCAATGTATAGAAGACGTCGATACGTGACTTTTATCGAGGAGTTTTGCTATGTTTTACCAAGTTATAATTAAATCGAAGCCCTATCGAGGCTTTCTATAAATCGCATCGTACCCGTGGTAAATTGAAAAAGTCTATAGTGTATATATAAGTCGGTCGTACCGCAACAGCGGAGTAGTCGTTAATTTTTATCGAGACCGTATACACTCACGGATGAGAACAGTTTACACTTTTTGCAACATCAGTCAAGCTCTCTCGGTCCATACCGCCCCTTTCCGTCGGCGGCGCGTAATCCTTAAAGAGTAGCACTGCTCTCGCAGAAAGGCATAATAAACGGAAATAAAGTTAATTTTTCAGAGACCACATACGGATGAGAGCAGTTTCCACTTTTTGCTGCGCATCAGTCGAGCTCTCGGTCCAACCACACCCCTTTCCGGCGGCACCGGCGGCGACGGGATATGCATGTATATATATATATATATATATATATACATGCATATCCCGTCGTGTAGAGTAGCAAACGCTCACGGCATAGTAAAGGGAAATAAAGCCAATAAGATCCGATAATGCGCACGCGCGCATCTCCCCAATCGAGAAAAACTGCAATATAAACTTAATAGTCCCGCGGCGTACTACCGAGCGCTTTAATGCCGTAAATCAGATGCAATTCGATCTTGAACTCGACGCACGGGATCATCCTCGAGCGCAAGAAATATAGACGCGAGATGATACTTAAAAGCCTCGAGATTATATCCCGCGAGAGCTACCAGACGCCGTGTATATTTGAAAGAAAAATCTCTATAGACCGCGAGGCTTTTTACCTTGTATACCTATATACGCATCTATGCGTGTATACCATGTATGTATACATTGTATATATAATATGTCATTGAAGTGCATCAGCTTGAGGGACGATTCCACTTTCGGTTCTTCCTCTCTTTTTTCGAAAGAGAACTAGCCGAGAGAGAAACTGGACGAGAAGATATCGTTCTTGTTTGTAGCGCAGTGACCCGCAAGCTATATAAGCTCGCTTCGATGGAGTTTAAAAGTCAGACGCAAAGGAAGTACACTGGATGGGCTTCGTAACCTTAATCGCTGCTGCCAATTAATCTCTCTCGAAGCGCTTTTCATTCATTTTACACCACGGCCCTTTCGATCGTTGCTTGCTTTCAACACTTGGCTGGTGTAGCTATATACAGCTCGTAATCTCTCGCGTTCACCAAAATGATTGATCGACACGCGGACTTGCGAAAGGAGGTGTAGGCGATACAGAGAGAGAGAGAGAGAGAGAGAGAGAGAGAGAGAGAGAGAGACCGGAGTGTTGATCGTTGATTTTCATTTCAAGAGAGTAGCTTGCACTTGTACATGCGAAGGTTTTTTATTCGTAATCTATATCGGAGGCTTAGTTATATACACGAGATTTTCTCTCTACTGATGTCTGTAATCATTTTTTCTTTTCGATCTGCTTAATTTATTCTGGGCATGGGAGGCGTTATTTATATTTAGTACATATAAAACGTATACATACACAATTAAGAATTAAAATCATACGAGTGTAATTTTAATCTATCTAATCTGAAGGTAAGACATGCAATCCGATGGCGTATATGAGAGCCTAGCCTACACGTAGACATACATATTATATGTAATCCAACTGCGTACACGGAATTAAATGAGCCGTCTGTTGTAGAATTCATTACTCAGTGAGACAATAGAAATATAGCTATTTTTTGAGATTATTTCTATACGTCATAACGTGAGATATCTTACGTAACGACTCGACGAGGCATTAAAACGTTTTCTCTATACCGTTGAGAGGAAGAGTTATATTTGGACGGGAGGTAAGAGTGTATGGTTTACCCCTATGTGCAATGGTATATACATCACGAAGTTGAAAAAATAATCTTCGATCTTAAACATCCATTATTTTTGTACACGCTATAAACAAATATGATTTACATTCACATTAGCGCGCGATGTCACGCTTGCTCACATTACATTAGAGTTATATGCGAAAGGGTATAAGTAAAAAAAAAGATCAAGGAGGTTCCATTTATATTATATGACACCTGAAATAATTATAGCCCGATTATTCGCGTAAATCCGTGTAACATAAAATTCCTCGTTTCATCCATTTGCATAGTTTTTACTGCCCTGCTATAACCCCTTCAAGCGACAGGAGAGGCTTTTTGCGCAAATTAATTTTACAACACATGCGCGTACACGCGCACGCGACGTCGGAATTAATTTAATGAACGTTTCTCTATTAGACCTCGTAACAAAGTACAAAAGCGGGCTATCAGCGTTCTCTCTCTCTCTCTCTCTCTCTCTCTCTCTCTCTCTCTCTCTCTCTGTCTTTCTCTCAGGACAAAGTGCCGCTGCCGTGAGAGAAATAGCGAGAAAGAGACCGCAGGGCAAAACGAGCCTCTTCTCGTGTAAGTGCCTTACGCGTGGAAAGCTTTCAGAGTTCTCTCATAGACGCAAAGGTTAAAAAATTCTGCTCTCTCTCTCTCTCGCTGTCGAGCGCGAGAACGCGTGCGCCGATAATGAAACTTTGAAGGTTCGAGCGTAAAGGTATAGAGAGAAATAGCTCTCGGCAAGTGGCCATTCAGACGGTTTATATGTTTTACGGCCGAGCAGCCCTTAACGCGCCAACTGTAATGCGTCCTTAATTGCGCTTGCGGCCCGACGTAATGCACATTATATTCGCTCTGGGATATTTCTCGCGGGTGTCTTTTTCGTGCGCAAGCACCATCCGTTGTCTCGTTAAACGCGAGATTTTGCGTCTCGTAAGATCGAGTTTAATCGAGAGCTTACCAAGCGCAAACGTGAATCACCAGGATTTGACGTGGAATTGCTGTTTCATGAATTTTCTGCGAGATGTGTCTACGGATTTTGTTCACTGGAATGATGACTTTCAGCTTTATACGTTGTAGCTTCGCAGATATATTTATGCACAAACTTTAATCTCAGTGATATTAAAATGTATTAATACTGTCACAAAAATCGAAAGTATCGGCGCGACTATTATACGGTAATTGTCCGATACAATGTTTCTAATTTTATGTACTTCGTATGAGAGAGCGTGCCATGGTAAAATTAATTATTCTTCCTCTCAATTAAACAGCTTTAATATTATACTGCCCAGACAAACTGTATCGTCCATAAATAATATCTATATACTAAAATTAATTTTTAAATGAAAATGTTGAAGAAAAATACTCTTCTATAAACAGGCCACACAATAAGGCAGACACGAAGTTTTATGATTTTAACAGGTCCTTGTGCAATTTGCCCACAAGGATGTCCACTTCATTACTGCTCGCTTCAGCGGTACTCAAACGTTTCCTTTTGAACAAAGCCTACGTATCCCGTATATTTTTTCGAATAATACAGACAAATTACGACATTCCGATAAAAACGATCGCACTAAATAGGATGAAAAAAAAATACTACAACGTTTAAGAAACAAATACGATAAAAAAAACAGTATTTCAAGAGAAAAAACACACACAACGCCGCATCGTAATAACAATTTATTTATTCTATCATAAAATAAGCATTCTCGTAGGTTCGGAATTCCGCTAACGTTATACACCGCTTCGCACAATTTACTCACAAACATCTCTCGTGTATCCTATAACATTACGCATTTTCCGCGCAACTATTTACTCTATATTTCTTGCACACTACATATTCTCTCTCTCTCTCTCTCTCTCTCTCTCTCTCTCTCTCTCTCTCTCACCATAAGGACGAGAGTAGAACACACCGTATTTATAACGTTTAAATGCGCACCTCTTCGCTTTTGCGCGCCCGCGCAGTGTCTCAAGAGAATCAAGAAGAGAAAGAGAGAAAGAAAAAAAAAGAGAAGAGCAGAGGCGCACGAGAGAGCCTTGAAATCGCTGAGCGCGATGCACCTATGCGGCGACCTTCTTTCTGCGTAACGCGCGCCTATGAAGTAATACGTGTATTGCCATAAAGGAGCTGCTGCTACGCCGACATATACCCGTCGACCCTGATGATTGTTTAAGAGATTGAGCCGCGACGAGCATCTCGTTTTCTTGCCGTATTTATTTTGTATTATATGACCGGCCGTTAAACGGAAACTTGCGAATCACGGGGCGGCGGCGGCGGCGGCGGCGGCTGCGGCTGCGGTACAACGTTTTGTTCTGTTTCTCTCCTTCGACTCCTTTTTTTTCTTTCTTCACGTTGCTGTTGTGCAGCGAATCGATCATCGCGAACCTCATTTCTTTTACGCCAAGGAATAAATTTTAATACGTCTTTATGTGGGGCATACGTTGAGACTCTCGAGTACATATAGTAGTGTTGTTGTTATTGTTATTGTTGTTGTTTTTTTAACGACGAACGGTAAAATAAATAGTTTTAAGCGAGTATTTTCGATCGTTTTATTGACGAGCATTGTGAAGAAAATATTAGGTAATTCCAATAGTCGAGAATACATAACGCATATAAGTGTTGCAAATGTGTGCATCAAGAAGATAATAAATGCTTTACGAATACGTATATTTTCGCAATCGTATATCTTAGCGGTGTGAGCTTGTTTTTTTCTTTTTTTTAAAGCTTACAAAGTATGTAATAGTCCGTAGTCGCGTGTGATCTAATAACCTTTTAATATTGGATTTTAAAACTTGACGTTTTTTTTTAATTGGAACGGAAAATTTTCGGCTCAAATACCGTGCCATATACTTTAGGAATCGTGCGTGTTGGGAAAAATCATTTAACAACATTTAACGCAGGAATTACGTGGGAAAGCCATTTTCTCCTCACGAAAATCTGTCGCGCGCCCAAGATAACTGGCTAATGACTCGTTACGAATTTATAGGCGGCTGTTAATTAAAAGAGGCAAGGCAGCTGCTTTGGCAAGTAATTCCATGGTACTCTTTATATCGGGGCACTACTGGCAACACCTTTATAATCTATTTTGTTGCAACGAAAAAGAATTCGCTGCCAGAATTTTCACAAAAGAAGCTTTCGAAAGCCGAGTACGGTCATTGTGGTCCGCATACACAAATCAATGGAAAGCCGCAATTCACAAACGCACCTCGCGTTGTATGTATACACTATAACCGCAATCGTAGTCGGCGGACACGCACGTCCTCATCTATATACGTGTAGGTACGTATGCAGAGAGCCGATGACAATTTCCGCCTTTCTACACGAAATTTCCATCGCTCATTTTATCACGAGCTCGTTACTCTCATCTAAGCGACGAGTCGCAACAGCGTTTAACAAAGCCTCGACTATAGCGTCGTCGTTGACGCTCATTAGGAGAAAGCAACGGGTTTTCTTTTTTCTTTTTTCCCTCTTCTTCTTGGCTATTTTTTTCGCCGTTGATGTACCTCACGAGAGGAAAAGTCCCTCGACGCGCGTTTTGTATTTAAGACGCGTGAGTCGCGGATTTCGCTCGTTTATTTTTGCAAAGCATATATATTCTCACACACGTATAATATATATATATATATATATATATATATATATATCGTGAGTGTGAGAAAAGGTGATGAATTACTTCGTCTTATATTTATTATTATTGTTATTGTTATTAGTACTATTATTATTATTATTATTATCGCAATTATTATTCTGGCCTTGTGGTGCGACACAATGTATAAATATTTTTAAAAAATGAAGAGCTGTTATAAAACGCACTCAGCGGCAAAGATGTAATCTGAATACTGTACGCGCCTGTAAGGCTTCTTTCTCGTTAACAAATTTCAAACCGTGTTGCGCGTACAAGTAATAAAGGGACGAATATAAAGTGACTCCCTTGAAAACGTAGCGCCACGAACGATGCAGCCGACTGGAGGAGTTTTGCGCAACTGCGTAAGTGCGATGTGTTTTTCGTCCTCGTATACGGTGTTGAAACACGCGTATACACACAACGATTCAATTTAACGGGTTTTGCTGAAAAAGACGTTGCGCAAGCGCACACTTGAAGTATCCTTCGCGAAGTACAAAAATAAGCAGCAGAATATCCGCGTCGGTTTCACGCTCCTATCTAATTCCTTAATATATAATACGAATGGCGAGCGAGTAGCGTTTCAGTGGATAACTGCCGGGTATGGTCAGACACTCCAATAATTTATCCGATGCCTTTTTATTGCGCTACAAACGTCGAGACAAGCGCTAAAACTCGTCCCTAAAGGATGCTGCTTTTTTTGTTTTTTTGATTCGGTCACTCATTAAGCGCGCATAATGAGTCCTTACGGTCTCTCCCGTCCATAAAACAATATAAACGCGCCGCTCGAGCGGCAGTAGTTCGACAAACAAAAACTGCCACACTAGCCGGAAATCACAGAGACCGATTGCGCAGGAGGAAGAAAAAATACGCTAACGAGCCCTGCATAAAAAGATGCAAGTCTATAAAATCCCTGAATGTATGTGCGCCTGTGTATGCCTGTGTATGTGAGTCGGTCATAAAGTAGTCATCCGCTCACTTGCATCGTCGTGTGTCATGTACACCACAGGAGAGAAACCACAGCGCAGCAACAGCGGCAGTACTAGCTGCACCGGAAATTCGGGTCATTGAGAAAGGAGAGTCCAGTGCATTAAGCGTGCGCATGTGTACAATAGATCGCGGAAGCGCATCGCGAAATTACCGAACCTGCCATAAGCGGAGAAAGGTTCAATATCTATTCCCGTCTTTGAAGAGAGAAAGAGAGAGAGGGGGGGGGGGAGAGAAGAGGCACGTTATATATGCGTGCCCGGAGGGAATGAGCTGCTGAGAGATATATTGCGAGTATAGAGTGATATATAAAATAATTTTCCAACCGATAGACTATTAAGAGTATTATGGCTATCGCTTTTGTAGTGTATATTTATGTATCCGCGTGTGTGCAAACACAAAAGCACGCGATGCGCGATCTCTTTCTCGCGATCTTGTCCGTGCGTACTTTCACGCGCCGGCCGGGAAAATGTCGATCCGCGAGGATGAGGATAATTATCTACACATATACATATTAAAGTGCAAGTACTCTAGCAGCTGACTCGAATAATTGTTCGACACACAATGCAGCTAAGCGCCCGAGGACTGCGTTTCTACGATCAGCGTATCTCGCGCGTACGGAGAGGCGAATCGCGTTCCAAGTTTGGTTAAACAATCCGTTTAAGAATCATAAAGGTATGGAGTATTAAAAGATCCATTCTGCGTGAAATGACTGAATAAGAAAGAACCGTAGGTAGAGCTCTCTCGCGCTCGGATGCATTTATAAAATAACGGTTTGTTTACGCAACGCTCGAATAAGGAAGAAACCGCAATAGAGCTTCACTCGATAAACGAAAAGCCGCTGCTAAGTAAAGCATCGAAAAAGAAAAAAAAAGTGTGTGCAGTGGGAGAGAGAGAAAACAGAGCAGCTCGGAATTACGCAAGTGCGGTGTGAAGGATCGATGTGCCGCGCGAGAACGAAATAGAGAGAGAGAGAGAGAGAGAGAGAGAGAGAGAGAGAGAGAGAGGATGTATTAGGAGAGAGACAGTTTCTCGCGCGCGGAAATGAAAAATCATAAAGTAGCAGTACAGCAGTAGCAGCAGCCGGCCGCTTGAGAAAGAAACGCGCGCGGCTCGCACGCAGAGTAAAGGCCGCTCACCGACGCTATGTGCTTAGAGACTCTCAAGACCCATAGAGTTCAGACGTTCACCGAGGCGCAGCAGCTGCAATTTCGCGCTGCCGCTAGATCCCTTCTCTTTTTCGCTACACCGAGACTACTCTTTGTGTCTTATTTTCTATGTACAACTTGTGTGTGTATGTATAGTACTAAAGAATTACATACGTATATGAAAACGTAAGGCCGATATCATTTTTTATTCCAAGGATGGCCACCAGCGGAAGTCCCCTCAACCGTGTCATTTCGGCGAAAGGTAATGGTAAAAAGCGAATTCCCGAGTATTGGTGCAAAAGTCAGCTCTCTTTATCCAATCGAGTCGATAGCATTCCGCATGAATGATTTAATTGCACGTTCTCATATACCTGTATACCCATAGTTCTTTTTCAGATGTAAACAATGCAGTTTCGCGGTGGCGATTCGTTGACATTGGGCTATGTTTACAAACGTTGGATTACGCATTCTTCTGACGTCGACTCGCGGGCGACGCTTACGCGCACGCGTGAAAAAACTGAGCAACGAGGGAGCGTGGCGGCTCTCAAAATATCCTCCCTTTTGTCAACGCAACGCGGTGTCATGAATCTTGTAACTGAAAAGGACTTCCGACGGCTAAATTAGCCGAAGGGAGCGGTCGACGCTGCGTATACTTCCGTGAATTCGAAAAAGCCAATGTCTATATGCGTGTGTCTAGTCAATTTAGTCAGCCGTAAAAAAATCTACAGCTAACACACCGTAAAGTCTCTCTTGCGTATGATCTAGTTACACATTGCAGTTTACGTGTGTATTCGTGTATGCGAGTGTGTGTCTATATAGCTCCGTGGGAATTTAGGCGTGACACGAATATAATATACGTTCACGCGCTCGACGGCGGAAAGGTGATTTTTGCAATCAACCAACAGCGGCGCAACCTAGACTGCGAGCCTCGTGTGTATTATATGAGCGATGTGGAAAAAGGTGTGTGTGCGTGTGTAGATATATTAGCGCGTACGAACCTGTTGCATCGTTGGCACTGCCGAGGACGACGAAATCCGTGCTCCTATTCCTAATGGGCGAAGATCCTAATAGCACCAATTCAGCTGCTTCGATTATCGCCGCTTGGTCATTGTCGCATCCAACCAAGCTTGCGAGCAAGCTCAGTACGACGATCGTTAGGAACTTCGTTAACATCGTCGAACTTCTTCCAAGTAGCTGGACGCTACTCGTTCCTCCCTCGTGGACATTACATTATCCGCTATTGAAATCTCGTTGACGAAAAAGAAACACCTCTGCGATTCCGAGTCTTGTGTATATAGATTTTATGTACGCACCCTATACGGCAAGAATACACTTTGGATCCAAGTATTATACCTTAGACGCACCGGTCTTTCGTCAGCGCGCAGTCATTTCCCTTTTTCCTCCTGCAGAACTTTCAAGAAAGCACCTCCTAATCCAAAGGCAACGACACTTTCGGCTCCGGTATTTACATATATGACAACGCGTAATATCTTTTCGCACTGTTTATCTTTTAAAAATCGAGGCTTGCGTTTATTTACAGAAATAAAGTTGTTTATTTACACGGATAAGCTGCGCGTCCGTGTATATGTCTACCTGCCTCCTGCCCAAGTCCATGCCGCACTACCGCGCTGCTATTGCAGTCGTCAGGTGTTTGTGTTTTAGCCGGCCCCATTCTCTCTCTCTTTACTTGTATCCTGGCGCTCTCGCCAATCGCAGCACGCCCTAACGGACGTTCACCGAAGCTTCGGGTAATGTGACGTTTCGCGACTGTCTTGGTACGTGGTACGTCTACGTTGTACGTGGTACGTGGGTAATGGGTAATTCGGTATACTGGCTATGATCGTATGACGTATATATTATATATATAATGAAATTGTAATAAGTATATCTCGCATACGCACGCGTGGTGCTGCGTGCGAGTGTGAGCTGTGTGAGTCGGCTTTTTTCGCGGTTCGGCGGAGATCGAATTGCCGACTGAGCCGTTTCATACTATAGGACTATACTCGACGACAAACATAACCTTTGCTTTTGTGATTCGCGAATTTTCTGCTCCATTTTGGCGGCAAAGTCACCTGCTGTGGCACATTTACGCTCCGCGGCGAAACGAGAGTTGCAAAGAAACGGTGGGTGGAATAGGTGTTCGACAGTGGTCAATGAGTGAACATCATGTTCTTGAAGAATCTTCAAAATGACTTTTACAACGTGATACACGGAAAAGTAAGTGTGCTTATCGATACTCTACTACTTACTACTACTTAGGTCTTGCTTTTTGACGATGCTAACGGTTATAACCTTGTATGTGTACCTGTTGATCCTTCTTTCTCCTAAGGAGGAAAAATAATTTACTTTTATATTTTTAGCAATGTCTCATTTTGGTTAACTTTGATATTGATGCTATATGTGCCTCCAAAATTCTCCAAACTTTGTTTAAAAATGACAATATTGTTTACACGCTTGTTCCCATTCGTGGGATCAAGGACATGGTACAGGCATTTCAGGAAAATGCCGAAGAGGCAAGTTAACTATTCTTTTATCCATTTGAATAAGGCAATTTCTTTAACAAGTTAAATGCTTATTGGTATTAAACAATATTAAACAATATTACAGATAGAATATGTCATTATGATTAATTGTGGAGTCACTATAGATATTGTTGACAAACTCCAACCTGATGAAAAAGTTATATTTTTCATTCTTGATAGTCATAGACCATATGATTTATGCAATGTCTATAGTGAGAGACAAGTACAGATACTTGGAGAACCTTCTCCAGAAGAAGAAATACCTGAATATAATGACGTTTTCAATGATGAATCTGTAAGTTATCAATTGCTTTTATGTCTCGTAAGAAGAAGTTGCATTTTATATTCGCAAATGTTGAATATTTAATATCTTACAGTCAGATGAAGAACTGGAGGAAGACATACCTGATGAAGAAGATGAATCTAATCAAGCTAAGAGAAGAAGATTAAATGAAGCTAGAATTTTAAAGAAAAGGAAAATGAGAGAGTGGGAAGCAAGAAGAGATGAAATCATGTTTAACTATACTCAATACAGTTACTTTGGCAGATCGGTACAAAATTTACATGCACAATAAAGTACTTTGATTTCTATTGACATCAATTTTATAAAAAACTTTTTTATTGCAGAGCGCTGTGTTAGCTTATGAAATGACTTGGCAGATGTCAAGAGATAATTTAGATATGATATGGTGGGCCATTATTGGATCTACTGAACAAACTATTTTAGGAAAAGTGGAATCTGGTTTTGGTGTTTTAGAGTCTGGTAACCTACAAGGTCATGTGGCAAGGTTAAGTCGTAATAGAGGAGGTGATTCTGAACAAATGAGCGCCATTAAAGTTACCTATGATAAAGAGTATGTCCTCAGTACATGATCAAATGATTTTGAGTATACATATGATAATGTTAATTACTACATAAATTGGTATTTTCCATGCACAGCCTCCAACTAGCTTTATATCGTCATTGGACAGTTGAAGATAGCTTGAGACATTCGATGCCAACAGCAGTTGCTTTGCGTTTATGGTCTATTAAAGGGGAGCAAAGATTAAGAGAATTTTTAGCTGAAATGGGACTTCCTCTTGCACAATCGCGACAACGATTTTCTGCAATGGATCTTAGTCTGCGTCAAGAATTTACTGGAATGGTGGAAAAATTAGCTGACAAGTACAAGATAAGCAGCATAATTGGTGCCAATTTCACAATGCAATACGGATACAGATTCAAATATTGTGCTAATGATATTGTATATGCAATGTTAGCTATTTTAGAATCTACGGTAATAATTATTTTTATCTACATAACAATAAATATCCATAATTTATTATATTCTAAAAATATTTTTTAATCGACAGTCTAAAGATAGGCCGCCACAACTATGCTTTTTGGAAGCATCTGATTGTCTTTCACGCACAAAAAAGGATATACTCGATAAAGGAATAGAAAAAGCTAAGAATGTTCTTATACATATTTATAAAACTGCTCAAAGCATCTTAGAATTAAAACAAGTTATAAATGCTGGTACATTTCTATACGTCGTTTTGGCTGATAGTATTTTAAATTGTCACATGTTCTGTCATCCTCATATTCTCTTGATACTGGCTCAGTTTATCTTGAGAGCATACGTTGAGTCTTCACGAAATAAACGTGCAACTGCTTGGCCTCTTGTTGTCTCAGCAACGTATAGCGAAGAAGACGGAACGTGCCTTATTGTTGGTATA
This sequence comes from Apocrypta bakeri, assembly GCA_018906985.1. Classification (NCBI taxonomy): domain Eukaryota; kingdom Metazoa; phylum Arthropoda; class Insecta; order Hymenoptera; family Pteromalidae; genus Apocrypta; species Apocrypta bakeri. The sequence continues at coordinate 21,767,835 of JACCIA010000002.1, forward strand.
CCTCCAGTATGTGAAGAACAACCTAGAAGGTGCGTTTACTCGAAAGTTTAATTGAAAATCGTTACCACTAAATCCTTAAATAATACTAAGCTATCGATGGTACTTAAAAATTTCAGTTTATTTGGTCAAGCCTTTGAGCAAGCAGCTAAAAATACAAATGCGTACATCGAGGCGGACTATTTTGATTCTACAAGTAAGTTTGTTAATATTTTAGTTACTTATTTAATTGAAATAGTTCTTATTTTCCTCATAATATTGTTTGTATTACAGTTGCAAGACTGAAAATCGAAGGCAGGCTTAAATTCTTCGATGCTCTGACAGCGTTACTAGTATAATTACCATAATTTTTTTTAAGTACAGGTGTTAAACACAAGTTTTATTTTTTGAACAATTCCGAGTGAAAGGATGTGATACATCGAGTAACGTTTTTACGATCTGCATGACATAAACGAGCATAAACATAAGTTTCATTATCAATTTTAAATTATTTGTATTCTAATCGATAATTACTGTTGCGACTTGATTTTTACTAATTGTAATTGAATAAGATTTTAAAAATCTATCACGTATTATGCGCGAATTTCTCAGGAGAAAGTAATTTACACTAAAAAGCACACTGTTTTCTACTCTGTGACACAATCGGAAATAATTGGAGCATAATGTTGTGTATATATCATTGTTATAATTATGTTGCTAAGCAAATCGCACCGCATCAAATTAAATGCGCCTCAACGTGATGTTACATTTTCGTACTGACTGAATCAATTACGTAAGGTATCAATTACTTAAGCTAAAATAAAATTCAATTGCGTTATTATCGACGAATACGTTTATTTCACCTAGATTTAAAAAATCTTACATATAAAACTATTATACTGATTACTTAAGATTAAAATTAAATATAAATATAAACTAAGCCTAATTATATTAAAATTCGTTTATAATACGGATCGAACATTCTTTAATCAATTTTTCACTCGTAAGAAGAACAAAATATATTCACAATAATTTCAGATAAGGTCAGAAGATGCATCGGGAGATATTAACCCTTGTCATAACTTCTCTGTCCTTCAAATAGCTGTCATATTTCAGTTATCTACGCTTATAATTATACGACTGCTTTTTATTAACAAATATATAAATTTATTAATTTTTCATTGGTTTGGACTTACCAAAAATATCTAGACTTTCATAAATACTTTTTATTTTATTCTTACACAATAAATATTGGAATTCAAAAGAAATACAACGACAGAAGTTATATTAAAATTAATGAACGATGGCCAGTTTGAGATCGAAACGACTTCAGAGAAAATCTGAAAATTTAGTTCACAATAAACGTTTGCGAACCATTCGAAGAAGGAAAAAATAAAAATTTCATACAACGCAATACACCGAGTATTATCCTAAAGGCAGACTTTACAACTATTAATTTGTTTTTCACGACATTGCTTAACTTACAGTCTTATTTTGAACTCGAAGTTGCTGTTATTTTCATCATTCAGTGAAAGATTACGACGATTCTAATTGTATGCATGTGGAATATGTTAGTTATCAACAATTTGAAAAATTCATAGTATATAATATATAACCATACGCAGAATCTCTAAGGACCTCGTAACTATAATACACATACGTTTTCCAAGGATCTTTTCCACTTTCTACCTAAATTGCATTTACTTTCTTCTTTAACAATAGCGTCATCATTCCTCATGCGGTACAAAGTGTCTGATAATATTTAAAATCCCAAATACAAAGAAAATGAAAAAATATTATCACCATTGTATAGGCATTGTATCGCACGAAAGGAACCTTTCCGACACATTGACTTGAGAATTTTCCATGCAGAATCTCCATTGGGAATTTTCGCGCGCTTGCACACACTCGCACACACACACACACACACACACACACGCACACACACAGAGAGACACATACATCTAGAGTAGACGTCGAGTGAACTCTTACGGAATGAACGCGATGTGCAGCTTACTCGGGCTTGTCGGTTTTGTGAACGGCAGCGATTTTGCTCGTTGGCAGCTTGTCGTTCCTGTAACCGTCGACGAACTGCTGAACCGAGTCGACGGTTATCTCGGCTCCGTCTTCCATAACGGCATATACCCCTCGGGGAATGTCGATCGCAGTGAGCAACGGCACTGCGTCGTCCAAGCCAACGAATTCGCGTAGTATATCCGAGGTCTCGCACTGAAATTTTTAACGATCGCGTGAATAGAAAGTGCTTAAGCTACATGGCATACGGTATTATATACCTAGTCACTATGTGAATATAAGAGGGTATATATAAGAGGGAATGCCGAATCGACTTACGTCCAGTGCGATGTAAAACTGCAGTGTGTCGTCGGGATCGTCATAGTTGGGGTCGTAGTCCGGTCGGTCTCTCCTGTACATCTCAGCCGCTGGCAAAAGGACGCTCTCGCCGAATTGAATCTCGCAGTCTTCACCCTCTGTAGGGAATGAAAAGATCTTAGTTTTTTTTCTGCGTCGTTCGCATTATATACGAACTACGAACTGACGTTTTTACACAACGATGAAAGAATAGTGCACGTTATAAGTACTGTTAAAAAAATTTATATTACTTTTAATAATCGCATGTTGGAAGATTTCTAGGATACTATAATTATATACGTATTAAAAGTATATGTGTGTATTTTAAAGATTTAACGAACGATTAAAATTAATGTATATGTTTCTTAATATTTACGATAATTCTATTCTTACAATTCTTCCGTATATGGCATAGTACCAACGTTCAATATTTTTAAATATTCATCGTGAACTCGTGTAAATGCACATCTCTTAAAATCATTTTATGCTTACTTGTTAATTATATATTCCTTTAATATACTAATATTAATTATTTACTGAAAGAAATTCTAGAAACCATAAAATTACAAAATAGAAATTCTTTTTGAACGAACAAAAGTTTAATTTTTATTAGTGTGTCAAGAGGAAAACAACTACATTTATCACGAATTTAGTAAATAATATCAACAATATCGAGAAGTAGCGTTTGTTCTATAAAAATGATAAATATTCATGATAAATGATGAAAAATTACACTTCAGTGCCCCACGTAAATAGTACATCGACTCGTTTTCGAGCTTTTCAAGTATGTTAAATAATAATTTGTATTAAAATTTTTTTTTGTTTTAACAGGATCGTAACTGTTGATCGCAGATAAAACATTTTAAATTCGTATAACAGAATCGTATTTTGTATAAAGTATCATCATTGTATTTTCCATTTAACTCAGAAACATCCATTCTTTTATAAAAAAATTGAAGTAACAATACTCACCGCAAGAAAGAACCATAAGACAATTAATTTGTCATCTTGACACGCTATTTAAGATTATTTTCTTTCGACTCAAAAGCACATTTCCATGAGATTTAATTTTAATGCCTACTCTACGGATATATACAGTAAACTAAATGCATTTTCTAACAGTACAATGTAATAACCCAAGAAAGTAGGTGATTTCGACTTACCGACAAAGAGTATAATTGCTGGGGCGTCGTGAAGTGAAGTCGCGTACTTCTCCGTGAGGATATTCACCAGCCGACTCGTCCATGGAAAATTCTTTAAACAAACGAGAATGTACTTCATTACTATAAAAACATTTGTATATTATCCTTTCGAAATTCTTACACATAGCAAGGATACGAATTATGTATTTGTAAATACAAGCGAAGACGTCGCAAATAACCCTCTCCTAACGTACAGCGTTTAGCAACAGCAAGGCTACCGACTTGGGCAAATCTCGTTGTATTCAAAACAAATACCGCGATAAATTCCAGCCTCACTGCAGAGGTATTTAACCGATAGAAAAAAGAAGAAGAAGAAGAAGAAGAAGAGGAGGAGGAGGAGGAGGAGGAGGGAGATGGGCAAGTCAATAAGAAAAATAAAAATAAAGAGCAATTCATACTAGACCCTCCGGATCTTCGAGGACCTCGGTGCGACCCTCGAGCGTGATTATGTTGTCGCGGGGATCGAGGATGACCAGAGTGGGAATGGCTTGGACGTCGAGTGCTCTCGCAAGCTTCTGCCGCCTTTCTTCCTGCGAAAATGGTATCCTCAGCCAGGGCATCGTATCCGTGTACGTTTTGTACGATTCTTCGCTCCTGTGTAAAAGAAAAAGAGAACATTTTATGTTCAAATCTACGTGCGAGAGATTTTTAAAAGACTTGTTAATTTGTCGATGTAGCGCAGTGTATAGGTATGCGATCGAGTTCATTTCCAATTGAATTAGTTTGACACAAAAGATAGTTAATTAACGGATTTTCTCGGAAAGTATCGCATATAGCTTACTTATTCTACGCTTTGAGCGTCAGTTTTATTTCTCTTTGTCGACCGGCTACATAATACCTTTTCTTTCACGCCTTCTCTCTCTCTCTCTCTCTCTATATATATATATACATTAGTTTTTCGCATCCTCATTGATTTTCCATAAGTTGCGCTGCGAACTGCACGGATGGACGAATAACGAATGAGAGAGAGAGAGAGAGACTATGTATATACTGCGCTGCTTCCCCTTTACTTTTATCACTTTTTTTACCCTTCGTATTTTTCACGGGTAGCTCGCGCCAAGATTACAATATACCCGTCGTTTCATCATCCCGCACGCGCGCTCTTGCGGTAATTCAAGTGCTATACTTTTTCTCCGGCTCCTCTATATATCGATCGACTATTTATCTCTCTTTCTCTCGGCACAATGCGGGATACTCGCGAATTTTTTTTCTCTGTTTTCTTCTTCTCCTACTTTTTTTCTATCCATTCGCTCGACCGACGATGTTTGCTCTTTTAACCGCGCGAGTCCTCGATCGTTCCAGACACGGAGAGCTTTCAAGCCTTTTTTTATCTGCTCATTTTTAGGATGATAGTCGAGAATGTTATTCGTGTGCTTTTTATGCCTTATTTTATTCTTTTCTCTGCATTGTCTTACGAGAATGCTTTCAAGGAGACAATTATTACTATCGGATCTCTTGTGACATACCGTATACGTGTATACACGATTTCTCGGCTAGATTGAAGCCCAGGCGGATTGTATATCCGTTTCCACGTAGAAAAGTGCTTTATTTGAACTTTAGTATACTTTACTATACTCGTGAAGAGTATACAATTCGATCTTGTCGAAGTCTATGAGTAGATCGATGAATACAGCTCCTTTGAGATCTCCAGTTGCAGTCGACTTTAGAATCGCGCAAGAAACTTCCAAAACTCCGTATAACACTCTTCGCACTAACATCTTATTGTCTCTTGACTTTAGCACTTTCCCGTAATTGCTATGCGGTATACGATACTCGTTCCGACTCGATATTTCAACTTTATGTACTCGTGGACAAGTATATCGTCGTATGAAAACTGAGTTGCGCGTATATACGTATATCTACAAGTACAAGAGCTGCGACTTGCCGGTCTTGCGAGATAAGAAGCAGAAATGTACGTGATCTATATAACGTTGTATTCCCCACGAAACTATAACCTTGTATTCCCGTATGATCTAGGCCAATAACACGGTAACCCGCCGAGCAGTTTCCATTAGCCTCTCGTGTGGATAATATATACGGTATATAGACGGACGAATTAGGGGAACGTATTTTTATTCCGTAGGACTATTTACTGCCGGGTAAGCATAGAGAGGAAAAGGACGGGCACTAAGTCAGGCATTATAGCATTTATACTCCGACAAGGGAGTAGAGTGGAGTCGGCTTCGTATAACGTAATACCCTCGTTTCTTGATGAGACGAATCCTTCTTTATTCCATTATATACGTATATACATGCACAGGCACACTGTCTTTTCTAATCTTCGTTACTACGAGTCATTAGTTCAGCGAGATCGAGAAATTTATGCGGAAATCGAGACTGTTCCGACACAATAGACCAGGTTCCGTTGTTCCTTTTTATTCGCGAGTAATATACGTCGTATGTGGCCTACAGAATGGTAGGGAGGCGTGATTTACGTTCTCGATCCTTTCCGATAAAATTGCCTCTTTTCATGTTTATGGATGCTACATGGCTTTCTCTCTACCCAGAAAGCCTACTTTTATACACACGCTTACCTATCAGAGCTCACGAATATAACTTCGAAGTCGTGTCCTCTTTCGCGAATCCGTTGGTACGTATCGATTAGCTGTGGTGTAAACGCCTTGCAAGGTGGACACTGTAGATAAAGAAAAAGCAGCTTTTATTATCACCGACATAAGCACCGAAGACGTAATGTTCGTGTAAAATATCGAGTTATCCTCTATACTCGAACATTTGATTGTCGACTCCCCCTATGGCTATCGAATCACGACTGTGTACTTTAGCCCTGTACCCAAACAAGTGGTAATTTGCCTGAGGGGAGATTGCACTCTTCTTTTTTTCTATATATCCCGAATACGTTATCGTAAAAAATACAATACCAATGTGATACTCACCCAATGTGCGCTAAAATAGACACCCTTGTAACAGTGGCGAAGCTCCTCGTGGAGCATTGGTTCGTTGCTGTCTCGTCCTCCGCAGGACAGAAGAGGTCCATCCTCTAGAGTTGCTTTCGGATGAGGTGGTTTCCAGGGAAAAGTGAGGCCTTTTGGATCGGCCAGTGCTCGTTCGACTCCACCACGCGTTAGTACTGTGCCGTTGACGTTTTCCAAGAGGATCAGTGTTGGCACGCCGGCCTTTATCCGATATCTTCGCGTTAATCGTGTCTGCAGCCAGAAATAGAGTGGAAGCAAAATTTAGCAATCTATTAACGATGAAGGTGTGAGATTCAACAATATTAAATAATATATAATTAAAGAGAACACATATCGAAATCAAAATTTATGTGATAAAAGATGTAACATTCCTAGTGCACAGTTGAATATAACATTATATTATAAATAATAATAATGAGAAGGCGATACAGATAATTAATAAAATCCCGTGAGCATTTTTATTGAGAAATGCTCCTTTGATAGCCTACGAGTTAATGAAAGTAGGCATGGAATGGTAAAAGATGCTAAAAATGTCAACAGGAACTTTCTTTTACTCGTAAACTATTCGTGAAAACAATTTAAAAAATTCACGAAGGCAGATGAAAGTTCCAAGAACAATTTCAAATGATTTAGAAGAAAAAGAATGTTTTTTCGGCGTTCTGGAAAATTTTACCTGCGATTCTACCTGTACGAGTAATTCATTTACCCTCAACAAAAATAATTTTTCAATTTAACCGATACAGTGAAGAAAAAAATTTTTCATCTTAGATTAGTGCTCTCCAATCCACGTGGAAAGTCTCTTTGGACTACTCCGACGCGATTTCAGTGGAAAAGAGAGTCTGCGAATTATTATACGAGACGGCGGACCGTCGAGGTTTCAATCTGTGTCTATATACTCGCTCAAAGCGACGAGTCTATGTTTGTAAGGGGCTGTTGCTGCTCTTCTCTCAGAGAAAACTTTTTTCCAGTTTACTTTTCCCCTCCCACCGCGTTCACCGTGCTTTACTCGTTTCTTCGAGATATTCTCGCGTTGTTTCGTTATTTCGAGTACCTAAACGAGACCGAGCTTTCCGAGTTCTTTTTAGGATCCATCGTCGAAGGAGCAGCTGGAAGAAAATTGAATAGAGTATAATTTGCCGCCTCTACGCAGCGGAAATGGAGTTAGGAGCTTCGAGTTTTATAGCGAAAAGGAGACAGAGTTGTGTGTGCGTGACTCGTTGCCTGTTTCTTGATAATCAGACAAATGTGAAAAAATAATTGAGAGCAAGACTGCTTTAGAAATGACAATTTGTGTAACGATGTTTCCATCCATATAGTCTCCACTGTCTATATATCCTCGCGATTCGTGTAATATAGTCCAGACAGACTCCGAAATGAGGCAGCGCTTTGGCTGTACAATGTCGTGTTTACAAAAGAAACGCGCTGCTTTTTTTAACTATCTCCATCGCCGTGTGTACAAATATGCCTGTGAAACGATAACAGAATGTGTATATAAATAGAAGTGTACAAAAAAACGTGAAATCATCGATGAAAAAAAAGTCCCGACATTTGCACTTGAAAATTCTCCAGCGACACCGCGTTAAATACCATTTTAATTCTCGTTCACACGGATTCATGTATACTCTCCTCTCCAATCAAAAATGTCCCATCAGCTCTCTCGCTCACATCAAAGCATATCTCTCAGCCTGGCTTCTCCAATATCAGCCATATAACCAACAAACGACTCCCTCTCGTTTGATTCTCGTCACCTTCACCTTCCGCGTGCGCGTGATTTCGAGAGCCTTTTTCCTCGCATCGATCTTTCGTGTCCGCCCTCTTATCGAAGTGTCGTATAGTCGTCTACTCCCGCAGATTACACGCGCCGCCAACTTCGCGTTATATGACTCGTCAAGACTAGAGTATAATTTATGCAAAATCCGTCCAAGAGGACGACTTGCATTGCAACGTTCTATACGCGTGTGTGTGTGTATATATATATGCATATGGAGGGAACATCGAGCATAGCTCTCTTTTGACAGACGATCTGCCTTTAAAGATTCAGAGGAGGTTCGCGGATGAGACGGCTGAGTGAATTATTTTCCGGACGGTGGACTTTTTCTGGGCACGCGTGCGCGCGTTTGGAATTTTTATAGGGGGAAAATGCGGGAGCGTGAGTATAAATCTCGCCGGGGAAGGCGGAAATTATATCGCGTCGTTCACTCGAGAGCGATCAAGATCTATGTCGACTAAATCGAAATATCTTATCGTCGTATCGAATTTCACTGACGTAGCGGTGTATATATATATATATATTAACCGCCAGGGGGCTAATTACACGAAAGAAAAACCTGTACTCGCTGGTATACAGCAATGTAGAAGGGACGTATTGTGTACACACAGTCGGACAACGCTCTCGGGTCTTTTAACTCCTCTGTTCTCCCGCCACCGAATCCTTCTCTCTCTTTCGCATTCACACTCTCGAGTCTCTCTTTCTCTCGGCGACGACGACGTCGACGACTACGTGCTACAGAGCAAGTTTCGCGAGGGAGCGCGAACTCGAGAATTTCCCTTCCGACTCCTTTTTTTTGTTAAAAGTGTTATTCACCAACCGGGCAGACTCACAGCTGCCGCTACAGGAGCGAGAGCGAGAGAGAGAGAGAGAGAGAGAGAGAGAGAGAGAGAGAGAGAGAAAAGGCGCGCAAACGGTGAGATTGTGGAGGTGCGAGTGAGGAAAGCCAGATAACGCGAGCGGGTGCCAGAGCTTCGAGAGATGCGAGAACTGATGTTTTTTTTTATTATTTTTGCCAAAGCGAAGAAGAAGAACTGTTAAGAGTCAAGTGAAGGGATGGTAGTAGTCTCTGCGCGAAAAATGAAAACGACATGAAAAACGCGTGAAAGAGATTTCTGAGTCGGATAAGTGTGGCACGTTTGTTTTTAATGCGCTGGATCGCGCGCGCGCGCGAGACCGGTGCACGTGTATTCACTCGCGAGACTGAAACGTATCTAGATCTACATTTCGCTTTTTTCATTAATGGAAGGAGGATATTTTCTTATTTCTCTGCATAGCAATCGTTACATTGCAACGATCAGCGAAGCATTTTTTTCATTCGTTTCAAAACGGAAAAGTTCATCGAGTGGGTAATCGCATCCAGTGATTACTTGTCTGCAACGGGTGCTGAAGGGGTAAATTTTCCAATAAACGTATGTATGTGTATAGACAGACACGTGTATATAAACTCGTTGCCCCGGGGCTAAAAACGAAATTGCCACTGGGCGTATATCCAGCTACTTTAGGAGAGAGGAAAGATTCGATTTCCGAGCGATTCCATCTCCCTTCCTTATATACCCTTTTCGCCGACGTTGGCAAGTATCGTCGAGGCCTTTTGCTCTCTTGCACTATAGTACCCAACGGCAAATCGAGTCTCGATTCACCTGCTATACGGTGTCGCTCACGTACACTTGCCACAGGCAGTTCGGCTACTCCTCGTCGCGCAAGACAATCGAGTCAATTACTCTACACACGGGAGACTCGACTAAACAGTCTAGTTTGAATTTTCCAGCTTTGCAATATTAATGGTAATTCGCGAATTCAACTTGGAACATTTTTATACAGACAGAATGAACTAATTGATGCCAGAGACTGACAAGAATGATCAAACGCGACTCTAATTAGTATATTAATTATTCACAGCATGGGACTATATAGACGTTATATATACTCTCGCGATAATTGGAATCGATTGTGTTAGCGCCCTCTTTTAATTCAATTTTCCCTTTCAAAACAAAAAGATTTACTCTGAGCAATAAATTCTTAAATAAATGCACTAATGACATTTCAAATACGTGCCATTCAACTTATGCACTCTGGTTGTACATTATATTTATACCGATCGAAAAAACCGCCGTGAGCACGTCACTTGCACAAGTCTCTACTTGGAAGCGAAAATTCGGATTAAACTTTGAAAGGTGTACCAGCAGTCGCTCTCATCTCTGACAATGACATCTGGGACAGGGCAAAAGTATACAGCGTTGCGACGCGTCCGACAAGCTCTAAAGTTTAATCTTTAAATTTAATCAACGCGACTAATTCGTGACACATCCCATTGCCGCATGAGAATCTGAATTGAAAAAGTTCGTTACGGTGGCTTGAAAAAACTGCTGAATTTCCAGCAGTAGGCTTTTCATATGATTCCCCGCTCGCGCTTGGTAAAACTAATTAAAAAGACCTCCTCTCGTTCTGCGCCCGATAGCGTATGTAAAAATCAACGACTGACACTGTTAAGCGTCCATTCACGTACATACATACATACATACGTACCTACATACGTATATAGACGTGAGATTACGAAATGTAACGAAAACTCGAGACTTTTTTATTCCATGTGTTGCGTGATAATCACAATACTAAACGGTAAGAGAGCGGTAGCATTCAAAAAATTACAACATTTAAATATATGTTACGTATATTATACCGCCTGAATCCAAAATAGTCAAATTTCACTATCTGGTAGTGCATATTAATTACTTGCACAGAAAAGTTAGTTTTAACTTTTAACATAATGTATTTATGTATTTACATTATATGAGTATGTGCTTTTTGGATTAAAAATAATGTAAGTATGTTTATGAAAGTCTATTATTCGTCCATAACAATGATGTTATTGTATATATATGCTGATTCTGTAAAAATTCATGCCAGTGTGTCGGTAAAAGTTTTGTTATCTCTTTGTTATCTCTTCCCCCCGTTAAATAAATTGTTCGATATTTTTTTTAATTTGTTTTTTGATTCATAAATAATTTAAAAAATTTAGAAAATAATATCATTACTCACTTTTAATAAAAGTTTACTTACCAATGTATTTGACATTGACAACAAACGGATAAATATCAAGAAGGACTTTAAAAAGATTTCTTTGAAAATATCAATATTTTAATTTGAATAAATTATTAAATTAAAGTCAATAACAATAATAATAATACTTAACTCTAAATTACACGTGTAACACGTAATAATAAAAGATTTTCGTTTTATAATATCACTGTAATAACACTTTATTAAATAGTGAATATTGACTTTACAAAGTAGAGATTTGCAATAAAAATACACATTCACTGTATAAAGCAGTGAATGTTAATTACATTGTAAAATTAATTTGTCCTTTTTAATTCTTTCTTGCTTAATAGTAAAAAAGTACTTAATTGAAGAGTAAAAATAAATCCACTATTTGAAATTTATAAAGCAGATGCCAGTATTGGATAATTGTATAAAATTTATCCGTCTACGTGTATGCAAAAGTATATACAATGTACAAGCAGTAGTCTCCCTTCTTGAGGGATCGTGCGCGAGGCAACGCATCGTAGTTATTGCACTAGACTCTGAAGAACCTGCGAGGCTACTGCTGCACGTGCATACCGTGGGGTGAGACAAGCTATAACCCGTTCGTCTCTCGCTTGAGCGCTTCGTAGGGGTACCGCGGATATCTGCACACGCACACACACACGCACATCATATACCTATATATGCTAGAAGGAATCCATGTTTCGCAAGGATCGCTTCGCCGCAACTATTTCGTGGGAGAGTATCGTATATAGCTATAAGCGATCGGACGTCTGGTATGATTTACTTGTTTACTGGAACATTCGATCGTTTCGCCTTGACTGTGCGCGTGTGGAAATACACACTCGAAGTTCTGTCTACAAACACATGCGAATACGAGCGATTTCGCAGTCACGTTTGATACTACACGGATTTTTCCTTTTGTATGCGTACGTATATATGCGCTAACCCCACACTTGTACGCCTCCATTCTATAGTCTCTTTTGTGCGTTTTAATAGAAACAATGGGGAATCGCGTGTACGAGCTCGATTATAACGACAAACCCCACACGGTCGAGAGCCGATTTTTCACGATCACAAGAGATTACGCAATAACCGCCGGCTGTATACGTAGACACACTGCAGTGGCTACTATACGGTGATAATTCGCCCCAGGCTCGCCTGCCTGTGCACCAATATAAAAGTCTCTCCGACGCTTGACTTTTTTTTCGTCTTCTGTATAAAAGTGGGCGTCGATTGGCTTATTGCATTTTGCTTTAAAACTTTGTATTCTCTGTACCACCAAGATATGTAATTTTATCTTATATATATATATTATGAGATAAAATACGTAGACTAGGTAACATGAATTCGTTGTGAAGAATTATTCGCTTTTCTCGCGTATACATATATATGTATATTATAGAGAGAGAGAGAGAGAGAGAGAGAGAGAGAATTGTTATTCGCTAACTAATTACACGGAGCCAAGCAGATTAAAGGAGCTTGGGGGATTCTTTTGTAATCCAGCACAGTATAGTAACGGGAGACAGAGACAAGAGAGAGATGCGTATCGTTTGCTCCCTTTGGCGCGCTTGTAAGTAGCACTTGACGAATGCAAGCTTTAGCTGCGCGTGAATATATAGTATTATATATATACACACACATTGATCGTTGCGAATCGCATTCGATGATGGAATTCCATACTATCCGGTATTGTGTTATGGAGTAGTCTGTATATATGCGGAATGATTGGATGTGTTTGTTGCATACGATGCGCATGAAAAAAATGCGCGCAGCCGTGTAACGCGTATAATACCTTTTCCTCTTTTCACTGTCTCCTTGGCAACTGCTGCAGCCGACGCCTTTCATTCGACTGCTTGGGTGAGAATTTTCGTCTCGTAGTTTTGTTTACGACTTGCGTAATCTACATAAGCATTTAATTCATAATTTAGGCTCATTTACATAGGTATCCCTATATACGTTAAGGCAACGCAGTAATCTCGCTAAAAAGCTCAGCGATTTATTATCCGGGCCAAAAAAGCTCATCAGTGCAGGGAAATGTAAACGCGTATACGTAAACTTCTGAAATTATCCATGATAGCCAACTCGCGTCAACGGCTCATTTGAAGGAGACTAAAAGCTCCGCTAAAAACTCTGCATCGTCTCCAGCGGTGAGATGAGCTCCGTATATCCGTACGAGGACACTTAATGAAAGTAGTAGCAGAGAATCTCACGAAGAAAAGAAGTAAATTCAGCGGTTCGGGCGTTCAAAGCCGACGAAACGAGCGCTACTTGAAACGTCAAAAACCGGCATCTCTTTGCGTTTGATTTTCTATGGACTCTCCTAACTCTCGCGGTAGTAGTACACGCGAAACTTTTCGACTAGACGAGGTTTGGGGTAAAAAAAATCACGTGCATTACGCGCTTGAGAAGTCATGCCGAATTCCGCTCCGTCTTCGAAAAAAAGAAAGAGTAGTGGGTCGGATTCTATTTAGAGGTTGAATGCTCGAACGTACAAGATTCGTGAAATGAAGTTGAACCTCGCGAAGGCTGTCGCATGCTCGTTTCTGATAGAAATGCATAGCTGCATAAATACGTATATATAGATATCGGACTTAATCCGAAACACACGCCCGTGATGAAAGACGGAAATAGGCGAGATAGAGAGAGAGGATGAAAGACCCTGGCAAATATTGAACTGAGAATGTAGCAGCAGCAGCAGCAGCAGCGGTTGCTGAGTTCAACAGCTTTTCTCTCTATCACTTTGTGTGTGCTTTATCCTAGTTGGAACGATGTATATACACTTGTTCGCTATCCATTGCGCTTTTGACCTGCTCCGATTTAATCCTGCACGCTTTTCCGAGTGGTCTATTTTTAAATTCTTTCTTGTCGAAGTACTTGTTTAACCTAGTCATATTTAACCGAGAAATTCGGGATATCGATTTCCAAGATGAATTCGCTACGCTATTCTTTATGCGAAGCTCCCTTTGACTACTTTACCGTCATTAATTTTTACGACTTGCTCCGTAGACGAATATATCTCCTCGTCTTGCATTACTCTTATAAATGCGGCAACCTCGCAACCCAAATCCAATTTAATTAAGTTCAAGTTCAACCCCTAATTACTCTCTCTCTCTCTCTCTCTCCTACCCTTTGACTCAGGAGAGAGATAGAGTATACGCTAAACTCCTTATCTCGAGCCGCGTCTTTTCGGGTGTCCCGACGAGTTTATACGAGCATAACGTTACGCGATCCGCGAAATCTCTCTATATATATAGCTATAAATTTATGTAGAAGACAGAGACAGCGAGCTTGGCTATCTGGAAAGTATGAAAAAATATCGAATTCCTAGATAGCGTCTCGCTCGCGCGAGCAAAAAATTATGCAAACTCTCGTTCGTCCTTCGGCGCGTGACTCCTCGCGTTCTTCCTTCTTCCTCTTCTTCTACTTCTTCTTCTCTCGTATACATTTTTTTATCATGCAAATTCAAGCGTTCCGAATCGAATTCCCTCTCTCGAAATTCCCGTAAACTTACGCCGCGTATTCTGCGCTCTGGACCGTGTCTATATATATACATGGTGGTGCAGCCTCCCAAAGCCAAAGCTTCTCCCTTAATTTTCTTCTTATCTATACGGTGTGTGTGCGCGCGCAGGGTAACTCTGTCCGTGTGTACACGCAGCTCGAGGGCGAGAAAGGCCAGGAGAGAGTCGAGCGCCTAGTCATAAATTCGATGCCGGAGTGGTAGGGAGGCGTTTGCGCGGGGGCAGAAATTATATGGAGCACGTGGCGCAGACACTACAACGCGCGCACGAGCTTCCATGAATCTATATATATACATGTATACGCAGACGCACTAAGACTTTGGTGTGCGTATACATACGTATATACACATCCGAAAGCGAGGGGAGTGCTTTTATTGTCCCTGTCGGAGAGAGAGAGAGAGAGAGAGAGAGAGAGAGAAAGCCTCGGTGTGTCGTATATAGATATACATATATATAACTATATATGTAGCTATATAGGAGCGAGTAGCAGTGGCGCGGCGTCGATGTCTGGCTGGGGAGAAATACAGAAAAGACGCACACGACGACGGCTCTCTCTCTCTCGGTTGGCTTTTACTTTTTCCGCTCTCCCTTCGTTCCTTGGTTTTTTTTTTTTTCGAAGAGTCGCATATTCGCCCAATGTCAGAGGAAGGAGTTTTATAGGAGTGAGAGAGCTTGTGTTATTTTATTTTATTTTCGCGTTCAGAGATTCTTCGGGACTACTGGTGCGCGTCGATGAAAAGAAATATGTATACGTCAGGAATAATTGACGACGCGCGAGCGGTGGAAATTCCGCGCTCGATTAGTCCCTCTCGGCGCCGCGCAACGAAAGAAAAGGAGCGGCCTTGCGATAAGCCTCCGACACGAAGTTTTCGCGCGAGAAAAAATACCCGAGAAAGTTCGTTTCGTTTTTATCCCTTTAATCCCTTTATTCTAAACGCGACGTAGCAGTACTTTGATTTTCCGTTTGATTCCGCGTGTGCGATTTATATATAGTATACTATGTGCTCGGGGGTAGTCATCAGTCAGTCACACGTCAGAGAGCATACACGTGTATATGGCCGGCGACAGCCAAGTGTCTGCTGTTAATTTAGCGGGCGTTGGCGCGCGATACAATCCTCCGACGTAATAATAGCGAGAACAAAGAAGTTGCGGGAAGAGCGGCCTCGTGTCTCTTGTAATTCGTCCGTATTGTCGCTCAACCGCGTAGACTTTGATAAAGACCTGTCTTCGTGGATCGATCGACTTCCTCTTCGGCGCCCGTTGATTATTCAATGTCTCTTATATATTACAGTTTCTAATTATAATGCGTTCAAATTGAAAATTTGACATTTCCGTTGGTGCCCTTGACTCTTTATATATATATATGTATATAGGTATTAGGTGTATTGCGATTGTTTTTGCTCGAAAGAAACCCGATGAAAATAGGTGCTCGAAAATGATTCATCTCCGGCGCATTGAAATTTGAACACGGAGCACGCGGGTACGAGGCAGGTGTATTATTTATATATACCCTTTCTTTCGTATCGGAATAAGCGTGCAATAGCTATTATTGGAACGAACATTTTGGAATAAACGAGTGACTTGATGAAATTTTCGCCATGACGGCGCACTTCCGTTGTATTCTCTCTGTTGGTGAATTGAGGTATGCATCGTCTATATAGACGAAATGCAAGAGAGAATAACCCGAACGATTTGATTAATTCAATTTTCCATAATTGCTCTGTGTACAGAAATTCTCGGCTTTTGATGTGCAAAATATTTCAGACATATTCCTCGTTCATTCTGAAAACACCAACTGCTATCCACTCGGTATAAAAGCCAAACTTGTTTGACTTTGAAACCTACCAAAGAAACGCGACTCCGCAACGCGCTTCCAAATGAACGAAAACTTTATTATCCCACGGACGAATCAAAGCCCACTCTGAATCTTTAAATATATATCCCTACTCTATTTGACTCGGTCCCTTAACGATTGGTAATATCTTTGCCGTTATATAGAGTGTATCCGCGCCGGAGATCAAACGAATCAGAGAGAAATCGGCTCTCGAATGATTGCACACACACACATATATATTTGTGTGTGTGTGTGTGTATTTGTGATCGGAATCCGCGCGAACAAAGAATCGTCTTTATAGAACGCGATGTCGAATATATACATACAGCAGGTACAGAGAGAGAGAGAGAGAGAGAGAGAGAGAGAGAGAGAGAGAAGGGATAAAGAACGAGACTCAACGAAAGCGAAAGCGCGTGACGTCCCACACGCTTATGCACGCATCAGGACCCAGGCATGAAGATTATAATGCGCGACAGAGAAAATGAAAGAGGCGACTTCGAAATCACACACGCATGCACATACGCACAGCAATCGTAAAATAAGCTGACCTTTCTCTCGTAGTCCTCGCTGGGTACAGCGAGCCAGGGCAGTTCAGCCACGTGATTTCTAAAGCTCTCGTCCAGGTCGAGTACATCTTGGACGTTACTCCAGAGGAGCACGTGGACAACCTCGAATCTCTTTTTGGAGCATCTGGCTGCATCGTTTTGTCCATTGATCGAGGCGCTCGAATTGACGCTGAGACAGAGGTCGACTAGGTGCCGGGTGAAGTCGTCGCAACTAGCTCCGGGGTCGACGAAACTGAAGTACAAACCGAGTATCTCGCAATCCTGGGTAAGTTCCCCCGTTGGCAGTTTGTCCTTGACCCCTTGACCACAGCGTACGAGATGTTTGCCCAGCAGCCGCTGCTGCCAGGGCTTCGGGTCGGTTGCGCTGCTGCCCATCTGATGCGACGACTTGCAATTCTTACTCGCCGGATTATTATTGTCGCTACTAAGGGCACCGGCCGAGCAGGCGGCCATGACGACGCTCCGCGCGCGACTGACGCCGCCGCTGCCACCGGCAACCAAGTTGTCGAAGGGCTACGAGCGGCGGCGCTTCTGTACTATATACTCATCTCTCTTTCTCGTTCTCTCATTCTCTCGTTCCCTCGTTATTCGCAATACACATACGTTATATACATGGTTAGTTCTCTATCAAATCAACTATTACACATTTTTTTCTTTCATTTTTTACGCTTTTTTATCCAGATTCCAAATGTTTCACGTGCATTTTAATGTTTATTTGCAGAATGCTTTTGACTAGTTAAAATTTTAGTCAACAAATTTTAGTCAAAATTTAGTCATATCATCGATCATGGGCATGAAATTCTCTATAGGCACTTCTGCCTATTCTATAATGTTTTATTTAATAGTTTTATTTTAATAACTGAAAAATTGAAAGAGAGCATGATTTATAACTTTAGCACTCGATAACATTATTAAAAAAATAAATAAAAATATACTTTGAGATCTATTCGGCAGTATGTACTCGATGATTTTACGGAGAATCATCTGTATACATATATATATATATATAGAGAGAGAGAGAGAGAGAGAGAGAAGTGTACTTCCCTAGGGAACGTCGCTGCTCGCTCCTGGCTCCTGGTATAACTGCGGTGTGTGCGAATACGCGCAGACGAGATGAGTATGAGTGGCCGACGAAACTCTGCTGTGAAGGTACACACGTTGGCTGGTTCGCAAGACTCCTTAGATTCACGGCGTCTCTGGTGAGCCCTTTTCATTGCTGCTGTTGCAAATTTCACAGTTGAAATTGCGAGACGATAATTTAGTAGCATCGGGGAATCATATACATTCGGTTTTGCTGAAATAGCATGTGTACGAAACGCTCTGATACACACACCGCTGGTATATTTGCTGGAATAACACTATTTACTCGTTCCACACATCTATAATCGAATGCTTATGTAAATTTTAAATCGCGTGCTTCGTTTCAACTTTCCCTCAACTTTGCGCGCAAAGTTAAACTCGCGAATACGAGTTTTTAAAGGGGATCTAACTGCGATTTTCCGTTACTAGCATAATTGAATCATCTCTGATACTATTGAATTTTAAGCTTCACTGTTTAATCATTTATAATTATAATTCGTAAATAATTTTTGTATTTTCTTTTAATTGAATAAGAATTTCGTCTTCATTTATTTTGTAATGCCGACCCCTAATCTCACTCCAGATTTTAACTTTCTCCGAATCAAAGAGCTTTTTACATTATCGATGATGTAAAATGGTCCGACTCGTGTACGTATGCAATATTTTACTTTTGGAAACAGTCCAAATAAATGAGCAAGCAATGTTGAGTACACTAGCTTCCTTTAAATGTAAATGTTCGCGTCTAGTTCATTCGTGGTTACACAGAAAGATATTTTTATGGGCATGTGTATCGTAAAATTAAATTTAAATATACCGTTTCAAGTACGTTTAAAGCGAAATTTTAAGCGTCATTTTAGTAAATGTAATCAAGATCGAAATAGGACTCCTTTATTCAGCTTCCTAGAAACATTGTAATTTTTCGTGAATTTCTGCTCTTCAAAGGTTTTTTGAAACATCGTTCTTGAAAACAAAACAAAATATTATTGGGATATCTTCTGAAACAAAGAGCTTTTCCTCTGCTATACTTACATATTCAATTTCAAAAACTAAGTTTTATATTATTTATATAAAAGACAGATGTTTGTTAATTCTAATTAGTGTTTTTTTTATTTCTATGTCACTGTTTAGTCAATATATATAGATAGGTTTTAACCGTCGATAATAAAGAATATCAAGCATTTTTTTACAACCTAGATAATTTATTCACAGTCGGTAAGGTAGAAAGTTTGCATTGATGTAACATCTACCGTCTAGCTAATGAGCTTTGCATATGCTCCATTCCTCTGCGAGTATATGATTTCATACTGAATTTAAACTATTTATATTTAAACATTAAGTTGCATTTATTTGTAATAAGAAATTATTTAATAATTTTATTTTTTTTCTATATATAAGATTAACATTCATCTGTCCCTACGTGCAATGAACTTTCAACTGACCGTGTGGCCTAATGGATAAGGCGTCGGACTTCGGATCCGAAGATTGCAGGTTCGAGTCCTGTCACGGTCGAACATTTTTTTTTTATGGTCAGTATTCATTCAAGTATGTATAACAATTTTTATTTTAATGCTTTTAATTCATGATCATAACCGTTGTTATTCGACTATTAAAAAAACATTTAATTTTACAATTATATTCCATTAAAAAGTAAAACAAAATTATTTTTTATTCTTTGCTGCAAATAAGCAAGAATAAAGATTCAAGCGTACTATTATTGACTATGTTATATATATTGAATAATTTAAGAATAAACAACTAAAAAATTGTTCGTGCCAAAATTGACGGAAACCCATTTGTTATCAGATAAAGTTTGTTTCAGACTAGAAATGAGTCATGTAGTTTATGTTACGTGTCAACGTATACAGCTAATTTCAGTGAAACTCGGTTTTTTATAATCAGTGCATATGTCAACGTTATTTTAGCTTAACCTAACTGCAAGAGTAATCTGTTAATAATAATGATAAATATTTATTAAAATTATTCGAGTTTGTGTGAAAATAGTTTTGCTTGTATATACATTTTTATTTATATAAAAAAAATGGTGTACTTCGATCGCGATAAGCATCACAAGCTACGATTAATTTTGTAAGTTACAAACTTTATACAATTTTTATGAAGATTATTTTCACTATCTAGTATTTTTATTGTTCAAATTACTCCTTCTATGCGTTCTTAGAGATTATATTATACATTTACTTTTTTAATCGGTTTGATACGTCATGCTATATCGATTCTTCGTCACAGCATTGGTTACTGATGACGTAAAATGGAGAATAACTTGGGAAAAGTTAGTTTCATTGTAAAAAAAATTAAAAAGTTACCTCTTTTACGGTCTATTTAGCTACAAGTATGTCACATAGAACTATGACGTACACAAAATTGAAATTAATTATTAAAAATTATTTAATTCTAATTTTAATAAATTTAAACAGTGTTTTAAATTAAAAATAGTTCATAAATAAATTATAATATATTTGAATGTACGATAAAAACGATTAAAGGTAATTCAAATGACAAAAAATTATCCTTCGAGCCGGATTTGAACCAGCGACCTATGGATTTCTATATTGCGTATAACCAACTACAGTCCACCGCTCTACCAACTGAGCTATCGAAGGTGTTGCGATAGAGAAAAATCGGAGCATACTTGAAGTAAGAGATATTACAAATCGACTTTTGTTACTAATTTAATTAGATATAAAAATAATACACTTTTAACAAATTACAGAAAGGTATAATACACTTTTAACAAATTATTGAAAGGTGCTAAAATAAAATACTAAAGACGTCATTCTTAGCATAATTATCGAATGAACTAGTAAATTAGATTACGCGAATTCACATAGAGTTCCCTCATGAAAACAAGAAATAATTTATGTTTACATTCAGTAATTACTTCAGTACTTTGTTGCTCATAAGATTCACAATTTTTTGAACAACAGTTTTTTATTCTATTGTACATTTAATATCTTTTAACAATAATGAATCTTACAATTAAAATTGATTTATCAATTTATATTTAGACTTTGTTTATTTCTGCATGTCGTTAATGCATCGTCGACTATCATGCTCCGTTTAGCTAAAGTGCTCCGCGTGCACTGTCATTCTTTGTATGTCTACGAAATAGATTGGGATAGAGCGATGAAAGGATTGCCCGAACTTTTATATATATTATCAGGACTACCTCTGATATCACGCGTGTAAAAGGGCTTGGCATTTGATAAATCGTCTAGACTCACGATTTGACATTATCGCACAACGGAAGGTCGAGCGCTGACGTGCGCAAAGGAAAATACAGGATTATAGATTTTTTTGCTAATTGAAATCAGATTTTTAGAGATGTTACCTTTAAAGATGGTTCAATTAGCTCTAATGTTTCAGGAGAATAGAAATAGAACAACGTATTTGAAATGAAGTTCAAATGCGATTAACTTTATCGATAACTTGCTTTTAATTAATCAATGCATATTAATGTAATATTAATGTATATGTATACTGTGTGTTGATTGAGATTAACCGAAATCAAAGGGATTCAAATAAAGCCATTTCGATGTTGTGCGACACAATTAGAGCAAAAGATAGTCAATTGAATAAAGTGTAATTGAATTATAGTAGACTTTCTGATATAATTTTTATTCTATATATACAAGGTGAATGAACGGATTACGAGTAGGTAAAAAGTAGACTTGTCGAACGCAAGGTGGTTTCTGCACTACGTAATACAGCAACTAAGAATATACTAAAATCTTTAAATAAAATTCTAGCTTTGAAAATTAGCTTCTATTTACGAAACTTTAGTGTGTCATTCGCTGTATGACACATTACCGAGTGAGTGGAAAATTTCGACAAGATGCTATATATATATATATATATATATATATATATATATACAAATATCCACCCTCAGTGTAGTTAAATTATAAGAACCATCCGATCAATATTTCTAACCCATCAATGTTGGTTTTCAGTTCTCGCGAATGCGCGAGGTAGTCTCCAATTTTATTGTAATATTGTCGAGCCTACCTATTTTACGCATCAGTTATTCATTTGATTCGGATCTTTGAAAATAGTTGAATAATTTTTCACCAACTTTTTATTTCCAAAGCTTGTCCTCCCGATTCAAGACAATGTCGATACGCATGTAACACAAAGATCTTCACACTGTATATATACATATACACTGATCTTTATCGAACAATAACCATCCACTTTATCCGTGTCGTTATTGAGCTAGTATTATTTTTAGAAACTCGTCGTCGTGTACAAACCGATTAAGCCCCATTAAAGCCTCTCTATAGCCTCTCGTTTTCCGATCAACGAAGCCAGTGTACGTTACATTAGGACCGAAGTAAACTCAGGACGCCACAAAGCTGAAAGACCAAACAAACGATGCCGTGCGAGAAACAACGGATTAAATAGACAATAGGGTAAAAGATACAGTTGACGAGGAATATATACCCGTGTAATGCAGCTTGACCGTGGGGGATCTCGGGATGCAAGTTATATACGTTGTTCCAAGGTGTATTTTCAGATTTTCACGAGACTAACCTGGCACTTGTTCGAGTCGGCGCAAAAGGAACATAGAGTCGGTGAATATGTGAAAATGTCTTGGTAATATAAAACGGTTATCCCAACGATATTTGTACCGTTTCGTAAGCTCGTTGCGGCTCACGCCTAAAGATCGGAAATGACTTGTTAATGATTCGTAGGGGCTTCTGTCTCGATCGATTCTCTCGATTTCCTGCGATCTTGCTTTTTTATTGCGTTCTATCCTTATAGTACAAAGAAACTTTTGTCCGCGTGTACATGCGATTTTATGCACACGGCGCACGCTCGCTTCTTAATTTCAGAAGGCGATACATATTTTTTTAATTAGACGCATTAGCATCGGCGTAGCGAGTTTGAATAATGAATGAACGAGGCCTCGCTGGAACACTGCCAAAGAAATATTTCAGCGAGAGAATATGCGAAGCGAATAAAATTTTTTTATATATATACGCGTTTGCTAAGCAGACTGTAAAAATTACTGAACTCTGTGCATATAGCGCCGAATTGACTCTATAAATCGCATTTGGAAAACCCACACCTCCTCCCCTGCCATCGCGTGCACGCGACAAAAATTTCCCCCCCCGATTTCTCACAGATCCATCAAGAAACATAATCACACGCTAGACTGCTCTACTCCGCGGGTAAACGAAAAATACTCCGAATATTCCCGTCGCCCTAAAAACACGTATTTCGCGTATATATACAGTATACGCGACACACAATACTATGTAAAAAATTCGGACTAAGTCACAGTTTGGCCTCTTCAGGTCTTATGCAAATAAAATATTCGCTGCATGTGCGTTTTGTCGCAACATCATTCTCTGACGCATATATATAAGTATATATACGCAGGAGTCTATGTAGGATGTGCGACGCGGGATGTACGTATAAGGATAGGTTGTATATACAAACAAGCGTCGCACGCGCGCACTCGAACACTGGAGTCGGTGAATTTTTCATTAAACGTGACGTCGGGAAGAGCGACTGCTAGAGCCGTCGAGGACTTAAATTCTTTTTTTCGCTGTGGAACGTTTCACGGATTGACAGTCGCGTTCAACGCATTACCATACATTCCATATGGGTTTTCGATCGGATGCTGCGGCGTTTCTCTTTATGAATGGCGTTGCGCGCGCATCCGTGTAACTCGAATATTGCTAACCGATAAAATGCCAATAGGGTTCTAGTTTTTGAAGTTGAGGGAGACTCGTTCCAAGAGGGTAAACATTGGTCTATTGAAAGCTAATTTATCGATGGTTTATATAATACAACTTAGGCGCAAAGTGACTTGAGGAACTTTAAGAATAGAACGTTTACCATTTGAACGTTCGTAATTTAGATTCTTACCATTGATGACTTAGCCGCAGTAAACCTAAACGGCATTTGCATTCCTTTAACTTTGTGTTTGTGTTTGTCTCGTAAATACGATCATTCCAACGCAAAGTGTCTATACTGCTAAATTAAGTGTGATTCGCTTGAATCGATCATTACCGAAGATTACGAGTAATTCAAGCTAATGAGTTTTTAGTAAATTTAGTAAATAGAACAATAATGAGAGAGTATTGAATAAAAATAAAATTCAAAACCGTCCAGAGCGTTCCTGATGATCGGTGCGTAAAAGCTCGGAAGTCGTACCTTCGAATCTCTCGCGCCACATCGAGAGCATCAGCCTCTGCTGCTGATTCCGCTCATATCCCGCATCTCCATCCGGTTGATCGCGATAATGATAATCAGTGTCGTCTCCCTCCTAAGCAGCTGAGCTCTACATACACACAGCGACGAGTTACGCTCACTCCTCACAACACTTAATTATATAGTACATCGCGATCAAGCAAAAGCTCTCTCTCTCTCTCTCTCTCTCTCTCTCTCTTTCTCTCGTCGTACGTCAGCGTTCGTTATATAGCTACATTTGTATACATATATGTATAGAGAGATATATATATGTGTGTAAGAGTCTCGCACTACACGAGCTCGAAACGACGAGGAGGTATCTCGCGCAAGCGCAATACGAGTCGGTTGCGTTCGCTCTCTCTCTCTCTCTCTCTCTCTCTCTCTCTCTCTCTCTCTTGTCGAGCGGCCCTTGCCATCGGTGCTCCCCGCAGTCTGGCGTCGCTGGTCGACGTATGCGGAACTGGTGTCGTGCAGCCGGCCGCCCGCGCGCGCGCGCACGCCTCGGCCTCTCTTTCTTCTCTATCGTCTCTTTCTCTCACTCTGTCTTTCCTATTCCCTCCCGCATCGTGTGCACGGTGAGTGCGAGTGCGAACCCTCGCCTCTTACGATATCGACTCCCAGTGCAGAGATGCGAAACGGCTAAGGAACTGGCGATTTAGTATATTTAATTCCTGTGTACGTTGTAGGTGATATGACACATCGGATTTTGTATACAAAGGGTGAGTTATAAATAAATACGGAGACAAGTGCGCGAGTGTGCGGAAGAGCGCGATTGCGAGTCTCATCCTGCCGCCGATAATTCGATAACGGCAGGAAAAATAAGGAGAGACATGAATGTGATGCCCGTGTCGCAAGCTCAGCAGGTGCTTGCAAGCAACGAATTGGAGCAGCACTAGCAGTAGTAATACTTCGACGGCTCGTCGAGCTTTCGCCGGCGCCGAGCAGTCGTTCTCTTTACTCATGAGGCCAGCCGGCTGATGGATATCTTCTTGGAGAGGCCAAGTGCCGAGGGCGAGACTAAGGTGAGAAAGAGAATCGCGGAGCGAAAGAGAGAGAGATGGAGAGAGAGAGAGAGAGAGAGAGAGAGAGAGAGAGAGAGAGAGAGAGAGAATATATACAGTAGTAGCAGCGCCGGCCGCTCATCGATTTTGTATGCACGCGCGCTGCTACTGCACTGCACCTCCACCCCAGTGTGTCCCCTCGGAATTCTCTCTCTCTTTTAGCTGTTTCCCCTCGGTATCGCACGTATTTCTCGTCGCGCGAAAATTGTGCAGACAACGCCGCGCGTTATCCTCTCCTCGTTTTCCTCGACGCTATTCACCCTTAATTTTTGCACGGTACATGTGCCTATGTGTGTGTGTGTGTGTGTGGAAAACGCGTAAGAGCCGAGGGTAGCGAAATCGCTCGACGATCGATGGCGTCCTTCGCGCGGCGCGTCTTGCCGCCGCTCGGGGTAGAGCGCGCGGGCGAAACCGAGCGGGAGGACGGGGGGGATCGATCGCTACTCTACCCACCGCCTTTGCGCTCCGCTTCTTAGCCCCCTCCCTTTTCAGGCGAGCTGCGCAAGCCGCGAGTACAGATTACGCTGCTTTTGTCTTCTGTATATATACTTGTCTCCGTTTCATGGGTTCAGCGAGATCTCGCGATTTTTCATTGACTCCCGCCGTCTCGATGTAACGATTACGAAGAGCTAAAAGCTCCCTGAGCGTCGATTTTTTTCTCCCGCTGATCTTCGACGCGTTTGAGGCGTTGTTTTTCCATTTCCAATGAACGATGAGAAATAGCCTCCCTTCGCATACAGGGATGGCAGTATACGTTTATGAATGAGATAAAACTGAAAACTGCTCCAGATCTACGACCTCGACTCGTGGAGCGAACGAAAGTACCGCGATCACGCGATGTATCATCTTTTTTCGATGCAAGTTGCGCTAAAAAAAAAGTAATGATACACCTTGATTCGATTGCGAGTAGCAGTTCCGGTAGACTTGGTCACGTGACTCATAAACGAAGCATGCACACCGCACGCACCCCCGCAATACGGAGATACAGCACAACTGCCAAGCCGCACAGGCTCGTCGAAAGAAGTACTCGGGGCGAGAAAGAAAGATAACGGTTCGCGTATATTTCTCACGTGGGCCGTGCGCGCGCGCCGGAATCACGCGTGTCTTTCCACGTTCTATTATACCTATAGGTATATACGTTCGTGCGAGAGTGTACATACGTGTGTAGGGGCTCGGCCACCATCAGCAGGGGCCCCTTTAGTTCCCACTCTCCCCTCGGCACCGGCAACGTAGCTGGTCGATACTCGTGCCACACTACCACCTGCACTCGTCCTTCTCTTTCTCGTGTACACACCCGGTTTGCGCACACCGGCGCTCGTTGTGTGTGCACTGACCGAACGCGTCGACGTATCTGGCCCGTTAGGGGATTATTCGCTGTCGTTATCGCTTTTTTTCTCTTTCCTTTTCTGCTGGCAGCTTTGTTCGCCGCCTCTACGCCGTTTATACGCCGCGTATACGCCGTGTGTCGCGATGAGGAAATATCGAGGTCTCGGGATTTTTGCAGTCGACTATCGCGGGATACGTATATTTTCTATATATATATATATGTGTATATACTGGCTCTACCTTCTTCGGCGTTTTATTTATATCGACTTGAGTATTATCGAGGATTTAAGAGCGAGCGTTGCTCGATGGACGAAAATTTGGCATCGTTTTGATACTGTAACTATAATTTTCCGCAGACAGACGATGATGAATTTAGTGGAAAGACGTTTTTGCATCTTGTCGGATTAAATACATTTTGCACATCAGCTTAAGACCTATCGAGACGCGAAGCCAAAAGCTGGTAAATATTGTTTATGTTGTTGTACTTTCCTGTCGGAGGATAACGGTTTATCCGGTGTAAATAAACGAGCGATAGAATTCTAAATTGGCACTGGCCGATTTATAAAATTCCAAACTGGTAAATGTAGATTTGTCCTGGTTCTGAAATAATTGTACCAGTTGCAAAGCGTTATTTGTAGTATTTTTTAATAAAGCAAACGCGAAACTTGGACGATTCATGCTTGACACACCTTGGCATCAATCATCATCAGGCAGATTGAAAAGAAAAATAGATCTACTCAATCTTTACAAAAGACTTCTTTTCGTTTAGAATTTCGAGTATTATTCGTAGTATTAATACACACGGAGAAAATGTGCACAAGAACTATACTAATCGTCCTTCTGATGCGAGTCACTTTTATGCGTAACTCGCCTCTATCGTCGGTTTTACCTTCATTCATAATTTATTCAACAAATAGGCCAGGTGGACAGAAAATACGTCACTGATATGATAATCTAAGAAAGTCAAATAAGCATGTCAATATGTGTTTCGAAAACAAGAGTCGACGATCTATCGAAAATTCATGAATAATCATTGACAGAGGGACAATGATTACAATGAGCTCGATTGATTTCTCGTAATGAATCGGTAATTTAATTACGTCTCGTGTAGTTATTGTTTAATCGTGACTAACTAGCGTACAACTATACGAAAGTTGATTTGATCAAAACGAATCGACGAATATAGGACGGGCGGTACTAACGAGCTTAACAAATTGTTGTTTCGTTTCTTTCCAAACGGCATATAGATACGATTTCCTCGTGGAAAAAGGGAAAGTGATGGTTGCGTGTGCAGTTTCGTATTTTCGTGACCGAAAGGGTGTAGCACGTTTTCCTCCGAGCTCCTACTTTCCCACGTCCACTTAGAAAATGACCAAAAAAGGGTGGTGTTTTATCGATTGCCGTGTCTATCCGAGGCTATAATGTCGACAAAGTTCAAAGTAAACCGATCAGTATGTGTGGGTATACGTATAGACTTCGCTAGGCGTACTTTAAAAGGAATAGAATAAAAGTAAAAAGTATAACGGGAATAATCAGTTGAAATTTGAATTTACACTCGAAAATAACGTAAATACGCTATTTATGGAAACTATTTACTAACAGTCTAAAATGTTGTCTTTGAAGAAAGTTCGCTGAGACCTCCGTAACCAAATAGCAACTCGTCAACTGCTCTTGCTTTGAGAGACACGGTTATTACCGCTCGCAATCACTTTTAATTCAGTCGACGGCTTTATGGCTTTTGGAAGAAACGAGGCATTTTGAGAGCGATTATTAGAGCACACATATATGTACTATTTATACGTATACCATAGCGGTAATAGACGCAACAATTGTTTACTCGCTTTTATTCATGCGATCGTTTATATTTCTTTTGTATGCGCATATCATTTTTCTATGCTCTACATTTATTCAGTAAATCAATTACAAAATTGCATCCTCGACAATGTAGAAGAGAATTTATTTTTATCGGTGCATAAAACCGTGCTAAAACACACGTGGATCGCGTGATATTCGTGCAGTCACTAATTTGTGATAAATAGCCAAAGGGAAAAAGATTCAATCAGTAGTACGTGATGTCTATAATAAACACTGCGTTAAACATTACAAATGCATAACACATTAGGCTTCAGTTTATTAGTTTATTAATTGATGAACATTTTTTATACACTTTTTCTGACGAAATTTCCATTTTTTAATGATTAATTAAATTGTTTTTAAACATAATTACATTTTATTAACTCAACAGATTTTTCGGTGAAACACATAATTCATTAATGATGATTTGAAAAAATGTGTAATTTTATCATGAAGTTCTAGTTAACGATATACTGTTGTACATCTGCATGCACGTACCGCTCTGGCTTTCGTGACTAATTAAGAGAGTGCGTCGAACTTGTCAGCCTAATATTGTCAGTACAGATATATATATTAGAGTGCGTAAAATACTTAAAAAAATTATATTTTTAGGCTCTTTAAAATAATTTGATAATCATTTTCGAACAATAATTTTGCCGGAACTTATTTATTTATTTACTTATATTGTATAACACATCTTTTTATAACCGATGATTTTATGTACTGTTGCTAAGAATTATTGTAGATTCGATATATTGGATAACATATTTGATATTACATCACGTAATAGCGCATCCGTGTTTATTCAAACCTATAATTGCCAGTCTACAGCTCAATCGTATTCGACGCGTATTTCTCCAATTCTAAACTACAATTATATACGAGTTATGAAAACACGTATGCATACAGATAAAGTTGATTCGATCAAGGTTAAAGCTTAACGCGTATTACAAACGAAAGTAAAAAAAAGAAAATTCACCGTCTGAAGGAAGGTGCATTGAAAGAGCATAAAAATTAAGAATGGAGAAAAAAAGAAAAAACATCAATACTCTGCTTCTGAAGAATCTTGCTTAACATTTGAATTCCTTTTTCATTGCAGATACTGACAGAAACAGACGAGTTCAGAATGGGTTCCTGCGGGGTGTACTTATCTCAGCTGCGAGCTATGCTCGTTAGGAATCTTCTTCTGAAGAAGCGCGAGAAGAGGAAGACAACAGCGGTACGTATATGAACCAACGGTCTCGCAGCCCAATGATTTCCCACAAAACACCTCCCTCGCGAAAAAACATCGACCACTACTGAGCGGGTCGCGTACAGCTGCAAAATCGATCGTTCGACAAAACCGAGCCAGAAGTGCGTACCGCATAAGCTTCCCAAAAAATACATACCAGAGACTGTGTTTCTCTTTTTCTTTCTGGCGAGCCAAAGACGCGCGCGCGCTTGCCAATTAGGCCAAGGACCCGTTGTATAATTTCAGTGGGAAGAGGACTTCTTCCTGGCATTACTCGACGTCGTTGCCGGCGTCGTAACGGTAGTGGCCTGTTTTTGCTTGGTGCCTCCGGTGTGATCCTTACCCCTGAATACAGCTGGGTCGATGACATTCGTTGGTCCATCCGACCAGAGACTAGTTTCGAGCGAAGCACTGGCTACTGGAAGATGAGTCGAATGCAGCAGGTGCGGTCCGACCAGCAGATAGACCTGTGAAACGAGAGTCCCATTGTCGGATTGCGTGAATGCAACTAGCACGCGCGCGTAATGCTCTATTCAGAGATACCGGATGTAAGCGCGTAATACATCGGTTATCTAAAATACCTGCTCGAGCCACGTTGGTAACAATAGGCCGGCAGTGCACATCTGCCAAAGCGGTAGACCTAGATGAACCAACATCATTCGGAAGTACTTGGAGAAACTGGTGGCCAACTGATACCAGCGTTGGGTCTTGTTAGCGTAGAGCCAGACCGAAGGTTCATCTTGATCGGGTTGAAGTTGATATGCCAAGAACACTGTACAATCAGCGCAGTCCGCAAGCTCGAAGAGCTTGCAGCGCGAGCCACCAAAGCTAGGCTCTATTGGTACGGAGACTTTGACCTCTTCATCGGTGCTGGTTGCTGTGATATTGCTGGTACTGCTGCTGCTCTCGGCCTGTTGAACTTTACCGGAAGTGTTGTTGTTGCTACCAACGTGACGCTTCAAGCTGGAGAGGTCCTTTATCTCCATTCGACCGATTGGAAATTCCTCGCCTGTAAATGATGTTAAGCAATCCTTCGAATGATACGCTGTCTTGACTGACAATAAAGCATAATGATTCTTTGATTAAAGACCGGAATCGTTTGCGCGCCAACTGGTAGTTATTATTTTATGAGTGAGTGAGAGATGCTGTAGTTGACTCGCTTGTTAGCGAGGAAATAACTAGCGCGGAAGAAGTTCTGTAAACTTGATGCCTCTTTTGCTTGCTTGCTTGCTTGCGAGAGAGAGAGAGAGAGAGAGAGAGAGAGAGCAGTAAACGTTACAAATTGAAGCTATGCAGGATAAAACGAATACATTCTTCTGGCTTTGGAGTTATGCAAAAAATGTATTATCGAACGCTTCGTACGTGCATATGTATACGCAATTTCTCCTTTTTTTGCTTTGCTTTGTTACAAAATACTCCTGGCATTACGATGTTATCGATCGCCGTATATAAGAAAGTGCAATTTATACGCGATACCGGATCTCTTGGAAGATTACATTACGAGGACGGGAAAATAAAAAAAAAATTTATCCGAATTTATATAATTTTTATACATACAATGACTCGAATGCAATCAATAAAGACAAATAGTATTCAGAGTATTTTTTTGAACAAAATTCTACATTTTACGTTGGACACTCGTCGTCTTAAAAATGCAATTGCAGCTGGAATAAATTTCAGGGCAGTATCATACGAGTATAGCTCGTAAATATTATTATCAGGTGAAATAACACGTTTGGAATATTAACCAATCTAGCAACGTGACTCGGTTGCTCATATTTTATATATCAGCACTCGATCGTTTGACTTGCACGAAAAAATAAGCTACCAAAACCTTGTCTCCAGTTAACAATAATCCATCGTGTTGAAGTGTTCACTTGAAAAAAAATCTCACACAATCCGAAAGTCATGTCACCTGATATTTCGAGACTCCAAGTTAGCAAGAATCCATCAGTCGAGGTGTAAAAATTCCTCAAGTCCTCTGTTAGTAAGCAACAATGCTTCTGTTCCCATGTAGAGAGAGCAGCTCTGTCACAGGGGCCTCTTCTGTCCAGCTGAACATTCTTGATACAAGGGTTCGCGTCGAGCAACTTAGAAACTCCCAGTGTCAAGTTCTCGTAGAACGAGTCCTCGCCGACGATGTCTACAAAGAATGACATGGACCGTCAATGAGCAAACACTGGAGAAATTTACGTGGCCTTCGTTCGGCCGATCGAAAGCCGAGTGATTTGCTAGCCGAAGCTAGCTAGGCTGAGTTTACTCGTGGCTCCATGGTAACCGGGTCGCGTTATGTGCTTGCGCGATTCGTTCTACTGATATGTATATATACACACACACATGTATGAATTACACTCGTGCAGGTAGGTGGTTACTCGGCGTATGTGGGGGAGAGGAGAGGCTTTTCCAGTGACACAGGCTTGCACTTTTGTGAGGGAATTAGAATTTTCAGGCTTTTTTTATGTTCGAATTCAAATGAGGTATATATAGGCAAGTGGTAGAGGCATCGAATCGATGCGGTCACTATTATTTTGAATCGTGGCATATTTCAATAAGGTAGATCTTCGGCTTTTTATGACAACGGCATTATATTTTCGACGCTCCGAGTTTTTTTTGCCTCGTACATACACACATATATATATATGAATATATATAAAGACTGACGCTAGTGTTATCGATCCGAAAGTTTTTGTATTTGCAATTTGCGCGTGCACACGAGAGACTTATAAACTATTGTAATAAAACGGGGGGAGGCGAGAAGTGAAAATAAAATTTACGATAAATATTATTTTTCAGGAGATATTCTTGCCACTGTACATCCTTGGAATATTAATTGTGGTGAAGGTTTTGATACCAAATCCAAACTATCCCGCAATTACTACCCAGAGGCAGGAGGGAGATATCTTCGAGTTCTTCAATGGTTACAAAAATAACACCATAGCTGTTGTCCCGAATACTACGGAAACTCTTGTAAGTTATATGCTATAGACAATTATGTGATGTATTATATAAATTAATATATAGAGTATTCCGCACCTTCATTGACTACCTGTAATAAGTACCGACTTATCCCCGAAAAATATTTCTGTTTACTGTAATTAATGTTAACAATATTTTTTTTAAATGTCTAATTAATTCAATTTAATTAATAATAACGCGATACGTTAAACATGACAAAAAATAGTTACCTAAATGTTATTAGGATTTATAAGATTTAGTTTGAACTATTATTTCTCAAAAACGATGATCTTTATGTTTATACTTATTGATTAGGTGATGCTTAATTAGATAAAAAAAACTTTAGTATCAGATTACGCTGTAAAGTTTCTCTTAGATCGCATTTCACAAAAAACTATAAATTAAGAAACACGAACAAATGAAAAATCGATCTAATTCTCCAATATCTAAATTGAAAATCTTTCAGGGTACTGTCTATTACTTAGAGCTCTAAATCTAAATTAATCTTAGCTAATGAGAGATAGTGTAGGGGGAGTGTTAATCTCTTCCTCTTCCGTGATGTAAAGGGACAGAGAGAGAGAGAGAGAGAGAGAGAGAGAGAGAGAGAGAGAGAGAGAGAGAGAGAATTTAGTTTTTGCTTGCTTGTTCTTGCTGATTAAGCATCAAATACTCCACAACAAACTTCGTTTAATATATTCCAAAACTGATCTAAATCAATCGTTAAGTTTCTTCATATATCATAAGTGTTGTGTACTCTTAATAAATTGTTTGTATAAATATTTTTTTCTCTTACGAATGAAAAATATCCCGTTTCAGAGTTTCCTGAATTCCATGAACCAATTGTGGCTGTCGATGTGGGATTCTCCCGGTAAACATCCCTTGAACTTCATCGTATACGATACGACGGACGATCTGCAGGCCGCTTACTGGAGGGAACCTTACAGTATACCATTAGCGGTCATTTTCGAGGATATTCAGCCCATTTCTCGTAAATTAGAGTGAGTTGGGTTGTTCCTTGTATACCTGTATAATTAGCGAACAAGCACATTATCATTTGGAAATATCTACTTCTTTTCTTTAACGAATTTATTATATCTTTATCAGTTATTTAGTTCCTAAGAAGTGCGTAAATGCTGGTAATCCAAAGCCCACATTGATTATTAGCATCGTAATACAGTAATACGAACTTGTATATATGAGAAAGACAATGCCCGGTATTCCTACCGCGATAAAAACTTTATTAAGCTTCATTGTGAAGCTATTAATGAAGTCATAAAGCTTTTGTTCTCAGCTAATTTTATAGCACAGATATACAGATATAACATAATAGTTATAGGAACTTTTGAAAAGTACAAAAGTCTCTCTGTCCCTATACATAGATATGAAATACGAACGAATCCTTCTTACACGTCACCGCCACCGCCGACCGAAATGTTTTCATCGTCGGTGACATGTAGGAAGGACACCAGTCACTGGATGGGTGGTGTACTGTCCATAGAAACCGGAGGTTCCTGTCCGGTCAACAATTATTTTTTATCTGGCTTCATGGCCTTGCAATTACTGATGGACATTACAAAAATCAGGGTAAGCTTTATCAACACTACTCGTAGAGATTATCGATTACATACAATAAAGATGATCGATTATTGATTAAACACGATTATAACCATTACACTTGATCTCGTGATTGATCTTTCAGTTGGATACCGGAAATAGCGAAATCACAGTGCCGGACATTAAGCTCGAGATGTTTCCAAAGAAAGCGTACACAGCAGGTATGCACGTTACTTGATAAGTCTAACCTCTGCCAGTATCTATATACCTTTCTGTATAGTCTAATCGATATTGTTGTAAATTTGTTTTCTCTCGTACATTTCAGATTGGATGCTCGCCTTTAGAGTTGTGATTCCTTTGTACATGGTGCTAGCTCTCTCTCAATTCATAACATATTTATTGATTTTGATAGTAGGCGAGAAGGAGAATAAAATCAAGGAGGGCATGAAGATAATGGGTCTAAAGGATTCCGTATTTTGGTAAGTTACACCGCCGAAATGCACAGTTTTGTTTAATCGAGTATTATGATCAATCAATGATACAGTATTGTTTTTTAATTAAAGGTTGTCGTGGTTTATTATATATGCGGCATTTGTCCTGCTGCTGTCGGCCGTCGCGGTTGTCCTGCTCTTTACTTTACAAATGTTCCAGCACACGCATTTCCTGCCGATATTTTTGCTTGTTGTGCTCTACAGTTTCTCCGTCATCATGTTTGCATTCATGTTAACACCATTCTTCGATAAATCACGAGTGAGTTTTCATCAGATTGATATATTATATTGTAAATTCATAGTTTAGATTATGAAGCGTATTCATAAATGTAATTGTATGAACGAATTCATTGCAGACCGCTGGTGTCCTGGGAAACTTTGCGGTGACAATTCTGAGCCTAATGTACTTCATCCAGGTGTTTGTTGACGACTCAAGCTCGGTAGCATTTTGGCTCGTGTCGTTGTTAAGCCCCACGGGAGTTGCCTTGGCAATGGACAAGGTATGCACTTGAACAACACCTGTCAGTACAATGTGTAATTAGTTAGATGTACCTCCATTGATTGTACATGTATAGACTTATATTTGACTGAAATATTATCGCTTCGTTGAAAGGCTCTCGTGTCAGATCTGGCAGAAAAGGGTGTAAATTTCGACAATCTATGGTCCGGACCTGGAATGCCCTTCGGTGGAAGTCTTATCATGATGACCTTGGACATATTCCTCTATGGACTGCTTGCTTACTATTTCGATTCCGTCATTCCAAGTAAGCTACTTTGTAATCAAGAACTTTAACTTATTGTTACATGTTTTATATCACTAATGCAATGATTACAATTTCTTGACAAACAGGTGAATACGGGACTAAGCGACCTGCGTGGTTCTGCTTCACTCCGGGCTTCTGGTGCAAGAAGAGCAAAATGCCACGAGTAAGTTCTGCCGAGCGCGTAAATATCACAATCTCAGGTACCGGTGCGACGTCCCGCGATGGCGGTGCGTCGACCGAGTCGGGTGCACGTGTCGTTGATGTTGTTAAAAAGCCCACCATACGAATTGCTGCCGATGATTGCCAGCAGGCGCCGCCGATCAACGGGGAGTCAAACAGTTTCATTCCTGGCGAGGAGGCGAACCGCGACGTCGAGCCCGTCGTCAGGGAGATGAAGGGTCGCGAAGCTATACGCATAGTTGACCTCTACAAGTCGTACAGCAAATGTCGGAGATCCGAAGTCAAGGCCGTTAACGGGATCAACCTTACGATATACGAGGGCCAAATCACCGCTATCCTTGGTCACAACGGAGCCGGCAAAACTACCCTTTTCAATATCCTCACGGGACTGACCTCGCCCACAGCTGGCACAGCTCTTATATTTGGCTACGACGTTAGAGATTCTAATGACATGCACATGATTCGCAGCATGACCGGTGTATGTCCCCAGCACGATATTCTTTTCGATCTCCTCACACCGAGGGAACATCTCGAATTCTACGCCGCGGTAAGAGGCATTCCGCGGAGTACCATCGAACACGAGGTATTTGGTTTATATATTACGAATTATTTCATGTATCGTATGCTCCATTTACTAATGAAATTTGTGTAGGTCAAAAAGACCCTGAAGGATATAGACTTGTTGGAGAAGGCAGACACTTTCTCTAAGTACTTGAGTGGTGGGCAGAAGCGTAAATTATCGGTAGGCATAGCCATTATCGGCGATCCGAAAATCATCATTCTCGATGAGCCAACCGCTGGTGTGGATCCCTACTCTCGTAGGCAGATGTGGTCGTTCCTACAGTCGAGACGCCATGGCAAAGTTATATTACTGACTACTCACTTTATGGATGAAGCAGACATACTTGCTGATAGGAAGGCTGTGATCAGTAAGGGAAAATTGCGTTGCTGTGGCAGCTCCTTGTTCCTCAAGAACAAATTCGGAATCGGTTACCATCTCACGTAAGCAAACGTCCTCTTGCAGATTACTAACTCCATGTTTTATGATCTCAAGGAACTGATAATTTTCCTTTTCTTACGCGCAGATTGGTATTAGAGGGTAACGTTCGCGAGAATGCGATAACGCGACTGGTCTCATCGCATGTAACCAAAGCTGAGAAAGCTCGTCGACACGGTCGTGAGCTTAGCTTCATCCTACCACATAACTCAGTAGAGAACTTCGCTCCGCTTTTCTCAGCTATTGAGCAAGAGATTAAAACGAAAGCTCTACGATTGGGCATCAGCAGTTATGGTGTGTCAATGACAACGCTCGAAGAGGTCTTCCTGCACTTGGAGAAGGACGAAGAAACCGAGTGCACCATGGATAACCTGTCAAAGAAGATGGTCAGAAATAGAGCTCTCAGTAGGTCTCTGTCACTTCAGTCGAAGAGTACGTCGTATCAGAGTCTCCAGAATGAGGGTACAATCGTACAGAACGACTCTCAAAAGGGTTAGTTTATACAGTAATTGACATTTACTAGATGATATGAGATATTCTTTAAGCTTTTACGTTGCAGTGCGGTTATCGGTTATATTGCTGTAATCGGTGACTAACTGACGCGAATTTTTGTTCTTTAGTTTATTATTATTGGGCGAACTTATAAAGCGTATATTTGTTTCGTGTTCTCTTGAGTTAAAATGCCACCAATTTTAGATTCTGAAGGGCAAAAAACTTTATCAAGAATGAGGCTAGAGTTTGGTAGCATTTTCACTCCGAAATATTTAAAAGGTATATCTTCTAAAACCAATCAATTTTTTAATACGCTACAATTTTCACTTTATATTTTCATCATCAATTTATGTCAATCATATATTTATGCAGAAAAACGTGTCACAAGTCCACGTCGACCTTGCACATTTATATAGACGTAAACATGTTTACTCGGAATAAAAGTATTCTGTACATTTTCATTGTGAATCAAACTTTGTCAGAAGTACATATGTATACATGTTTTGTATATCATATATCCTTTTTTCTTATTTTATCTTCATTCCGCATCACGCAATCTCGCAAAGTGCTTGGCTATGTATTAGTGCTTAGCCTCATTCGGTACATCAGAAATTCATTGCTCTTTTCAAACTTTCTGTACCGCAATTAGTGCTATATATATATATATATTCGACATCAACTCATCTACGGAATATAACACAATCCTTCAGCTTCCTTTAAATTTTTATACAGTTAATATTCATTTAAAATGGTTAGACGTGTATATATTTACTTTGAATATTTATAAGGCGTCGCCGGTACGAATGACCTGCCAGACGGCGCTGCTAGCAACGACAAGAGTCCAGCGATACTCGGTCTTGGTCTGGACCCTATCAAGATACGACCCAATGTAATACAGACCTTCTATGCCATGCTGAGACTTCGAGTACTACGACTTTTCAGAAGCATACAGCTTTTGTACTTTACGATCGTCGCACCCTTGGCTCTGGTAGTGATTGGCCTTTATCTCAATAGCATAAAGATCGCCAAAATTGATAATCAAAGCCCCAAGCTTAACAATGGTATTGTATTCCATTTCAGTTCTCTTATTTTTGCATTTATTATTATTATTGGGACGAGCTGAGGCTTTTCCAGGCCTCCGGGCGCACGGATTATGCCTTGGTGTCTGTATTTTTTTATTTATCCCAATAATTTTGATAAGCGCTACGATATTAAGTATCGCTGAAGGTCAATTACCCGAAGGAATAATAAGACTTTTCATTTCAGAAAGTTACGGTGCAGACACGAATATTATGTACATCAACAGTTCGAGTCACGATATCTCGCCACTGGTTTATAACATCGGTCAGATGATAAATCGAACAGAGGAATATGATGGGACCTTTGTGGAATTACTTCAGCGGGCACCTCACATGGCCATTTTGAACGTCACCGACTATAACTTCTCAAGGGTGAACTTCACGGTTATGTACAACGATACGATGCAACATTCATTGCCAATTGTTTTGAATGTATTTAGCAACGCATTCCACAAGTGAGCATTTGTGAATTTTTAACTCCAATATTTTTCAAATAGATCATTACATTAACTTGTTTATAAATAGAATTAACGTATATACAAAGATTTTCAGTTTTTGATTGCAAGTAAAAACTTTTGCTATCATTTTTTTCAGACTACACAGTCCAGGACAAACTCAGCCCATTCAAGTGAAAAGCCAACCTTTCAGACAGACATCTCAGCCTCAAGAATTCAATATAGGTATAGCTAGCTCTGCACTGTTCATCGGTATGGACCTCGTTTTGGTACCCATAACTCTGGCTGTTGACATGGTTTACGATCGTGAGGTAAGCACGAATTTGCGCATCTCACTTATTCCCGCAACCAACAAGTTTTCATGAATTGTACACTTTTGGTATTCCAGATCAAAGCCAAAAACCAGCTAAGGGTAAACGGTCTCTCATTTACCATGTACTTCTTCACCTATTTTGTGGTTCTACTGGGCCTGATGATGTTCATTTGTCTGTGTATTCTCGGTATCATTTTCATGTTCCAAGTGCCATCTTTGCAGCAAGTACCTGCTCTATTAACTTTGGGTGGTCTTATAATGCTCTATTGTCCCTCGTCCATATTTTTCTCGACCTGCCTCGCCTACATGTTCGATAAAATGGACTCGGCTCAGAGTTTCTTACCAAACATTGCTACGTTCATAGGGCTGATACCGTTTGTCCTAGTCATGATATTGGACATGTTGGGCGTTGGCGGAATCGCCGCTTTCGCTTTGCACGTCGTCTTCTCATTGTGCAATACAATGTACGTACCGTACGCAGCTCTCTACTACATCGATCGAGTCTACCTTATGTGTAGCATGAACGCGACGTGCCATCATCTCAGCATATCGGATTATCTTACGAGTGAGATCATCGTCATGGCGCTTGGAGTAATGCTTCATTGTCCACTTTGGTTCTTCGTACTCCTACTGCTGGACACCAAAAAGAGTGGAGGAAACGTCAAGGACTTTTTTAAGTACTTTGTGGTAAGTATCATAATATAATGTGTGATTCTGGTATATTAAGAGGAGTTAAAAGTAGCGTTACAAAAATATTTCTGATAAAGCATAACGGAGGCTCCATCGGCGAGGAAATCATGGAGAATCCTGATGTGGGCGAACACGAAGATGAAGATGTAAAGAATGAGAGGCAAAAAGTTTTCAACATAATGAGCTCATCGTCGGTACAGGAACCACCCGTGGTACTGGTTCAAAATCTTCGCAAGGAGTACCGCCAGCAAGAGGCAACTTCTTGCAGTTGTTGTTCTAAACGCGAGGAGGAACAGCCCCCTCCTACCAAGAAGATAGCAGTGCGAAATCTGTCGTTAGCTGTTGAACCAGCCGAGGTGCTTGGTCTTCTGGGACACAATGGAGCTGGCAAGACTACTACTATGAAAATCATCATAGCCGAAGAGGCAGCCAGTCGTGGTCGAGTTCAGATCGGTGGTCACAACATCAATTCCCACATGTCCGACGCGTTCAGACAGATGGGATACTGCCCCCAACATGACGCCCAGTGGAAGAACATCACTGTTCGAGAGCATCTTGAATGCTACGCGGCCATTCGTGGAGTCCCCTGGGGTGACATCAGCAGGTAAAATTGTATAGATAGAAGAGATTCGAGCAAGACAAACATATTAAAAGATATCATAAGTTTAACGTCAAATAAAATACAATTTTACTGGCATTTGAAAGTTAACACATGATCAAATGGGGAAACATAAATAAATAGTCGCAATGAATCACAAAATAAATTATAATAAATGTTAAAACCACTAAAATAATTCTTGCCCCGTTTTTCCTTCGGCACCTCTATTATGTAGGTACAATATTCACACGCGTTACTTATTTGCAGAATCGTCGATCTGTATCTGTCAGGTCTGCAAATACACGAGCATGCTGACAAGCAGACTCAGGAGTGTTCCGGTGGAACGAGACGAAAGCTTAGTTTCGCTATGGCCATGATCGGAGGACCCAAGGTCGTACTCATGGACGAACCCAGTACGGGAATGGATCCCCGTTCTAAGCGATTCCTTTGGGATACCATTCTTGCCAGCTTTCAGGTAAGTGATATATTACTTGTTTCTTTCTACTCGACTATCGTCCATCAGTATCACTAATGTTGTCTATTACAGGGCGGAAGAGGAGCTATTCTTACAACCCACTCGATGGAAGAGGCTGACGCTCTCTGCTCTCGCGTGGGAATAATGGTTAAGGGTGAGCTTCGTTGTATTGGATCTACGCAGCACTTGAAAAACTTATATGGAGCTGGTTACACGTTAGAGATGAAACTCCTCGGTGGCGATTGCACACCAACGACTCCATCGGGTAATCGAGTTAGCTGTCTCAAGGAATTCGTCACAGGAATGTTCGCCGACGCTACTCTCGAAGAGAGCTTTGCGGACAGACTCGTATTCGCTGTACCCCAGCACTCGGTGCATTCGCTGGCCGAATGCTTCACTCAGCTCGAAAAAGGTTTCCATCTAATCTTATATCTGTATACACATTTCAGTGACAGTTTTCGTTAATGTGTTTAAAAATTGTTACTCTTCAAGCATTAGATAATAGTTGTACAGTCTAGGAATCAATTTCTTATTTCCTTTTTTATGAATTTTCTACAATTAGTCACAATTCTTTGTGATAGGGGACAAATGGAAATTAATTTTATAGTCTATTTGGCCACTTACTAGATTATTTAATTGAAATTTTTATTTAAAAAAAACTTTGCAACAAAAAAAAGAAACGCCCTGAATTATTTAACGATTTGGTTTTCGTGTTAAATCAAAAGAGGAACATTTTTAATATAATTAATGATAAACATTTCACTTTAATACACATTTTGCGACAATCGACGAATTATTACTTTACTACGACTAACTTTTTAAATTCTAGCGAAATTAGAATTGGATATTGAGGAGTACAGCTTCAGCCAGACGACACTCGAGCAGGTATTCCTCAAATTCTCTCATTACGATGAACCGGATACGGGTGACTGAGAAACAGCACCAGTGACGTCGACCACTGGTCCAGACGTCGCTTGAGATAGAGATACTCCACACACGTCAAGATCACAAGTACACACATATACACAGTGACAAACACAGATCTTCACTCTCGTATAGACACGCAAACACTGCGCAGAGCCAGAAAACCGTTGGATCGTCACGGAAGATCTATAGGCAGTAAGTCGACGGGCGATTCGCACGGCAGGCTTCTGTACATATACCTATTTACTGTGTACATCGTCAACTCCGATAAAACCCCCCTCCCTCCGTTTCAGCACACAGAGACTACATACATATATAGAACTATAAACCCCATCCTTCTCATCGCTGAAGATGACAGTGAGGTCATGTAGATTGTGTTGGGTTTTGTACATGCTTTTATTTTCAGACCTTAGCTGGTCTAATGATTTACTTGTATTAACTATTTATTTGTTCTTCTTTATGATATACAATTAGAGCATTAAACACAAATCTGTAACATCTGTGTAATTCCGAAAGAATCGGGAAGAGGAGACCCACTCGCAGTGCTCTTGTTCATCGAAATGTGTTCGTGCCCGTTTTTAACTCTCTTGCGCGCATTATTATTATTAATATTATTATTATTATTATTATTATTATTATTATTATTATTATTATTATTATTATTACTATTATTATCATTATTATTATAATAATAGCGAGAAGGCGTGTATCACTCGCAACTATTTACGCTGCGCACGTCGTGTGCACACGACGAGTATTATTATCTTATACTGTACTCTGTAAATAATATCCACCAGCGCGCGGTTATAATTATTATTATATATACATATAAATAAATATAAAATTAAAAAAATAACTACATATAGAGCAGATGAAGAATTTTCACGAAGAGGTGAATAGGTTTGATTTGTGCTGTTTCAGTTCGTACGGAATTTTCTACACATGCACACACATACACATACCTACTTACCCACCATTGCAATTTTTGTGTCATCACTGTGTCAATAACGATTATCAAAACGAACCATTATAAGCAAATGAGTATGTGCTAGAGGAGAGAAAAAGCAAGATATTCCTTCGAATCGCGAGGCATTTTATACTAAAACTGAGCTCACCGAATACGGTTGAGTTTAATAATGTAAACAAAAAATAAAAATGAAAATAACACAAAAAATACATTTTTGCGGCTTGAAGAAACCGCGAGAAATGAATGCATCGTCATCGAAGATTCAATAAATTAGCCAATAAAGTCCATCGTCATATTGTGAAGAAAATTTTTAAGGAAACACGATAAAAGAAAGTGCGAGCCGTAAAAGGTTTGCGGCGAACTATTCATAGACTTGTATTGTTAAACGTATAAAAAATATCAATTCTCTGCATGTAAATAAAAATTTGTTTACGCATGATCCTTACGGTCGTGTTTATAGGTGGATTATATACACTCAAAGATGCTGAATACAGTGGTTAACTAGATTTTTCATTTTTTTAGACATATATCAAGAAAAAAGAAATAACAAAGGTTTGATACAAAAACGCCTCAAGTGTATTTCAGTGTCAAGTGTACTGTCGCACAATGTTTTATTGCTTGTTCGTCGACAATTTGTGACTTAAAAACATAAGTACAGTTTGGTGTACGATAGTACGCACGAGCGTCGGATTATATCACGAAAAGTCTACGAGATCATTTGCAATAATTATTTTCTAAGTGTAAAATTGCATTAACAACTAGAGCAACAGACGAGCAAGAAAGACAGTGGTGTTTATCACGAGAGACAACGCGACGAATCAATGCAATCATACTAAGACACTGATGTAAAAACAAGTTAATTATACATAACCACAGACGATTAACTATTACCTTTTTCGTACAAAAGCATATATATTATAGACACCAAGAGCGACAGTGAGATATATTTCACTACAATCAGAATACCTCGACATTATCGTGGTCTTCATTGAATTCACTTAACAAACGTATATACATTTCACGTAGGGCCTCTGCACTGAGATTTGCAAATCGTAAAAAAAGTGTCGATTTCGCAGTTAGCAATATGCGTTTGATTTTTCAAACTAGAAATCAATCGGCAAAGCATCTGATCTAGAGAAAAGAGATACGATAACGCAATCGAGAAAGGCATTTTTTTCACGACACACATCTTCGTGTACGAGAAAAAATAATAAGTAAAGAGGAAAAAATCATAAATAAACCATTACAATATAGTTGATCGTCGATTACTTTTTACAGCGTAGTCGCAAAGACCGCGAGGAGAAGAAAAAAATGGTAGAATTATCGTATAAAGATTCTAAAAGACATTTATAAAGTTGCGGCCCGATGAGCTCTGCGATTATAACAAAACACTTAATGTAATATTTACAATTACCTAAAAAAGGCCGGGCATTTTATCCTGTAAAAATACGCGTCTCGGAGAACTGCAGTACATTAAATAAATTAGGTTATTTCATAATCGCGATAACAGACACAACTCTGCTTGAGACGCATTTCCAGTCGATTATGTCCACGGTCTCGAATAATAAGAAAACAAATTTATAGCTCTTAGCGAATTTTATGGAAGACTATTATAAAAACAATAGAAAAAATTATAAAACAAAAATAAAAAAAACGGTACGAAGAAAAGACATCCAAGACATCAATTATTCTATAGCAATGGAAGAGCGACCTTTTACACGAGTCTCGCGATATAATATTATAAAAAGTGCTCCTTTTTCACT
This sequence comes from Apocrypta bakeri, assembly GCA_018906985.1. Lineage (NCBI taxonomy): Eukaryota > Metazoa > Arthropoda > Insecta > Hymenoptera > Pteromalidae > Apocrypta > Apocrypta bakeri. The sequence goes on from JACCIA010000002.1 coordinate 21,812,518, forward strand.
CGCATACGATTAGCGATAGTCATATATACGCATGTAAAAACGTAAGAAACTTTTGACTTTGCGATCGATATATACCAATCGTAGACAATTGTATTACCGATAAACAGCGCAGGTTTCTATCTACCTATATACATCGCTACCATTGTAAAAAACAACTATATACTGTATACACCAGCAGGGAAAACAATTTCATTTTCGACGATTGTTAGAACATTTATTATCGATGTAAAGACAACAATGAAATAAATTCCGTAAAGAACAAGTGCACACACGCTCAACATGGCATATTTGTTTCCACCATATATATTACACACACGCACGCACACACACACATATATATATATATATATATATATATATATATATGTCTGTGTGTGTGTTTGTGAAATAAACTGCCGTTGAAACGTCGCGATAAAACGTGTATAGCGTAGACTAAGTGAAGAGCGTGCGAATAAGAGCGAAAGATAGTGAGGAAATAACTAAACCAAAAATGTTACTGTCACGTTTGACTTGAACAAGCTATATTGTAGGCGAACCAAAAAATCATGTAGGTAGTTGAAATTTCAAACAGTTTTACGTCTAACATTAACACGGCTCAAAGTACCGAGAATGAATAAAACGCATTTTTGTATGTATATATATACAAAAACACGTACGAAACGATGTTATGTAATAATAATAAATAAATTTCAAAAAGTCGTATGTGATTGGCGCTTATGAACGTGAAACTACACATTAAACAGTGACATCGCGGGAAAACGCCTACTATATTTCGACACACATATACATATACACGCATACATTCACTGATCAATCGCGGATTTTTCGATGTATATGAATATACATACGCGTTGAACGTGAACGTCGAGGAAACATGATATAATGAAGAACAGTACAGATGAAATAATGTAAAATTTAGTCAATTATTGTCACATCCATACGCGAAGTACTTCATTAAAAAAGAATATTATTTCGTAATTATATCATTAAAACGCCCTGAGCACTTTCATCGATTAGGCCACATACGTATCGATTATACATAAGCGATTTCACCTATTCATTACATGTATGCGTACACAAATCACGCGTTTTATATAGTTGAGATTCTCATACTTTCAACGCCTAAACGAGAAAGAACTTAAAGAAGGGCTTAACAAAAGATTAAGAGAAAACTATATAGTCGATCGCAGCTTCTGATTTATTATTTTTTCAACTTCGTTTATACAATAAAAACAAAAAGCAAAACAATAACAATGTTTTGGACTATTTTATTATATGCACATACTGATGGCACGTAAGCACAATAACGTAAACAATAAGTAACGAACAAGAGAATATTGAAAGCAAAAAAGAATGAACATGAAGAACCATCGGGTCCGCTTCGAAAAAATATATGCGCCACTACACTTGAGCAGAATATACCTATAGTCATATACTCGAGTCCATTTTTTGCCGACGAAGAATATACGATGATGAACCTCTTGGAATCACGATATTATCGTCTGGATCAACTGAGGCCAACGCGAATCTGTTAATGCGAATTGTATGTAAAATCAGTTGTTTAAAACAATGCTTTTTCACTAATAAAATTTATCGAAAGATCGAACGATCTCGCAGTTTCCAATAGCGACTTGTTTTTGTTTTATTTTTCTACTCTTCCCTATCACATTCACGTAGAAATATATAGATATATACATTTCGTGCTAAAATATATCGCCACTACCACATCGATTATTCTACACATTTTATAGTTTTCCTATAGATACAAATTTTTCACCACCGCATTGAATCGCATTGAATTATCGCCGTCGTGTGAGTCTTTTCGCGTCGTTGATCTCGTGACAATGTATACACATTGTATATCCAACGAAAAACTTTCTTTCTTATCGACTCGGCAACACGTTTCTTTCCAATTTTTAAATTACTTTCAATTAACGATATATATATACTTCCGGATTCTTATTGTAGCGTAACAAAGCTCCTCTTAAAAAAAGTTACACCAAAGCAATCAGTAGATAAACACCGGCGTCCGGCAATAAATCGCGTAATCTTCATTACTCCTTGCACACTCCAATATCAGGCACATCTGTCTCGCCTTAATGCCGCGCGCGATACAAACTGATCCTGAGAAAAAAGTATATATATATATATATATATATATATATATACATTAGAGAGAAAAGTAGAAGGAGCAGCAGTAGCAGGAGGAGCTCGCGAGTCGCAAAAAAAGAAGAAGCTGCAGCATAAAGCGGCGCATAATATGGCGAAAATATATAGCGTAGCAGCAGGTCACGTAACGGAGGTGGTATAAAACGTCGAGCAATTGAGACTCCGATGCAGTATCAGTATAGCAGCCTCCCGTTCTTTTGCACCGCTCCGTACAGCGGCATTTCATTATCGGAGGCCAGAGCAGTAGCGGCGAATCGATATCGCGAGCTTCCTCTCTCTCTCTCTCTCTCTCTCTCTCCCTCTGTTGTACAGGCGTTATGTCGTCGCGCACTACTGCAACTTCGAACCAGCAACATTGTCGTCCGGCGAGAATGAATGAGCAAGACTGAGAGCGTGTTATATATTTAAGTATATATTTGAACTAGATCCTTATATTTGATACAGAAATTAAAACTATGAGAATATTGCTTTATAAACTCGTTTATGTATCGGTGAATCTATACACGTGTATTTATACTCTATACTTTACTTTTTAAGTAATAAATATTCACTATTTAAATATGCGGAAATAATTTACCAAATGAATATACGCATATTTACTATCTAGAATAGTTAAGATCTTAGTCAAGATCTTTAACAGGAATACATCGTTTTTGCTTCTTTTTTTTAATCTAATTTTTGTAAATTCATATATCATTTTTTTGAGAACAATGAGCAATATAATTATGTATATTGTGTTAAAGGTTAATAATAATTTATTCTAATCGTACAATTGTATAACTAATGGTTACGCTTTTTTTAATAATAGAATTAAGAAACGTTACTATTAGTGATAGTAACATTGTTTACTATTTCAAATTTATTAAGTATAGAGTTTCTAAAATAATTTGTGAAAGCGCAATTTTAAGAGCGCTCTCTCTCTCTCTCTTTCTCTCTGTTTCTCTCTCATCGATATGCACACGATGACCTCTCGCGTACAGCGGGCATTAAAAACAAGCGCGTTTAATACCAGAGTCGGAAAAATCATCGTAAAAAAACGAGAGATAGAGAGAGAAAGCACGCGGGAAAGCAGCCCTGACAGCCGTAAATGATCGGCGTCGTAAAAAAATCGCGTTGAAATAATCAGTTCTCTCTCTCACTCGCTTGTTTCACCGACATACACTCGCACATATTATATAGGTACATGTCTCTTTCTCTCTTTCACTCGCGAGTCCAACGAAAAGCATAAAATGTTTTATACCAGCGATTTTCCAATAGCTACACTACGCGAATTTTACGACTTTATTTAAGTCTTACAGACCGTGTCAACTTCCGCTACTTTACTTTCCTTCCTCTCTTTACAGTCAAACTGCATGCAATTGGCTAAAAATCTTCGGTATCGCGCAAAGACACACTAAGCGCGCGCAATCAGAATGTGGTTTCTTCAATGCGCCGATCAATTCGGAATAGGCCTAGATACGCTTATCAACATCTTGCATTCCAAAGTAGGTACATACATATAAGTCGATGTCAAAGATGGCATTTTTTGCATTTTTGGTATTTTATGCTTATTTTCAATAATTTATAACTTTTTGTGTGTTTCATTAGAAAAACAAAGTATATATTAAGAAATTTTCTAAATTTTTCACAATAAATTTATAAACCAAATAATTTTTAATATGAAATTTAATAAAGGTTTGATCTTACGAAACAGCATACAAAATTCATGAAAATACTTTTATTTATTATAGAGAGCTATCTATATTATTTAATCAAAGTCTGTTTTGAGTTGGAAATAAAGTTATCAGTAAAACCACTTCATATTATGACTAAAATGTGTTTGGACTCAGCACCACTAAAAATTACCGAGAGGTAGCTTATATTACTGGGGAAGTTAGTATTATATAGGCTCAAGGTAATTGTGAATCTACATTTCTTATTGAAATTAAAAATAAAAAAAAATCCAAATTATATATCCAATTAAGTAATTTAGTATTGTAGCAGTGGAAAGGAAAATATTTGCAAATATCCTTAGGAACATTTAAATAATATTTCATCAATAACATGGACAATCAATTACTTATCAAAATCATCTCCGTTCATTTAAATTAATTTCACTCAGAAATACGGGACTCTTGACGATCTAAAAATACATTCGATCGTCGAAAGTTTCGTATTTCTGAGCAGTTATGTACTTCGTGTAGACTGGTATTGCGATTGATTGGCCCATCGAGTATACATTCGCTTCATCGTGTTATTGAAAGATAGACCTTATATATATATATATATATATATATAAATGGGCTGATGGGAATAAGAAAGGATAGTGCGCTGGTAGGGTGGCTTAATCGGATTGTTGCCAGGACGTCGGCGCCGAGCTTTCAGCGTCAATCGCATTAGCTCTTTCGACGAGAGGTTGCAGCTTTGGCTTGCTGTAGTTCGACTCTCTATGCCGAGGAAAGATAGAGTACTGCAGTGGAAAAAATTCCTAATGACTATTACACACTTTGCGACAATGTCTTCATTTCTCGCCTCGAGAGACTTCTACGGCATCAAAGCATCCCGCGAAACTTGTATATATATATATATATAGCTTCCATTTAATCTCTATATGTAAGGTCGAGCTTTTTGATGTCGAGCAAAGCGATTGGAAAATATGCACCGATTATTATACCTTGTTACATTGGGTCTTTTACTTAATGGGCGCTACGAGTAGCTAGTATGTTCGAGAATTCGTTCGAAGACCAAACAGCCGCGTAATGAGAAGGAAGTACGCGACGATTACTTTGTCTCTTACCCTCGAGTCGCGTTAGTTAGGTATACTATATACATAAATATATATATATATATATATATATCACCTGCTGCGAGTTAAAACTTGAATCGGCGCGCTTGAAAAGTTTCAAATTAAATCCGGCGGAGCCTCTCCACGCGAATAGCGCAGCAGAAGCTTTTATTTTCGCTGTGATTCAGAGTCGACACTGTGAAGAAATACTGTCGCGGAGCTATGGAAAAACAGGTCTTTAATCGCCTCCGTTGTCGCCTTGTCCGAGAAGGAAAGAGAGAGAGAGCGAGTCGTCATTCCGTCTGAAGAATTTTTGGCCTCGCATATAGCTACGTGCGCGGGCGCTTTGGTTCCACGAGCTTTTTCTTCGTGAGCCAACTACGTGGATTACGGATGCGCGCTCGTTCGAAAACTTATGTTTCCGCGTGTTCTCCTTGGTATTTTTCTCGATTATATAATTTCACTGGTGATTCACATGCGAAAACAGATGAAAACTTTTATATTGAGATATACGATTGTGAAAAGCTCGTTATTGATGAAAATGTATAATCTGTGATTAAATCGACGTTAATATACAAGTACCGTTAGTATGTATCACTGCTTTTAATGGATTATGCTTCAATTAAACTCCAAAGTACATGTATGTGGATGTAACTCGAGATGCATGCAAAGAAGACATACACTACTACTTAAGGAAATCCGACACTGTTGGGAGAAACGTTTCTCTTTGCTGGCAACGTAGCGTTATTCAGGTCGATTCTAGGCTCGTTTATTCAACGACTGTAATTAGTCGAGCCTCTTGAATTTCGTCCCTTGATCAACGTGATCTGTCCGAATAACTTTATTTATACATTATACATATTATATAATATATATAGGTATAAGACGCCTTGTCACGTTCCTCCTATTATATCTAAATCAAGCCTTGCTGCCTACGGTTAGTCAGAGCGTCTGTCTGCAGTGCTTCTTTCCCTCGAGCTCGAGTGCTTCGTCAAGGGGACTCAAAGGGCTGCAGCTGCTACCTCTTGCAAAAGGACCCTTTCGGTCGCGCGTGCGGATTAGTCTTCACTATACACCGAGATGCTCGAGTACAGGTGGTAGTAGGATATAAGTACGAAAGTAAAGTACGTTGCTTATTTCGACAGGCGAGTTATAATATCGACTCGGCAAGTATCGTTCTGAATTAATTGCGTAATTATATATATATATATATATATATATATACGTATTGCTCTTACATTTCATATATATAGAAAATATGAGGAAAGCAGCAGTTTATTGAGCGGCAAGAGTCATATGTAATTCACTCGAAATGAAGAGCGGTCAAGAGTTCTCTCGTACAGTTTCAATAGCTCGACTTTGCTTTCGATAATACTTCCCTCGTGCGCACCTTTTCGTCCATAATTCGACTTCGAGTGCCTTAACTTCTCTCAACAGCCTACACCTCGCAAATTCTTCTGTGCATATATCTATATATGTATACATAAAAAAAATCGAGGCCAACATCGACGAAACATAAACAAAAGCCCATAGAGATTGTGTATGCGAATATACATATATATATATATATTTTATATGTGAAATATATACATATATCTATGGAACTCCATACTCCCTCTCGCTTTCTCGAAAAAGACAAGCCTCGCCGGCTGCACTGCAGCATCTCTCTCTCCTCCCACTATAAAGCCGCGTCATTGCTGCGCAGGCGTCTCGAACCCTTTTCCACCAGCAGCGAAACGCTCTATGCACACCCAGCAGTTTGCGCGGCCCAGTTCTCAGGCGTTGTTCCCCGGGAGCGCGGCGGCCGCGCGCTGCGCCCACTATTTTTCCCTTGTTGGTTTCTCGAGATGAACCCGTGATCTCATATTTCGAAGCTTTTTCTTGGTCTTATTTCAAGAAAATAGTAAGCTTAATCGATAGTCATTTTAAGGAATAAAAAACAAGAAGTAAAGTACTTTGCAGACATGAGTAACGACGAGGTGGAGCTTGCGCGAGTTCGACTCTCGGAGATTCTTGCGAAAGCGCGTAAGCTCGAATTGCCGGCACAGGAATTATTGGCCAGTCGACCCGCGAGGAAATTACTCGCGAGGACGAGCGGTGCACTTGGTCGTTGCGCATTGAGGCTTGGAATGCTTGTACTTTTACTCGCTGGAATTTATGTCTACGCGAGGTGGCCCACGCAGGAAGTTGACACTGTTAGGACAGTACTGAGGAGGACGGTAAGCTTGTTTTCCTTGTGTGTGTGTATGTATATATCTATATATATATATATATATATATACATACATATACATATATACATATATATTTTCATTGCGCGCGCGCAAGCTCTCTTTGTGCTTTGGGAATGAAAACGAAGGAGATTATACAGCGCGTTACAGAGAGAAAGAGAGGTGACCCGTTAAATCGCCGTGTTCGCCATAAGGCGAAGCCGCTCTTTAGTCGACGAAATAATAATATCACGTGACTTTCATTCAGAGTATTCGCAACGGCAAGAGATTTCATTTACTTCAAATTTGCGTGTTGAACCTGCTTCTTTTTTATATTTTTTAATCTCTACGCGTAGCAAAAAGCGCGTAATTCAAGTTTTTCCCTTTTCTCTATCCATTGTTCGAAATGCAGAACAAACGCGCTTTTCATACGATACCACACGCGGTCTTACCGGTGGCATTGTTATTCATGAACTTCATCGTGAACTAGACGTACTCCCCAGGAATGATCGCGTTTGTCTAGACTAACAATGAACTTAAAATTCATTCGAATGTATATATATATATATATATAGCTTAATCGAGTTCGGATATTCATCTTGGTAATAATAACCGGTTGAATAATTTCCACTCAATTAAGGATTGGCCCGCAAAGGAAAGTTTTCGATATTCCCTACATCTCGTCTGCTAGAGAGTAGCTATTATTTAACGAACGCTCGTTAATTGAGATTGATCTTGAGTAAAACGGTCGAGCATGTGTAGAGAAACTTTAGTACACTTGTTCGTGCGCGCGCTGTGAAATTAAGCTAAAATCACGCGCTTTCCACATGTCTATTGTAATTGATATATGCACTCGCTCTACAGCGAGACAAATGTTGTATGTAGTTGAGTAAATTTTCTGACAGTCAGTAAGAAAAGATGCCTAAGGAAGATATAAATTGTAACGATTGCTAAGAGCTTGATGGAAGGCGCATTGAAGAATGTCGAGAATCGATGTTCATCGTCGACTTTTTTGTAAACGTATATAGATAGATGTTACATACTACATGTACGTGTAGCAATTTTTCACTCGTCTCGCTGCAGCTTCTTAGAAAGTGGTTCGGTTGATCGATGGCACGGCTAAGATAAATTTCAGGAAATTGCACTTTGCTTGTATAAGGATTTCGTTATAAGTGTCCTCCTCTACATCGTCATATGAATATATAGATATCGCAGACTCTTTCGCAGTGTACCTTAGATGTGATAGGAAATCGACATTTCACCGAAAGCTTGCATTCTGGTATAATTTTATAAAATGCTGTATCGATTGATTCCACTCAGATAATCCGGCGACCAATAACAAATTTTGCATAAATCTTCGAAGAAACGATATGATACTGAATTGAGGTCAAACAAATATGCCTCGAATTTGATATACCTACATGCACGTACACACGTCTGACCATATCTGCAGTTATTCTACTTGCGATACAAAACTTCGTGTATATCGAATGTTTCTATGTACAAATCTAGTGTATAAAAATACACTGTGGTCGCTGACTATTAAAAATAACCCAAGCGACACAATGTGTACTATCCCAGCCAATTAGGCCTCTCATTAGGAGAAGAGTCTCGGTGAAAAAAAATAGAGTAGAAAAATAAAAGTGGCACTAGCCCAGCTACTCGTTGGCAAGTGCATCTCCGACGATGATTCGCGTTGCACGTGTGCGTACGAGTACTCGCGGTCGCACTTATCTTTTGTTTCAACGCCTCTATGTACAGTCTCTCGCGGAAATAAGCTGAGAAAGAGAGGTGAGTCTTATCTACGCGAGGCTATACATCTCCCTTTTTATCTCGCTCGCGACATCGCGCGAGAGTATCTTCTCTCACGATGCCGAGACGGAGAGAGCAAAAAAGGGAGCAAGATCCTCGAGATCTCAATTAGGATAAACACCAGCCAACTTTCTGAATGTTACATTAACGGCTCTCCGAATATTTACCTGTACTGTACATAAATACATGCTTGTTTGTACGTTCATGTACAATATAGATTTTTACAAGAAATGAAAGTAAGTCCGATAGCTCCTGGTTTAAATTTAGATTATATAAGAGACTACAAAACACATTACGATCTATTACTTCGCTAAAAGCTTTGAGCTGCCGTTTATAGAGCATCTCTCTCTCTCTCTCTCTCTCTCTCTCTCTCTCTCTCTCTCGTACGGTATAGTGTGTTTAGCCACTGCCTTAGAAACGCTGTTTCTTCGTGGAAAATTGAAAAGCGTAATAGCGCTCGCTCGCGCGAGGCGCATGGTTCGGTGCAAAGACGCTTAGGGAAATTTTATGCTAGCGGGCAGATATAAAAGTAATTGAAAATCATGTTTATCCCCCTCTACCCCTAAAACAAAGCGTTGTGTATTCCTGAATTTTTCTCCCAACGTAAAGATAAGCGCATTTTCGTTTAGGTGTACATATATTTACATTTACCAATGTGTATACATACTCTATTCTGTGCATTGTTAACTTAGAACGTATCTTGAAAAAAGAAATTTCCGTTCTATTATGCACAGCACGGTAGCGATGTTTTTCCTCGCAAATCCAGAGACTCTCGTGTCGCGGCACGTAAAGCGTAAAATCCAACAGATATATACGATTTAATAAGTACACATAATCGTCCGTTAATTATCGAACCAATTAATAAATCGGCTGAATCACTGGAGCGTATTATACGAGAAGTTTACAGGAAAGTATAAGTGTACATGTATGCAATATGTATGTATGGGATACGTATACACAGCTCATAGAGGACGATAAAGCTTCCATCCCGAAAGAATGATTTGTGCTCGTCGTAAAACTCGGGCAAATCCCCCCCCCCCCCCACAAACACCACCACCATCATGGGGTCGCGCTAGCTTGCACGCGCGCGCGCATAATCCGTCAGCTGAGTTTGCGATAAATTTTAACGCCTCTGGAGCTCGCTGCCCCGACGAGTTTTATTTGCGAGAGTCGGAGAGAGAGAAAGGACAAAGGCCGTCGACGTTGGTAAAAATTTTTGCATACGCAGGCTCCATAACTGTCCTCCAACTCCCGCTCCGTGGATCTCATGATATATTGTCTTGCTTTTTCCACTCGGTTACTTCTACTTTTCGCGTAGCCGACGAAGAGTAGCGTCTCTTGTGTTTAATCTTTCGTCGCTTCTACCACTGCTGCAGCCTTTAATTTACCGCGACGGGACTCGACCGTGTATCTGACATACTATGGGTTGCACGTATATATATGAGCAAATCTACGAGATACGGAAAAAGCTCCTTTCTTATAAGTACATCATTATTGCCTTAACTTTTATAGTATATTGATGAGGAATTTATGATATATTTGATCAGATTTTAATAGGATTGATAGTCGGAAATAAAATTAATTTATCACCCGAGTAACCTAATAAGACCCAATTTTACCATTTATTGGCTCTTTGGAGTAAGAAAAATGCGGAGTTCATATTTTTAGCTTGATATTTGTTTTTAATGATCAAAAACTTATCTTAGCACATTGAAATCCAATCAATAAAACATGACAATAATGATAAAATACTAAACTTTCGTTTTAAATAAAGCTCAATTAAAAAAGCTTTTCGAGTAAACCCGCGTTTAAGTGTATAATATGCTGATTGCCGTCTCTAATACCTAATTTCTCATTAAAATATCGTGTGGATTAGTAGCAATGAGTAATTCACAAAGAAAGAGATCTTTAATTAAAAAAAATATTCATAACATATGTCGAGAGAAAAATTATGAGTATTTAAGAAATCATGTGGATTTTTGCAAATCCATATTTTTATCAGAATGAAGGAGTATGTAGGTTAAAGATATATTCGAAGAATAATGAAAGATTACATTGTACTCCGATTACAATTTCATTTAAAAGACTCACTTAAGTATAAAGTTTAATAAAATTCTCCAATTTTTAAAATTAAAAGAAATAAAGCATATATCTTCATTGATCGAGCGGCAATCTAAAACATATGAGCTCCGCGATTTTCTTACTCGGTATACACTCGGGAATCGGAAAATTGGGTATTATCGGAGCGCCCTTTGAAAAAGTTATGAAAAAGTTTTAATATCTCGTGGATTTGCTCATATATGCTCACGCATTTTTTGCTCATGCACGTCGCGCGAAATTAATTCGAGCTTTCGCACGCGGTTAATTATGGGACCGAGAGTGGAACATTTCAGCGCTGCTGACGGATGAATGGACGAGGTAAATCGAACGTGCTTTTGTTAGTATATATACATATATAGTTAGCGTTAACGGGGTAGAGCAGCGCAATCAAAGAAATGGATTAAACTGCGATATAACAAAGCGAGCGCGCAATTCTCTGTGGTCGGAAATTTGTTCCGTTGCGCCTAGGGCTCCTCATTCTTTCTCGACATGCAAGTTTATTGGATTATACACGGGACAGCAGTGGTCTGACGTATATAAAAGACTATGTGCCATATTGTATCCAGTAGCGACGAATCGTTTCAGTAGTTCTTTTCCGACGTTTGTACGCATATGTACACACATGCACGCACACTATGATAGGGAAAAAATAATGCTCGTACGCCGTCGTCGTACAAGAGAAAAGAATACAACTGCGTATGTCCCGAAGCTTTTATGAGTACAGTATACTCTCGAAGCATTTTTTGTTTAATTTTTCCATTAAATCGTATATAGGAACATTAGAAATCGCTTCTACATACACTGTCTCAACGCGGTGTTCTTTACATACTCACTCTTTGCAAAAAAAGAAAAAAACCACACCCTAGACGTATTTGATGAATTTCACAGTAACTACAGAAGCCGCACGCATACACAGGAAACCTACTCATCGCGAGCCGCACAATCAACAGGCGCTTCCCGCGCGAGCTGCAGGAGTGCAGAATCTCCGATACAGCAGACAGTCTGTACACAAAGATAGAACGCGGTGTGGTGCGGGCGTGGCTCGAACCCCCTCCTCCTTTAACCTACCTTTGCGCGCTTAATTATGTATGTAAATTACACGGGCCGTCGAAACCTCGCTGCGCGCAGACTTTAAACGAGCCTCGTCAAGTTGCCTTCGGGAGCAGCTAGTTTCCGTGGTCCGCAGAAGGAGGTGCCGCTGGTGTGGCCTGTCACGTACAGGGCTCTGAGCAACTCTCTCTCTCTCTCTCTCTCTCTCTTTGCTAGTGTGGGCGATGAATCGAGGCAGTACCTCCTCCTTTTTTCTTTCTTGTTCTACAGCTCGTTTAATTCCCCTCTTGGTTTTTTATTTATTTTTTTTTTTTTTAAGTAAGTAGATCGGATTCCGCGGTTGCTGCGGCGATCGGGACTCTAATTGATTTCGAGAGAACTGAGGATGGCTGAATTACTCGAGGATTTGTTATGCTCGTGGCCTCGGGATTTCGGGATGTACATATAATACTAGTGAGCATGGATTAGAGCGCGGGAACCTGCTGGACTAATGCGCTCTATGCGTCTTTGGAGAGTTAAGCGATCGAGGTCGAGACGCCTGTTTTCGTAAAGCCCGTTAATGGATGACGAAGCTGTGAGGGTTTGCTATGCGAAATACAATTTGATCCTCTTATAGGTATATGGGAAGCATTTAATAATCACATTTTGTATGGTTTAAATGTTCCATGCTTTTAATATAGATTATACGAGGTGAGAAAAACGTCGGTTATTGCGAATAGATCAAATTCAAATACCCGAATTCCATGATGACTTGCGTATACGTTCAAATTAAAACATTATTCGCTTTTTCTCTTTTTTCCCAAAATACGATATATACCAAGACTCTTTTTCGATCGCATATATCTAAGTGGATCAAATTTATACTGCACCAACAATTTTCCAAGTATTTTCGAATGAAATGTCAGCTCCGCCTTTCAATAAAGCTCTTATGAAAAATTTCAAAAACTTCGATTTATCGACCATGCATAGTTGCGCCTCGTAAATAAACCGCAAAGTTGTCGGCGATACGGCGATATTCGAGCTCGACTAATCAAAGCGGTGTTACATACGTTTTACAGACGAACGATGCAAATGTCACATTCGTCATTCGTTCTTTTTGTAGAGTAGGTGCCGATGTGCGAGGATTTCGGCAGCGTCGAGTGATAAGAGGGGTCGACGCCTTCTCGTGATTGACAACCCGCATTTTCGTTGTTCCTGCCGATTTATTGTACATATAGATATATAATATACATGAATGTATTTAGAAAGGTACATAATCACTTGCTTATTTGAAAATGAATTACTTAGTCAGCAAAGTAATTGAAGTAATTAAATTTTCGCGCGTTGTTTACACAAAACCTTCTTATTATTCAGCCGTATGGGAAGGAGGGTTGAAAGTTTATTTAATGCTAGGGCACATTTATAGGGAAAGGCTATCGTCGTCGGGACGCTTAGTCGAATAGAACTTTCCTTTGGTTCATTAGCATTTATGAAGCTCGGTATAAAATTACGAATAATCTCGGGACGTCGTCACAGTATGAGGCGATTTTGTAGGTATATGTATATATATAACTAAGCGCGAAGGGGACGATATTCAAGTCACGACAGATTCAGCGACCAAGAGTACCCTTTTCTCGTAGCTTTTAATTAACATCTAGTTAGACTCGTTTCGTACTTTATTAATAAGAAGAACACCTTCTGCTACTCAGCTTTATTCATCTCTCTGAAAAGAGATCATCTATATATATATATCACTATTCAATGCATTAGACGTGTGATTATGAATGAACTCTTTTCAGCGTTAACATAAACGTTTTTTAGTTTTTTTTTCTTTCTTAGTGTCGTCAGCATAAAATAACGTTTGAAAGGACTTCTGCAAAACGATATAAAACACGGTTGAGCTGCATGTATAGAGGCTCGAAAATCATTGCAAACATAACACTCCGTAACAAAAGCCTCCCGTAGAGCAGGAAAGCGGGTACTAAATCAAACGAGCTACATCGAAAAAACTGCCTCGGAACAGCGCGTTATCGGCCCGTATACACGACGTCGTCGTGCTTTCATCCCCTCGGCGACAATCTCCGCGGCCAGAACTATCTCTCACGACGAGTTATTAAATAAGAACGAAAGTAAAAAGTACCAGTAGCATAGGAACACGAAGAAGAAGAAGAAGAAGTAGGAGGAGAGTATATAACTCAATGGATCCGCTGCCACATGCAAACTCGGTATATGTATATGTAGATACATACAGACGTTGAGAAAAGAGATGGAAAGAGAGGGAAAGGATGAGCGGATAGTAGCGAGAATCGGGTCAGAGAAGAGTTTGACGAAGCGGAGAAATTGCGATAACCGCGCGTGCGAGGCTCAGATTTTCCCTCGCCTTTCCTTTTTTATTCTTTCGCGAATCTTCTTTTACGAGGCAGCCCTCGACGTTCGCGCGAGCTTTATTTCCCGGAAGCCGGGCTGCAGTAGCATCGAGCGACTCCAGCCCGATTCGGGTGGATGTATATATATAACATTTTTTCCGTCTTGTCCGTAGCGCGCTCCTGCTCTGTTTTATAGCGTCGACGAGATGTGTGCATATATATATATATATACAGATATATACATTATAATATATAGCGGCTGGATATATTCCAGGGGGTACGGGCTTGCGTAAATGTGTATATATAAAGTAGAAGCGGCTTTCGTTGGAAAGTACGTGTCTGATAGAATTCATAATTGGTCGTTTAACTCGGTTTTTCTTCTTGCGTTCTGATCTTCTAGACATATCTGTGTATATATTCACTCGTCTACGCAACTCATATATATATATATATATATATATATATATAACACACGAGAACTCTGTACGGAAAGTATAAAATAGAAGGTAAAAAGCGGATTTTCAACTTTCTCGTCGCGAGCGTTCTCCTTTCGGCCGGGTAATTTCTCATAATCGAGTCGATTTACGCGCAGCAGCACAAGAGAAAGAGACCTCTTTGAAATACGATCGATCTCTCGCACCCCCGCACATACACACACATACTATATATATATATATATATATATATAGTGAACTTGAGCGACGTGCGATTTATGTTTTCTTCTATTTTTCTTCAGTAGTTAAGTAGCCTATTTCGATGGATGACCAATTTTCCTTCTTCTTTATACTCTCTTTACTCTAGTGTTTTTGTACGTGTGTGTAAATGTATATATATATACAAGTAGGAACCAGTGTTTTCCCACGAAATCGGCTTATCTCCCTCTCTACCTCTCTGTGGTTTGTCCGCAGGAATTTAATTCCCAAGAGAAAATCAAGAGCAGCTTTTGCTGGACAGGATGTAAGCCTAGCTTGTTGAGGTATTGCGATAGGTTAGAGAAGCGACTTCTGTTGGATGTAAACGAGCTCGTAATCAACCAGGTCAGACAACAAATCCAAATGTACACATATATGCATCTATAAATTGAAATTGAGTTCAGCAATGAATAATCTCGTCGATATTGTGCTTGAGGAATTAGTGTAACGGTAATTTATGCAAGCCTGTTTATACTGAGTTATCTACAGCTATAGGTTGAAACTGTATCGACGATCTTTAAAGCGTCCCTCTCCCCCCCCCCCTCTATCAGTTTCAACGGTGATCAGCGCCACGGTAATTTCATTTTATGCCGCCGCAAAACGCGACGAGACTCCTTAATCAGCTTATCACGATTCTCTTATCATAAACTGCCAATAAAACCAACTGTTATCGTCGTGTGCTCTCGTTTGCTATCTTTTACAGCTCGTGAATTATTTCCGGCTAGATTAATTCTCCTAGAGAGTCAGTTGAAAATTACATTAATTTTTCTTGGCCCAGCTGAACGAACTGAATAAATTATTTGTATAATCGTTGATCGGCGTGGCTATTTGAATTTGTTATTTCAATGCCCATCGAGATGAATAAATTACTACATTTGTCATTTACTATAATGAATACAAGAATCTGTATGTTATAAAATAATTTAATCTTGAATTTCGAATGAACATTATTATTTTTATTTTGCTCTGCGTCGTCAAATAATTTATTGGTAAATCTTTATGACCACATATAATACAATACTTTCTTCGGTAAAATCCACAAATTCATTCAAACGAATACGTTATAATTATTTATTGTTAATGACGACCGTATGATATTGCCTTCAACTATATATATATAACATGTATATATACATATATTTATACAAGATCGAAATTGAGAAATAATATATATAAATACGTATACATAGAAACATATACAACCATAAGACCAGAATAGCTGCAACCGTAAACCGTGTTCTCGTATATATTCCGCGGTGATAAGCTGAATTGCGATTAGGACGGGCTAGAGCGAGCTCCCTTCGTTTCTAGACGACTCGTTTCTAGTCGCAACAATACCCATAATACGTGTACTCTCGTAGTAATCGCCTGATAGGAATATTAATATTAATCGGCAGTTCGAATGTCACTACCACTGTACGTGTTTGTATATTTACTGCGTATATTATTGCATATATATATATATATATATATACATTATATTTGCACGTGAAAGCTTAACTATTCGCATCTCGTGCTCCACAGTTGGGTCGCTGCTATTGTTTCAATAATTCCGGACTATACATATAGTATATCTTTGCACGTGTACGCAATGCTATAGGTTTTAATGAATATATTGCATTTTACCAATGGTAACCGCGAATGGCCTGAAGTGACTGAAATTTTAAACGTTGTCGTTATGATTTTTGAAAACAAATTCCTTTCCAGCTGTACAGATTGCATTTGAGTTAAGCTATACAGTAAAATAAGCGGCTTTGAGTCAGCTCTAAGAATATCTTTATGCGAATGCAATAAGAAAATGACAATGTCTTGCAAAAGTTTGTAAATGGAACTGTCATGCACATTGTGAATTACTGACTTTGAATTATCAGGATAGAGTTTGCTTACTTATTTTACTTACCCATTTTGTACAAAGAGAAAGCATATTGTGAAAGTATATTGAAGAGATTAGGTAATATAGAAAACAATGTTCTAATCCTTTGTAAATGTACTTGATGTATAAGTAAAATGATTTCATATTCGAAACAATTATTGCCGAACATACTCCTTTACGGGAAAATTTGCATGTTTTTTCCGAGTAAGTAAGATCTATTGTTTTCGATAGAATTGAATGTAAAAAATAATGTTTTCGCCCGGGATCGAACCGGGGACCTTCCGCGTGTTAGGCGGATGTGATAACCACTACACCACGAAAACTTGCTGAATGATTAAACGAAGGCCCACTTCGAATGGTTGATATATATCGGATTCTATAATCTTGCCTTTCACATCTGCTTGACGTATATATATCGACAGCATTGGGGTTGCCACTTGCTCGTGTGTCTATAGATATATACTATGCATATGAACAGTGCAATCGAATATTATAGCATGAGTAACCCGACTCACGAGTCCATCGGTAAATTATTATTTTTCAAGCAAGTGTCTACTCGCCACGAAAACTATTAATACAGTGCAGCAAACTCCCGCTCTCTGGCAGGCATTTAAAAACAAATTTATTCAGAAGCCAAAGCGAGTCTCCGCAACTTATATAATATCTACATGTAAAATCTTGCCTCGAGCATTCATCAACTTTGAGTCAAACTGTCCTGAAACTCCCTGAAAGTTGTTGAAGAAACATAATTAGTCGGCAAACTATTCTTCCTCTCTGTCTACCTTTCCCTACATTTATTCAAATTATCTCTCCATTGATTAAAAAGAATCGCTCTCCAACAGCTTCCGATAGGATCCAATATATATATACATACATATACACTTGTATATCTATATAGAGCGGAGAGAAAAGAGAGAGAGAGAGAGAGAGAGAGAGAGAGAGAGAGAGAGAAGAAGCGAGAGGGAGACGGACAACGACGTAGCGCCGGCAGCTGTGCGCACTCACTTTATCCGGTGAAGTACGCGCGCAACCCTGACAAATAGCCTCCTTTAATAAGTTTAAATTAGCGCAAAGAAAATTAATCTCGGCACTATCGCGCTCGCGGACCCAATTAAATTTCCACGCTCAAAAGGACGCGGAATGAGACAGGGAGCCGTCGTCGTCGTCGACGATGCGCAAGAGAGAATGAGAAGAAAAAGGATGAACGCGCCTTTCGAGGTCAACGTTCCCGGACATCATTCAAACCTATATATGTATACAATAAGCATAATCATCGTAGTATAGGTCAATGGTCTGCATTATAACGACTCGTTCAAACCTAGACATATATGCTATATATACATGAATAATCATAACGGTGTGTATGTATAATGTATATATAAATATATGTATATAGCTGTAGGTGAGTGACGAGCGCCAACGCGTGCTTAACTTCGTGCTCAAGATCGTATCAGTGCCAAAACTTCCTCGAGAGAAAAATGTCGCTCGCATGAGTACGTCCTTTTCACACTGTGTGTATAGGTATCGCAACTACATACAGATCCGATCTACTGCGAAAATCAACGACGTCCTATATTACATAAAACTATACGTGCATATATACGTACTCTCGAGCGGAGCTAGAATATTTTTTCAATAAAGCCACGTTTTCCGACGTATCAGCATTTCCGAAACTACACTTTCATGCTGCAAGCTTCTTCGAAAAGAGCCTTGCATATTCAACAGCGTATAGGATGTTCGAAAAATAAGGCGAAAACGCTTGCTCCGCGCGGGCAAACAGCAGTGGCGGCGGCGGTTGCACAGCCCGCAAGACATCCGGGCTCAAGCACACGACCAACAACCAAATTTCCCTCAGCACCTTAAAGCCTTTGCCTGTATACATACACATGGAGTCGATGTATACTTGTATATATAGGCTTGTATACGAACGAGAAGCTTTAGACCACCGCTTCGTTAAATGCCAGTGCTCGCGCGGGCCAAACACCGTGCGGAGATATATATGTATGTATGTGAGTGTATCTATGCACGTGTACGTATCGGGGCCACGACCCCGAGTTTCGAGTGTTTGCGAGCGTGTGGCAGTGCTTCTCTCCTAAGAGTATATATAGCGCGATACAAGCCGCGATGCTCCACTCGCGAATTACCCCCGCATGCGCGTCTTCAAACACGGCCTGATTACACGCGACTGGAAACGAGCAGCGATGATTAATCGCTTGGTCACTTTCAACTCTGACCTATGCGAAGTTGTATGAATATTTTCGTACACGGGATATGAGAAATTTTGAGTAAGGTGTTGAGATCGAGATTGCGCCAGTCAGAAGTTCTTAGTTGATGATTGACGGGCTAAAAGTAGCTTCCGCTATAAACTAATTCATCTAAATAATCGTTTACACTTTTAATTAAAATCTCTCGAATACAATTGTAGATCATTATTAATGAGAAATGTATAACAAGAGTAACAAATGTTTTAATATTGTTATAAATGTTTTATAAAATTCATTAACAAAATTTAATAATTCTTTTTAATTTTGTAACTTACATTAAAATTGTAATATTTAATCTGTTACGAATTTGAACTTCGTCAGTTCAATGAGTTTCATAACCAACCCATCCGAGATATATTAATAATTTAATTGAACATCGTTATAAATCATAATAATTATTTTAAAAACGATGAATGAATTAATTTATGTGAAATCGCTGATTTTTTTTAAATAAAATGTTTTTCACAAAAGGACAGACTGCTACAGCTAAATATTTGTATTCTGATGTAATACATTTTTATTTGACCAAAGCACTTACGCACCATTATGATATAATTTAAATTACTGAAATGGAAAATTCAAAACGATGGAAAATTTATTTTTTCCTAAATTCTCATGATTATAAGACATTTATTTTTTAAAAATGTCTATAATTGAATGTTCAAAGTTTTTAAATACATAAGCATTTATTAAATGTTTTGTTGGAAATTACTCATTTTACTATTGCCAATCTTCCTCGTTAGGAAAGTTAAAATTAGGAGTTGAGCTCGTCAACACCTTAATCGTACTGTACAGAGTGAGCGATGAACTTTTCGCCGTAAAAGCTTTGGAATACTACTTCTTTAATTAAGCGAAATGTCAAAAATAATGTTTTCGCCCGGGATCGAACCGGGGACCTTCCGCGTGTTAGGCGGATGTGATAACCACTACACCACGAAAACGCGTTGAAAAAATAATCAAGAATCCGTTTCATGCAGTTAATTGAATGCGAAAGGAAACGTATTGCAATATACGAATTTAAAAGTTTGAAATTTCTTCATTATAGTACTTAAAAGGCATGTAATGAGTTTTAAACGTCAAAGTGAATATTAAAAATCGGAATGAATGAAATAAAAAGATTTTTTCCATTTGCCACGGTGTTTAGTGGTAGCGTTATGTCAGGCATTCAAATTCTTCCTATTTCTCTATAATATCAAACGAATATACTCCAAATACAGATATTTATGCACATATAAATAATTGTGTCACATATTTAAAAAAAAGCGACCATTGTTTAAAAAAAATCGTATTGATGCACAGGGTTGTAAAGTTCGATTTATTCACCCGCTTAACTAACTCACCGGGGAAATCTCAAATGTAAAGGCGGCGATGACACCCACATCTTCTCGTAGAAACTCATCCATTTCCGAGCGTGACGCGTGAAGAGAAACTTGCGAATGCATTTGTTGATTTGCTCGTGGCGCAGTGCAATAATAAAAGGGTATGCTTACCCTGATATAAACATATATATATATATATATATATATATATATATATATAGAGAGAGAGAGAGAGAGAGAGAGAGAGAAAGAGATGCAGTGGAGTGCGTACCCGTAGTAGTAACGAAAGAGCCAACCCCCCTGAGAGAGGACGACGCGAGTAGTATAGCTTTTAAGGCTGCTTAGAGTTCGCAAGAAGTTTGCTTGTAAAATGTTTAGCTGCAAAGGGAAGTCGGTATACGCAGTTCGCTCGTATAGCCATCGCGTAGAGAGTATAAAGTATGCAAATACTTTTTTCACTATGTGCATTGATTTAAATATACGCGACGCGCGTTCGTTTACCGATGGCATTTATATATGTACGCGTTGTGCATATAAGTAACGTTTGAAATATTTAAATGCTTTATATAACGTATATATAAGTATATATGTAGATACTTCAATCGTCATTCTGTCAATGTATTATAAAGGTTTCAAGAAAATGCATCCAACGGTGCATATAAAAATAAAAGCCAACTTTACATTTTCCAGCCATAGAACGACGTTTTCTCTCTATAATATGTACGTGTACTTATATATAATGCGCTGCTGCACTTGACTCTAAGCCGCTTCGTATTCAAAATGAACAAACGATGATTCTCAGCTCGACCGCAACGAGGCACAAAGACAGCAAGAATATTATCATGCCCGGCCAGAACTGCATGCGCTTTCGAAATATATATATATATATATATAAACGTGTATATATATATACATTTCTCTCACAACGTTACCGTAGCATCTCCGGGGAGACTCCGCCCGAACATACATAGACACACACACACACACACACATATATATACTGTCTATTTGCCGCTGTAGATAGAAAGAGAGACAGAGAGGTAGAAAGCAAAATTCTCCGCGCTCCGCAGAGAGCAAGAGTCTCTCGGAAAATGAAATCTTCTGTTTTACTTTTAGCCGCAGGCTATATGCCATATACTGCTGCCTGTTATTCCAAGTGGAATTCGCGTGATTCGCGAATTTTATTCTTTTTAATACTGCCGCGTGTGGTTAGATTCTGTTGTGCGTTTTATCTTACGTGTTCTACAATATATAGAACATATTGGTACTTTCCTCCCGACTGCGAAAACTCAATACGCGATATCGATCGATACCCTTTAGTCGCGCGTGAAAATTTTCTCCAAACATTAAATATTATGATCTATTATAAACGATAAATATTAAAAAATATTTATATATATAATAATAGTAATAGTGATGATGATATAATGATAACTTAAGAAATATTCATGCGTAAAGCAAGAGAAATTTATTTCACATTTATACATCAACTATATGTGCATGACTGCTAAATGTAAAGGAAACGTTATTTTCGCTAGCAAATCCAATGAAACTTGAATTTTTTTTCCTAGATGCGCTTGAATTATGTATGAATAGCGTTATAATTATGTATGATGTTTTCCATACATAAAGAATAAAAAAAAGAAAACTAGAGTCGTTTAATTATGCACAGCGCTAGGTTATTTTTTTAATAAACTGCAATGCAGATCCCACCGTGCATCTATACGTATAGTATATACATGCATACACGGGGAAAATAGTGACAATCTTATACATTTTCGAATAGATCGTCAGCAACGACACCTCATTGTCAGTCCGTTTATCATCACAGACGTATTCACGGTCTTTCTTACAGAATGTATATGTATATCTATGTACATATATATACTCTGCAAGAGAGCAGAAGAAAAAGAAATTTCACATTGTGAGCCGCCTAGCATTTTTCCCTGCGGGCTCGAAAGCCAGCTTCGAATTTCCCTCTCGATAGGTGAACACGCGTATATAAACGAGTGACCTACTTACTTTTGACGCGACTCTGTCTTCGCGGAAGCGTATTCTACGCGACGTCCCGGGGCCATGTGTGCATTGCGCGCAACTTCAATTATTCGCGCAAATCTGTTTTCGCGAATGCCGCTTTTACTCCGGCTTCATTGTTTGGACTATAAGCTCTTCCCGATTTATCCTCGATACATAGCTATAAATGCTCTATGTACATAAACTTGTGTATGTAATATGTCTCGTCTCTCGAACTGGAATATATACTTCCTAGTATATATATACGGCCGTTAAAAATTCTACTCGAATTTTCATGCAAATTTCACGCGTACGCAAATTTTCCATACGCACTCGCGCGTATACTCCTGTCCCGATACTCCTGTCGATACATCAATTAGACGTTAATATTAACTGCTGTTCACGTTGATATTTTTTATGTGAAAATTGCGCGAAACATGGCTACCAACATGCAAATGAGACAATTTTATTGTATATGCACTTTAATCGTTCGTGGCAGGGGTAGGCATTAAAGATTTTTTTTAATCGCTCTATGTATATTTCTTGGGAGATTCGCATACATAAAATCGAGACGATATATATCAATCATATATACACAAAACACGAAGGAAATATATAAATCCAGGGCACTAAACGCACATATACAACATTGCTCTCTCTCTCTCTCTCTATTCTCCAGACACACATCAAAACAACAAGCCATATCACATTTAAATCCATCCAACAGTTGTAGCTCATTCCGTCCGCCACCAGAGACAAACGAGAGGAGAAAAGGCCTATATAGTATATATATATACAATATACACATACCGTCGTATATAGAATCGCGGTGCTAATTCAGCCGACACTTCATGCCCAGGAGACCCACGATATATAGTGTCTAACGCACTCTATATACGCGCATTGTCTCTCTACGCTCTGTCTCTCAATCCCGTCGCGGCCAAACTTCCATTTTGCCTCGTTATATGAGGCGCGCTGTATATATATACAATGTATATTATATATATACATATATACATATATATATCTATATATATATACAAGTTGCTAGAAATCCCCTTGCGCGTATATAATATTGGTCGAACTTTTGACTAATATATTGCGATATATAGATAGAGATATATTGTACAACGATAAATGGCTATGCGCATACAATCGTCTTTTTTCACTCGGATCTAACGCGGATTTATTTCCCGCATATATATAAAACGTCGGTTCCGAAGCGTTTGGTATAACGTGAGTCGGAAAAAAATCTCCGCGCACTCAACTATATCTAAAGAGTGCGGAGCGATGCGCGTCGGAAGAGTGAAATGCATGCATATATAGAGGCTATATTCTCGACGTATATATAAATATATATATATATATATATACAAAATAGACATTCTCGCTAGTCGCGATAAATCTTTGCCTGTACGTATATAGCTCATAAGAAAGAGTGCAACAATTTTCCGAAAGGCTGCATATATAGAGAGCTGCGGAGGAGAGCTGTGCAGGAGAGCTGTAGAGGAGAGCTTTCGGCTGCGCGATGTAAACGTCACGGGCTACTTGATATACGGGGCATGTGCTAGAGAGAGGAGAATGACTTTCCCGCGGTACAATATTCATACCGTTGGAGCTACGTGCGGGATATTCTATTAGCTTTATTGTCGAGCTGCTGCTTCTGCTGCTGATGCTCTGCGTCATTGGCCCGAAGGTGTACCGTACATATATTTATATAACAGCGAATACATCAGAGCTTTCGGAATTCCGTATACGAGAGCACCAAGTCTCCTGCAGTATGCCTATGACAGGAGCTTAAAGCTGCCGTTATATAATCCTGTACACTTTGATCAAGCAAATTATTCGAGAGCAATCTTTGAGCAGTCTCTTTACACTCTATATATGCACTATCGTAGGATTAACGGTCCTTTAGCTGAGCGTTACGTCCCGATGAAAGGGCAATTCTATTAAAGCTTTCAACTCTCTCTCTCTCTCTCTCTCTGTCTTCTATTCTTCATTTGTATTATCAATCAATGGGATTCGGGCGACAATGCATTTTATACATGCATATATATATATATATATATATATACATGTATGCATTGCATATCGAAGATGGCTCATCTCATACATCTGCACGAGAATCCAACGAGAACGAACATTCGATAAATCATTTGAAGCTAATTAATCACCCCTTGCTCTCGACACCCTCTTTTCCAGCGATGCACTACTGCCACGCACACACACACGCATATGTATACATATATATCGCTTCAGATAGTCTTGGATTTATCGTTGAATCTCAACGCGCGAGTAAATTTTCGGCAGTCTTTGTCCGGGGGATTAATTAAATTCCCGACAGCGACTCGCGATCAGCTACAGTGTGAGTATATATACATATATACACACGTATACATCACAGCATCGATTTCTCGCCCTTTACTTTTCCAATTTCAATTAGCTTGCTCGGCCGTGCTGCGCTTCTTTTTGCTCTATATATATTTTGTAATATATATATATAGACAATCTCGATGTCCGCAGCGAAAAATTGCGAGCTCCGCTAGTGCAAAGCGAAAATTCACTCCGGCTTTCCCCGTACATTCGTGTACAACTCGTTGGAGCGCACGATTCGATCGCCAATCGAATTCCGAGGTTTTATATTTCTGTTATACTCATCCATATATATGTATAGCGAGAGAGAAATATAGAGAGAGAGAGAAAGAGAGAGAGAGATTTGCGGTTCAGGGTGCTTATATAGTTCAGCTTCTTCTTTGGATGAAAGTATGATATTGCCGGCCACTGGCTCACAATGCCTTGCTGCAACTCCGAGAGAAAGTTCTACATCTCCCTATGCGCAGCTGAGTCGTGAACGAGTGACTGGGGTCTATGATTCGGATAACTTTGAGCTGAACTTCATATCCCGAGTCCTGCAAACTAATCACGATATTTCCCCGGAGCTGAAAATATAACGGAACACTGATCCTCGACATTATATTAAGCGGTAACTGTACACCTTATTATATATAATATTATATAACTTTGCACTATATAGGCATTTAACATAGCTATGAGCAATATGGCATAGAAGCTTTTGATAACGTGGAGTTAAGCATTGGTATTTGTATTATTCAATTATAAACCTGGGAAAAGTTTGGCATTGTTTAATATGTGTTTTGCCGGCGTCGACGTCAAATACTCCATACTCGTTCGAGCGCGAGCTTACTTGCAGTTGTAAGCTACGAAGTTTGATTAGATTAGTAAACTTAGATGCTCTTGATAAGGAAAATTTATGACTTCAATTTTGAAACATTTCCATAACTAGACCTTCATAGTACTCGTACATACGTGTTCGGTTCGAAATTCGTGGCATATATATTTAGAACCGATTATGTCCGTTGCTTATATTCACAGGTTTAACGCTCATATTCGCGATACCGTTAACTGATTTAGCTAGTTTAACAAACAATACAAATTACAATTCGATAATATATGTAGGACTTTTGAAATTATTCTGAACTCTAATTTTAATTAATATCCCGAGAACTTTTGACAATCAATTAATCATTTTTCACGAGACTAAGTTTAAAATTATTCTTTTGAATAGCCTTAGAAACTCTCGAATTTACTTTTCTATAATAATTTTTCTTTGCAAAGCTTCTCGAAAGGAGAATTTTAAATCTAGAGTGTGTGTTGAAAAATGATTGGCTGGTTGGCTAAAAAAGCAATTGGCAAACGAATTAAAATGTTAAAGTATTGGAGTACCTTAGTGTGTGCCAAGACGCGACGTATACGATATATGTATAAGGTATAAAAAGTCGTACTTACCTATATTAACTTGTCATATTTCTCAGACTACAGTAAATCAGTCACGTTATCTTCAGTGCTTAACTCAGACTTAACCCTCCATCGCTTAAGTTTCAAGTGCACAATATCATATATCCTTTACAAGACAGTATTTCTCATGATTTCATACAGGGCTTCATATAAGTCCGTTCGAATAATAATCCAGTGAAAGGAATTTCGCAAAGTTTTAAATTAACATCCGAAATTAAGTTTTTTCAAAGGAAAACTCCGACCAAACTTCCCTTCCTCGTACGTAACTTTTTCAAACGCTTAACTTAAATAAACTTTCTTATACAGCACGAGAGCACCGGGATATTATGAGAAAAAACTGTGAGTATTATATACAGGAATAATACTGTTCTCTCGACGTTGCGCAAGCTTCTACGTCGGTTGCTAACGGAACGTTCAGCTTTATGTCGACATTGATAAATACAATCAAATGTAGCTTCAAATATCTTCCGTATACATTATACGTATATATCGTACATTCAACAATATAATTATCACGTTGCACAAAATGACTTAATTTTACGTTAGAACTTCAAACTAATTATTTAAGTACGTATGCATCGAGTATGTGTACGTAAAGCTTCTGCGCTTATGCTACATCCGATTATTGTTTTCATTGACTTTGATGTTTGCGTTTTTCAATAGGCTCTCATTGAATATCGCCAGTGCTGCGAGTGAATTCCAATTACTTCGCGAAATGACGCGAGTGCAAGCATTGGTATGAAAATCGAACGACTGCAAACGTAAAGAAGCTGTTGATGAATTCCTTTTCTCTCTTTTCTCCTGCGCTGCGCCGACGAGCCATTCCGATCCTTCTTCGAGAAAGCATTAAAAAGTTTAGCATAACGAGGGATAAAAGTCGTAACGGCACCTTATAAAAGTATATATATACTCGGTAGTAAAATTTAAATGTATTACATTCGCGTTTCTCAGAAAAGAGATTGAGACAGTGGGGAAGAAAAAAAAGAGCGTGAATGAAATAGTCGTTAAAAATTATTCAAATTGCCAAATCTCTCAAAGCGCACAATCTTTCAAAAGTTAATTTTCATAAAACTGTACATCGTCGCTCACCTGTTGCACGGACACTCGTCTATATATACATATATATTTACGCACATATACAGAAAGGTTGAAGAAGATACTGACCGATAACCGCTAGCGGAGCATTACGTGCCAAAGGAATAATTTACGCCAATCGTTTATTCGTTGATATCGAAAAAAAGACTAAAGTTCGCATATCGAGCCTGTAAATTTCCTAGCCTTATCCATGAATATTCAAACGAGCGGAATGCATATAAATATAATAAAAAGCTTGAAGGGAAAGAGGGTGAAAAAAAAAAGAAAATATATTTTTTTATTCGTCTAATGGGAGGAGCGCGATAGCGCGCCCAGCTAGAAATTTATAGATAGACCCGTGGCTTAACCCGTTGGGAAATCAGCACTGTGTGCTAGAAAGCCGTAGGAGGAAAGCTTTTGCACGTGTCTGTTTAGTTTGAGAGCAAATGCGCAAAGAAAAACAGTTTATAGGCTACTAGTCTCGCAGGCCGACGTGCGTGTTTTCACCTCTGCGCTATCCTATTTAGCCATATATATATATATATATGGCTAAATATATATATATAGACATTCATTTGAATGGGTGTTATAAGCTCCGCAAACTACTACTACTATATTGCTTTCTTTATCGCGCAATGTGAAATTGGAAAAAATTATGTACGACGATTAGTTCTTTTTCTTTCTTCGATTCATTTCTGTTTTGCATTAAACATGAAAAATGCGATAGTTCATGAGAAAGAGAGGGAGAGAGGGAGAGAGAGTACAGTTCTCAGGAACGGAGTATAATTACATTTATACACAAGCGAGAGTCTTGCAAACGTATGAATTAATTAAAACTTGCGCCTTGCGAAAAGTGGTGGGAAGGGGAGAGAAGCAAAACTCTCTTGTCGAAATTGGCAAGATAGTTTGCGTTCGCTCGCGCGCGAGCGCGTGCATATTTATGTCGGCGTAATAAGTAGATGCACACCGAGTCTGGTAAGACTGGATCCAGAGTAGACGACCCCTAGCCGTGCGTTATCTCGCGGTAACTTTAATAGAGTAGGTATAACACCATACTTCATGCCGCATCAACTTTCTCTTCTTGAGTCACTCGTTTACACATGTACATCTACATAGCCATATCTGCGTATACCTATACATACAACCTTTTGTGGTTGTAAAATAGTAATCGCGTAAAGAGCACGGCAGTGAATCTCTAAGGAAAACGTTTGGCTTTCTGTTGCAGTGCGGTTCCGAGGACATGGTAGAACGAGTGGCTGTACTCGTGCACTCGAGTAGCTCGACGTCGCAAGACGAGTGCTAGTACCGGCCAAGAACTCCGAGCTGCGGTAGCAGCGACTCGGAGCCATCGCAACAGCAGCTTTTCTCCACGACTATGCGAGTAGCTCGCTGATGCACCTACTCCTTTCTACGCTATGTATACATTATATCACATATATGTGTATATATATACATGCGTGTGTGTATATATATATGTATATAATTTACATCTATATATATATATATACGTACATTGTATGTATCATAAAGGAAAGAGGAGAATAGAGACACAGGATGATCTGTCTTCTTGGCTCTTAGCTTTAAAGGATTTTCCCGCGTACGCGTAGCCGAGAAACGAATTACTCGGGAAAGTACCGACTCTCACGTGTACGGAGTTTTCATTGTGGTTATATTATATGTATAAAAGCGCAAGTTTTGCCTTTGTTTAGCAGTATGTTATATATAGTAGTGAGTGAGAGCAATAGAGAGGGAGAAAGAATACACGCGGGCGTTTTGCTAATTAAGTACAAGTTAAATTAACGCGCGATTGAGTTGCGTGCGTCGAGTATATGTATAGTTTTTCTTCGCGAATCTCGCACACACTGTATAATCTGAGCGTGATACCCTACATTATACTGTAACGTACTGAATTTTCCATACATAGAATTATATAATGTACTATACGTGAGTACGAGCTAACTTTTTAATAAAAAAAAATTTTATATACACACCGTTTCGAGTCAAACTTTTTACCATTTAAATCAGTCATGTTTAATATTAAATGACTATGTGTACTTAGTAATGTTTTAAATTACATTACGAGGAAATTCTCTGTAAGCGCCTTGAGTTTTTTCTTTTACACATGTATATTATATAAATATGGTTCATTTTCTAGCAGATTGACCAGTCAAACAATTTTTTTCTTCGAAATATGTTTAAATTCTTCTTCGGCACTGTATCTACCTTCGTGCATTCTTTTAGATTTTTTCATAAATGTTCTTAGCGTTACCGGATGTCATAGTTGCCATTATTACTAATTTTGGCATTCTATGCCTATTCTCAGAAAATGGTAACTTCTCATGGAAGCATTTCTCTCCAAAATCACAAAAGGAACTTTTATTGCAAAACAAGTTAAACTTAACAAATAAAATAATTTCGAACCTAATGAAACTTTTGAAATTCGGTATTGAAAAGGTTCGAAGAATTTATTTTGAAGAAAGATATTTTTTGACTGGTCAATCTGTCAGATAATGTCCTATATAAATAATCTCGTTCAAGGGACTGTTGTCGTGATGATGACTTAAAAGTAGAAACTCGAAGTATAAAGTAAATAAGGTTATTTGCGGGCAAGCGAAGGAAAAAATATTAGGTATACAACGATCGGAAGAGCGACGAAGATTTTCAACTAGATAATTTCAAAAATTTATAAATATTATATAGATAGCTACGTCCATATAGTGTATATATATATCAACGTTTTGAAGAAGCTTAGGAATAACATCAATATTAAAACGTTTTGCATTCGTTGACTTGGACTCGATGTATTTCACGCACTAGATTGAATCGACGAATAAACACTCAAGTTAACCTAATTATTATCAATGGTTGTTCTCAAGTTAACGTCAACGCGATGATCCCACAAACGTTACTACATTCCAGGCGCTTGTTCGAGTCCAAGACATCATCGACGATCGTTTTATCATAGAAAAGGTTTTTCATGCAATAACAATGAGTAACGCATAAATATCTAATGTTAAGGAAAAGAGCAGTTTGAACGCCTCGACTTATACATATACTTCCATATATATGTATCCATATATATGGAATATGAATATATATATAGAGGTAAAACTATGCGCGTTATACGGATTTAATGTTAGTAACAGAATCCGAGGAATTTGATCGATGCGCAAGGATAGTATGCGCGCGTTTTATTAAATTCCAGCGTGCAGTACAATAGTCAAGGTTTGATCAGCTCTTTTCTTCTCCGATTTATCTGGATAACTCATCCGCTATATAAAACATGCATAGTCTTTCTCTTCATGCATATGTAAAAGCGTTAATAAACGCATTGGCATACAAACTACATATTATTATGTATAAAAAAAGCGAAGAGGAAGAAAAAAACAATGTCATAGGCCTATATATATATATATATATTACGCAGGTATACCTAAATCTAATTGCGCGAGATCGACGATTTTATATTGTGACATATACACATAGTAACATCTGCGACACAGACGAGAAAAAAAACAAACTATATGAAATACGATGAGTTATCGGTACATATCGCATTTTGAACTAGATAAAAACGGAGCCAAGAGGAATGGAAACTTGGTAATTGAAAAATGAAAATAATTTTATTTCAAAATATATATACATATATAACGCGTCGCAGCTGAAGCTGCAATTACTACTGATGCAGCAAGAAAAAAAAACGAAAAAAATCTGTACAGAAAAAGTTGACTACGGTATAGAGAGTCTTTATTATTATTATTATAATTACAATTATTGAGCTATGGAACGCGAAGTTAAATACAAAATGAACTAATGCAAACTATATATATATATTATTTACGTGCAGATCTGTACGCACTTTAACAACGAATGTAATAAAAATGGTCTCTCTTTTATATAAAAAATACTTCTTTTAAAGTAATCCTAATGTCTTTGTGTAATTTTTATTATATCCTTCACATCCCGTGTCCAACCATTTCCTTCGTGTCGTACTCGTAGTTTGATAATTAAGTCACTTTGTATATTTCAAGGCGTCGTGTATACGCGTGTTTCTTTATCCCGAGGTACATGAATATTCATTATGATATTGCTGCGGCCGACCTGTCGTACACAGTATATTGAGTGCACAAGTATTGTAAATAACGGTTAGTCATGTTTATATGCCAACGATAAATCGGCAAGCCACTATCACGATCGTTGGCACCTACTACAATGCGAATCGAAATTTGAAATCGCCCCTCGATGATCTCTATCTGACACGCTAACTTTATATACCTCTTCTATGGGTACACATACACACATACACATACACACATACACATACACACATACATACATGTGCACGCGGTTACTCGTCGGTTCTTTCTGCGATATTTTTCGTATTCGTACATTCGCGATTTTATTTTCTTTTCCTGCGTAAATGCCACCGAAAAGAGAAAAAACAGTCTTTATTGTCTAGTTGATTTAACGCTGTTCCAAGTATTGTCATCGGAATCGTTGCAAAAACTTCAACTGTATATATCGAATGTTATACACCGAAACAATCAACTTCACGGCTATCCGACCTAAAAGTAAGTTATACGATTTTGGATTTGAAAAAGAGAAAGAAGCTCGGAAAATTTATCTTCCAACGCGTAAGCACACACACATATATGTACAGATATATATCTATATGCATGCTTTACATGTAGTTGTGCGTATAGATATATATCGCGAGTTGTAAGCTTTACGCAGTATAAGGGTAGTTTGGGCCGATATGCACGCACGGTGAAATCCATCAAGCATGACTGCGATAAAAGAAAGAAGCTTTACTCTTCTCTGGCGAATCGGGCATCTTTTGCCTCCTCGAGTTCAATAAAATGTATTTGACGCCGGCGAAGAAGAGGAATGAGTGAATAGCCCAGTCTCGTGCTCGAAAACCGATAGTGAAAAATCACGGAGACTTAAAGGCTTTAAAGAACAAAAAAGAGGAAAGAAAAAGAAGAAAAGACTCTTTATCTATCCATCCGAGCTATTTCCGGCGTGAGAAGCCACTTTACCTACTATATACCATCCACTATATATACTATATACTCTATACGAGGCTCGGCTTCAGCCAAGTTTTCCACAGGAACTATTTTTTACTTCCACGGCAGAGGGTGAAATGGAGAGAAAGAGAGAAAAAAAAACAAAGAAGAATGACCAACTGCGCGACGCGAACCGGACGGAGAGTAGAGGCAGACTAAGAAAAGAAGCTGAGCATGAAAGATGGTAGACGCGCGCGCGAGTCTTTGGAAATAATTAATTTCCAAATGGAAGACGATGTAAAACGAAAAGCCAAACCCTGCTCAGTATATATATGTGCGTGTGAGTGACTATTCTTGGCTGCGGAAGATGTCCTATGATGCAAGCTCCTACTCCCCCTTTGCCTTTTTCAAGCTGCGGGCGTTTCTTCTTTCATCGCCTTCTTGCATTTGTCTCTTTGCAAGCTCGCAGGAGGAAAAGCGCCTTCATCCTTTTCTCTGGCGCACTGCTCGGCCTCTCTCCACCTTTCTTTTTCATTTCCCTGCGTACGACGTGGTTGCTGGCGGATTTGCGCAAGGATGCGCGAACTTGCCGCAAGCTCTCTCTCTCTCTCTCTCTTTCGCTCTATATATGTATATATGCCTACTCGTTCGATATTGCATGTGTGCATCTGCGTATATATACGTATACGTGTATATACAATGAAAGAGAGAGGAAGGGCGGGGGAGGGTTCAGGATTGGCCGGGCCTAATTTTGCATTTCCTCCTCGAAATCTCGGAGAACGTGGTGAGTATAGCGGATGCTTAACCGAATGCCCATAGTGTATAGAGAGATGGCTGCTCGTCTACCCACTGTAATCCGTTGAGTCGTAAACGCGCCTGGTGAAAAGCGCTCGCTATACTACGGGCGGGCGTATTTAACGCTCATCGGAGAGAGAGAGAAAGAGATAAACCCCTCGTAATCGACGCCGACGTGAGATTCCCCTCTCTTAACGGCATAATTGATCGTTAAAAAGTCCAGAGAGAATGCCGTGAGAAATACGTTAAAATATATACATATCTACACACAGTGAAAAGTACAAGCGAAAGTAAAAGCACGTCTTTTCGACGGTAGCTATGTGATATATATGTATAAACGGATATCTGTACACTCGACGTGAACATTCCTTGGTCCCTTTTTCTCATGGTAATTTCCGAAGGCTCAGGGTGTTAATTTCATCTGCGCATTCTGGCATCGTGCCCGATTCTCTGCAGTATAGCCCAAAGCCAGAGCTGCGGCTAGACACGAAGAGAGAGAGAGAGAGAGAGAGAGAGTGCTTGCGATCGATGGGGGATGGCAGCAGCGCCGCGAGCACTGGCCTGCATATAAGACTATAAAGCGAGCTTCTCTATATGTATACACAGGCATGTATACAGCCGCTGTCTCTATGGCTCCTGCACGCAATTCCGGCATAATTATCGGGATGCGCTCTATGCGGTACTACAGTGCATTGCGTTTTCTCTCTCTCGCTCAGTACAAACAATTCGAAATTCAGTTTGACGATAATCTTCCTCTCTCCCCTTCATAACTTCGATTGGAAACTACGCTATTCTACTTCTATTCAGCTATTCATAATACTACTAAGCCTATGTTACTATAACTTGATGTTTCGTTATGCTTAACGCAGACAAAAAAATTAATTTACCAATGGCTCGAGTGGCGCCACGACTGTACACATGCAGAAGTGCATTTGGCTTAATGAGAACTGAGGAAATAAGACCGAGAGCTGACAAGAGCTTAGGTAAGAAATTAAGGTCTTAAGCGATTTAATTGGCAATTCGGCGGTAAAACCATTTTATTTTTTAGCGTGCACTCGTTCGACGTTGTTTTTCTGTCCTCTATTATTTCTCCATTATCAAATCCAATCCAAATCTTCGTTGAGGTACGAGAGATACCGCTTGATTGGAAGTACATAACTTACCCATACCCGGGCAGAATCGCCATTACTGGGAGTACGAGATCACTACTGGTTCTTTAGTGTCAAACAATATATGCAGTTTGCTGCCGTTGGTAAACCCTTATTCCGATAGCGGAATGATAAGAACGAGCCAAAATTGTGGTACAGTACTGGTTCAATACTGGCATGTCACATTTAAAATGGTCATCAAATTTTGTAGTTCCTGAATAATTTTGTTACTGAATACTTACTATTTTTATAGTTGCATCATTCTTACTTTTACAGATTGTGACTCTTATTGATTAATCCTTTATTTAGATTCGAACTATTGACGATTTTCACTTATAATATATTTGACGCTTCCGACTAATTATGTAATTCCTATATTTTCTCTCTCTCTCTCTCTCTCTCTCTCTCTTTTGCATTTATCTGCTATAATCGGTCGATCGGTGTCGTCCACTAGGCTCTCCTCTCGTCCTCGTTGTCTCAGAGTGTATATGGCAGTCGTTCGTCCTGAGGATTATGCGTCCAACCGCCTCGCCTCGCCTCCTGAGTGTGACTTCTCCTATAAATTGTGCGTATCAGTAGTAATTCAATAATGCAATTCAATTTAGCACTATTCTTAAATGCTTTGAATATACCCCATTTGAGTTTTTATTCCCAAATAACGAATTTAGTCATGTTGACTCGACGCTTTGCCTAGTCCCTCTCTACAGCTTTTACTTGCTACAGCCGTTTTGGTTGGTCCGTTGCAAGATATAAAAACTAGTATAATCCATTTTTTCACTCCGTTATAAATTGAATGTTGATCAGTATTTTTTACAGTACTACACAAAAATTCACATTACTGATACAAAATTGGTCTGTACCAAGTCATCCTTCTCGGCGAAAGGATAAAGACGACAAAAATGTTCATATTAACTCGAGGGATCGTCTATATACGCATATTATACGGTCTCGTAGAACGAGTTAGACACGCTCTGCCAGAAATTAGGCCGCAGGAAGATTATATACATAGTGAAAGCGTCCGGATGTTATCAGAACTAGTGGGTAAAGAGCGTCGGGGAGAGAATAGCTTCCACTTAGTCTCCACTCGGGCTGTCTTGAGGTAAAACAGATCCGTAAATCGCAGGAGGTAATCAGGAAATTTCCAAGAGAAAGAGAGAGGGAGAAAGGGAGAGAGAGAGAGAGAGAGAGAGCCGCCCTAATGCTGTTGAGCTC
Organism: Apocrypta bakeri; assembly: GCA_018906985.1. Lineage (NCBI taxonomy): Eukaryota > Metazoa > Arthropoda > Insecta > Hymenoptera > Pteromalidae > Apocrypta > Apocrypta bakeri. The sequence goes on from JACCIA010000002.1 coordinate 21,848,180, forward strand.
TAACGCGAGATTTTCGCGAGCCGAGGCCTCGTAAATCTCACCGGCAATACATTTGCTATGTGTATATGTGTGAGCGGGCGAGCGCGCAAGACTGGCTTTCCACGCGGACGTGAGCGCATGGAAATGGGACGAATCATCCGGCTGCTGGCTCTTTTATTATCATGAAAGAGCGAGAGGGTGAAGAGAGTTGAAAAATTAAGAGCAGTTTATACAAGTAAAACTTTCTCTGCGGAGCGTCGGTAGATTATGCGCCGTTTTGCTCTACTCCTTCTTATTGCCTCACTCTCCCTTCTCTCATATACACATCTAGTCTACATATACATATATATATATATATATGTGTGTGTGTAGACTTTCTGGTATAGTTGACTGAATTTCGGAACGATTAATTACGGGTATTAGGGACTTTTGTGTACACGTGTGCGAGTTAACGATCGTTCTGAAGTAGATTAATTCTAAGAATGGCCCAACTGTACCCTCGTATTAATTATACCGACTCGCGTACTCGAGGACTCTTGCTTATGCAGTGCTGTAGTACGCGTGCAGATAAACGTAATTCCAAGTTTATTAATTAAAAAAAAACGTATATTTTCTATTCCTCGCGACGAGAAATGAAATTCTATGCAAAGCAACGCGCAGAGAGCAATCGAGTTAAAACCGCTGTATTCGTAATAACAAATACATATACATTCAAATTTCCCGCGTTCGCACGAACGATTTTGTTTAACCAACGAATAAGGAAACCATTTCCTCTCCATTCCGCCCTCCATGTACCCTTCCTCTCCTGTTCAGATGCAATTCAACTCGCGGGCTTAGGCGCATTAGCTCGACGTTATATGCTCGATTCGCTCGCTGATTGCAGCTAATCGAATTTAATTGCGCGCACGCGACTCAACGCCGCGCGCAAATATGCCGCGATTCATTGGCCAGCTGCGCGCTACGAATTAACATTGCACCATCTATTAATCGTTTTTCGAATCAATCCACGATTTGCGACCTATTACAGCAGGTAAAGCTGCTGTAATATGCTGTAATCTTTGCTTCGTCATTTAAGTAGAGTTCATCAAAGATTATATAATATGAAGACGCAATACATTAATGGAAATCTTTCAATTTCTATCGTAATCGAATTAAACGGCGGATTTCTTTCCTTTCGTTCATTACGCATCCCGGACTTAGCTCAATTGAGAGAAAAAATATAATAACAATAAAAACAGCTGAGCATAGGAAAAGTCGAAAAGAGTGTAACGTCAACGACTGTCGCGCGCTTAGTTTGTAAGTATAAGCGTACTTTTCGAGTAACGAGATCGGATGTTCTCGAGTGTTTGCACGAACGCCGCGGCAATTTGCGCTACGCTTGGCAGCTCGAGGCCGCTTGGCCGGGCTTATCCGATCAAAACAAAAGTCGAAAATCCCCCTATCGCTGGCATAACGCGCTGCAGTCATATATGCAACTACGCTCGCCGATAAGAACACACGCGCGCTGCGAGCGAACGATTGCTGTCTGTGTATACATCTTATATATAAACTCGATCTAACCATTGTTCGACGTTGTATACATAAACTTCTGTCGTACATCGCAGGCAACAACAAAAAATGAAACAACTCCGCCTCGGTAAGTTAGCTCGATTTATACGTGTCTAATACCATTCCATTTACTCCAGGAAAATTGCGAGCTTGTTTTCTCAGCGGAAAATTAACATATAAATATACGGGAGCGATTCCATCGAAGATGTTTTCTTCTCTGCGAAATTTACCGAGTAAACTCGAGAGCGAATCAGAGGTACGAGAGCGCGGTGTTAGCAAAAAACTTTCGAGGCCATAATCAGCTGATGGTTCCGTTCTCTCTATCCACTATGGACGGATTGAAATTCGGCGAGAAACCGAATAATCACCTTGGATTCTCCTTTCCATATGTGTTTGTGTGTGCAGAGGATCAAAATCCAAGAGAGAGAGAGAGAGAGAGAGAAAGATTATGCTGAGAGCAAAAGAGGTATATCTATATAAAGTCTGGGAGTTCTGTTCAGGCAACTGAATTGATTGAGTAAATCAAGGGGGCACTTAGCATGCATGCCAGAAATTCTCTCTCTCCTCTATTTCCCGAGTATGTATACATATATATTATGTACATACCAGATCAGGCTGTTTCTTTCCTTCTTAATGTTCACATGACTATTTCGCGACGAATAGAGAGAGATTTATATGATTGGTTTATTTACTAAATGGCCAAGGACTCAAGGTCCGAGATAGCCAACTCGCATTACATCAGGGGTATTATATCAATTAAAAATAAAATAAATAATATAATAAGAATAAAAGGTTAAAAAGGTTTGAAAGTGAACGTAAAAACATAGTATATATCAATTAAACATGCTACAATTACGAAGCTCCTCCACAATACGCAGTCAAGCGGATCCCAATTCTCTCGCTAACGAAAAACGCTAGCAAGCTCGCAAGTTGCTCGCCAATAACCCAGTGTCTGCTCTTGAACAATCTTCGCAAAGAGGCAGATTACGCAGATTATTAAGTCAATCTCGGCACGCGGTGTGAGGGAAAATTTTTAGTCGCACGTAAATGCGAGTGATGTTGTCGTATACTCCTACCCCCATAAAGAGAGAGAGAGAGAGAGAGAGAGAGAGAGAGAGATGCATTTCTGCAGGTGACTTATATACACACGCCTGACTAATTTTCCGAAAATCCAAAGCCAATTACTCGATCCAGCTGGTTCGCGTCATGTGCCTCGATGAACGCTTCGCGAATTAACGCGGTCGTTAAAGGGCAGCCCTACGTATATATATATATATATATATATATATATATATATACACACACACATATATATATTATATATTAAAGAAAAAAAGTGACTCGCATAACGCTGCCATAAAAACTTTCCTTATCATCTCGGTCGTTTCTTTTAAGATCTTTTAGGGTATATATTTTTTATTACCCCGCAACAAGGTATGTAATATAAGGCGACTTTCGTCCTCGGTAATTGCACGGGAATTTCAAAGCGCGATCAACGAAGACGAAACTAGCTATATATGTATATACGAAGATATAGATAAGACTACATTAGAGTAGAAAAGAGCCTGAGGGATAGATAGGCGAGTCTCCAAAAGCGTAATCGCTTTCCACTATCGACTCTATATAACCAAGCTATGGTCCATTGTTCGCCATCGTATCTTCCTCTCCGCACTGAAATCGCGCACATATACGTCGGAGATGAATACATTTCGCGCGGCTTGCGCAAGCCTTCTCCTCAACTCAAGCTTGCATATATATACGATTTCAAACGCTTTCACTTTTGTGACATATATTTACATAGGTAGATATATATATATACCTAGAATAGGGAAAGTTGCACTTGATTGTTCTTACGGCCGTGTTTGTTTGAGATTATCCTAAAGCGCGACACGTCAACTATATCCCAGGTATATATACGTGCGTTATCGAACCAAGCGTTTTTCGGTGGCTCAGCTCTTTGATATCACATTGTACTCTCAGCCGTTATATATACAGAGCTACAGTTATTTACACACATGCAGCCTTTGCCTCGGAATATCCTCTCTCGGAAGTGAGAGCAACACTGGACTTTGTCTCTCTCTCTCTCTCTCTCTCTCTCTCTCAATGTCTCGTTGCGCTATTTTTGCTGTTCCGAGCGCTTTTTGTTTCGGCGACGTGCTATCACTCGTTTTTTCTAAACCAAGCGCGAAAAAGAGCAAGAGCTGGTACTCCAACGTTCGTATGAAATTTTTTTTGTTTTTTTTTTTCAATAGTTTCGACATGTGGAAGTCGCTGTGCTTGCGGATGATTCGGCGGGTATATTCAAAGAAATTTCTGGTCCGTATATACGTACATACTCATACGAGACTGCACTCGCATAGTTGAAATCGTTAAGTCCGCGCTTCGAAAACACACATATATACACATAGAGAGAGAGAGAGAGACTGGGAAAATCGTCAAACGTCGCGTCTGCATTTTCCACGCTAGATGCGACGCAAAGCCCGAGAGAAAGAGAAAGAGAGAGATCGAGTTCCACATCCGCAACTGCGGTGTCGGTGAGACTATATATGCTAGTCCACGATGGGAGTCTATAGGTAGCCCACGCGCGTTAATGCACTACTCGCCAACCGTGGAACGAGAGAGAGAGAGAGAGAGAGAGAGAGAGAGGGAGAGTGAGAAAGAAAGAGAATGCGCACATACGAACCCTCCCGCACTCGAAAGCAGCCGAGCGAATCGCAGAGTAGCGCCGCGCGCTCCGGATTCCTTTTGTAAATACGCGAGCGAACGCTCAAGTTCCGCTGTGGTGCAGCTCTATTTATATATATATATATGTTTGTATGTGTGTGGGTATATATCCAGAGGACGAAACCTCTCTCTTGCACACATTCAAGTTCACGGGATGCAATTCACTTCCGACCTTCTCTCTCTTATCCCGTGGATGCACTGAAACAACTTGGCCGTCCACGCCACTCCTTTCTTCCCTGTAGCCGCACGCCGATGCTCTTTCCGCCCTGACTCTCGTGAAATCCAGGTATATAGTTCTCTCCGTCTATCTCTTACCATCTTGGATTCTTTAAACTCGATGATCTTTTAAGAAATACCGTGGATAGATAATATAACTTTGAAAAACATCGACTCACGTCGCGTGGATTACTCCGTAGGATTATTGTATACAAAATATTATAATCCGAGATTTTGCTTCAAAGAATTCTCGTATGTGTATGCGAGCGCTTACTGGGCTAAACTTTTGACGAATACCGGTTTGATGAAAAAAAAATTAACGCGTACGAAAGTCGATGTTTGTCGAATTACATCGAGCGACTGAAATACAGCTAAAAAATTGTTTTGCATGACAGAAAATAAGAAATAAATTGCTTCAAGCCTGCACTAATAATATAGAATCCGGCTGATTACTCGACAAACTAAAGCTCTACTCTAGACGACAGACCATAGCTACGTATATAACACATAACACTCATGCATATATATATGTAAATATAATATTCGGAGCATTAGGGTGAATCGCGCGTGAGAACGTCTTTGCAGTCCGGACGCATTGTAATATGCATTCATGAGCATTGAGCACAGCGAATCAAAGCTACTTGGCTTGCGCCCTGCGGCGCCATTGTTCGCGAAAATTTGCCAGCCCAGCTGGGTTATAGGCCTGCACAATGGTCTCTTCTCTCTCTTTCGCTCTGTCGCGCACGCTCATACCTCGTATACACACACGGGCGCGAGCGAGAAAAGCCCGTCTGATTTATTCGTGGAACATAATTGCGTCCGTTTCTCCCATATACTCCAAGGATTACGTCGAGAAAGCTCTATACGTTTTCGTTGGGACGAAAAAAAATCAATTTCACGATGTTTACACCGTTTTACATCGTCCCCCCTCCCGCTCCTCCTTCTCCTTTATTTTTGCGCCGAACGAATTCGATTAATATTCTAGAGGCGTCATTTTTCTCCTTACCTAAAAACACCCCGTATACCCTATTATATACGCGATATACCCTCGTAGTCATACACGCGGGATATTTTTAACATTACACGCTCCAATCTTAAGCTTTTATCCATCCGTAAAATAGGCGCTCCGTAAAATAGAGCGTACGTCGACTGAATTTTAATCAAATTCCATTTACGTTACGTTTGCGCGTGTTATTTTTTTTTTTTTTTTTTTGCTTTGTTTCGAATGAAAAAAGGTTCGAGCGCGCGTGCGATCAAAGTTTGAAATTGCAATTTGAACATAAAACGAAAACAACTCTATGGTTCTGCAACTGACCGTTTGATTTAATTAAAATTGTCTATGGACCAATACTGCATAGGACTTTTTCGTTGTAACTGAATATTAAGCTACAACTCTATATACAGCTAACGCATCTATACTTTGCAGTTTCGAAAATTTTCATCGAAGCCCCATAATCGTAGCGCAGGTGCGCCTTGACTATACAGCCGGACGTTTGAAAAAAAGCTCGACAGTGGCTCGTCCTCTCTCTCTGTATAGGTATATATATATATATAGAGAGAGAGAGAGAGAGAGATAGACAGTGAGGCGACAAGGGTATATAAGTAATCCAGTAGCGCGCGCGGACACGTACGTTGCATTCAACCGCGTGCACGTACGTATATGTATACATAGAGACGAGACAGAGAGAAAGAGAAAGGACGGCGGGAAGAAAATATAATAAAAAGATTTTATTTTTCGTACGCGTTCACTGCATTTACTCGCTTCCGGCTTGGGCATTTCTCATGTAACACAACGAGAAGGAGAGACGGGCACACGTGGGTCACCGCACGCACACGAGACTTATAAAATGCTCTTGAAGAATAGCGGGCTTTCCGCAATGACGTGCTTCTGACAGTGTACTTAATAGCCAATTTCGCTTGCGTTTCCTCTTCTGCAGTAGTGTTGTTGTTGTTGTTGTTGTTGTTGTTGTTGTTGTTGTTGGAGGGGTTATACGTACTGATGTGGTGTGTGGGAGAGACACACGGGCGACGCGGCGAGAAGCCTGGAAGAGTGATGATACTTTGCTGGATCTAAAGGCTGTGTGTTTTGTTGGCTGTTTGGCTAAGTCGACCGGTATACTGCAGACACACGCTTGCGCACGTGGAAATTGGATGTTTAAGGAGAGAGAGAGAGAGAGAGAGAGGTATATATGTATGAAGCTACTTAGAAATACGAGATGAAGAAAAAGATAAGATATATAGTTGGTATTTTTATGTGTATGTGTGTGCTTTTTCCTGTAATGTCTATTCCTGAGATCGTAGTTTCACAGAAAGTTGTATATAGTGCATGGATGATATTGTTAAAAAAAAGTTTAAGAAACTATCGGTTTTTGTGAAGCTTATACGGTTGTTTTAAGATCATAGACTCAAAGACGTAAAAAATGTAATTTGTAAGAAATGTATTTTGAAATTCCGGATTTTTATAAATCATATTCCTTCTTTAAAATAACATTTTAAGCGGAGTGTGAAAAACTTTCGTTGATTGCAAATCACAGAAACTCGTGGTAAGCGGCTAAAAATAAAAAAATCACTGTACAGACGCACGTTAATGTAGAAGTATCATACGTGAACGATATGCTTGAACTGCAGCTTTCAACCCCAGCTTACCATCTAAATGCCATAATGTAAACTATTTTTATCAGACATCAACGTACTTTCTCTCATAAATTAACATATTAACAAGTAAACCATATATATATGGCCAGAAGTATACTCAATTTTATTGCTTGCTCTGTAATTTTCGTTTCATCTAATACCCCGGAATATACATGTGAACACGCGAGTGCGTCAGTGTTTAGGATAAGTAATTAATGCGACAAAGATTATATTTATTACATAAAATTGTACATTCCCCGCATGCGCAGAGTACTGCCGCTTGTATATACGTTCATGGTACAGAGACGCAGAGATTAGAGAGATATTAGGATAAGTTTTACTTTGCAGTATATTAGATTTCATTGAAAAAAACTTTTATACGTGTATTGATTATGCTTAAAAGGCCAAGAAATCATAAAATATAGATTCGAAAAATAGTATACTTCAAAAATTAGTAGGAGATAATATATTAACGAAAAATATAAATTTCATTGCCCGCGAGATTCAAAAGAAACCAGTGAATGGTAATCCATTCAGCTCAATAGCTCGAACGTTACGGGAATGTTCTTTGATAGTCTTTCTTTCGACGTAAACGCAGGGATTTGAAAGTAGTGAAAATTGGAATTATTAAAAATTAAATATTTCCTGTTCACACAATTAAAAATCCCTGGATTCAAAAAAAAAAACTTTGAAAGAGCATTCCCATTAAATGTGTGCTCAAGTTCTATTTTGTCATGCAATTGTAACTGAAATATGTTAATATATTTCATATATTGGAAAAAGCGTGTTTTACGATTCTTCTATTCTTCTATTTTAGGATTATATGATGCATTTCCAATGATACAGCATTCAAAACGTAAATAAAGTCGTTGCAAAATAAGTTTCTGAGAGACATACCGAAGGTAGGATTGGCCAATTACCTCACCCTTCACAGGTCTAAGTACGAAGGGAAAGTCAAACAGATATGTTAGGTAAGGCAGTTGGGTCAGACAACGTAGATTTAGCTTACTAAGAGTTAATATACTAATCTCCCCTTACTATACGTTCCCTAGACGTATGACAAATTTGTGTATTCATTATCATTAGAAAAAGTGAAGGTTTTTGTAAAAACTAAAGAAACAGTATACCTATAATAATGAATGGTCAATAAAAGGATCATTTGTAGAACGATATTTTCCCAGTGTGAAGTTTGCACTCTAGTTCGAGAAGTAAACAGTGTACGTTAAAGAGTGAGAACAAGCGAAGTACGGATCGAGTTTTCTCACGATTGTAGAAATCTCGCAAGATCGCATTACAGGATAGCCGCGAAATAATCTGTCTTGTAACACACCCACAAACTAGCTTGCAAGGTGGCTGTAAACAACTATATAGATACTCTTATACAACAAGACTTCGCGAGACTATAAGTCTTCGTAAACTGACCTCTTTGTGTCTCGTCGGATGGCAACTTCGTTAATAAAACGCTATATTACTAAACTGGAAGACATCCCGACAGTAGACTTATACTATGCATAGCAGGAATCATATCAGACTGAATGAAATATATACTTTTAATGACTGCATTCATTCTAAATTAACATCAATGGTCAACATTGTAATTCTCCTTTAGATGGTCTGCACTAATAATATAATTTACCGATGACATTTGTACTTTAATTATATTTTAATTTTATCAAAGGTTACAGTTATTTTTATAGCAAAAAGTTTTTGCGTACGAAGAACACTAACTAACATACACCACTGTGGCTTTTCGGAAACGTCTCAGAGCGCTACGGAGTAGGAGACTTACTGCTTTATTACCTGTATATACCGGTGTACCTTTCAGGTTAATAAGCGTCTTTGTTACTTACGGAAGAAAGGTATTAACTGAAAAGCTCACTAGGCTACGGTATTTCCGTTAAAAATGAATTTGTAAGCTTCAGTACTGTTGCTAAATGACGTCAACTATACACTCCGTCGTTCAGCTTTCTCTTTTTGAGTGTTAAAGTCATTTATATTGTATTTAGAAGTGTTTTATGAATTAAAATGAGTAGCGATAGGCAGTATAAAATGAAAAAGTACTATTATAGTGAAATAGCGAAAATTGATTCTACAAAGGGAAGAACAAAATTGTTAAAAACAGAAATATAAGCAGATACTTGCAAAAATTTAACGAGAATTTAAATTCTGTGATTTAGTCAATGACATCGAATTCGACTTCCGTTGAGAAAAATATGCCTATTGCCATTGATTGAGTGAATATTATAATTATAATAATGGATTAACAAACGAAAAAATTGAAACGAATTGTTACAATTTCTGTTTCGAATCGATTTAAAATTACCTACAAATGTAATACAGTTTTTGAATGCCACAAGTCAGCAAATATTAATAAAACGAAAACATACTTTAATATGCATACAATCGAACAATTCTAAAATTATATGTACAAATTTGTATTCCAAGTCTTTTACCGAGAAATTACAGTTTCACCCGTTTTAAAATTTTGATATTTAAAAGAAACCTATTTTCATTGGGATACACATTAACCATCGTTTTTCATAATAGTTTTCTTCACTAATCGCTTTAAAATGTTCCGCACCTGCATAATGGATTTACATAATTCTTCTTAAATTGAATTCTTTCTTTCAATAAAAAAAATTCTAACGTTAGAACGGTATCATCTCGACATGATATAATTATATAATATATATCGTGCCACAAATTAACGTAAATGATTTATTATAAATGTTCCTTTCTACAGTAACAATCATATTTTGTCCGCTTATTTAAACCGAAATTGTATAATTGTCTTGTCTATAAATAAACATTTTTCTCACATATAACGTTGTAGTTCCAGCACTAAAAAATGTCATTATATTAAGCCGATGCACGCATTAGTTCCTGATTAGTGGCGCTGCATACAGCAGTAAAATTGCATACACACGATAACACAGCTGACTCCTGCTGTTTCTCATTGATGCAGCGTAGTTTCTGTCTACACCAAAGTGATTCATAAAATGAAATCATCCAGTGTTCGAAGAACGTGTTATGAATCGCGAATCGAACAAAGTACTTCAAATCCCGAGATCTTGATCGCAAGACTATGATGATAAAAACTATTTGACATCAAAAAATTTCCTCAAAAATGATAACAATGAAAACAACGACGTGTGTTTACGTATCCTTTTGTATTTCATTAATTTTAAGTTTATTTACACGAGTCTTGTCTCTGCAATGCAAAGGGGAACAAAATCAAAATGTAGATTGGTAAGGAAAATATTATGTTATTTTTTTTATGGATTGATATTTCTATTCGATTAAATGATCTGTGTACGTGTAGGTTTGTTTTGTATAAACTTCCTAAATTGTCGGATAGCGATAATCATTTAATAAAAGAAGGTGTAGCTTACTTGTACATGGATAGCGAGAGTTACGTCAATGGATGGACTGTATCCCAAAAGGATATTACTTCTAATGATTCGATGCCTGCTTATACCCTAGCTCCATTTTATAATGACGTAAGCATTTTATATCATATTTATAAATAATATTCCGTAATAAAGAACAGTATATTGCATTATATATTGCTAACTTTTATAGGACAAAGCTAGAGGTCTTTTTTGGCTGATGTATAATGATCAGCCACCTAATCAACAGGCAAAGTTAAATAACGGACACACTAAAGGGGTAGTTATAGCCGATGAATCGAAAGGATTTTGGTTAATACACAGTGTACCAAACTTTCCATCTCAACCAAATACAGGTGATGAAATTCATAAGCCTATTTCTAATAAGACTAATCATGAGCCTGAGAACGTTACTATTAAGGATATTCCGAAAGGAATATATGCATATCCTTCATCAGGAAAAGTTAATGGACAAAGCTTCTTATGTATATCAACAAATGAAGCTAATTTCAATAATGTTGGCAAACAGTTGATGTACAACCAAATTATTGTTTACCGAAGAAATCTACCAGATAGTCTTTCCAGTAAATACACTGTTCTAAAAGACGCAGCAAATCAAATTCGCATTAAAAAAGCTCCTTTCAACAGTAAAATTAATTTTTATTCTACTAGTGGAATGGAATTCACTTCATTCGCTAAAAGCAGTAAATGGCAAAAAGGTATATAAAATTAAGTTATTTATTTACGCCTTAATATTCATTAAATGTAATAAACTTTTAGATTTATATGATGATTTTGTGGCACCACAATTGAACACTGACTTGTATACTGAAACCTGGATGAATGGACGTGGCAAATTACCATCTGATTGTAATAAAACAAGGTAAAGCAATAAATTGAATAGATATATCGAAATGCTAATTTAAAAGTAGTATATTACGTACAATTCTTTACAGGGTCATGAATATACGATCAATTTCTTTGCAAACTGCCAATGTTGAATTTCACAGTAGCCGTGACCATTCAAAATGGGCTGTAGCAGCTGATAACAAAAATAAAGCACATTGGGTGTGCATAGGAGATATCAATCGAGCTGTAAATTTAAATTCATTTTCATAATAGTTTAATCGCTGATTAAACTATTTATAGCATAAAATTTCATATATTTTTTTAGGATACACAATTTGATAGAGGTGGAGGAACTGTGTGTCTTAATGTACCTGACGTTTGGAAAACTTACAAAAATTCGGTCAACGACATTGAACCTTGCCCAAAGCCCAAATCAAAGGGATTCATTGATCGAGTAAAGTCTTGGTTTGGCTAAGAGTGCAATATATAAACTCAACATAGATTATAGCATTGTATTTTAGACTGATGTAAAGCTTTGTATGATATAAACATTACTTTAAAATAGGACATATTTATATATAAATATATATTTTACACATGTACCTTGTATACATTGAATAAAATTTTATAAAAACAGCTTTCATTAAAAACTCTTTGACCACTTAAAGCATCTTATCCGCGGTAATTTTATCGTAGCGATAGACAAAAATTCATATCTCACGTTTGTGCGAGATACTGGTCCATCCTGTACAAGAGTCGGCAAGTAAGGGAGCGCATCGAGTATACGATATATATATATATCATATTTCATAGCATATATGCGCGCGAGAGAAGCACAGAGCGGCATCGAAGAGATCGTGGAGCAGAGCAGATCCAGCTGCAGACCAGAAGAGAACGCGGAAATCCAACATGGCGCAACGTTGTCTAGTCCGTATACGAACGAACACCGAGTGATGGATCGAAACGACCGACACGCGATAATAAATCTAAAATGAACGATTTCAATTTGATAAGCGAGTCGATAATGAATCAACGCGCGTCTCCTAATAAGAAATAAAAGCCAAGCGTATTGTTCCCGCTTCGATAGCAAGCAGGTATGTACACGGCGTAGCGCGAGTTATCACGAGATTAACGAAACGCATAGTGTAGAACTCGTTTCTGTATGAGTGACTCCTACAGTCCTACATGCCTACATCTACATCCTACTCCTACCTACCTACATATAACATATGTATATGCATAGTCACACACACATGTACATGTATATTCTTCTTTGCTCCATTCCATTCTCACCCGCAACCCGCAACGGCCGCAACTCTCAATGGGATGCTGCTACTGCTTGGTGCCCTGACGCATAGCTTGATCGCTTAAATTCTTCTCGCCTGGGCGAGAGAGAAAGAGCAAGAGCGGCACAAAGAGAAAAAGTCGAAGAAAAAGCTATTCGAGTGGATTTAAGAAATCATTTTGAATTTCCAGCTGCGATGATGTTGCCGAAGTCATTAGCGGAAACCTCGCCGACTGAGATAACGCAGTGTTATTATTTACAATTCACATAACCCTTGAGGAAATTTATGGAGCCAAAATTACAAAGGAGACGTTTGTTCAACTTATAATAAGTCGTTTTAACTACGTCGATATCTCTATATGCTGTCTTGCTTTGGTGAGTTAAAGGCTCTCTTTCTTTTGTTACATTTTTATTATATTCTTGTAGTTTCACATAGTTTTGAGAAATAATTTCATTTCTGACATTTTTATTTCTAGAAGATTACATTTGAAGTCTCTGCCAGTACAAAAAATGCATAAATCTGTTTGCCGCTCAACTACATTGTCATTGCCTTATTCTTGCCTGTTAAGTCATTGATTGATAACAATCAATGCAAAATGAGTGGTGCAGATAGTAGAACAGACATTGGAAATAGCTGGCAGGAGTGCGCTAGTTGGTTAATAAGATGTGGAGCACTGAGATCGGATCATAAAGCTAACTGGCCAACAGCTACAGCTGTAGATTTGGCGTATATATTAAGAGATGGAGTTCTGTTGTGCAACCTGTTAAATGCTATCGAAACCGGATGCATAGACAGCAAAGATGTCAATCAAAAACCCCAAATGGCTCAATTTTTATGTTTACGTAATATAAATGCTTTCTTATCTGCCTGTACCAGTATATTTGGATTGTCAGAATCCGATCTTTTTGAACCTTCTATGCTATTTGATCTATCTAATTTCCATAAAGTTCTCTGCACTCTATCTGTGCTTTCAAATTCTGCTCGATTCAAAGGCAAGGGTATTGAGTAAGTATTCACGCTTCAAAAATATACATTGATTTGAATTTTTGTTACTCTACTAATATTACAAATCAAATTATAGGGGTTTCATAGTGAAAAGAGGTCGATCCCAGGAAGATATTTACAAGGATTTACAAAGTGCTGGAGTTGGGTAAGCTCTTAAAATTGTTCTAATTTTAAGAAATGGCTTTAAGAACATTCTTTTGAAAATTATTTTATAGTAAAAGTAACTAAACGTAATTTAATATTGAAATTTGTTCTTTAATCGAGTCGTAATATTCCAAGTTAAAATAATGATGAAAGCAGCAACAACTAGAGAATAAAATATGATTCGTGTGTGGTGACTTTTGTGCATTTAGCTCTGTTGCACCAGTGGTAACATTTACGATAAAACCTAGGGTCATGGACCTAGGTGAGTCGAAAGTTTATCACGAGTTGCTCTGCTTTTCGCAGTCAACTCCTCGACACAGCTGGTCCACTTGCTTGGAGGAGGAGGTACGGGTTAACAAAAAATTCTTGTATTGTTTTTATGTTGCTGCTAGTTAATCTCGTACATTAGGCGCAACAGTTGTATAAAATGTTGTGTATATAGACATAAAAATAATTATTGATTGGTTATTGCAATATTAAGCTGCTTAAAAAAATGTATCTTCATCGTATAGAAAAAAAGTATCGACATTCAAATCGGAACAGTTCGGTTTTTCAGTGTAGCATCATTAATTAAAGAAATCTTTGGCTTATGAAGCCTCCTACTGTTCCGAAATGAAGTCAGACGCGAATAGTACGCACAGTTCATCACTGACACAGACATTACTCGTTTATATTCACGATAATTGAATGACGTTTGCTCAACTGAATAAAACAGAAAAATAAATAATTTTACGACACCTGTATATAAATTTCTACGATCGAGAAATGATTAAACAATAAAGAATCGTGTTTCATAGAAAATCAATAAAGCACGTCCGTGTCTGCATGCTTTGAGCTAAAATACGTGTCTTAAAAAAGTTGTGTTAAAAAGAAGAAATTCAAGTACAAACGCGTTGTTTTGTTCGTATCTTGTTTGTTCTTCGCTTTGTTGGCTTGCACATTCGATATGTATTCGGTATATACGTTGTATATATTTATATATCTTTATACATATTTGTATTTACGATACTACATTTACGAATTAGTCGATTGAAAAGAGAGTTATTTAACGAGCAATTATTTATTGCCGGGAAAAATGTTTTTAATGAAAGACAATGAGTCAGCTTATGATTTCCTGCTGTGTTATACATTGTCGAAGGTAGATGCGAGATAGCGCGATTTGTTTTTGAATTATTCGACGCCTATAGTTCAGAGCTGCATGGCTATTCATGTTTATGTAAAGCCGAGAGGACGAGGGTCGTCGCAGACGGTTTAGGAGACGCGACGGAGCTGGACAAAGTACCGAGGATGGCGATGGTGTCGACGAAACCGGTGCCGATGATCCAGTCGCCGAGGAAGACGGTTACGGAGCCTTTTGCAGCCAGGCGCGAAGCGAAGAAATCTACCACGATCTCTGTAGCTTGCATCTACCGCCTCTGCCGACTTCACAGGTTCTTTTTTATTTTGTGCACTCATTTTTTTATTCGCACAAATTTAGCCGCTTTGCATTGAATTTTTTATATCTAAATATTGTCAAGGTATATTATACATAGGAATAATTAAAACTGTAGGAAACGAGTGCTGTTAACGAAGCTGCTCTTGCGTCTTTTCTCAAGACGGTGTAGAAAGTGGAAACATAACTGATTGATACTTTGTTTGGAAAAACAGGGAGCAGCTGCAGCATCGACTACCGGCGGAGAAAAGCGCGACTATGTCATCCAGGAACTGGTAGAAACGGAACGTAATTATTCGGAGGTACTGAACAGCTTGCTGAAACACTTTGCACGGCCGCTATCGGGGCTTCTACGTCCAGAGGATTCTTCCCGCATATTTTTCGGTATTAAGGATCTTGCCGAGATTCACGCGGGTTTCCACAGCCAATTAAGGAAAGCTCGAGATGGTGCCGCTCTTGGTCAGGTCTTCCTTGACTGGAGGGAGAAATTTTTGATTTACGGAGACTATTGTGCCAATCTAACTACCGCCCAAAATACGTTACTCGATGTTTGTGCCAGTAGCGAACATACCAATCAGGAAGTCGTTGTGAGTCGTTGATTCTTTATTTATTTATCAGATATTTTGTTGCTTTAATTGACAGTTTCGCAGTGATTGTCGTTATCAATTCTTTTTTAATCTTTTGAATATGTTACAGAGGTGCCAGCAAGAAGCCAACAATGGGAAATTCAAACTTCGCGATATCCTATCCGTTCCTATGCAGAGGGTGCTTAAGTACCATTTACTGCTGGATAAACTTGTAGAGGAAACACCTCGAGACTGGGCAGAGGATAGACGTCAATTAGTACAGGCTCGCGATGTCATGGTAGACGTAGCTCAATATATCAACGAAGTAAAACGTGATTCGGATACGCTCGACATCATAAAAGACATTCAGTGTTCAATCGTAGACTGGGAGAGAGTCGAAGATATTCAGCTCAAGGATTATGGGAGACTTTTGAAAGACGGTGAACTCAAGGTACTAAAAACAATTAGTAACATTTTCTCTGGATATTTATAGCTTCAACTATAATAGTATTTCGTTTATAAGGTTAAAGCTCACGGGGATCAGCGGATAAAAGCCCGATACGCCTTCATTTTCGAACAAGTGGTGTTGGTGTGCAAAGCTGGCCGTGGAGATCAGTATTGTTATCGAGATACCATAAGACTCGATGAGTATCGAGTGGAAAATCCAACGAGTAGAAAAACTCTTGGTAGAGATTCACGTTGGTCTTACCAGTGGCTTCTCGTACATAATAAAGGATATAAGGCTTATACACTTTACGCTCGTACAGATGAGCAGAAACTCAACTGGATGAAAGCTCTGCAAGATGCTATCGATAACATCGCACCGGCTGCCTGTCGAAATACCAACCACAAATTCAAACTTACTACGTTCGATAGTGCGCGCAGTTGCGAACGCTGCGGAAAGTTCCTTAAAGGCCGAATTTTTCAAGTGAGTCACCGTTTGCTTCAAGGTACCCGGAGAAGTTCCAATCATTTGCTAAAATTGCTACTTTCCACAGGGTTACAGATGCGAAACCTGTCGACTATCCGTGCACAAGCAGTGTATCACGTACTCTGGGCGCTGCATGCCGATACCACCTCCTCCACCACCGCCGCCACCACCACCGCCGCAACCATTTGAGCGCGAGTTATCAGCCAAACTCTGGTACGTTGGCGAAATGGGTCGAGACGCTGCTGCCCAAAAACTTGAACCGCGTGACAATGGCACTTATATGGTAAGGGTTCGTCCAGCAGCTGGTCAACCCCGACTCAAACATGAAACAAACTATGCTCTCAGTATAAAGTGCGTATATCATTTTTTATATGAGTGATCCACATTGACAACTCGTTTTATTAACGACTGATTTCGTTTCAGGGCTGATAACGCTGTGAAGCACATACGAATATTCAAACGCGAGGTGGACGGTGCTGATTTGTATTATTTGAGCGAATCGCGCTATTTTAAAAACGTTGTCGAACTAGTCGAGTATTATGAGCGTGTCTCGCTCTCGGAGAATTTTGAAAAATTAGATCAGCGCCTACTTTGGCCGTTCAGGCGTGTTCTGGCTAAGGCTCTATTTGACTTCCGAGGAGGCGAACGCAATGAGCTCAGTCTTCGCAAGGGTTGTCGTGTTGTCGTGCTCAGTAAAGAAGGTGATGCCAAAGGATGGTGGAAGGGTAAAATCAACGATCAAGTTGGTTTTTTCCCCAAAGAATACGTGAACCCTACGCATTCCCCCGACTTGCGGGTGGTCCTCGCCTCCGTGGTGGGCCCGCGGTACGAAGGCGGAGGCAGGTTTTGGCTAGTGGGCCGCTTGAATGACTCGCGGCTCGCCTCCCGATGGCTACTCCGCCGCGTTGGCCAGCTACTCTCACAGGTGGGAGTGGGCGGACCGCGCAGCTGAGCCACGGCCTCGGCACTTTCGTGAGATCTGGGGCTTAGTGGGACGAAGGTGCTTGTAATCGAGTCGCCTGGGGGAGTCGGATGAAATCGGGGTTGTGTGGGTTTCAGGGCAAGTGTTGTTGGGGATTGCGGTGTTACTGGGTGTGCTTGGTAAAATGACAGGGTGCTTTGGAATGTACAGCGGCGCTGCGGTTAGGTGCGTTCCTGAAACTGGCCCGTATGGTTCGGTATAGGATCAACCCGGTATGGGGGGGGATTCCAACATAGAGTTAGGGACTCCATGGGGACGTGTCCGGAGGTCTATGGCGGGTGAGGACTGTCATGAGGGATCCCTTGCCTTCGTTAGTTTCTGGCCGTGCGGGGGGGCGAAAAGGGGTCGATCGCCGGTGGTAGGGCCTTAGCATGGTGTGGCACGTGCCGCGTGTGAACAATGGGCCAGTGGTGGGCCGCGGGTACAATGGATCTGTAGTCTAGAGCGGTTGATGGAGCTGTCAAGGACCGCGCGTCATAGAAGAAGAGGAAAACCATGGGTGCTGGGACCTGCATGGATCGTAACCGTGGTGCGCAGAATGCGAGGACGTCGCTAGGGGTCGGTGGGGGAGGGTGAGTCCTGTGGTGTGGCTACCGGGAGTGAGACGCGGGCGTCAGTGATAGGGAGGGCTGGGGACATGTATGACTATTGCGAAGGGAGGGGGAGGGGGTGTATTAATGGTGGCTTGGGAGGAGGGTTGGGAATATTCAGGTGGATGGGCGGACGCGGCGGGGGTGGATGTTGAGTGGAGGCATGCTAAGGACAGGATGTACAGATAATAAGATTTCTAGCGCCGCAAGGGACCCGGGTCTGGTGATAAGGCGACCGGCATGGAGAGCGTTGTGGCTTGTTAGGTGATGGACGAGGTGGCAGGATGCGTGGAGGGCGAACGTAGGTCGGCCCGGGTGTGGGCTCTTATCTATCGGAGAGGATGTGGGGGGTGGGTAGGCTTGGGGGTTGCGGAAGGCCGCTGTGGGGATATGTACGGCAGGGGTCATGGAGCTGTGTAATGGGGGGGCGGGCGCCCATAACATTGCATAGGCCAAGAGTTTGGTTTGGGGCATTGGGTAACAGAAGAATTGACACTTGGCGGAGCCAAGCAGTACCGCTGCCATGGAGCTGAAGTAGGTCGAGCGGAGGGGTCCTTTTTAACGGGTGGGTGGCCCGATGTGAGTTCATAAAGAGGTGGGGAGAGATGGGTGGGCGGTGAACCGGCAAGAATTGGACGGGGCGTACGTTGGGCGGACACGGATAGCGCAGTGGGCTCAGAGGAGTGGATAACCGGGTGGGCGAGCCGGTCCAGAGCTGGTCGGGGGGTCGCTCGTGCGCGCGGAAAAGCATTAGTTGGAAGACCGGTCTGGATGGCATTGTGCGAGGGCGGAAAACGGTGCCACGAGAGGGAGCTGTTAGGAATGGGAGGCAAAATGGAGAGGGATGGGGACTTTGTTAGGACGCTAAGGACCCCCCCCAGCTGATGCAAGGGAGGGAGAAAGGGGGGCGATAGGCGGAATGGAGTTAGAAGACGGTGAGTGCCACTGTATTCTTGATAGCACAGGTGTGGCAGGTCGAGCCGTGGATGCAGAGTGGCAGGACGGTCGAGCCTGCTGTAGGTCATGCCATTCCGACAGTGGTGTGGGAGGTGCGACCATACGTGTGGGTTGTGGCGAGGGGTTCTTGGCGGTAGGTCGTATTGTGTGCGCCCACGGGGTGAGGGCAAGATCCCGTGGTGGGTGGGGTTGCTAGCTTGCGGGGGGTGGGGGGAATGAGTGGCAGTGTGTGTGAGTAGTGGATGGCGCGAGCTCGAGGGGGAGGTTCGCCACATAGTTTACTAGGGGCTGATTTACGGGGGCGGCGTTGGAGGAGGTGGGGGCTCCTGCTTGGGGCGCGTTATTAAGGGGTAGAGATGGTTGACGGAGAAACGAGCGGGGTCAGTGCGCCGCGGCCGTCGCGCCTTCGGGAGGGGGGATAGGGTAACGAGCCGAGGTCGGCTGCTGCTGGAGGCGCTGAGCGGGAGTAGGACCGCTATATGGGCTGGTCCTGTGGGGTTGCCGGGTCTGAGGGAACGCCGGCGGGTACGTGGGGATTGGGGGGGAGTGGCGGTGGAGAGCGGTGTATGTCCAGAGCTTCAGCGCTTCCTGCGGGGACGATTGGGATGGGCCTGCTGAGCGTCCATACCTGGAGTGGGCTATGGTCGAGGACACGGTGGTGACCCGAGCGGTCTTGGGACATTGGATGAGGGCGTTGGTAGGGATTGGTTAAGCGGTGTAACTGATATGGGTGCAAGCAAGTCGAGAATCTGTACGGTGGGCAACCGGGACGCGAGGAACGGTTCAGGGGGGGGGAAGGGGGGGGTGCTGTGGCTGTGACTCGCGGACCTGAGGAGTTGTAATACTTCTTCTCATTTCTGGGTGTTTGAGGGTTGAGTATGGGGCCTGCTACTCTAGTGTGGACTTTGGGCTTAAGGCTGTGGCCCATGGGGCCGTGGATGGGAGACGGTAGAGCGGATAGGTCGGGGCAAGATCTGTCATGGGGGGTTGTGTGTTGGGTAGTCCTAAGAGTTGATCTGCGGAACGTGTCTAGAAGGTCGTGAGATGCGAGGTTGTGGGTAGACGGGGGACACCAAACTTTTGGGATGCGCCTCGGCGAGAGGGAGCTGTATGATCATATTTCTGTCACGGGAGGCAGGGTGGAGGGCGTCGGGCACGGATGGATAGGCGCTAGAGAGGTGCACGTGTACCATTACTTTGGAGGTGGACCAATGTATACGGACCATGAGGATAGGGGTTAACACTGCGATTACCGATGAGGTTGATCGCCTAAGGGGTCTGTTCGGACATCGGGACGGACGGAGACCTATGCGTTCGGGGGCATACGACCGTGTAGCTCCGCTCAATGAGTCTGAGGATGGTGCTGCCGCCGTGGTCAGGAGGGCAAGGGATGGGTGCCCGACGCGACAGTGTGGGGCGGGGGTCGTTTGAATTGCTGTTAGTGGTGTAGGCGGCCGGTCGCGGGACTTGGCGCGGCTAGGTAACCTGCCATGGTCACGAGAAGTGGTGGTGGGAATAGGGGGCCGATGTAGTATGCAGGGTACAGAAAATGATGAGGGTGGGTGTGGTAGGGGCTTATCACACTAGGTAGTGCGAGACCGGGTATATGGACGGAAAGGCACGCGGGCATAGCAGATATCCTCAATATAGTCGTGTTTATGGAGCTTGAACATTTCTGGAGCCTTGCGAAATTTTGTAGGCAGGGCGGCGGGGGTTGTGGCTGTGGCGGATGGCCGACGAGGGTTAGGTGGGGCAGTGAAAGAGGGGGGGCGGGTGCCAAGGTGCAGGTTAGGGTCGCAGTAATGGACGGTTGGTGGTTGTCGGTACGCTACGACCGGCGGAGGAAAAAGTGGGGGGGGGGGGGGAGGGGGGGGGGGGGGGGGGGGGGGGGGGGGGGGGGGGGGGGGGGGGGGGGGGGGGGGGGGGGGGGGGGGGGGGGGGGGGGGGGGGGGGGGGGGGGGGGGGGGGGGGGGGGGGGGGGGGGGGGGGGGGGGGGGGGGGGGGGGGGGGGGGGGGGGGGGGGGGGTGGGGGGGGGGGGGGGGGGGGGGGGGGGGGGGGGGGGGGGGGGGGGGGGGGGGGGGGGGGGGGGGGGGGGGGGGGGGGGGGGGGGGGGGGGGGGGGGGGGGGGGGGGGGGGGGGGGGGGGGGGGGGGGGGGGGGGGGGGGGGGGGGGGGGGGGGGGGGGGGGGGGGGGGGGGGGGGGGGGGGGGGGGGGGGGGGGGGGGGGGGGAGGGGGGGGGGGGGGGGGGGGGGGGGGGGGGGGGGGGGGGGGGGGGGGGGGGGGGGGGGGGGGGGGGGGGGGGGGGGGGGGGGGGGGGGGGGGGGGGGGGGGGGGGGGGGGGGGGGGGGGGGGGGGGGGGGGGGGGGGGGGGGGGGGGGGGGGGGGGGGGGGGGGGGGGGGGGGGGGGGGGGGGGGGGGGGGGGGGGGGGTAGTGGGGGGGCGAAGTGGCGGGGCGGGTGGTGATATTAATGAGGAGCGGGGCAATAAGGCGGCGGGAGTTGGGCAATAAGGGACGGTGTGAGATAGAATGGAGGAGGGGAGTGAGGTGGGGTGGGGGGTAAGGTGTGAAGGGGAGGTGGTGGAAGAGAGGTGGGGGGGTGGTAAGGGGAGGAAGGGACAATGGTTGCAGGGGGAGAAGTGTTGTGGGGGAGTGGGGGGGGATTGGGGGGACATCGGGGGGGGCGAGGCGGTGAAGGGGTGGGGTGGGTGGTAGGGCTAGGGGGGGGTGGAAAGGTACATGTGGGGCAATAGGGAGGGGGTGGAAGACAGTAGGGAGAGAAGTAGAGTAGAGGTGGGGGTGGTGGTGTTGGGGTGCGGTGGGGGGTTGGGAGGAGAGGTGGGGGGGGGTGGGGGAGGTGGGGAAGGAGAGGGTAGTGGGTGTAAATGAAGTGAAGATACGGGATGGATAGAGCATGGTGAGGGGCGTGGGTGGGGAGGGGAGGGTTAAGTTGGTGTGGGGTGACGGGGGACAGGGTTATTGAAGCAGAGGAGGGGATATGGGAGGGGTTAAGAGGGGGGTGTTGTGGATAGGAGTGGTAGTAGGAGGGTGGCTGGGAGGAGGAAGGGGCGAGGATGGGGGGGGACGCGAGGGGTAAGCGGGGGGGGGTGGGTAAGGGGTGGTTTGAGAAAAGTGAAAGTGTGGAGGGGTGAAAGGAGTAATGTAAGGTGAGGAGGTGGGGGTGAGGGAAAGCAGGGGAAGGTGGGAGGAGGGAGGGGGGGGGGGGGTGGGACGGAGGGACGAAGAAGAATGATGGCGTGTCGATTCAACGATTATTACAGTCGCTTGCGCGTAGCGAGCATCGCCAATTATACATTATAATGTATGCACGTATAGGTATTCAATATGAAAAGATAAAGCAGAATCGTATAAGCTGCGCGAGGTAGTCACGTAACAGTACGCTGATATACATATTGATGCTTTTTCTGACTTCTCCGATTCTCGATATCTCATAGAGTTTCCAAGTGAAAAATACGTAGATGCGAATTTATAAATACATGCTCGCTCAAAGCAAGGTGAAGTGCTCGAAGAGTAACTAGTTAGCCAGTTCGAGAGGTTTTAATATTTTTATTAAAATTTATTCAGACTGTTTATTAAACTGTTTATCTGTATAGTAAAAGTACTATTGCCAAAATTTTCATTCATTATGGCCGTTTTTATAATCGTGACATTTTTATCGGGGTATGCCTTTATACCTATGCCAAAACGCGGGTTTTTTATGGACATTGGAAGCTAAATTGACTTTTGTAGCAAGGGTTTGTAATTTAGCTACTTTATACATTTATTTAAAATATATCTATTTTGTAAAATTTAAATGTTGTAACCAAGGTACTGATAAAATGTTTGAAATTCAATTTTTTAATGTACAACCGTTTTCGGAGATTTTAAAAAAATGTTTTTTAATCTACTTTGCTTTGCAAATATGTTATGACTATTGGCGTTATTTATCCTGTTATTAATATTTATGAAAACGTTATAGCAATTATGCGCTTATTCCGAATCCTAATTCGATCACTTCACCTTTATCATTATATAAGACAAAAGAAGTTACTGTGGAAGTATGCGCGAGAGAGGTGAATTTTCCGATAGAAAATCCCAAGAATGTATAAAATGTTAAGAAATAGAAATGCGTAAGTTAAGTATACATGTATATGTAATTTTGTTAGGTATACACGCATTTTAATAAATACATCGATATTTTTATTGTTAGGAAAGAGAAACTTTAATATTTTTAACTTCTGGAAAATGTTCCCCAACTGTGCCAATTAAAGACTTGAAAATCTATTTAAAAAAATTTGTATTGCTTGTTTTTCTTTACAATATACATCTTATCCTTGAATGTCTTTTATTTATGAATAAAAATAATAGAGAACATTGAAGTTTTTACCGAAGGAGAAAATTACCGTCGGCTCACTTCAAGGTTCTTATTCAACGGCAGTCACGTATTTCTAGTAACTTTTAACTATATCTGATCTAATACTACAATATTTATAGGTAAACTAAAATTCGTTGTTCAAAGTAACAATTCGTTAAATTTGTATTAAACCGCGGTTTCATTGACATATTTATACGAATTAGAATACAGTCAATAAGAAAGATTTTTTTTTTATCGACGTACGCAACACGTATACAAATTAGTTCAGTCAACTGAGAACTAAAGCTTCAAGCCAATACAGTTCCATATATATAATATATTATACACGTATGTGTGTGTGTGTGTGTGTGTTTGCCAGCTTTCAAACATAACCTATCAGGCCACAGGTTGCTGTTTCACATTCTTCATTGTGGTAAAAAGTGTTTGCGTGGTACTTATTGCTACACACGGTGTCAGGACGTTGAGGCACATTAGACTTGATTTCGAAAGAAATGGCGTCTCAGGAATCCAGTAGCCCAAAATTATTTACTCGTGCGGAAGTATCTCAGCACAATGATAGCAAGAAAACTTGGCTAATCATTCATAATAACGTTTATGATGTTACGAATTTTTTGAATGAGGTATTTTACTTTATTACACGTAGAATTTTAATTCGAAAAATGTTGTTACTTTAACCTCTTCTTTATTTTCAAGCCGATTCTACTCTTTAATTACTGGAAATATTGTTGGTAGTTATTAGCAAGGTAACCGTTTTATTTTTAGCACCCTGGTGGTGAAGAGGTACTTTTGGAGCAAGCTGGAAGAGATGCCACAGAACCATTCGAAGATGTTGGGCATTCTACTGATGCCAGACAGATGATGGAACCTTACAAAATTGGAGAAATTGTACCGGTTAGTTATTGTATTTATCGGATTTCATTATTTTTTTAGAGATAATATCAAACTGATCTTATATTCTTGTAATTTGTAGGAAGAAAGAACAAAAGCCAGTGATGATAAGTCCAAGTACCCTTCCAGTGGTAGTGCTGGTGATGACGATGCCAGGTATTTACGTATTCATCATTAGTCATGCTTTTAGTCATTTATACATTCTCACCTTATTGAAGGTTCTATTTATCTATTTAATACTTATTTTATAATTGAATATATTACGTAAGGAATATATGGCTTGATAATTTATCGAATGAAAGTTAATTAATTTTTGGCACTAAATATCGTACAAAAATAAACCGTGCACAAATTATTGCACAAGTATGAAATTAGTAGCAGGAATTAGTATTTTATTAGCTCCTATTTCTCATTTAAATGTAATAATGTGATATTAATATCCATATCATTATGCTGTTAACAAAGCTATTTTTATTTATTTTTTAACTTTCGTTCTATCTAAATTAAATAGCAATGCATATAAATATACTAGTTGCTGCGTGGTGATGTGACCATTCGCAATTGCAGTGGCTCTTGGAGATCCTGGTTGATTCCAATCGCATTGGGAGTTCTTGCAACGCTGGTCTACCGCTACTTCATAAGCACCCATTAAAATGAACAATTGGCACCAGCATTTTCTCCTACCACAGTCGATACTATTGTAATGGTATTGTTACGAGATATGTGTAATGGATAATTACATGCTAAATGGACATCTGTTCTGGAAGGAAGTGTATAAATGTTGTATCAAAAACATTACCAATATAATATAAATATTTCTATGGCAATTGCCATAAAGTGTGCTAAATAAATAAGTGGAGTTTGAAGCTTCTTGTAAATCAATACGATTTACAGTACATATTGCACACCCATGGAATGTAGACATATAATTTACGTAGTATTTGTGTAGAATTTTATGAAAGGTATTATAGTCTGAAAAGCTTGTTAAATATGTCTTTAATTAACTTTTGTACAAGATATTGATGTACCGTAATTGATTTATTGTAAAATTTTTTTAATATTTTATGCCATGATTTTTTAGCAATGAGTCTTTTTTCTTAAATACTACTTATATACTTTCTATTGTTACGGATTATATTTTCAAGAAAATTAATAAAATCAGGTTAAGAAGAAAAAATTCCATTTCTCATATTGTTAAATAGACCTTTCCATACTGAAAAATCATTCATCAAATTAACTAAACTACAATTTCCTGTTTATAAACGTATAAGCTGTTATTGTTCAGGATCTATGCATCTATGCATCTCTGTACATTATTACGTAATCGGAAATATCACGTTCTGTCCTTGGCGTAATTTATTATTCAAATTCAATATTTAACGGAAAAGTTAAGTAACTCATTTTCATTGATGGCGTACACGGAATCCATCCTACTCTTACGTCATTTTTTCTGCTATAATTAAACACTAAGTACTTTCTTATAAGCCACACCTTAAAAGGGTCAATATTAATGTATACGTGCAGATTACACAATGTGGTGAGTACCGTTAAGTTCACCTATTTTTTTATCGACACGAAAGAAATAAGCGATTGAATTGAAATAATCGAATGAACAAAGAATCCATTAAATCTGGGATAAAAAATTGGATTATCCTAGAAATGTTATCGGTCGCGACCGAGAAGGCAGAATATTTTTTTCGTCGCCAAACATAACGAAGTATACGACGATCGACGATCGTCGATCGACGAGAGAGGCATCTTGCCGCGAAATCTAAGAGCAGATCAAAATACAACTCGCTGTGATTGTTAAATGGATTCGGCAGCGGTTCATTCTATATGTATATACAAGCTATATTTATAAGCGACAAAACTTAAATGGGAATTCAAAAGAACACGCGCGATCCTTTCGCGTCTGAGTCTTCAATTTTTCCGGTATTCAATGGCTGCGTTCTGCGTAATTAAAGCAATCAAGCTCATAAAACGCGTCTTCGCCGAGCAGTTATAGCATCACATCGATCAATTGCGCTATATTAAAAAATATATAGACTTTGTTCAATGAAAAAACGGCTATAAATTCGTGATGATTGACACTCGACGTGATCTCGTTATGACACAAGAATTTCAGTTAACCCTATATGAGTATTTGAAGTGTCTACATAGGAGAAGTTTTGAAACTTCACTACGCGTTATATACAATTATACACATATGTATACCTATATACACACACACACATATATATATATATATCATAGTTTTCTTAGATAATAGAATCGGGAGTAAAAAAGTTTAAACGATAAGAAACTTGAAGGCAGAGAAAAGTTTGCCTCTCGTAGTTCGGACTAAAGACAATATTTTAACTCTAATTTATATAGGAAAGCTTAGAGCTAATTTTAAACGAAAGAGCTTCCCGCGCGAAAGTCGCGTGAAAGTCAATTCCTACGCAACAGTATAAATTAATACAACTAATATTAGCAACAATTATAAATTCTCTATTGATACAAACGATAGCAAAGTGTGCAACGATCGTACTTCGAGGTATTCAAAAAGTATTTAAGCGTGAAAAAGAGAAGTTCGCTGCGTGCGGAATACGCGTAAATTAGCTAACTAAAACCATATATATTATATGCTCGCTGAATATAAGCGTAAGCACATACATAGTACAAACAAAATTGTCAATTATTTCCGCAAACGTCTTTTGTTTGACATTCTATAATCCCCGGTGCCCGCACGACGTTCCCCTCCACCCGTGTGCGTCCTCTTCCTCTCTCTCTCTCTCTCTCTCTCTCTCTCTCTCTCTCTCAGTCACTTTTTGCACACAGTGCATAATAGAATCGGTGCGCGCGCCACTGTACGCACATATACCTCGCATACTCGCGTCGTCCGTTCAATTAGCGAAAACATTCGTAAAAATCTTGAAGTACAGCTACAATTTTAAACGAAATCCTGCACATCACAATCTGAAGATGTATTACATAGAAAAGCTCTAAAATTATTGATACACACGTCTATAAGAAAGGGTGACATACAGAGATACGGAGCTGCGGAGCGTGTGCGAGTTTGGCTCAGGCCACTACTACACTACTATTACTGCATGTATATATAGTACATAACCAGGCGGCGGGGGTATACGGTATACCGTATGTCCGTATACCCGGTTATACGTATCGAGAAGTGTGTGTATATATGAAGCGAGCGGAGTCAAGCGCTTGCGCTTTCGACTCGCTCTCGCGCGACCGTCCTCTCTCTCGCGTAGCAGTAGCAGTAGCAGCGCAGTTCGTTTCGAGGATCCACGCCGTTCACTGTTCACAGCAAGCTCTCTCACACACACACACACACACTCTCTTTCTCTCTCTCTCTCTCTCTCTCTCTTACGATATGCCGCCCGCCCTCTAGTCTCTATATTATAATACGACGCACGTGGATTCGCCCTCTATTCTCTTTCCGCTCGCACACCCGTTTTCTCTCGTAAAGAGGATTCGCTTCAAGTATACATATATGTATTTAGATGCATATATATAGACTCCACATCTATAACTCTGGATTAACGCGGATGTGTGCTCGTGTGCGTGTACAAAGAGATATTCGCGATCGACGTTTTTCGCGTGGATAAAGAACGCGCTGGCGTGGACTCGAGTCCGTGCGTGTGAGTGTGTGTGTGCGCGCGCGAGAGAGAGAGACAGTAGTCTGATCCGTAAGTCTTCTTTCGGTGGATCGTCTCGTTAACGGGAAAGAGAACGAAAAAGTAACTCAGTAAGAAAATAAAATCAGTTGCAGCAGCCGGCAGTGCTTGTTACAGATAAGCCGTTAAAGTGTCATGAGAGGCAGTTTTACAACGATCCGCCCTTATCGTCGGCCCCTTCTAGAGTCATGCATGTCGCGCCCCTCAAACGAGGTAAGCTTTTATATCTGTCTATAGGTATGTATTAGATGTGCATAGACGCGCTCGCTAAGTACTTTCTGTGATATCTTTATATTTACACTTATATTATATATACGTATGTGTGTGTGTGTGTGTGTGTGTGTGTGAGAGAGAGTAAGTTTAGTAAGTACACGAGGATTCATGTAGCGCAACGTTTGCCAAGTTCATTATCACGCTCGGCTGCGTGCGCAATCTTTTTGCCAAATTTGCCGGAGAGTATGTATATATATGTATATGTATAGCAAGTCCGTCGATACATACACGTCTGCGCGACGTTTCTCCTCGATGCGCGCCGAAGTTGCATCAGCGAACCGAGTCTTCACTCTCTTTCTCGTCCAGACCACAAGCGCCTATATTCCAAAAATATAACGTTTAACAGCTCTATGTGCTGTCTCGACCTCTTCGAAATCTTCTCTCTCTCTCTCTCTTCTATATATATATATATATTTATATATTTATATACATGTGTGTAGCGAAGTGTTCTTTTGCTCGGTTCACTAAGCATATATATATATTTTTTCCCGACAGATTTTCAAACGGAAAGTTTCATATTTTTATTCTATCTCATTCTATATATGTATATTGAAAAACGTGCCGGGGGTTGCGTATTACGCCGATGAATGGGTGGACCGGCAAGACCGCGTTACAACTATTTTCCGGGTGCACACGTGATTCGTTAACATGTCTCGAGTTTTTTCCCTTGCACACAAGCTTATTCACACGCTTACACACATATTCATATATCCACACACATAGTCTAATAATAACCGAATGGATATTTTCGGCGACTTGTTGCACGTTGCAAGAGAGAGAGAGAGAGAGAGAGAGAGAGAGAGAGAGAGCAATTTTCAACCTAGTTCTAGAATCGACTATAACAATGCTTTAATAGCAGCTGTATGTGTGTTAATTTTGTAAATTTGCAATCTCTTGTAATTTGCGAAGCTTACGTCGTCGTGACAAGAAAATTGTCGCAACGACGTAATTGAATTTGCAAGGCATACCGAGGTGTAAACTCGGCCGCATAAATAACTAACTCGCTGATTGTATTCTGTCTGTCTGTTTAAAACATGTAAACATGCACGTGTCCATACATGTATACCTTTTACACATCGTACACTCGCACCGCTCAATGAAACCCTACAAATTGAAGTTTCCATACTCTTAGACTTATACATACATATGTAGATACATACATCTATAGTTAAGCTTTTAACGCGCACGTACATACGCAAATATGCACATACACATACATGTAATATCCTCTCTAGGGTAAAAGAATAATCAAAGAGAAACAGAGAAGCGATAAAATGTGGGATATAAAAGCGAAGGCGTGGCATATTACGCGTTCTGCATAGATGACTTATTATCGACTGTAAGTTGCCATAACTGAACCATATACAGTATACACACGTATATCTATGTATTATGTATAAACGAACGGGGCTAAGATTTACATATTAAAAGAAGCTGGCTTTACCAGTAGCCGTCATACGTATGATACATAGTGTATAATATATAGTGTACACTGTTCAGCTATAGAGCGGGCGTGCGCGAGTAATTCTGGCGTAAATCGCGCTCTCGACCTTGACGCGCGCGCGCGCGCGCGCAGGGGCCACACCACCTTCGATCCAAGCAGCGCTATATGCGCGCGCAGGGGTGCGGATCGCGCGAACGCACAAAAATCCAGTACGCAGCGTGGGTGGCGCGGCTTTCGAGCAAAAGCCTTTAACTTTAGACTCCAGAGAGACAGTACGTAGTAAATAGATTTTCGACGTTTCCGCTCGAATAAACGCGTCGGAAAAAATCACCGAGGTACACGCGGTATCGGTCGAATCGATAACCGTAATATGTGCACAATCGCGTCAATACTGACGCGGAAATTCTAAGTCACGTGTAAGCTCGAATATCGATCGTTACCAACGCAATGGTCGATAGCGAGGAATCGGGCGCATGGCGCTATATGCTATTTATATATATATATACGTAGATTGTCTTAGCATACAGCTGTACGGAGACATACATATTTATAGCTGTTTAGTACGATGTTAGATACGCGCGAAGGCAAGTGCAATCGCGTTGCGCAAGTTCCCAAACAACCCCGCGTGGCTTTCGTGCATGTAACAATAAACGAAAGTAACTCGGTTAGAGATTCTTCGCCTAATTTCACCTCTCTTTTTTTCGTCCTCCTCGTCTATAACTCTATCTCGCGCGCATACAGCGACGGTATCCACTGGCGCCTATCGGACGCTTTCACGCGATGCAAAACTCCATCGCGCTCGCGCATTGTATTTCCCGTTAGCTATACTTACACAAATATTTTTTATACGGACGTACACACGTATGCGCATACGTCTATACGTCCGTATACGTGTATCAGCTAAACGCGCGATCGAGCAGACGTGCTTTTTCACGAGGAGAATTGTAATCCGAGCCTATTACTTGAAATACCGAGGCTCCGCGTGCGCGACGAGCCGCGGCATATTAACTTTATATAGTCTGCGTGTGAAATGACACATGACTTATCGCTCGTCGTATATTCTCACTTTGTGACGCCTCGCCTACTGACGCGAACTGTATTTCGTGCATTCTCGCTACTACAATAAAGACTTGATTAATGTGTTTTCAATTCGGACGTTATACTTAATTTTTTTTAACTCTTCGGCACACGACTGTATATTTTCGAGCGAGGGCGATGATGTTTGTCGAAATCGTATTTATAGAATCTGGAGCGCCGACGAGATCTTCGGCGTCTGTATTGTAGTGGATGCTAAAGCCCGATACGACGAGAAAGAATTTTTCGCGGGAAATTCCACGATAGCGTGGGAGGGTGAGATCGGATTAAGACGAGTTTAGGATGTTGTACTATAGAGATCGTAATGATAGCCGCTTGCATGTATACATATATATGCAAGTTCTATTTGCGCGCGAAGAAAAATTGCTTGCTAAATTTTACTCGACGCGTAAGCTGCTTTAGTGTAAAGAGCCATTTCTTTTATCCATGCAAAACACGAGGTTCGCTTTTATGCGACGGTATTTTGTATAACATTACGAATACGGGAAAGGTATGAGAAAAAATACATATACTATCGTTAAGAGTTAAACTCATCGCGTTTTCGTTATTATTATACGTTCTTTTAAATAACATTTTACTCCATGCTGCGATATTAGATGCTATAAATTTTCATAGGAAGAGTCTACTCCGAAATCGCGCGATATTTTATAAACCATTTTTCTCCGCGTCGAGATTAAAGAAACGAAAAATACTCAAGTCGTATGGTGCACGAGTGTAGTGTGCATAACAGACTTTTTGCCATTGCAGTCGCTGAGTTTCCGTACATTTGTACAATAATTCAGTGAGTTCGGACGAATGAAAAGTTGTCTCATTCCTTTAAGATACGATAATAGAAAATCTCAGAGATCTTGTGTATACAGGAATTAGTTCTGCTTTATCCGATATATATATATATATATTGCTATGACTTTTTAGAAAAACTCTGTGACCTTCGCGTGCTCTACGCATTGTCCTCTTATACTGTACTTGCTTTTTCGCTCATACTCGTCATATTGTTCGTAAGTCGCTAGTTTTATATGTATAATCATCTCAAACTTTTCGTCCAACATTTTTATTCTTTATTATTTTTATTTTCCACTCTAATATACGATCAATCGTATTCTTTAAAATTTAAGTAATGACAAATTCACTATTCTTGATAGTGATACAATTTTTTTTTACTCTTGCATTCGTTAACTAAATAATAATTCACTTTCAAGCGGATTGAAATTAACATTGATTTTACAATACAATGAATGCTCCGTATTTAATGCAGTACACTTTTACAAATATTTTCATTCATTATTTTACAAAATGAGTATTCTCTATTTAAATAAGTGTTAAATCTCGTATAACGAATATGCAACTATTTTCAACTCGAAATTGTTTCTTGAAAATTAAATTATTATTTTACGCTTTAGAATATATTATTATTGAAGACTCTGAGAATTCGTTTGACAACGTTAATATTACAATTCGTATAAAACATAACACATAATTGTTTAATTGTTTACTTTCAACGGATCTTCAGAAATTTATCGTTATTTTTTATACATGATTTTCTTCAAAATAATAAATTCAGTTTATATTTATATGAATCTTATTGGGAATTCTTACAAATCAGTTAAATGAAAGAGCGCAATATATTTTTCGAAAATTCTAAATATTATATAATTTATTGTACATAAATATACTCTGGGAAACTGCTAATTTTCCTCTATTTCCGACTTAAAGAGTGTGACTGCATATACCTATATAGTACTGAATAATTATGCTCTAAAGTAATAGCAATTAAAGCATAACGATCTGGTGATTTTAATTAGCGAAATCGTAAAAGTTGTTATTTTCCTTATAAAAACATAACGAATCGACCTCGTAAAGAAATGAAAAGGCTAATTTTAATACGTCGCAAAAGTTGCTTTTCTAAAATAGTTATTTGAATCAGAAGGTGAGATAAAAAATGGTCATTTTCTAGCCGTCCCACATCATGGTGCAGAATCAGGCCTGCAAGGCATCAGTGTCGCCCATGAGCTACAACCGCAACAACATCCACAGCAACAAACACAACAGCCAGGATTTGAACGAGCAGTCGGTACAGGAAATATTGAGCCGAGCAACAGTTTGCGTATGCGCAATAACTACTGGTCCAAAACAGTCCCAGACCCGACAGGCACCAATTTCGGGCAAGAACAACAGCAACAACAGCAATCGATTGGGGGCAACTTCCCTTTGGGCAATGACCAAGACGGGGGTGGAGGGTGCCGAGGGTTGGAGGGGCAGGACCCAGAGAAGGACGACCCTGTTCACCTCAAGAGACGGGTGGGACTCGTCAGTGGGGTGGCTCTAATCGTCGGGACAATGATCGGCTCGGGAATTTTTGTATCGCCCTCCGGTCTATTGGTGAGTTCAAATTCTTATGAAGATTATTTCTAATACGTAAAGTGTACCCTAAGGACACGTGAACAAGTAGTGCTTTAATACTGGCGCTTTGCCAACTCAAGCGGCGATAAACGACAAGCATCGTACATTGACGAGCTCTTTCAACTCGAATTTCAGAGATCATAGTTGAGGTGTAGGTGTGCAGATTTATTATGTGTCGTACTTGTAGACCTACAGTCAAAACTGAAGCGTTGTGCAGCGTATATCGTACTCTACTTCTAAATTCTTATTACACTAACTCAACTTAATGTTGAGTACTCAAACTTGATGTTGATGTTTCTTGATAACTGCTACAATGGATAAAGCACAGTTTTATATTAATACCGAGATGACAGAATAATAAATCCGCGACAATACATATAACATAATTAAGTATTAAATGTTTGTTCATCTACTGACTGCATCAAACTAACTTTTGCTTATTTTACATATCGATGTTTATAAGCAACAGTGAGTAGAGGACAGTACATTGAGAATATTAATAGGCCGATAGGAGTTATATTTTATTCGTCAGTTTAATTGATAAATTGTCATTTTCACTAAAGAATCTTTTTTTCGAGACAAGAATCTCACTGGAGCCTTACTGGAGCCTTACTGGAGCCTTACGTAACAACTTATGTAATAGAAGAACTTGTAAAAAATAATCTTCGATGCACATTAAACTACACATAGCAATATATCAGTTGGCAATTCCCAAGAAACGACCCTCCGCAAATATCTTGTAACCCAATACATCTGTGCATAGGCATAATAGAGGCAACAACAAAAAACATCCTATCGAGTTATAAAGAACTTAACACCATTATCTCTGACATTGATCCACAGATACGAACCGGCAGTGTCGGCATGAGCTTTATCGTATGGTCGGGCTGCGGCTTGCTGAGTTTGTGTGGCGCCCTGGCCTACGCTGAGCTTGGCACGATGAATACGAGCAGTGGTGCCGAGTACGCCTATTTCATGGATGCTTTCGGTGCGCCGCCGGCCTTTCTTTTTTCATGGGTCTCTACCCTAGTACTCAAACCCTCGCAGATGGCTATAATCTGCCTATCGTTTGCTCAGTACGCTGTCGAAGCCTTTGTCGCCGAGTGCGATCCTCCCCAGGAGGTAGTGAAACTCGTCGCCCTCTTGGCAATCGTCTTGATCCTGCTAGTGAACTGTTACAGCGTAAACCTCGCAACGGGGGTACAAAACGCTTTTACCGCAGGGAAACTTATAGCCATTCTTGTGATCGTCGCCGGTGGCAGTTATAAACTTATTCAAGGTAATACGCAGCATCTGCACAAGCCCTTCGATAGTATCGAGGAGTCTACGGGCGATGACGGCGCCAAGACGGTCTTTAATATCGGCAGATTAGCCACGGCTTTTTACACGGGTCTCTGGGCTTACGACGGATGGAATAACTTGAACTACGTTACCGAGGAGATCAAGGATCCGTCGAAGAATCTACCCAGATCGATTATGATCGGTATACCTTTGGTTACCCTGTGCTACGCTCTTATCAATGTCTCGTACTTAGCGGTCATGTCACCGCTCGAGATGATCGACAGCGAAGCCGTTGCTGTGGTGAGTTCCAGAATTTTTATTTATTTTCCGTTAATAAGTATATATATATATATATATATATATATATATATATTTATATATATTTATATATTTATACATATTTGTATACAATGTTTTTTTGGTTAGAGATATTTTTTCGACTCTTTTCTATTCAGGCTTGCCAATGAATTTTCGAGACCTTTTTTCTGTGATCCACTATAATTGATCCACTCTTTATGCGGTCTCGATGAAAGTTTATAATGATCTGATGCGATGAATGTAATGCTATAAAATTAGGTCTAAATTTACGCCTGCCAGGCGAAATTAATTGCATTGGGTATATTTCGTTTGGCAGAATGAGACACACGTTACAAATAACGTTGAGCATTTGTGGCTTGCGAATTATATATATTACATGATGTTGGTCGGAAAAAAATTCCGCGACTAATGACATTCCATATTGATATTTTTAATTCTTATTCTTAAATTCTTATTCTTATTATTATTATTACTATTATTATTATATCATATCACCGTTTTTTATTTGAATCACTTAAAAAGGAATTTTATATATATTTTTTCAATTATAATAATTATATGTATCAAAGCGAGAACTATCTGGAAAGTGCGAGATTAATGAGAGCAATATATGCAAACTTAAAAGCCGATCTCCGTCAATTATCGAATATACGTCGAATGTTTGACAATATTATATAGAGCATCAAATTACAGATAGTTCTCGCTTTCATCCGAACTAAGCGATAGTTTTTTTTTCGAGTAGATTCCATTTGAACGATACTTGGGTACACCTATCGTTTTCTGATATTACTGATGGAAATGGTAGATGACAAGTAAGTTTAATAATTGTAATGTGACGTTATGGAAACACAATTTTTTTGAATACTATTCTTTCTTCTTATCGTTTTCAAATCGACTATAGTAACGTAAGATTTTTATAGCTTATTTCTAAGACACACTCTGAGCTGCATTTTTATTCTTATATTATTCTTCTTCTTATTATTATATATTTTTTGTTTTGAACGAATGCAACAAAAGAACGTTTTACCAGAGGTGCACACGTCATTTAACATATTTGTTTTCGTCGCATTGATTTTCTCGACCTTAAACTAAAATTTTAGATCTATATCAACGGTATATATAGCACACCGTAATTTTTCTATTCTTCTTAAGTCGTTTGATAATCTTGACATGGACGATCGCGAAGGACTCTTGACAGATACACTCTTCGTCGATAACACGTAGATCTAAGATTTTGCAAGTTTTCAGTAGTTACATAAATATGTATATATCTCGTGCATATATACCTAGATGCTGATATTGATCGAGAGCTTAACACAATTTGGCAAAAAATTTCGTAGCATATGTACCGTATACCTTTGAGTAGCTGCAGTATAAGGCTTGAGCGAATTTCAAAGCAAAAAGCTTCGGGATGTGCATTGTATGATTCGCATCGAATTCTCTGTAGATCAAGTTTTTATGTTTTTTTATCAATTCTTCGTAGTCGATTCGAGCCTCTATACATACTCTCTGTAATATATATTTTCTATACATGCTCATTTGCAATGAAACCCATAGAAAGAATAAAAATAGTTCAATCATTAATACATATGTGTATACGTTCGCATCATCACTTCGCACGTGCTAAAACAATACAACAACAAGAACGCAAAACTCTGAACAATGAAAAAATGCAACGAAGAATTCTGTGAGAATTATACGTATAGAGCGCGACATCAGATGTGCAAGAGAAGGAGAGAAAAAAATGATGTAACTCTATTGTTTTGCCTGCAGACTTTTGGCAACCGTATCCTTGGAGTGATGGCGTGGCTGATGCCGTTATCGGTAGCGGTGAGTACGTTCGGCTCGGCAAATGGAACCCTCTTCGCCGCGGGTCGGCTGTGTTACGCTGCATCGCGAGAGGGACATCTCATGGACTGTCTGAGCTATGTACACGTGCGGCGCTTTACCCCGGCGCCGGGTCTTATCTTCCACTCGTTGGTAGCTGGCGCTATGGTGCTGTCTGGCAGCATAGACTCGCTCATCGATTTCTTCTCCTTTACCGCTTGGATATTCTACGGTGGTGCGATGCTCGCATTGCTGGTCATGCGACGCACTCGACCGAATCATCCGAGACCGTACAGATGCCCATTGGTAATACCGATTCTGGTGCTGTTGATTTCGGTCTATCTGATCGTAGCGCCGATCATTGATAAACCACAAATCGAGTACCTGTACGCAGCTGGCTTTATCGCGGCTGGTATGTTCTTCTACCTCCCGTTCGTCAAGTACGGATACGTTCCAAAGTTTATGGGTAAGCGGAAGAATTCTAATTGCTCATATACTTACTGATCGATTAACAAAAGAACCAACTTTCTTTCCATATTTATCTACATTTACCATTTTATTTACATTTTATTTACATTTAGAATTAGCAATTTCAGCTACTTAGATATTATCCGATACATTATCTACAATTATTTGTTTTATTTGACAAATTTTAACGAATCTTTCATTCGAATATCATTCGAATATCAAAGACTACGAAGAAATACAAAGCTTCTGAACGGGTTTAAAGAACGAAGATGTCACCCACTTTGATACGCATTTGTCATGCTTTGCATAGAACGTACTTCATACGATGAGCAAAAAAATTGAATGCAACCTCATTATCGTGGAGTTTTTATTGATTCGGTTAAAGAAATATTATATTGTGATAAATCGTATGTGAATGCGATGGTTACCATATTGCTTATCAGTTTCAACGGCACCTTCATCTCTCGTCACATTTCTCGGTGTTCACAAAAACTATAAATAACTGAACAAATATATAAGACTTTTCAATTTACAAAATTGACATACGCTGTATGAATGCATGTGACGTAAAAAACACGATAACGTTACATCATTTTTTGTTCATTTCTATTTGCAGAAGGAGTAAACGCTTTTCTTCAAGTGCTTCTCGAGGTGGCGCCGACAGCGGCCGCCTTCGACTAAATATCGTCCTTACATTTGATCAACAACACGTATAAACAACGATATAGTATATACATATATATACTTAGCAAAAACCAATGATTTCGTCATTAATACCGCTTGGCACTATGCGCGTTGTTGCTGTTGGACAGAAAAGGCTTTGGAAGTAATTTTACACGGATGCGTTAAAATGAAATATACATATATATATATATATATATATATATATAATGTGCGTATGAGAGTAGCGTGCGATCGTATATTATAGTGTTCGTTCACGCGAAAGGGAAAAGCGCCAAAAGAGAAAACTATGATGTGTCTGTTAGAACGACTAGAAGAGAGTACAGATTTTACAGAGGCATTATTTTATTACTTGTTGTTTATTGGTTATTACAATACAGTATATTATTACATGCAAAATAAAAAATGCTTGTATCGAGAATTTATTGTTCTGATAAAATAATGAGAAATAAAAAAATTTTATGCTACATGGTAGTACCCCTTTTTCATCCTATTGGCAATTCTTTCAAAAAGTTATTTAAAATCGTCATGAAGAATCTCAAATGTTTTCCAGAAGTTACGAGTCAATATGGCATATTAAAATACGTATAATTTTAACTATATGTACGTACGTCTATAAATCGAAACTGCCAAGACTCATCTCAAAATACGCTTAAGGACATGTTATAGACTACTGCTATGACGTAAGAAACAATATGCGTATATAGTCGTCGATGGCACGTCGAGGCATGTGATCGCTGATGTATATTATACATATATATATATACATATCTGTGTGTGAGTGCACGAGGTAACATCGTACATTCGAATCATTATCTCAAATTGATTTCGAATTTCGCGGCTTCTGTTCGTCCATCGCGTTATTGGTCGATCACAGCGCCAATGCGACAAGTGCGGCGTAATTAAATATTCGACTTACTCTAACCTCAAAAATACTCGATTTCCCGATTCCTCATCTCAGTGCGATTAGACGTGCTCCGGGATGATTTTAGGCGCTGCTGCTGGTCAGCTGTTTCTCGTACAAGATATGCAAAAGTAGTGCAATAGCAACAATATAAATCCGCGATTTTTCGAGAAAGACGAAACGAGACGAGGGAAAAGTCAGTTCTCTCAGGCGAATAGAGCACACGATCGAAAATGTCCCTCTGCATAAGAAGTATTTCAAATGGTAGCAGATACGTACCTACGTTAGTTGCTAGTGCACAAGGATGTGCTTCGCGAGGGTACAACAGCCGGCAATTGCCGAAACACGTGAATCCCATCTTGACATCAACATTTTTGAACGAGGTAGGATCTCTCAACGACTTTTACTATATTCCAATGATTCTTCGATTTTTCGTCATTTTCCTATGTATATTTATATACTTGTGAAATGCGAGCTGGAACGATTGCTAATTTGTCGTTGATCGACGACTAACCAATCGGTCAAATTTCCATAATTCCTCTTATATAATGAATATTAGCAAGTTCGTGCAAAGGTTTAACACGTCTATTACTCATATTTGCCTAGTTCTATTAAGTGTTGTAGGTGAATTTGTTGGTCTCGTGTTTGTGACAAAAGTTCTATGTTTTATTTCAGTTTTTAGGATCGAACATGACAGTTACCACAAGTGTCACTGACACCGGAGAAGATTCTAAAGTTTTGAATTGGTCAAGAGAGTCTTTGAATAGTACTTATCCACAGTCAACTTTTGTGCAGATGAATAGTTTGCTCGATGTTTATGGGATTGACAATATCAACAGTGAAAATGGCATACATACTATTGCTACTCATGAGACTTGTGAATCGCTACCCCAGGATATTAATCAAATTTCTTATGTGACATCTTCGAGGGATCAGCTAGTCTTATCCAATTATGTTAAATCACACGAGATATCAATGGTGGATCATCATCAAGTCTGGATGTATGCAGATCCTTCAATGAGTTCCACAGTTTTGGGTACATGTACCAAAGATAATACCAAAGTCAAATTTTCCACTTTACCGAAGGCTTCTCTTTCCTCCTTTGAACCAAGTAATTCAGGTCTACCATCAATTGATAATAATGCTGCTAAAAAACCAGAAAACGACGATCTTGAGCATATTTACCAAACTTTATCTGTAGATGTAAGTTGTCATTATTATTTATTTAAATTAGCATAATTATATTTAGAAATTAGAAATTTACCATTTCATGCATTTAAATTTTCAGCTCCCAGGTTTTTTTACAAAATCGCTCGATTATTCAATCTATCATCCAGAAATTGAGTTTGTTAATAATATTAAAGGAGCGTCAAGCAAGTAAGTAATACACTTGGTAAAATAAAATATTTCTTAGTAATAGTCTTCTGTAAAACTTGTAAAAACTTTTAATTTTAGAGGCATGTATGATTACGTTAAACAAATGGCTTTTTTGAGGACAATCGGACACTTGAAATATGCTTATGTTAAAATGGACGTTTTAAAAATAACAATGCATACTCAAGACAACACTATTAGAGTGCGTTGGCGCATTAATGGTATCAGTGGAGTTAAGGTTCTATTTTCTTTTTGGAAATTTAAACTTTGGAAAATACGTGAAGCTATCAAAGAATCAGAATGGTAAAGAAGACTAATGAATATTATTTTTAAACGCACAACGTAAATAAATAGTGAATTCTTTCATTTATAGTTGGTACGATGGTTTCTCAACGTTTTACGTCGGAGATGATGGCAGGATTTATAAGCATGTAGCAGACAAAATGATGCCTAACGACGAGATGGATGACGTTAAGCCAAAAACGGGTATATCATCGAAACTAGCATCTCAGCTAACATTTTCGAGTCTTAATTGATGTAGCTGTCACGGTTAGTTGCTACACTTCTACATCCTGCATCGAATTGTAAAAACCTCAATGAGATCAAGAATTTTTTTTATAACTCCGCAATCAATGTTTATGTAAGCTCACTGAGATACGTAGAGATGCGTAAGTTTGAAACTATATGCAATCTACTGATCATGCTCCAGCGATTATTGTAATGAAACATCTGAATTATCTTTTGATTTGTAAAATATTTGCCGATTAATTGTTATACACCTTATTTAATACTAAAAAGAAGCAAAAGACACGCTATTGCAAACATTACAATGATCACTACAATTTTCATCGTCATTTTGATCATCACTACAACTATCTTTATTTTATTATTAAAAAGAATTGTTAGCTGTAAATAATACAAAAGTATTGTTAAACATTAAATGAATTTTAGACAAAATTATTATTATTTATTAACACAGGTTAAGTATATTTGTCTCAAGGATGAAAAAATTCTACATTACCGACAATTCGAATCTGCGCGAATACAGAGCTTTCGAGAAACTTTTCTAAGGTCAAATCTTTATTCACAAACTTTGTAAAATTGCAACTTTGTTCTATAAATTTATATTTACATCGAATTGCGGTATAACAACATTGTTTATGTATGTATAATATGTATATGTATATATGTGGGTGTATTCGTTACGAATTACGTTGGAAATATTCCTTCGTGAGTACTCCACTCGCAGTTACACTCGCAGTTACACTCGCAGTTACACTCGCAGTTACACTCGCCAGTAGCCGTACTTGTAACTCTTGTTCTAGTTCATCTTGCCTTCGCTGTCTACACTGCTGTCGTAACGGCAAAATCAAAAGTCCATCGACTATCCTTTTCCAGTCGCAACGAATTTGAAGCTTTAAAGTAATGGGAAATAAAAATAAAAAAAGAACAATGTATAGTACAAGTATTAGGCTTTCAATCTACAATCTTATTCTTATCCGACTTGGATCCGACTCTTCTCTTTTCTAATTTCCATCGCAAGTTTATAGCCCAATTCGGGCCTCCGGTCTCTGCCTTCGACCATAGCACTGACTTGACTCGAAGTGACGATGACCCCATTGTCAGCGATGACGTGTGACTTAGTCTTCTCGATGTCGACGAGGTCGACGCCTCTGCTACAATCGTCGACGAGGATCGTCCGATAACCGCTGGTGAGGGCATCGATGGCCGTTGCTCCTACGCAAACGTCGTAAGCTACTCCGCAGACATAGATGTCGGTAGCCCCTT
Organism: Apocrypta bakeri; assembly: GCA_018906985.1. Lineage (NCBI taxonomy): Eukaryota > Metazoa > Arthropoda > Insecta > Hymenoptera > Pteromalidae > Apocrypta > Apocrypta bakeri. The sequence goes on from JACCIA010000002.1 coordinate 21,890,207, forward strand.
TTTCTTGTAGCTGCGACGATAACGTCGTCTCCGTCAACTTCTTGTTATCCCAAAAAACTGAATAGGAATCAACTTCTGGATTGGTACCTTTGTACACCTTGACACCGCGCTCGACGACTTTTAAATCCTTGTGTAACTCCGCGCCCCACGTGTCCTGGACGCAGTGTCGAGGCCAGAGTCGTTGCTTCAACAGAGGCGGGCCCTTGAACGTGACCGTGTCATAGACTCGTGCCTCGTCCTTGCGAATGCCGCTCGACTCGTCGAGCTCTCTGTGTGTGAATCGATATGTACATATTTATATCTACGCGCAACTCGCACTCGAATTAATGGATTATGTTGCACGTAGATCGGCTGTATATGGGTGATTCTACGACAGATTCATCGGTCGATGACGTTTCTCCTACAGTCATGTCATGGCAATTGTATTCAAATGTTATTAATAATACTTGAGATGTAACATCAGCTTTGCCTATATTTATATTGCAATAGTAGTAAATTATTTTCTTCGACGGAACTTAATATTATTTCAATTTACTTGCATATTTCATTCAGTCAATTGACTCAATTAAATAACAAATTTCCATTTGCTCTGTATATTAGCCGTGTTACTTAAAAATTCCAATAAGTACATGTAATATATATACGGGAAATAATTTTGTATTATTGAACACGGAAACATCTACTTTCATAAAAAAAACTTATCCAATAGATAAGATACATATAGCATACTAATAAAGTTTATTTCTTCAGAAACGTAAGCTATTTTTCTGTAAATTTTATTGGTGCTAGGCACACATCATGATTATACGTTGAAATAGGCATTTCTATCGTAATGTCAGGTAATTTGATTGAAAACTTTATTTCTTGCTGGAAGGTGGGATCGATTCATAAATTGAGACCTTCACATACACTTTTGTGGTAAAAGAACTTATCCACACTATATAAAAGTATTTTATTTGAAAAAATTAATAAATTTGTTAATCGCTGTTGTTTGCAAACCCGTCGAGAAAAATAACCGATAATTAGATAATAAGCCAGATACAGTAATTCGGGAGAAAAAAGAATCTTTAATCGTTGAATCTGTCAGAGAATCACCCGTATAAATGACTGCGTATAATAGACAGATGTGTAGAGATTGCATACACTGCAGACCTACCGTAAATGCAGATTATCTATAAAGGATACGTGATCAACTGGATGCCAATCTAGGGAATAATAGACCGCGTCAAACGGTACCGTGTCCAGAAGTTTGTTTATGGGTTCGATAACTTCCGAGCCGTCGTGCCGCGCGGCGCACTTTTTTATGTTCAGCGAGCCGGATATAAAGTCATTTTGTACGTCGACGACGAGGAAGGCGCTTTTTGGTCTTGTGCACACTTTGATCCAACGGTTCCAGCATATCTGTTGTACAAATTAACATTCTGTAATTATTGAGATTTCATTTCCGAGTTGACATTACCTTCAACGTCTGACTATATTCCGATATAATCTACTTCGACCGCATCACTATGCCGACATAGTTGCCGTTTTAGATTTAAACTTGTAGAGTTTACTTTATCTGCGTTTCAAACTAATTTTGTTTGCCAAATTATTTTAACGACTGTTCGCGTGGAGCTATTATTCAAATTGTTGCATTTGAACAGAACTTTTTCAATATTTTGCATTTATTTATATGTTCTTCTAAAGTGTTCTAAAGTACATAATACAAGTGTGTGAAAAACTTTGCTAATCACTATGATAAGCGAGTAGATGTATGTATGTAGACGATTATTAATAGTATTACTTGGAATAGATTAAAGTAATGACTTTGCTAGAATTGGTAGAAATGAAAAACTATTACCTTTACTATTATTGTACGTTTTTTTTTCAAGGGAGAAATCGAGATTATGGAAAAACTTCAATAACGTCGATAATGTCGATGAGAGAAATTACGTCATTACGAGCTATCGTGCGCGAGAAAGTGTTGTACACACGTCACAGTGAAACAGTATATACTTCAATATATATGTATACGTAAGTGGTATAGGGGTTCGATGCATACGTCATTTGTTTTGAAATACTATCATAATTCTCGTGTTCCGGTGTTTACTTCGAACCGAACGTATGTAATTTAACGGATAATCAATCACTTCGAAGTTCGCGCGAGTAAAGGTCATTTCACAATAACGAGTACGGCATAGTCGTTTAGTTTTAACAAGGTAGCAGCAATTGCAAGAGAAGAATAATAATGAAATGCCAGCAGGAGCCGATTTTTGCGCCGAGTATCGCGTTAAAGTTTCATCATCATCATTGTTGCATATGAAAAGTTTAGGTTAACGAATTCATGCGTTAATGCATCGTTTAATTGAAATTTCGTCGTTAACCGAAATAAACGTACCTCGAATTCCTTCCTGTCGATGAGTCCATTGGCATCGGTATCGAAGACCTCAAATATGTCTCTCAATCGGTCATCCTCGAGTGCGTAAACCTTGCCCCGATCATTTCGAAAAAGTGCCTTGCATATGAGCTCAAACTCGCTGATCGACAGGAAACCGTCCTGATCTTTGTCGAATGCGGTGAAACACGCGTCCATGACTGACGATGTTTCCGCACGGCCTTCTCTCGCGGTCTATAGTCCAGTGGCGCACGAAGCCGCTGCTAAGGTGCTAGTTTGATCGATATATCCCCTCCCTCTCCCCTTACGATAGCCTTCCCTCCTGTCTCTATCGTAAATCTATACATATATACGTGTGCATCGTGTAGCCGCTCGTCACTCAGCGCGAATTATGACAGCTAAGATGGGCTCAACTTTGAAATACGTCATTCAGGAAAGCTATGTATAATACATAGAGTTTAGCTATGTACATAGGCATCGCGCTACCGATCGTTTTTATCGCGCGCCCTTTTTTCTAAGTTAGCGTGTGTAGCTTCAGTAAATTCAAAAAGGTGCTGTATAGAGAAGCGTCATCGACGTTATGTAACGACGGGATTTTAAATTTAGCTCAGTTTTTTCGCTGCCCAAAATCATTTGGAAATTAAGTTATTTTTTTCTATTTCATGGTTTTTTTTTCGCTGGATTCCCTACAAAAGAAAAAGCGTTAAACTATCACGATACCCTACAAAAGAAAAAGCGTTCTCTTCTCTACTAAAAGTTATTCCGATATTTCTCAACAATTCGGCTTGCGAGAGTAAAGTATTTTCGTAACTGCGCGTTGACGGAGGGGGTAGAGGGTGTCGGATAAACCTTAGTATCGAAATAGTTTCTTGGAAACAATTTAAAGGTAAGAGAATAATTTTAAACTTTTAAAAGATTTATTTATAATGAATTTTTGTACAACGACGTTTCTTATAATCGCTTGAATTTTTTTCCTCTAACGCATTTGCTCACATTCTCTACAATTCGTATTAAATTACGTTACGGTACAAAAACAAGTCGTACGCACCTGATTAATTAGAAATAGATTTAGTATAATGTAATGATAAATCGCAGTGTTAAGTTAACGTTGATCAAAAATGTTTTAAAGTTCAAAATTCTGAATAATATTCTAAACAATATAAATGTATACATGTATTTCGGAGGGACGTTTCTGTCGATTCTCTTTTTATTTTCGTATCGTAAAATCTTGCGAATTCGCAGTATTATAATTTTTTTATAACTTAGATCTTTACAGTTTGAAATGCTTTTCGTGACTTATGTACAAAACGTGAAAATAGCCTAAAACTGTAGAATAAAACTTCGTATCAAAGTCGGTCGATAAGAAACTTCAATCAATAGCGAGAGAGATGCAGTAAAATGAAAATTCGCTGAGTCAAGCTCACGCTTGTATCGCCATGGGAAACAAGCTATAAATATTCTTTTTATTTCTTATCGAAAACGTGTGTTTAATATATAAGTAACAATTATTTTTTTACTTTATCGAAAAAAACTCGACTGACGAGTAGATATAGCAATTTTATTCAAAGGATAGCGTCGTGCGTATAATATATAGTCTTTAGTATCGAGCGAAACAGTCGGTACGTATGTGTTGGAATTCGCTCGATGTCAATTTTGGCAGTTGAATATACACGTTATACAGCACGCTTACATATTCTCATAATTTTGGCATGTTTAATATCGTCGTCGCATCCATTATCATTATCATACTTCTTTTATAATTATTGGAATTATTATTATTATTGATTTCTGCATTCTTTTGACTTTTTTCCGCAAACGATCATATTATACCAATTGCCGAAAGCCCCGTGATATCGGTGTCTAAATTCAGCTGTACAAAGTGCGTTTCGAAAATTGATTTACTTAATTATTTGTTTATTATTTTTCTGTATTTAAATATCAACGCTCGTTGGATACGGAAGAATGGATCGTTGCGGCTGCCGAACTGTAAGGAAAAAAATAAAACATCGTAAGGAAATTCGCAAGAGCAGCGGAGGCTTTCGTCGGCTAACACATGCGAGGCAGTTCATCGGTAATCGATTCGTCTCAGCGTCACTTCATAGAGGCGTAATCACAGGTATTTACAAGTACTCAGGATTCAGCATCTTATTTTTGGATGGATCATACGTGTATCGTAAATTCCTGTCTCTCTTGCTCTTTGCGCTGTTGATGTCTGTAAACGTAATAAAATTACTTGTATTACGGCAATGATTATTTCGCGTTACAATGCGCAATGCGGCTAATGATTTATTCTCACCTGGCAAGCATTGTCTCAACAGCCTCGATGGGAAGTCTGCCGAGACTGCCTCCGTGACGAGTACCGATGGACTGCCCGTGCCATTCGCGATTGTCGCGATCCCGTTCGCACACGTCCTCGATCAATTCGCGGCTATCGCTGAAGCCACTCGGCGGCAGCAGCGTCATGTCCTCGACGGAACTGCATGGGCGAGAACAGAAAGCAAATGCACGAGGGGCAATATGTGCTCGTTAATACAGCGGAATTTTATCCTTTGCGTGCGTTCATTATGCAATCTCATTTATTTCGAGCCATCACTACTCTTCTATATGGACTGACACATATTTTTTACCAACAACTACTACGGAGAGCTTTTGGTGTCTGCCATAGTGACTGTGATACTATATTCAGGCGAGGTTCCAGCGATTTTACTGATTTTTTTTTAATGGACTAACATTTATTACAGTAACAGGGCGAGAACGATCTGTTTGTAAAATTATGAGACGCAATTGCAGAGATAATATTAAAATGTAGATACTCAAAAAATTGTTAAGTAAATAACAGTAACAGTTGTTAATTTTAATGTTGATGCAAACTAATTTACTTTTTCAGCGTTTAATTTGTTCTATATATTTGAGGTGAAAATGATTATAAAGCTGCACAAATTGAAAATCCATCGCATTAGCATGAATCCAAACATTTAATTTATTTTCTAATTCAGACAATACTTGAAACGTGTTTCCACAGACTTTCAACATAACACAGTTAATTTTACTTTTACATAATAAAAAAATCACTGGAACCATCCAATTTCATTAGTTTAAAACGATGCGACTATCGCCGTACAAAATAGTATACGTACTTCTCTAAGAAAATCATACACAGTGAACGGTGAACCGTGAAACTGCGATAAACATGCGCTTATCAAAAAGAGTCGAGCGAAACAATGATCTGTCAATTTTGTTTTCCATATTAAATCTCAAGAAGAGCGCAACCCGAGATCGATAATGGGACTGTGAGTGCTATGTGAAAGCAAACAAACCTTGGCTACCTTCGAGTGGACCGGCCGCTTGGCTGACGGTTGCGACGTCTTCCCAGAGATGGCGAACCTTCGTTGTTAGATTCGGTGCTTGACTCCACACCCCGCGAAAATACATCTGTCGTATTGTTTTTCATTCATTCAGAGATATGAGAAAATTCACTTTTCGGATTAACGCAAGAGATTGTATACCAGAAAAAAACGAGAAAAAAAACGATCTCTTTTTCTCTATCATCTATGATTTGCTCGCCTATGTATAAGTCAAAGAAAACTTGCGTATATGGGATTACCTCTGCACGGTTTCACGGGAACCCTGTAACTGGGTCCGGCGCATTCTCCACAAGGGCTACCAGACGTATCGCTGCCTGAACCCTGACGATTGTTTCTCATTTTGCTTTCGGCCTCGGCGATGCTCGGGAAGTACCGTTGCTTATGCCATCTTGGTGTTTTCGATCTAAATCATATCAGAGTTTATTCTTTTATTTTGACAGAACGAATGGGGCTAAGAGCCGCCCCACACGGGGTCCTAGAACTAGTGAGCTTCACCTTTCGAAATCGACGCTCGATCGTTCGTAGTCTATTGTATTGATGTCTTCGTTTTCCAAGTGGCCAAAGGTCTTGAACTGCATGGTATAGTCAAGCGTGGCCGTCGTTACTGATCGATTTTCTCGGCCTGGTACACTGAATGTCGCGTAAGGACTGATCTCGTACATTTCTGCTGAGGAAGCTCGTCGTTAATTAAAAGAACCAAGTTTAAAAGCCCATCATTACTCGAAATTACGTCTTACCCGATCCGTGATCCACTGGTGGTTTGTGGTTGTCCTGCTTGACCGGTGAGCTTGTGTAGACCTGGTGATTTCTTCGATTATCACGCTCAGCAGTGGATTTCAATTGAACGGTTGACATGCAGCTCGACAAATGATGATGTGGCTGATGTTGAGGATTAAGACCCAGACCGGTTTGCTGCTGACCAGGTAGTATATCCCCCAAGTAATTACTTCTGCAATAAGATATTCTTAAAGTGGCACAGATATTGATTGTCCGTTCGCTTGGAGTCCTACGCGAATACTACGTAGAGGGTCCGCGTCAGTGACCAAGGAGACCAACCTGCCGTTGCGTTTAAGCATGACGTAGCCGACTACGACGGCGGATATGACTAGCACGAGGGTACAAGCAAGTGGTATCACGACGTAGAGGGCTTTGTAGCTCGATGACGATCTAAGCGAGTCTTCGTCTGCAACGAGATCGTTGATGGGTCCAATGCTCACGCCGCTCAAAGTTGTCGTCGCAAAGTCCATGAGGGCTTGCGTCGAGCCAGCGTCGTTATGTGCCGTTAGTCTGAGACTGTACCATGTCGCCGGCTTCAAATCTCGTATGATGATGTTATCAGTTGCTTGGCTGGTTACCAGGGTCCACTGTTCTGCACCGACTTTCTTGCGAAATTCTACGGTATAATACTCGATTGGGCAATCACCATTTGGCCAATTTAACAGGTACAGACGCACTGTCGTCGCGTTGGCTATTATTATGTCTCGCTCTTTGGGTAGCAGTGGTGCTGAAACAAATTATGCAATGAGTCATTAATTTATCAAACTCGATCAAAGTCTATATGTCACATGTCTGCATAGTTGTGGGTCGAAAGTTTTTATGAGTCTGTTGCGGGATTGGATCGAGAGAATTACAAACTATAGAGTCTCGGAAGGTTGACTATGAGAAGAGACTTGGAGGACGATATGCGAATAGTTAATTACCTGTGCCCTTTGTAACGGCGCTTATCAGTGGACTTGGATCCCCAGTGCCTACTCGATTCTGAGCCGTCAAGTGAGCGACATACGACGACCCGCATTTGAGACCAGTTAAGGTGTATTCTGTATGTTCCGGTGATAACGCGATCTCTTCCCAGCCGCCCTTATCTTTCTTATAGCTTAAAACGTAGCCTGTACAGTATTAAAAAATAATAAGTAGTAATAAGCAATAGGGTTAATAATTTCAGTAGAAATTAAATCTATATAAAAATTTGAATGTTAATTAATCATGATATATATAGAGGTGCACTTTAAGTTCGATGGATTTTTAAATTCAAAATAATACAAAGCTACGTTAATATATTAAGTATTGCTGGGATAAAGGTCAGTAGAATGGAAATATTTCAAACTTAGTTTAGTTTAGTTTAGCAGTTAGATTGTAAATTTATTCAATTTTCTTTTTCTGTTAATCTATCAGCACGTAAAAGATTTTTACCTTGATGAGTTTCATATGGACCAGATCTATACGAATATAAGCTTAATTACATATCTGTAATACGATAGTTGGTAAAAAATATACTGTACATTTGGTGTAACGACTTTTTCTCTAATTAAATTAATAAATAAATAGGTTCGAATGAGAATGACCATTGTAAAAGCATATTACCTTGAATATTGGCTCCACCATTATCCGGGTGATTCCAGAACAGTTTTATGCTATCGGTCGTGGTATATTGTAATTCTAAAGTAGGCGCTCTCGGTGGCATAACAACAATTAAAGTGTAAGTTATCGAATCATCTCCGTACGTATTACTTGCTGAGCAGGTATAGTTGCCAGCAACCGACTGCTCCAATGCTGCAAAGAAATTGTCATATTTGCAATAAGAAAAAAATGTCCAACATTTAATCACGACATATCGGAAGCTTACTGTGGATTCTTAAATGCCCATCTGAAGTGATCTCGTGATGCTTATCCTTGGTAACTTGACTGTTTTTATAGGTCCATAGCGGCCTAGGCGTTGGATTACCCACGACGATACAAGAGAGTGTCACCGAAGATTTTATCGGTTTTCTCAGAACTTGCGAGAACGAAGCCACCCTTGCCGGAGCTATAATAAAAATTCTTTCCTTCAATCTCTGAATCGCTAGACTTCACGTGATCTTCAAGTTTGCGGGGATTTCTAATTACCTGCATTACCTTTCGAATCCGTCTTCTGGGAAACTACAATACTAGTTCCACCTTCTCCTGGCGTTGTCGATGCCGTCACCCAAAATTCGTACAGTTGTCTGAAAATATTGTTTCTTATTACCATATTACTGTTTTTTTAACAAAAATCATTTCAATATTCCGTTTTGTACCTCTCGTTAAAATCACGTAGTTCCTTGGTTAACGTGTCGGACGACGAAGTTGGTGGTTCATGTATCGTGTAAGTATTGTGTCTACTTGATCCAGTTTCTCGGAAATAAACCGTGTACTTGGAAACTCGACCATTTGGTTGTAAAGGTGGCAGCCAAGATACTAATATCGAATCCGAGGAGAGAGCTACCGCCTTGATTCCAGCCGGTGGACCTGGAACTAGAAAGATCAAAGGATGAAAAAAATTTTTTTTTTGCCCCGGATAACCATAAAAGTACACAAAATACGTATTTACCATCTTCCTCTGTAGCACAGTAAATCGGATCACTCAAGACGCCATCACCAGCGCCTGTGTAGGCGAGTACGCGAATCGAATAATTCGTATATTTATATAAAGTATGAAGGTAAGTCTCGTCGCTGGTAGTTTTTTTTATTTCACCCGTAGTCGAGATTTCCACTGCGAAATAAGTTTTTTTGCTTAAGTTAAGTTAAGTTGTTATTCGAGAAATTCAGCTCGTGTGCGGAGAGTTTACGATCAATTTATTTTATAATGCAGAACGCATGCAGAAAGAAGTAGAAGGAAAAAGAGTAAACGCTCACTGTTGTCAGTTGGAACTGGTCGATAAAAAACTTTGTAGCCTTGAATAATTCCACCGTGTTGATGAGCGGGCGGAGCTTTCCAGTGTACTTTCACGCTCTGAGATGTAAGCGAGGTGCAGGTGACCCGAGACGGTGGCGCGCTAGGAACTGTGAGAGAAAAAAACGTCAAGGCTCGTTAATTTCATTTCGATTTATAGGAAGTTTCAACGAGTTTACCTCCTTCTTGGGTGGTACCGGTTATTGGAACACTAGCCGGTCCGCTAGCTATGCTGTTGAAAGCTCTGATGGAGATGTCGTATTTGGTAAAATTTCTCAAACCCGTTAATTGAACTTTATTCGTTGCCCAGCCGTTGACGTTCAAACTTTTGCTTTGATTGACCCCCGAAGTTGAAGACGACTGTTCGGACCAAGTGACGATGTAGCCCAAAAGATCACCGTTGCAAGATTCTATTGGAGGAGCCTGCGGTGGCAATAAATACCCGGAGATAAGGATTTGATATTCATTAGTTTGCATAAATGAATAAAATACTTTACCTCCCAAGTTACAATGAGTTCACCGGGACCAGCAGAAGACACTTCGATATTTTGCGGTGGTTGAGTGGGAGCTAAAGAGTCGTAAGAGAAAAGAAAATGTTTAATGTCCGAAGGTCGACTAAAAGTATTTTCCAAATTAAAAAAAATAGTAAAATTATATTCACTCCCAAATAAGTAAATGTTTCCCCACGGTATATTTGTATCTTAGATACTGCAATTCATGAAATGTATTTGAAATTGACAGTGAATTTTTGTACGGTTATTGTTTGTATATAAAAGTTAATATTTGCTGGTTGAAAAAGTCAAATATGAGTTTAAGAATCGTTTGAAGAACCAAATGAATGTATACATTAATAATTCCATAATTAACCTTCTTCCTGAGTTTTAGCTACCGCCGGTCCAGTCGGTTCACTTGTGTCAATAGAGTTGATAGCGAAGACACGAAATTTATAGGTGACAGCCGGGTGTAAGCCTCCAACCAAAGCGATTTCCTGATCTTCGTTGGTCACCTCGAAACGTTGAATGCCTGAGAGTGAACCATCGATCAGTTTCCACTGTCACATTGATGAATAGACATTTTTTGTTGTCCACGCTTACCATTTTGATTTGGATTCGTGCCGACCCCGAAGAAAGAGCCAGGCATGTGTGAAATATTGTAGGTTTTCGAGGGTTCCCACTCGTCTTCCATAATACTGTGAGAAACGGGTTGGTACTGGATAATGTACTCTCGAATTGGACTGTTCCCGTCGAAGCCTTTGTTCCACGAGAGTTTGATTGATCTCGATCCAATCTCAATGACCTCTAGTGCTGACGGTGGATCGGGCCTCTCTACCAGGACATACAAAGCTCTAACTCTTTCTGTCTCTCTCTAGTCCTCTTGAAGAAAAAAGAAACGTCGCGCGTCGCGGAGACCATCGTATTTCAAAACGCGAATTCTCCGAACAAGATCAAACACGACATATAATACATTATCGATAATAACTTGCGAGTCGCATTATTTTAAAATTGAACGCGTGCGATGGAAATATACATGTTTCGAGAGCATCGAAATTTATATCCCTCCGCGAGTGTAGCTAGTGAAAATGCCCGCTGAGCGCATAAATCAGCCGTCGAAAAAGCAAACACATTACAGTCGAGCGAGCAACACATACACGTATATATGTACCTAGAGTACACAGTAAAGCAATATAGAACGAACCTTGTACAGCAAGGTAGATGAAGTGCTCGCTTCGGCCGTAGTCGTTGTCGGCTGTGCATCTGTAAACGCCCGAATCCTGCCGGTCGCTTAACCCGATGGACAACTGAGACTTGAGTCCGTTGTCTGTCTTGACTTGGCTCACGCTTAGTCGATGTACATTGCTGTCCAAGCGATTGTTATTATGAGTCCATTGAACGTTTATGGGATTGTCACCAATTACCGTGCAATCCAGAACGACTGACTCGCTACGACGAATAGTCACGTTCTTACTCTGAAATTCAAATCTCGCTGGCTCTGTAAACATATGAAGTTTCCTATGTACATATAATGTGTAATTTAAATCGTTTCGATCAATATACAGTATTGGCCAATTTTTATTGCTAACGGATAATCTTACAAATATGCAACATGATACGACGTTAGAAAGATTTTGGTGCTTGGAAATAACAAATTTTTTCGAAGAGTACACATTGACGGATCTAAATTTTCTAGTTTCTGAGTGTCTTCTGAAAAAAAACCCGGAGATTTGATTTTTAGCTTACTATTTAAGTACCATGAAGTATCTTTGATTAACGTACAATTATTAGCAGGTTAAACGCAATATGCCGGGTTCCAAGTTGTTTTCGGTATCTCGTAGATTTACTCATACTTGTATAAATATTATATGGAGTTGCAAAATATCTTATTTATTTAGGATAACTGTTATTTTATATTAATAAATAATTGCAAGTGGTAGTAAATAAAAAATGCATATCGATTTAGTGTATTTAAATGAAAGAAAAATATCAGTCCCGTATGATACTCAAGTATGTCGTACCATTGACGGAGACGTATACAACTTTGCTGAGTCCGGATCCGATGCTGTTGTTCGCTCGACACAGATAGTGGCCTTCGTGTTGGGGTCCGGCTGATGCTGTCCAAAGAGTGCCGTTAGGCAGTATGCTTAGTCTGCCGTCCGTCAGCTCGGTCAACAGTTGAAAATCGTTGGAGGTACGAGCATGACCTCGCAACCAAGTGATTTGCGGCGGAGGAAAACCCGTTGCGTTGCAATGTACGTAGAGAGGATTGCCAAGTAGCGTAGACACATCCTGCGGCTCGAAAGTCCATTGGGGTGGAACTTTTACAAGTAACTCCGCTGTTTGGTTGACTTTCGCGGCTTTGTTTGTGGCTACACATGTATACTTGCCGCTATGTCGGGAGGACACGTCTTTGAAGACCAAGTAGCTGTAAAAGTCGTGTCGTGTCTCCTCGATCTGTGGGAAAATTCGATTTGATTCCAAGTCTGTCTATATCGGTTATCATAATTCACTGTCTTTGGCTGACCATTCACGAGTTCTACTACTTAAAGAGTGAAAATACTATGGATTTCATTTTAGCTCGGTATTACGCGATTCAACTGTTTATATTTATTGATTAAATATTACACCGATGAAAATATATTTTAAAGCTTTAGCAAACATTGTCATTTAAAATATTTTCAATTATATCGTTATTATTTACAAAAATTACACGGAAAAATAGAAATTTCACTGTACACAAGACTTTAAAGAAACCAATCGATGAACTGAGCTCACAATTTATTGGAGTGTTCTTTGTTAGTCTACTTTCGATACGAACATAAGAAATTTTAATTGCATGAACAGAATAAAATTTGGCTTGAAATAATGTATTAAATTTGTTGACTGCTGTGCAATTATTTATCGAAGAGAGTCTTAGAGAAGTCCTAAGTAAGACTGCTTCGATTGAAGCACCGAATGATCGATAAATGTACCTCCTAATACGTAGTAAAAATATTTTAAATTCTAATATTTTTTGTATCGTCGTTTTAAAGTTTTCTTTTCTTCTAGTACAGTTATATAGATTATTTAATATTATTGATAAGGTTTATTTTTTAAAAAGGAAAGCAAAAATCTCACGATGGCCTTTCAAATTAATTCTCAAGTAGTAATGTATATATAGAAAAAGAGATATAAAGTATCTTTTCAAAGTTATCGACTCTTTAAATGAGAGAGCGATATTGGTGAAAAGAAATGGCCAAGCGATAGAGGAACTTACATTGAGAGACGACGGAAGCGGTTCTCCATCTTTCAGCCAGGAGAAGTGGATGGGTAGATCGCCCGAGGTGATACTGCAAGATATCTGTGCCCTACTGCCTTCTTGGAGATTCGGTGGAAAACTCAGTGGACTCATGACCGGCGGACCTATAAGATCCAACATTCGTATAATTAAATCGGTTAGCTCGTTTGTCGCCCCCTCTCCGCCACCTTACTCACTCTGAACTTCCACTCGTATATCTCTACTGGCTGTCTGTCCGGCTCCAGCTTGAACAGTACAGGTGTAGGTGCCTTGGTCATTCTTGTTGACGTCGGTGATGGTGAGATGACCCTCGCTGTCGAGTTTGTGCCTCAGATCCGGTGGCAAAGCCGAACCTCCTCGCGACCATTTAACTGAAGTTATGGGATAGCCCGAATACGGGCAAGCTATCGTGATGTCCCTGCCGGCGATCGCACGTACCGGCCCAATGCGCAGACGGATGTACGGTGGTCCTTTGTGTGAAATACAACGGACGTTTATTTGCGTGGAAAATCGAGAATATAAAGTATAAATATATATACAGGGAAGGAATGCTTTGTGCGCTAGTGGAAATATTTCAATGAATATTTTTCAATACTCGAGCTTTCTCTTGTGAAGGTTGCCTTTGACCAATAAGAGGTGGCGCAACTTTCGAAAAGGCGGAGAGCGTAGAAAGGTACAGGGTGTGTTAATATATATATGTACTTGTTCTTTGAATTTTTCACTTCGACTCACCCCATATATTAAGCCTGGCTTTGTGCTCGACAGATGCGAGCGAATTCGAGGCAACGCAAGCGTATAGTCCTCCGTCTTCCGTCGTCGCCGAGCTGATGTTCAAGTGACTGATCACGTCACCAGATTGATCTACGTACTGGCCTATTGCGTACCTACAAATGCGATGCATTTTTGTGCTTGTGAAATCTTCCATGCAAAACTAGTTTCCGCCTTACCTATGACTGGAGGCGATTTCATTGAGAGGTTCGCCATCGAGCAGCCACGTGAACGAAGGCGGAGGTGACCCTGTGGCAGAGCATCTTAATGATACCGGAGGCCCTGGTCGCAAAGTTTGTTCGATGAAAGTATATTGCAACTCCGGTACCGTATCTATAGGCATAAAAAAAATTCGTCCTCGTAAAAATCGCTTATCTTTGCGCTTTGTGTAGAAAAAAATGCTCACCTCCGAGCCTAAGTTCTGCAGTAGCCTGAGCGTTCTCCTTATCGCTCCTGACGAGGCACTGGTACATACCCTTGTCTCGCCTACCGATGGCCTCGATCATGAGAACGAGTGGCGCGGGTAGTCGTATCCGAGTATCCTGGGCAGTGAGGACGGGTAACCCGTCGTGCAGCCACTCGACGCTCTCGATAGGAAAGCCCTCGACCGTGCAATTCATCGTCGCCGTCTGGCCCGAGTTTACGACCTATACATACATACACATGTACATGTATACACACACGCATATACGAAGCTTTTTCATTTTCCGGCATAGAGCGCTCGATATTGACGCGCAAAACCGTGACGCCTCGCGAAGGCTTTTATTTATAGAGCTTTGTTGATTCTTCGAATGAATTGCAACGCGTCGCCCGATGAAATAGGATGGGAAAAAAGAGAGAGCTTTGTCCGAGCTTTTTTGTCAACTTCCTCCCTTTCCGTGTAATGACATAACCGAGTTTTGAGTTTCTGTTCCGAATGCCCGAATTTTTTTGACTGCATTTAACCGCTTGTAGCCGTAGACTTGGTGCAAATATACGATTCACTCGTCGTAAAATAAAAAAAAAAAATAATAAAGACTTTAGTGCGAAAAGAGAAAGAATGAAAAAGTGTCTGAAAAGAAAAACTGCTGTCAACATCGATGCATCTCTCTCGTCGCCGGAGATTGAGGCCGGACGTCCGGTAATTTCGAGAGCGAAAAACGCAGAGTAGTAGCTACCGCGCAGCAAAAAGCTCCAGCGAGCTCGCGGAAATCCGATAACGAGTTTTCCATCGGTCCGACGAGATCCGCTTATATACCTGTATGTATGTATATATATATACATACATACAGGTATGTATATATGCATACACACGTAGAGAGAAACACAGTACCTGAAGCTGAGGTTGGATGCGGGCGTTCAATTTCGAGGTGACGGAGAGATGAGTCTCCGCTTGATGCTCGCCAAATTGATTGCGAGCGCTGCAGACGTACCTACCGGCGTCTTGGACGTCGACCCGCCTGATCCGCATGAGGTCTCCCCAGAGTTGTGTCCTCCCGTGTGACTCGACCGGCACCGAGCGTCCTTTTTACCGTTTCCGTGCAATAAAATACATGGTCGATGAATCATTTTATACCCACTCGGAAAAATACCATCTATTCTTATATATAGTACTGAACGAGAAGTGGAGGGGAGGGGGTATTAAATCGTAAGGATAGCAAGCTAAACCGAAAAATAAAGGCAATCGATTGCGAGTGGAGGATGAATTACTCTCGGCGTTTTTTGCGCTCGACGGCGGAATGCTTGAAATGCAATCGAGACGTAGCCGATTGGAAAATGCTGGAAGAAAAGCGAGGAAAGTTGATAATGCACTTCTTCTTTCAAATCTTCTATTCTCAACGTTCAAGTTGTGGGTAAAGATGCATAATATACCGGAGGGTGAATAAACGCATAGTTAGAAAAATCAACGGAATCCAATGAAAATTTATACTCTACGATGTACTTGGGAAGTTATTACTGTTTATAAGACTTCGTATTGTATTTTTCTATACACTGGTGCAGCGGTGTCTATATATAGAGAAAGAGAGAGAATTGACTTACCGTTAACATCACGATACCAGGTGAATTGTGGTGGTGGGTTTCCTTGAGCCGAACACGTAAGATGCACATCGGAATCCCGTTCTGCGGAAATCGCAATTTGCGAGCGCTGCATCAGCTTCGGCTGCATTGTCGTGCTAGGCTCTACCAGGATATACATATATATGTAACCAACGAAGACGTAGAAATATCGAAGAGAATGATAAATGTAAATTTATTGGAAACGAGTAAATATACGATTTTTAAAAATGTCAATAATATATGCAAACGGAATCTCTCACCTGTGACAGTCAAAGAAGCGGGCTCGCTCTTTCTCGTTTCGCCGGTCAACGAGTGCCTGGTTAGACACGAATAAGTTGCTCTACCATCCTCTTGCCTAGCCTGTTTTATGTGTAGATCACCCTGAGATGTCACTACGAATCTTCCACCTGCAAAGGCAAACGTTAAATGTGATGAGATTGTGGTACGTCGATCTTAAAAGCTCATTTGCCTAATTGTGTGTGTTAGGATGGTGATGCATGAAAATGTAGATGTTAGAGAATAAAAAATTGCGCACAGTATAAATAATATATTCAGGTTTTTTATACATCATCGAATATTTTTGGTGTGTCTAGCGTTAAGACAGACAAGATAGAAGTAATAATAGAGATAGTAACGCGTGGAAGAAGAGGTCATACGTTGACGGTTTTTTAATTACTTAATAAATTATTAATTCGACGTGTAGCGTAAATCTCATCACTTATTCTTCGAATTCTAATTACATTCGGCTCTTAACGATCTACTACTCCAAGATTTTGCAATCGACGTTAAATAATGTAATTAAATTGTGTAAAAACAAGATATTTAATTAAACCAAAGGAAAGGAATATTAAATTCTTGTTGGAAATAAAAGTTTTATCAAGAAAATTCAATGGTTTAATAGAAAGAAATTGATGTTAATCAGTGACTCAAGATGCTGCTTTGAAAAATTTTAATTTATTTTATTAATTTATTTACAATATCCCTGAACTTTAGGGTACCTCTTTGTACTTTTCAGAATAAGCTTTACTCAATCAATGAAATTTCATTGTACTTAAACAACTAGAAATCGATACATATATGAGTCATTCTCTGACAGATTGGTCGGTCCAAAATTGTATCTTCTTTAAAATATTTTTAAACTATTATCTGGCACTGTATCTTCATGAATTCTTTAGATTTTTTTCATGCAGGTTCTCCAAGTATGTCGAAATTGGCAATTTTACCATATTGGCATTTTATGCCAATTTTCAAAATATTCTATATCTATCAGGAAAGCATTTCTCACTAAAAACTCTGAAGAGACTTTTCTTCTCAAAAAATACTTCAAACCTGTTGATATAGATCATAAAAATCTAAGTCATGAAAGTTTTGAAATTCAGTTTTGAGAAGGTTCGATCATGAGTTTTAACGTGAAAAAATTCATGAAGATGCCTTTTATGTATACAAAAGTGTAAATGAAAGTTATAAGTTGTAAATGAAACTTTATTTCGAGCTAGAAATAAAGTTATCTAGCAATTTTCCTAACATTTATAAGAAGTTGTATGTAGTTAAGTCACTATATATGTTTAAGAACTGCACTAAATATACTAATAAGATTTATAAGTTTTTCCAGGTTGACACTGAACCAAACAAATCAATCAGTCACTACACTATTTCATAAGAATAACATTAATAAGAATAACATTGCATGAAGTTTAAACGATTGTGTATGTTGTTAAGTATATTACAGTGGTAAGGTAGTTACAGTGCAGAAGCACAGTTTAAAAATATTTACAAAAAATAAATTGTTGAATGGTCAATCTGTCAGAGAATCATCCATATATATATATATATATAAACATTTCTAGATAACAAATATAATAAAAATCTATTTACAATAATTGTAAGAGTGAATTTGATGAAATAATTAACGTTGAATTTTTCAATTTGAATAGTACTTTATCTCGGTCTTACTTATAGCATACTCTTCTTATTTATTATAAGCAGATTATGTTTAGACGAAAATTCTATGTACAAATTTGTAATTGGTCCCTCAATAAATAACTTCATGCAAACCTTGCTTAGTATTTCAAATTCACAAATAAAAAAATAATTAAGCTATGAAGCTTCTTTCTGAACAATGAATTTTCAAGTTGCTCGACCACTCTTCTTATCCATCCGTTTTAAGATCACTTTTTTTCATTATATATCTATAAATACACCTTTATAAAAGCAGCTCGCCGCAAAATTGCGCGGATTATTGTTTCTTATCCAGGACCGTTGAGAAAGAGCTTTTTGCTCGTGACTACCGAGAAGTGCGCGCTCTACGCTATGCCTCAGGAAATTGGCTTTACCGTAAGCTTTTCTTGTTTGCCTTAGATGAACGTTCATTGTACAATAAGCCTATTTGTGTGTAATAATTTTTTCACCGCTGTGCAAATGGGATGGGAACATTTTTAACGAGCTAATAACGCGTTATTGTCTCGGGGGTAATTAAGGAATTTTTTATTTTTCGAAAATTAGCAATTTCGCCATAATACCCCGTGGTAGGTGTAGCGTAATAAAAGACGCATACGCGGGTCATTATACGCGAGGCTCGTCTCGGTTATTGTCGCGATACGACTATAGGGCCATACACCGACGTTGGAATTCCAACCGCTCTCATTTCTGAATTTCGTCATTATACACACGTGCTATTTGAAAATCAGAGTATACAATTCACGGTATACGCGTTCTCTCGCTATGTATGCACAGTATAAATACCAAATACACGAATTTGGTTCTATACACGTATGTAAGCTTTGCTCGCGAGTATACTGTATACTTTAATAGTCGTGGCAACGAATTCCGTGTATGGATAAACGTGAGCGCGAGCGTTATTAAACTCGCAAGAAATTAAATCTCCCGTCGTGGGAAATAAGAGATAGATATAGGGAGGCCTACACGATACTTTTGATTCACCGATCTGTATACGTATATATATGTGCTTTCATATGCGCACGCGAAACGAAAAGGATTCCGTGCGCATGTAAAATGAAAGTTATTAGTATTCGCTTGGTGTGTGTTGGTACGATGGAAAAAATAACATTATTTTTGAAAAATCTCACGCGCAACTCGATGCCTATATATAATAACGGGACGAGACAGCTGTGAAGCGAATTAAATTATAGAAGGGAACGCACGGGAGGCAAGCGTGTATAGCAAACCAATCTCAAAGGATTTCTCTCGGGTTATATCATCCATAGAAAACGCAAATCGAATTCGCGCTGGACCTTGGCTGATGGGCTTTTTGCTCCCTGTAGACACGTTCATCTCTCGCTTTGTATAAATATACGCGTAAGATCCGATAAAAGGCAATGTAAGAACGACCGCAGAGCTGTTGCTTCCGAGAGAGTGGAAATAAAAATACGCGTTCGGGGAGATAAATATAGCGGTTGGTGTTTCTCAGCGATCGACGTCTATGTAGCACACACGTCGGATCCATCTCCCTGTCAAGCTGCGTTTTGCGTGATATTTATTCGCATTTCTATATATATACAAATACCAACGAGCAGCCTTCCTTCCTGTTTTATCCTCTTGTCGACTCAATTCCGTCACGCACGGACGCTGTGCGTACGGATCTATTTAACATTATCACACACTATTTATACACAGAGATAAGTCGTTGATCCTGAGTAGGCAAAGTTAAATAAATCCTGAACAGCGTTGGAAATTTCCAATATCAAAAACAGCGGAGCAAATCTCGACGGCCTCGTCAAACCTTCGGGTCTATAACACTCGCCGTATACAACTCCTGGTTCGTCATCCTCTACGTCCAGCCACTTGTTCAGCTTGCAAGCTCTCTCGTTATACATATATGTATACACATCGAGAGACACACATGCAAGGTGGCTGTGTATAATGCAGGCATAGAGGCGTTGGCGCGCGGTGTTAGCCGCCTAGTTAGGAAACAAACGTATCACGTCCCGGCGCACACTGTGAGGGAGGGAGAGTGAGGTGTGTATATATATATATACCTCACTCACTCTCACATATATATATATAAATATATATATATATATATATATATATGTGTGTGTATGTGTGTGTGTGTAAGTGTATGTACACCTATATACACGCGTTCACGAGATATTCGGCTGCACGCGCCTGGATACACACAGCGATACATATAGTCGGTTGCTGCTACCGCTGCCGCTACTGCTGCAACGGCATAAATATGTATGGAACATGAATGCTTGAGGGCCAGTCCTCTAGAACCGCAGCTGCAGCCTTAAACGCGGCGTGTTTACTCACGGGGCTAAATAACCACGTTAACGCTCTCTGTCTCTCACTGTCTGTATTGCTCTACTTATGTGCGTGTTCATACTATACGTTATAGAAGTATATATATATATACCATTATGCGTTGGCGGAAACGGAACACTAATACCGTATCTTGTTTACGACGCACTAATACCGTTAAAAGACGCTAGAATTATATCAAGTAGTACACGTAAATACTGAGTTTTTTTTCCCGCTGTCTCTGAGTGTGTGGTACATGGACTAGGTCGCAGAGAGAGAGAGAGAGAATACGAGTGCATAATGCAGGCTAATTGGATTTGAAAGATGCAAAGCACGTGAAAACAAGTTCCGCCAGACTTTTTCCATCGCGTCTATTCATATTCGTTCTCGTGTCATTCCGGCTATACGCATTTTTTGTATGTATAAACCTTAACAAACAATCGCCTTTACATTGCGATGCACCGGTGCTTCAAAAATTAAATGCACGCTTACACGAGGCTTATAAATTGATACAGGGGGAATCGTGTTCGACGTATAATGCAGTTACTAATGATTTCACGTGGCGAAGCGTCGAGTGCTCCGAGAAAAGTCGATATACGAGTAATAGTAATGATGACGACAACAACATTTTCTCTCGTGCTATCGTCCTTCGTGAAAATAAATTGTCGCCAATTACCGTATAAGAAATACTGAAAGAAGAAAATATCATTGCTAAAGTAGGCCATATCGAGAAATTAGCGCATTCCGCTATATCTATGGCCACTCAACCCGATATCGGTTGCTTTCTATTGATACTTGAATGTATATATTCCCGAATGTATGTGGTCCGTAATCAGATACAGCTAAACATTCCTGGAGACTTTGGGCACAAACAGCGCGTGTTAAATATGTAAAACCAGAGGATGTATAAGAAAAATTCTGTCATTCGACAACGACAAAGGAAGGATCGGTACCCAGTGGCTGGACTGGTACGAGTCGCCCCGGGCGCTCGTAAAACGCTTGTGAAATTTCGCGAGCATATATAGCGTGTCACCACCCGCGTTTGAATATCTCGTCTGCATCACCACACATATGCCTGCTGCGGATACTGCGCGTCATTCGACAAATTTTCAAATCGTAAGAATAGAAAATTTGATGCAAAAGCATATGCATAGATGTTTAAAATATTATTAATCCACTTATCGTAAATTCAAAAAGGCTTAACGTATTTTAAAAATTCACGATAATTCCGAATTCGTCATGATGCATAATTAATTCGTCCATTTAACTGGATGGTCGCATGCGTGCTAGTTTTGATTTTAAATCGACTCTTTAAAAATTATATATTATGTGGACTGAATGTGCCAATTATAAAAAAATTAAGAGGGTGAATAAGAGAGAAATGTATATCTGGATGATTTTTAATCGATTGACCAATCAAAATTTCGTTTTTTCTCGTTAATGTTAACAGTTTCTCATTAATGGTAACATTGGTCTTTGTAACGAACCAACGAAAACGGTGGTAACGAGTCCAACAAATAAGTGCCAATTCGAAATGACGAAACGCGTTAGATATGCTCGAGGTGCTTACTTGTAAGCAGCTCCGTCTGACATAAGAGAAAGTAGATTGTGCACGTCAACTAAATAACCCGGGGTAAGTGGTTAAGTAGTCAACGACACCGCTTGACCAAATATTGATTAAGATAAGTGCAAAAGCGAGCAAGTAAATAATTGTTATAACCGGTCAGAAGCGTACAAAATAAGTACTGTTAAACCGTCAATAATTGCAAACACGATAAAAATATTTTATTGAACAAGAGTATATAACTCACATTTTTTATACTTTGTACCTAACTTAAGCTTACAATGTTAGCTTTTTAACATGTTCTGAGGTATTTCACATTAAATATATACGGATTTTTTTTGTATATTTTGTTACATTTTTCAAATAATATACTTTCAAAGTACTGTATATTATATATAAGTTATAATAAATATATAAGCCTATTAAATTTTTAAATCAAACTTCAAGAAGATTTGATCCTTAGAATCAATAACAAAAAATTCACGAGGCTGCTTTTTATTGATAAAGAAGTATCTACGAAGGTCCCAAAACTCGATTTCCTGAAGGGAATAAGATTATCGGTCGAATTACATGATATTACGAGAAAAATTTCTATTATACACGTACTATCATGACATTGAGTATCATCTTTCAAATTTGCAAAAAAATAGCTTACATTGCTGGAAAAGTATAACGATCATGGTTTCAAGGAATTTTTAATCTGTTATAAAAAATTATATTGAATTTTATGTAATTAAATCAATGGAAATAGTGTAATAATTTATGCCCGTTGAGAATTTCGAACTGCACCGGTATAAAAGGATAGAGTCAACGTAGATATCTCCTCATATTCTTGCTAAAATATATCTCAAGTGTTTATAACATACTTTTTTTCGTCAAACGTACAAAGTGTTTTAACGCACGGCACATATATATATATTAGAGTAGCAGCAAAGAGTCAAGGGAGAGGCTATAGACAGTACTATAGCATATATTTGCAGGCGTTATTTCCACTCGCGTGGATTCGGCGGCGGGGAGAGAACAGAGAAAGAGAGAATCCGTATTGTCGTATATGTCTCTTCGCTATGTAGAAAATATACGTTCTACGTCGTACATGTATATCTATATATTGTATATATATATATATATATATATATATATACAATATATATGGACGAGTGGAACACGGATAGAATTCCCGCGTGGACCGAATCTCCATATATAACGTTCGTATTTGTTTTTCCCATTTCGCGATATTAAAACGCGCGCGCGTGCGGCTATGCAGCTGAGAAAACGAGAGCAAAGAATATGAGGGCAAGGCAGACGTCGTGATAAAGGAGCTCAGATACTCTTTACTCGCTGCTGTCGTGTACAAGCATTGGAGTTCGATCGAAATGAGAAATTTTTGTGCTTGCGGCTGAGCCGACTACGTACACATCGGTGTGTAAGTGTGTATACGTGTGAGCTTCGATGTCTACTATACCCCGATTGTATAAAGGCCTCACTATTTTAATCCGCTGTGACTTTCCAAAGTTCAAACGCGACGCGCGTAACCGTGTCGATGCAAAGGAACGATGCGCATACTATGTCCTGCAAGTTTATGGACTATTGAAAAATCGTTTAAAAAGTTTTATATTAAAAACTCGTGCTCTTTCGAAAGCCATGAGTACCTCGTCGGAACGCAATATTTGCTGTAGGGAAATGTTTGACTCGTGTTTTTTTATATTTTCATAGTGCATAAACGAGGAGCATCACAAATATTGCGCGTAAACAGAGATTTTCATGTTCATCCCTTTGCAAGGGAATGAATGTTTATACACGCTGTACATGAAAAATCTTTTTGAAGAATTTAACTCGACGTTTTTATTATCTTAAATCTATCAACTGGAAAGATCAATTTCGATGGTTCATCGTTTGGAGTTAATGAACACAGTTAGAGATACAATCGTTCACAATATAATGATTGTCTCCGAGTCATCAACCAGTTAATACTCAAAGTTCTAGAAAAGCTAAAACATGAAACCAGTTGAAAACAATAGGATCTGATAGCGCAGAGACAATACGTCGCAAGCACGTTCAAAGTCGAATAGTCAAAAGTCCGCTGTCCTCTATTCTAGTACACGGCGTCCTCAAAATTTATATGCGTTGATTTGCCGCAATGAAGTAGTTCAAAATTAATTTTGTAAATTATATCTTATTGCAAATAAATCAACCTAAGGATTTTGGTACAATCATTACCGTTTAAGCGATGACCATCCAAACTATCAAATGTGTATAAGTGATTAAGTCAGCATATATTACGGCTATAGACATGTGCATTTGCTCGCTATACGCGAAGAGTACTTTTGTATCGATAATATTTTTGACAGATAGCAATAATTATAATATAATCAACCGTTGCCGTTGAATTCCATTCTTAAGCGAAAAAAGTAAATAAACACATACGAAAGAACGTTTAAACGAAACACGGATATCAAGACCAATATTCGCTAACTTTCTAACTTTCCTCCCACTCCTAGCGATAGAATAGAGTAGACGAGGAAACGTCGAAAGGAGAGAAATAAGACGATCTGAAAAGAACATTGAAAGTCAATCCGGTTCCTCGGCCGAAAGAAAGACTCCATAAAAGTAAAAAGACGTTTTCTCGAAGGTACGGCTCGAACTACCTCCCCGTCTTCAAGTGAGACACCGAACCGACAGTTATCCCGACGACGACTTCCCGTTGCGCCTCGATCTGGCACTTGATCGTATCGCTTTTAATATATAGCTTCGACAGTTGCAAGTAAAAAAGATGCCAACAATCCCGCTCTACTGCCGCGAAAAGCAGTAACATACGTGATCGCGGAAAAGCTCGGCAAGAACTACTTCCTCTCTAGCAGCAACAAAGCTCTTTCCGCCTGAGCGCCTCGCGTAATGGCGCTTAATACGAGATCTTTTTCTGCATAACAAAGAAACGATTGCTGGTGACGTATTCAATGTTGAACATCTGTGTTATTGTGCTATATTCTGTAAAACTTAAACAGAGGATTTATCATGGGTTTTGTCGGGGACTTGCTACTTTCCACTTCGGAATCACTGGAATCTTAAACATCAAAACAGCGAACGTGAAATTGAGCTTTGATGCCTCATCGATTTTGACTATCACATCGATGAAGTTCATACAGCCACTTTTGTATCTAATGGATATTCATTAATTACAGTGTAAAGTGGTTATTTGGCATAAAATTGTCTGTTTGGTAAATATTCATTGTACATCAAATAATAAATAGAGAGTCTTTAGCGAATAATGAATACACTATTAAATAGGGAAATTTCACTGTTTTATCTTCACAGAGGTGTGTACACACACATATGCGTATAGATCGATCAGTTTCTTTTAAGAGACGCGCGGCAAATTTGAACGAAGAAAAGTGTGTGTCGGTTATATGAAGTATCAGAGTATCGTTGGGAAAGAAAGTTTCATATACGACAAGAAGTTCAACTCAGGCAACGAGCGATTTTAATGCGCATAAGCTTTGTCGGAAGGTGATTTTACTTTGAGTTCACTTTTCGAAACAAACTTTCGATACTTATACGCTCGTATAGGTTTATATTTGCGCAACAACATTGGATTTTCCATTTGCGTGTGATCAATCGAATATACATTACATTTATTTACTTAGTCTTTTCCAACGCAATGGATTATATACCGCGGTGAATTTCTCACGATCAATCGTCATTAATCAGACACTGGAACATCGCATATGGTACGGTCCAATAGATTTCCAGCCAATAGTTTCAATATTTGAATTATATATTTTTCATCGAATAATTTAATTTCAAAATTATTCGTCGAAACGCTTGCCATCACATGTGTGTTCATACGGTTATGTGATTCTTATTGACTCATTTGTGCCAATAGATATTCCCATGTATTATAAATGCAGATATGTTCTCTTTACTGTAAGCTGTATTCTGGTTTCACTAGTACACGAGTCGTTTTCAAATATATCCAGCTAGGAACACTTACACTGCTTTCACGCCAAAGAGGTTCGAATCTACTCTGTCAGAGTGAACGTATATATATGTATATACATTTTGTTACTCGTGCAAAATCGAAACTCGAATGGAGATATGGAAAAGAGCGAAAAACATAAAACAATCTTCGGTAAATCTCGAACCTGGGATAGTAGCGTGAAAAAAAAAATTCATCCCACGGCTTCGGCGAAAAAGGAGGCACGAAGAGGATTTGCGTGCGGGCAGAAGTAGTGGTTGTGTAGCTTCAATGACAAACACGCATACAACTGTACGTATGTAGACCCATATAGATAACAAGGATTGCGTGTGCACATACGTATATATACAACATACCTGTGTCTGTACTGCCAGGCAGTAGGATCGATTCGTCCCGATACCAGGACGTGACGGTGAGGTGCTCTTTGATGTCCTCCCTTGCGGTGCAGGAGAGCACGGCGTTGTTACCTTCCACCACTGGCGAGCGGTTCACCCGGACCTCGTAGCCAGGCACCGTTAGTACTGCAATGCATAAATATATATATATGTACGTATAGGACGGCTTTGGCAAAACAAGCAAAAGACTATACCGAGCATTTTTCAATTAAGCCGCAGCACCGTCACGTTGTTTGCGGAGAGGCGAGCGTAAGCACACACACACACTAGAGTATAACGAGGAGTCTAGGAAATATATAAGCGAAAAAAGGGAAAAACGAACGCCCGCGGGATAATCTTTTTCTTGGAAAGCTATATCCCGACACGCTATCGAGCTGAGCGCGATATAGCGCGACGAGTCGCCTTCTTCACCTGCCTCGAAATGAAAATAATGCTAATGTAACGCTCGAGATACTTGAATTTAATAAAAGGCGAGATTTTCTCTCTCATTCTCCAGAGGTGCGAGTGCTAGCTCCGAGCGGTAAAGCAGCTGAGACGCGAAAATAGATTCGCGCTCTCGTTGAATGCAGCTAAGCTTCCTCCCGCGAAAATTGGGAGTTTCGCTTCCGTATACACCTTCTACGTATATATTTATGTATAGATATAGATATATAGACATATACATCAAGATATACACGTATATACGTAACCAGTTGCGAAAGAGTCGACGACGGAAATAGTCGTTCTGCAGCCTCCTCCTCTACCGATAAAATTGAGACGCAACGACTCGAGCGAAGGGAGAGAGCGGGATGAAACGAAATGTGCAAATGAAGCCAATATGCAACCGGCTTCTCTATCTGCCCGTTCAGCCAACCGACCAACGATATTTTCCCAGAGCCGCGCCTTCGTTCTCTCTCTCTCTCCCTTACTCTTCGCGTTCGCTCTTCCGGCTCGCCTAGGGGCACGCGAATTTCTACGAATCGTTCGAAATTAACTTTACCGCAAGCTGCTTTCCTTTTAATAATTATTTTAACCCTTATTCTCTATACTTTCCGAACGCATAAATGGGCGCATCTTTTTTTTATCGACGCACTCAGCGCTTATTATTTTTGGCATGTTTTTGTTTTCTCATATTCGTGTGAACGTACTACCTCAATTTTTAACAATCTCCAGTAAGAAGCTTTTGTGCGTTATAACGATGAAAGTGATTTAGGGCAGTGAGAAAAGCGTTACAAGCGACAAGAACAAGTCGGAAGTGAGATTAATCCGAAAATTGAATTAACGTTTTTTTTTCATTTCTATATAATTCACCAGAACTTATTAACGGACGCATGATTACTTGCTTAACTCAAGCTGTAGCAGATTTGCAACCATTTCTTTTGCTTCGTTCGTAACACGATGTAGAATCCAATTAAAAAAACGAAAGGCCGAGAGAGATACAATGAGATTTCCGTCCACAGACGAACAACCCGACGCGACGGCGCTAGAAGCTTTTAAAGCGTTCGATTTTTTCAAAACTCTATTATAAAGCTCGCGTAATAAACATCAGTCTCCTCGGCAATGAGAACAATAGAGCTTTCTCCGCACTGAGTGAGTGTCATTTTCATAAACAACGCGATAATTATTCATATCGTTGCATACGGATATGTATATGTGCGTTTGCACCGGCGACGCTTCATTTAAAGAGGAAGCCCGTGTTCTCACACTTCCGTCGTTGGTTTATCTATCGAAAAGCCAAGTGAAACTTTACAAGCTCGTTGTCGCGCTCGTAATTCAGCTACGCGCAACTTCCATATATATCGTTTTACCGCTATGCGCGCACACTGCTAATCGTTACGATACATTAATTTTCCAGCCTACGTATATTATGCATAGTAGGTGATTCGAGTGCCGGACGTCGCTCGTCTTGCATTACTCCTGCAGTTGCAGGATATTAACCTTTTTTCTTTCGTTCTCTCCTATTGGGGTTACAACCTTTCCATTTAAGATTTATACAGTGAAAAAGAGAAAGGGAGCGAAACGAGCGGTGCATGTCTGACTAAAACCTGCGTTTACCACTGTGCCGAGCTTTCTCAGAATTATACCTGTCTATGAAATCTGCGAGAATTTTTCCTTGGTGTTTCTATAACTTTTTCTCTTGTATATATATACAAGAAAGCGCGAGAGAGAAAGAGACAGAGAAATACGGTTGTAGGAAAGAGTTGTATGAAAGGTTGTAGAAGAAAGCTCATTGAATTGCAAGCCCGGGTCTAGCTGAAGGAGCGACACGACGTCGAATTTGTTTGCAGCGACGGTTGTACCGTTCGCTTCTCTACATTCGTGTATATCTATATAGTGATGAAAACCGGAAGAATCAGAGAGAGAGAGAGAGAGAGAGAGAGAGAGAGAGAGACTTGTTGAATTAAATTCAATTTCTCGTTTTTCTCGGTTTGCTCTAACGAAACGTTGAAGATACGACACCAAGATTAATTACAGCTCTAACACCTCGTCATTTTTGCAATAAAATGACGCATACGTCACATCGTTTGTATTTCAATTAACGAGGTCATGATGTATCTATATCCCAGTTAGCGAACCGTATATATTGCTGTATTAAGTATTACATGTTTTTCAGGAATTTCGATTGTTAACCGTCATTATATACGATCGGAAATACTACCCCTGGTATGTATGATTTAGAATGTCCAATCGATATTTTCCCATAGAAATTCGAACTCTCTAAATAGCTACATTTTAAACTTATTGATAGCAGTCAAAAGCATCGCTGAAATATCATCGTCCCATAGTCGCGCGGTCTCATATTACGCAAAAGCTCTCGAAACCCGCACACTTTACAAGAATACATATAAGTTATACATGCGTAAAGTAAACCGTATATATATATATATCACTTAAACGAAACTATAGCCCATCCTCATAGGACATCAATATGAATCAGCGAGAATGCAGTGCTTTTGAATCAAGCGCCGATTCTCTGTTCCGGCCATGCGGCTCTGTCTACAATCGACTCGTCGAAATCCCAATCACGAGTCGCGAACAACGAGTCTCTATATCACTGAAAATTGATTCCATGGGCGCTTTTTCATTTTTAACGCTCACCACACGCGAGATATAGTAACGTATATACACGTTGTTACGAGAATAATTCTCGAAAAATTGCACGAGTTACGTACATATTTGTATGAATACTCTTTCGAAAAAGTTACTTTTGAATGAGAATAGCGAAATAATTGAGAAAAAAAGAATTACCTCAATTTACACAATTACAAGGAATTAATACCAGACCAAAGGGACAGAGAGCAATGAGCGTTGTATTATTATATACGAAGGCATGGAAGATTTATTTTCAGCGATAAAAGCTCTCGCTGATTACTCTGGCTGTAATTAAACGGACACAGCCGTGCACACCATCCATATTTAATGCATATTAAATGTTTTCCATGCTCGCCAATAACAATAATTATTATGGCAATTTCGCGTCAATCCGTGACAATCATTTCAACGTACATACATAAATATATATATACAAGAGGCAAAAATATTAACCACTATACATCAGAACAACTGCGTAAATGTACCAGACGAGCATATAAAAACTAATCAAGGCTCGTAGCGGTTCGTTCGCCTCGCGTGATAAGGATCAACAACAGGCCAAGGAGGATCAAGGCTTGAAATGAATATTTCGAGACAAACAAAGAGCCACGCGCAGCTCAGAAGTGAGAGGAAGATAAAAAAGGGTCGTGTACCAGCAGGCGTCGAGTACTTGGCCGGAAGAAGACGAAGTAGAGCTCTCTTGGTGCTTCAGAGAGAGAGAGAGAGAGAGAGAGAGTCAGATACGCCAAGAGAAGAAGTCACAAAAGAGGGGCGACAATGAACCCCTTCTCTCGATCCCAATGTCTTCGAAAATAAGTCCTTTGGAGTATACGGAGCAGTAGCCTCGTTGAGGGCTCGATGTCATTTCAGATAAGCTTTGCATCGGCTTTCACATGCTCTAGACTCGCGCCTACAGAAAGAATCAGCGAGTGGGGCTCGAGACATCTCGAGAGAAAGAGAGAGAGAGAGAGAGAGAGAGAGAGAGAGAGAGAAGCAGCCGTTGCTACTGCTACTATTATGTTGGAGAGTTTGCTCGACTAACTAGGCTGACGACGAGCTTACGCTCGCGTAGTCTTTTACCAGATATCTCGATCGTGTTTGTTGCTCGAGTTGCTGGTAGGGGATAGCAATCAAAGGTGAGAAAGTAGATGACAGGGAGTGACACTCGGTTAGCAAATACCACGCGCAATGTACTCCCGGCAGTCTTTTTCCGCCTCTTCGTTCTCTCGGCAATTAGGCCCGCAATCAGACTCGGAGTTTGCGCTTTCCATCCCTTCTCGTTTTGTTCTCGAAGGAGCGAATTATTTCTAGAAAGAGTTTTTTTTATTTTCGAGGAAATAATCCTGAGCAAGATGCGATGTCTTATGGAACTAACGTGATAAACAAAAAATTATACATTAGTTGTTTTATGTCGAAGGCAAACAAAATTTATTGGTGTCTGAAAGTTATTGCATCAATGAATACAAAAACATAAATTAATAAAGGATTTTATAGTCAGTAATAACAAGAGATAACTCACTTCGAGAGTTTCTTTTTATTTTTCGGAGCAAACTAAACGTTAGTTTTTGTTGTTTATGTATATTTTACATTCTTTAGAACTATAAGTAATTCTCTGATAGTTTGATCAAACAAAAATACTCCACTAAATACACTAATCAGACTCTTGTAAGTTAGTCCAGGTTGGAGACGAACCAAACTTATTAATCACTTCACTATTTCATAACAATAACACCAAAGTCCTTCGTCGAAAGTCATTCAGCTCTTTTGGATCAGATTTTAAAAGATTCGATCATGGCTATCAAGATAAAAAAATTGATGAAGATGTAAAATGGCTTAATTAGAAATTAAGCTGTTGTATGAGCTGTGATGTCATATAATAAAAGTTTCTCAACATTGGTCCAGAGTTCCAGTTAGAAACATAACAACAATACCCAAATTTAAACCTTTGTTGACACTTTTGTATTGATAAAAGGCATGTTCATCAATTTTTTCATCTTTATATCTGTGATCGAACTTTGCAAATCTGAGCCAGAAGACCTAAATGACTTTCAACGAAGTACTTTGATGTTATTATTATGAAATAGTGAAGTGATTGATATGTTTGGTTCGTCGCCAACCTGGAATAACTTACGAGAGTCTTATTAGACTATTTATTGCAGTTTAAGTCATTGCGTATACTATTAATATGAGGTGAATACATATTTTATTGTAAATTATAGGGAAATTGCTAGACAGCTTTATTCCTTGCTAGAAATAGAACTTAGTTCCCAACTTTTAACGTCCATGAACACTTATATATTTATCGAAGTCATCTTTAAAAAAAAATCTTCGAAACTGAATTTCAAGAAAATGCCAACTTTGACATCCTACAACTGAAAGAATATTTATAAAAAAATCTAAAAAAATTTACGAAAGTTGGTACAGTACCAAACTATAGTTTAAAAATGTTATTAAAAAAAATTGTTGTTCGTTCAATTTGCAGAGAATGACGCATTTACATAGGCGAAATATTTAATATTTATCAGGATTGTATATTACATTTAATTTTATAGCTTTATTAAACACGTATAGTCATTTTGTTCTGGAATTTTCAGAATTGAACATAAATTAAAATGAAAAAAAAAGAAAGATTTTTAGTATATTTTAGATACATATTAAATATATTGTAACGAGTATTTTCATGTATAAAATTGAAGAAAACATACAAGAATTTTTCTTTAACAGAATGTCGGCGTTATGTCTCGTACGGAAACTTAGATACTAAAGGCAAATACCATCCGTATACGCGATATAAAATATCAAAACTACATTTTATATTGGAAATATACGACATGATGTTTTACTTCACACGTCCATCTTTCTCTGGCCCGCCCTATACATGTAATCATAAACTTTCTCAAGAATATATATATACCATGTGACGTGCATCATCATCAGAGAACTGATTCGGTAGTTGAAAAGGTAGCAGCTTGATGAATGCCGACTAGCTCGTTTAAATAATTAAACGCGTAATTACCATGCAGCGCGTCACGTGTTTTAATGAAGAGCCGTGAGAAGCCGTCCAACTGACAGACATCGCACAGCCAGACACCGCGAAGAAGATACGCTCCGTATAGAAAAAAATGCACGTATATATATATGTATATATATAGACGCAGCGAAGGTAGAGGAAAACTTGCAGCGTCAGTGATGAAAAAAATATATATATATTCAAAGCGAAAAGACGTCTGCGACCCTCTAGAGACGACGACGACGAGGCTTCCAAGTGGAGATAATGTGGAAATGAAAGTGTGCGACGTTGCAGCCTTGGACTGTTAAAAAAGTTTACGCAACCGGTGGGCTATATCATCGTGCCTTGAAGTTAACGAGAAAAAAGCCGCAAATTGGAAGGACGCTATGTGACGACTTGCTGAAAACTTAACGAGATGGCTTTTCGATTACATAGTCCTCGTTTCGTTCGTTATATAAATATATATATATATATATATATATATCTAACGGGCATTATAACGAGTATTTTAACAGTATGTACGTAAGGTAAGGGGAGAAAAAGCCGAATATTCCCAAGTTGATAAGGAATTAGTATAATTGAGCGCTCGCGACTCGCACTGGCTATTATTAACCTGGAATATGTTTTCCTCGCTACCACCGTTGCCATCCCTTCGGAAATCAGCCGTTTAAACGCTACCTCACGTATATCCTCTTGCAAGCTGGCCACGTACTAACCTCTCCGAAGAGCTCGATCGAGCGGTCACCATATATATATATATATATATATATATGTATATATATAGATCCCCTCCATCTTCTATATATACTCCCATGTCCAATACAATTTAACGGAGGTGGCTGTGCTCTTTATCCGGAAAAGTCCCCCCGTGTGCAGTCGAGTAGCTCCGACTGTGTTTACTGCGACGCACTTTGTCAAATGAGCAGAAGGAACTTTGGACAAGCGTAAGTTTTTACGTGTTACGAAGAATCCAATAGGACGTGAGAGCCCGGGAGAAAAAGCCAGTGCGCTACTTGTCGCGAAATATCATTAAACTACCTATACTTTACGCACATGTGTGTATGTATGTGCGTGTGAGTACTGTATACATATAAATATATATGTATAAATATACATATAAATATATATGTACACTCACGCTCCTATCGGCAATCGAGTTTTCTCTGTACTTTCTCGAGTAGACTCGGCACTTGAATTATTTATGCGTCGATATGTGCAATCGTACGTGGGGCGTGTGCACTACAAATGACGGAGAAAAACAATCGTAATAGGAACTATATGAAGCTGAAGCTACGCGATCATTTAATTATATAGACTCTTGTATCTGCATTACCGAGATATCAGTTTACATTATCCATTTAATTAAGGGGTCCAGTCACGGTGAAAATCTAAAAATTATAACATACCGCTTAACCTAGAGGTGGCTGTGACTTTTTGTACTTTAAGTGCACACATTGATAGAAAAATTAATTTATTGTAAGTTAGAGAATTAACATTTAAAGGACTTGACATCATTATTAACTTAATGCATTTGTATTAATAGTTAAGAAATCGTTCATTAAGGTTAAATCGTGCACTAACTATTAATAAATATTTTTTTACTGACAATTATTTATTTGTATTAAATGAAAAATTTATGTTTCAATGAAACGAGGACTTTGAAGCTTTTCTAGCTGTTATGGACGATGCTAATGATTTCTAGTCGCTAATATGTTCACTCTTATGAATGTTTCATTTTTATTGATTTGTGCCACATTGCTAGCCAATTTTCACCAGACTATACTTCAAATTTTCCTTTAAAGTAGGATCAAGAATTGAATTATTAAATAATTATTAAATTGTCTATGTATCTCTTTTAAGTATGTAAAATAATTTTCAGAATTTAGTCCACACTAGACCATTTAACAAACTATCACACACCGCTGATGCTATTTACCCAACGTATTTATACAACCGCTACTCGCAGAGATAGTCAAGCGAGAGCAAAAAAATATGAAACGTCCCTAGGGCGCAACGCGCTAATGAAATCTCGTCGCTCATCGCAGTTCTTCTAATGGAAAAATTACGGGATCATACCGTTCGCATTAAGTTCCAGCTCGAGTGCCGCGTGCGGCTTAACGTCAAGCCAAGTGTCTCCGGGGAATTGCCTCTCTGATTGCGGACAATATTAGCTCGTCGATGCGTGTCGTCGCGGTATGTGCCCACGTGTATACATAGTATACATGTATACGAGTGCGCACATACATATGCTGTTTTCTCTGTTTCGGCATTTACTCTGAGAAGTGCAACTATATCATATATATATAACATATATAATACATGTTATATATACATACGAATGAGCAGGTGACGCGCTTACAGATCGCGCTCCGGGGAAAACAAATAGCGAAAGGTGCGGAGAGGTTTGATGAACGGGTCACGAACTCAAGTTATAACATGCATATGTATACGTAGTCGATGTCTTTCTCCCACTATCTCCCTCTCTCTCCCTTATTGGCCTCGAGAGCGCAGAGTAGGTCCCGGAGCTGCCTCGCGATTACCTTTTCCCCCGAGATCATCGAAGCAGTGCGATTGGCACGGAAATCGAAGGATTTACAGCGACGCGCGACGCTGCAGTATCTATCTATATATATGTATATTCGCACACCCTTACGTGAAAGCTTCGCTTGGGAGACGCAGCATTTGCCGAATGGCTCGATGCACTCATGCCGATTTTTGAGAAGCCTCCCTTTTATATACTCGTAGCAACGTTGCTTTTTTACACTACTCTGATCTCGGGCTCTCGGTACATTTTTTACGCGATTCGCACAAATTGCTATCGGAATTTTTTAGGAAATATATGTATAGTACATTGACTAATTCACACGTATGAATTGGATTTGCTCAGAGTATTCTGCGTCAAGAATCTCGTCTAGGTACACAAATGTGCTTATGCAAGCATGAGATTTATCAGTATATTCAATGCAGAAAATGCAAGCTCGTATCTGCTGAGTTTTTCAAGTGGACTTTGTCCACATTTATGTATGTGTACGCTCGACAAGCACTTGAATGCGATTCATCGTAGCAAATATAAATATTTCAATGTCTCTCACTTCATTCTTGAGCTTCGAGATTTTTTTAATTACCTCAGGATTAAATCGTATTATAGGCGACTAAAAGAATATTCATATCAATGCATGAATTCCAAATAGTTTCAAAAATCTCGAAAATCGTTATCATCGAAACTGTCAACCGCTGTCAAACGAGAAAAAAGGAACTGACACAGCTGTCACTCTCATTTCTGTATATAAAACTAGGATGCAAAATATGACGATAGAAAAAGAAATGCTCCCCTTCTATCACACATATATACACTGAAAATAGAAAAAAAAACATGCTCAGCTACGTATGTATGCAATAGCCGAAAATTGACATTGATTACCTGCGCGAAGTGTGACCTCTCGGGAGAGTACTGTGCCGACGCTGTTGCTCGCTCGGCATCTGTATCGGGCGTTATGGATCTCGGCACGAAAATCCTGAGCCAGAAACGGCGGAAAGTAGAGCGTGCCGTTGCCCAGAAGTTGTCTGCGACAAAGGAAAAATATTATTCGTATATACCACTAGTACATATACATATGTGAGTATAGATAAAAAAAACTGTAAATCGTATTTTGCTGAAGCTCGAATAATTCCCATTTTTCTGGTTTGAAGTGATTCGCCTGTCTTGATATACATTGTTCGTTGTGCCTTATTGCACTAATCGGTGCGAAAATGTTAAATCTCCGACACTTTCGGTTATACATATATTGTATATTATAGAATACATATATGTTCGACAGGATAAAGTATATTCACATTTGTATCGATGCACCAGGTATAATTATTATTATTAATAATAAAAAGAACGCACACGTCGAAAACTTATTATTTATTTTATTTTCGCCGACTGTTAAATACGCACAATTGCGAGCTGTAAAAAATTGTCAAATGTCAGCGGAAAAGCCTGCGCGTGCAGCTCATATCCGTGCGTTAGAGACAGTAAAATTTTTTTTTATCTCCCGCTCGTAAACGTAAACACGTCGATTCTTATTCCATTTCCATCGAGCTTCCACGCGCAAACACAAAAATGTGTATATATATATATAATAGCCACCATTCGTTTAATTTACAACGACATGGGACAAAAATATGTGAGAAAATTATACGCAAAGAGGAGTTTTATACGCGTATATAGTATATATATATATATATATATATATGTGAAAAATGTCAAATATATCTGTGCGACACTGGCAGTATTTCTTGCGCAGTGATGCCGTTGCGAATATAAGAACGAGGGGAAGAGGAAAAAGACGAAATTAAAGGATCGTACTGACTGCCGGAAAAATGTAAGAAATTCGTGTCTACTCATTCTCTTGTATTGTAGATACACACTGCAAACACATACACACACGTACATTGTATATTGTATGTATACATTTTCAGAACGAAAGACACTGCGTCCTTGCGCGCATTTACGAGGTGAGAAGGAGATAGACGAGAAAAAGAGCGCCAGGAATTCACGTCGCGTGCCTTCATCTCGACGACGATCCCTTCTATACTTCGCAGTTAAGTAGACTCGAGGCGTGTCGTAAACGCGCGTTCACTAGACAAGGAGCGATATAGCGCTGCAGTGCAATTAGCAAAGTCGAGCGATGGATTTCCCCTCGCGTCCTTGTGCGTTTATATGTAGACAAGATATCAAGGAATTCCCAATATAATCATGGCTCGTTTTCTTTTGTTTTTTTTTTTATAAACTTTCACGCGTCTGGACCTTTTATGGATAGATATTCGATCTATGACCCTGCCGATGTGGTGTGTACAGTCGCCCTAACGGTGCGAATATACACACACACCTACGTATATCTGTATACATGTACGGCCGTGAGAGGGCAACGAAGATTAATGGCCGGCAGAAAACGCTGGAGAGCTACATCCATCGATCTTTTCGCGAATTCACACGCGTCGAGGCCTTTCACACGGCCCGCGAGAAATGTCGCTATAGAGCTTGAAAGCTCGTAGCTCCGTTATATTGTCCGCGGAGAGCGTCGATTCGCGTGCATCCATCTCCGTTATATTACGCTTCTGTATTTTCAGCTATATATGTATATAGAAAAGCCTGTTCAGGCGAGAGAGTAAATGAAGATGAGATGTCGCGATGATTGCGAGTGAGATTTTCGAAGGAGGAGCAATTACCCTCGGTAATTAATAAAAGTACATACATTGAGGTTGTGTTCATTACAAATTTGATACGGTCATATATATGTGTATAGAAGCAAGTGTACCGATATATTATATGTCTCCTGCGAGAGTTCAAGAGCGGACATGTTTACATAGTTAGGTTGTGCCGGTCTAGATGTGCTAGAAAGCTCATAAAAATCGTAAACTATAATTTCGAGTGCGAAAGTAGGAAAATGGAAAACTGGTAGAGAGAGAGAGAGAGGATAGTAGCACACGCCTTGGCGTTCGTACTCGAGTAAAATTACGTCGAGTTGCTGGATAAGCATCCAGTCAGGGATAGTCTCGCCTTCACTCTTGCACTTTCTATTTTTCGTTCGGAGCACAGGTCTGGGAAAGAGAGAGAGAGGGAGCGAAAGAGAGAGAGAGAGAGAAAGAGAGCTCTTTGCACTCCTTTTTTCTTGCACCATTTCCATCGGTGTGTCCGGCCCTCTCTCGTCTCTTTCGAGCGTGTTCCGGAGCTCCCGGCGATTTTTCCGCTTCTCTACTCTCTCTCTCTCTATGCCTTTGTATATTTCCATCTCTTTTCCACTTTCGACTTTTTCCCAGAACGCAGCGAGAGAAAGAGAGAGATAGCGCGGCTGGAATGGAAAAGTTTCGACGCGACGGCCTGTATGAGAGGGAGTGAGAGAAGCGAGAACCAATTTTACGAAGAAGAGCCAGCAGTGATCCTCACGGAAAAGAGAAATATTCTTTGCCGTGGTGCATCCAGATGTAACTAGAAGGAGTTTAGAACTCTGTATAAGAAGAGAGCCGTGAAATTTCGCTCTTTTCACTTTTTCTCTTCGACAAAAATTACATCTATTATTTTTCGCTTTCTCCGTCTAGTGACCTATTATTCGAGCAATTATTCGAGTTGATGAATTATATACTTACCCTGAATTGGAACAGCTGTAATAGCAGTATTAGTAAAACCGAATAATACGAAGAGTTGGATAAAGTCAACACGGATCGAAGCGAGGGTTTGCCTTTCTTCTCGATTATTACAACCATATATAACAGAAACGCAAACGACGAGACGATGAAAGGGAAAGTAATAGCCTGAACAAGTTTTACCCAATGTATATATATACACAATAGTCGCGGTAGGAAAGAGAAAGAGTGAGAGAAAGGCATTTCTGAGCCGATTAAAGCTTTGCGCGTACAGCTTTTGAAATAGAGGCTGAGTTTCATCTTCCAAAGCCGCACAAGAGAGTCGAGAAAGTTTGCCTCTTCGATTTACATGATTATTTTACTGCTCGTAACTTATGCCATCTTTTTCCCCCTCGAATCGTAGAGCTGCTCTTCTCCGCTTGAAAAATCAAACGTCCTCCCAGGAAATAGCTTCTAGTACTTATAGACATATACGTTTATATTTTTTCCGCAGCCTCTTAAACGCTGTATTTCTGTCATGCCAGCATACTCCGAACTTTTACGGTTTACTTTAAACTTCTTCGTTTTTTTATTTAGTACACACGCATATCTAATTTCGTATATTTACCGGTACAACGAGTCAGCGAAAAATTCATATACACGTGTCGCATTGCGGCCTTTCTAGGAACACATTGATATATGAATACTAAAACGAAAAACGCTTCTGGAATCGCAACGAAGAGGGACGAATCAATATAATAAAGAGAAGAGCTGAGCGTAGTGGTTAGCCGTTTCTAAGGTCGAAAACGAGCGCATTCTCTCTCCATCTCTCCATCTCTCCATCTCTCTCTTTCTCACACTCATAGTCGTTCTTCTTTCGGCTGAATCAGAAATTTCATTTCGGCGGGGCCGCGATGATAAAAGAAGCAAGACAGGAATCTGATAAATGGAGGCCAGAGGCCGAATCGAGATATCCGCGAGGCACTTGGAGAGATGAAGAGAGAGAGAGAGAGAGAGAGAGAGAGAGAGAGAGAGAGAGAGAGATAGAGAGAGTAGAAGTCAAAACTGCTGCGGATTCAGGAACACGTCGGTCGGCAGAGGGTCGGAAGTTCGATGGCGCACGGCCGGCAATAGAGCTACCGCACCTGGGGAAACCATTTCCTCCGGTTAATCGAAACGTTCCTTACGCTCTCTATCCCTCTGAGCTCCGCACCTCTACGACGCGTTATACACCCTTCTGATCCGGAAAACGTAAACTCTCCTTCGCTCGGCCTTCTCTTTCTCTCTTGCACTTCTCTCTCTCTCTCTCTCTCTCTCTCTATCTGTCTCTCTCTCATCTTCTTTGCCGAGAGGAATACTAAGGCGGATAGCTGGCGGACAGAATTTTGCTACGCGGCAAAGTGCTCGTGAATTCGAAATTGGAAAAAGTTATATACATATACAGAGAGAGAGAGGGAGAAAGAGAGAGAAAGGGTGCGGGAGATGGTTGCTCCACTCTTTCTCTGTCTCTTATTCGTTATCTCTCTAGCCCGCTCTTCTCGCGCGTTTGCCTTCTTGGTAAGCGAAGACCCACGCGGCGTGGCAAAAGCCTCAAGATTGCCTTTTAGGGGTTTTCCCCCTCCGTTAAATCTTCCGACGACGTTCATCTATTTTAAATCGAGTAGAATGCCGCGTCGTGTATAGGCGGAAGGATGCTGGAATCGAGCTTTCTCTCAAAGTTTGCGATCAAGATTTTCAGCCGAGATTGACTAAAGTCGACTTATTTCGATCGAAAGTGTCCGATGCCGGGAAAAGCTGGCCGCGAAGACTAATTTTCAATATGCTGATTCAGAACCGTGTATATGTACTTCGCATACTCCACCTAAAATATGCCGAGGGTTTATCCAATTGACTCGCAGATTACAAGACTTATAGGATCCACTATCTATATATCATACGTAACGCATCCGTTCAGGGATAAAATTTGAATGCGGTCAAGACTTTCTCGGAAATTTTACGATAACCGCATGGATACACGTAGTTTACTCTTGTAAAACAGATTATGTATTTAATTTAATAAATTTGCGAGTGTTATGTCCATTCTTTATATTAAATGCACATGCATTGCACGTGTCAACGTTGTTCTAATGTGATTTATACTATAAAAGAAAAATATATTTATATTTTAAGTCTCAGCTTTTCGCGCTCTACATCGATAACAATTACCTTTTTAATCAAAATAAAATAATTCTGATTTGTATGAAAAAAATGAAGAGGAAAAATCATGTTGAAACATCCACATTTGTTATCAGTTTAGTGGATAATTTCTGTTTCAGGCAGTATCAGTTCACTTGAAATTCTTTTCACATAAATGTTTCCATCATAAATAACAAAAAATTATCGTCAATTTATACATAAAATAATAAATTAAAATTAATTAATTCTAATCATTAGACATTGTATTCCTATTAAACGTCTTTCTTTTATTACTTCAAAGAGGATCCTTTTATTCGGTATATTAAGGAATCATTTCTTATAATAATACGATTACAATATAAATCACGAGTTTAACTAGAAAGTTTGTGCTGATTTATTTCATCACATACATTCTATATACATTATCATACAATATCTACGATAAATACATTGAACGCGCAATAACGAAATATAAATGTAAGTAATCATTACCTAAGTCCAGGCACCGCGCTAACAGAGCGCTGATCCGGACTAGTGATCCAAGCAACACTCGGCGTTGGACTTCCATGAGCCGAGCAACTCAACTGCGAGCCCGTTGTGTTCGAAAAGACGAGGGTACTCGGTGGTTCCAATACGAACACTGGACCTTGCTGTCCCATCGCTCTCCCTGGCTCCCAAGCTGAAACGCATAGACACAACACAATTACGTATAACAATATAAAAGCGAGTTTCGTCGACTACTACTGACAAGAAGATTATTTTCAGCAAAAGTAAAACGCTGACGGCTCCGGAATTAAGGGGTTTGAGAAAAATCGCCTCCGGGACTCGGCGAATGAATAGCCCGCTTCGCTCGACGAAGAAAACTCGGCCCCCGTGCTCGACGTGAGCTGAAAACGTAACGCGCTTTTTTCTCTTTCTCGCGCTCTTGAGTCTAGTGTGCAGTACAGTTGTATATAGACATACACGTGCACATACACACCGAACTTTGGCTTCATTTCCGGGGAAGCCCGAGGGGAAAAATTACTTTCGCTCGCACTTTTTGCTAACCTGGAGACGACGTTTAAGGTGACGCGCTTGGCGCTTATAGATACACAAACACGTTGCGGATATTCCGAGCACCGAAAACAGACAGATATTATAATATATGTATTATGAGCTTGGAGCTTGAAAGCGATCGATGTTAGTTATACCGAAATAATTCATCCTATGAATTATTTAGTCGACAGTCTGGCTCCGTGCATATAATTCGCGCTTTAGAATCTGATTCAACGGAGTGACTTCTCTCTCTCTCTCTCTCTCTCTCTCTCTCCCTACCTGACTGTTCTGTGTATATACGTATACGGATTTCTGTTCAATATAATACATAAACGCGAGTCTCGTCACGGCGCTAAATCAGGATTTCGCGTCACGAGAGGACCAAGCGAGGCATTACCACTGATAGTAAATTGTATCGAGAAAGACGTTGCGACGGGCGCACGCGAGACTAGCCTAGTTCGTCGAGGATCAACGCTTGTCCCTATAAGCCTTTGAGCCGAGAAGAAGTGAAAATATCGCACGCTGTGCTTGAGTCTTGATTTTTCAAGTTATATCCTCATCCTTATACTTAGGTCCTTCGTACACATGGATGTAGCATAGATTCGTGACCAATGCTCGCGATACATAATTCAAGTTTTCCGTGTAAAACGTACTACTCGTCTAGGACAAATAAATAACGAGTATAGCGAGACCAGATAGGAATACGTATAGAAGGTATATATATATCAGGACTCAGGTGCAGAAGCAGCAGCAGCATTTGTCGCATATTCCACATATTCGATAACTGCAGCAAGGGGCGCAGCAGAGACATCTTACAATGCAGAAAGGGACGTGAAAAGAAGCAACGCGGTAGCGGCTCGACTCACGTCCAGGTCGTGCAACCCGTAGCTTACGGCGCACAAGTCGACAACGAGCAACACAAACTCGTTTATACATCGGCTCCAAATCCCACTCCGCCATGTAGCCTCGATTCGCTTCACGTTTCTCTCTTGCCTCCCCTGTACCCACATGCACGTGCACCACGCGCGTTTCGGCTTCTAGCTTATATATATACATAGAGATATATGTGTCTACGTGCACGTGCACGTACACAGTAGCATCGGGCTCCGCGAATTCGCGCGTGGAATTCTCCCGAAATAGCAGTTTTACATTTTTATCAAGAAGTTGCGCTTCTGGGAACGAGGAACGGGACTTCTGCCGACTCAGCGGTAGTCCTTGATTTCACCAACAATCATTTCCCCCCGGAACTCACCGCCTCGATTTCTTAGCGCGCGACTCTAGTACTTTCATGCAAATAAACTTTTGTACGCGCGTGTGCGGCAAAAGTTTTACTTTTATACGAGGGGTGATGGAAGACGAGTCGCTGAGAATCGACGCGAATAATAGATCGAGATGGAACTACGGAAAAAATTGACCATTCCCAAATGTTCTCATCGGTCTGCAAATTTTCTCATAATGTTCTAATACTGAATCGATAATCGCAAGGTTTCCGCAGTACTCATAATAGTACTGACTCAATATATTATATGATCAATATAGGACTAACAAGGACAGGTCACAGTAAAGACATAAAACCGCGTTGAAGCAATCACGTTAATTATCAATTAATGGGCTGGGGGTTATTTTAACTAATAATAAAATACCTTTCTGCTTCAAATTTGCTAAAAAATAAATATTTGTTTCTATGTTATGAAATTATTGTATGAAAAATTATATTCCATTTCCCTAATAAAATGTTATATTGTCTTATTGCGGGTTTGAAGTATACATATTTAAATTATTCATATTCAATATAATAACGTTCGCATTTTCATCGAATTTTATTATAATGGCTGAAACAAGTTTCAGTAAATTATAAAGAGTCAAACAATCATGAATTATCAGGGAAATATGTGTCACTAAAAACATAAAGAAGCTTTATGTAATAAAATTCACTTATATATTATATACATATTCTTCAAGACGCAATTCA
This sequence comes from Apocrypta bakeri, assembly GCA_018906985.1. Classification (NCBI taxonomy): domain Eukaryota; kingdom Metazoa; phylum Arthropoda; class Insecta; order Hymenoptera; family Pteromalidae; genus Apocrypta; species Apocrypta bakeri. Next base: position 21,933,774 of record JACCIA010000002.1, read on the forward strand.
CGAATAAAATCATTAAATTACCAAAGCTTAAATCTTTTAACAAATAGGAATATGTCTACAAAATTTCGTTACAAGAATTCATTTGGTTTTCATTTGCTATAAATAATTATAGAAAAAATTTGACCAAAAAATATTGAAATACATATACAACATTTCTCGATAAATGTTTAACTAATCACAACTCCCCAGAATAACTTATACGCTACTTCTCCAAAATCCCCATTAGATTTAAATAAATAAAGTGACTTTAATTATTATATTTGCGTCAGTTGCTTACAGAATAGAATTTAAAATTTACAATAACCTTTCAAACTATGCGAATACGACAAACCGTCTTGGCCCAGAATTGTCTTATGTTATTCAAGTATTGCATGCTTGTAGCTCCATTTAAAATTTGACGTACCGTTATTCGATCAATGCATACCCTAATTCTGAGCCATTCTAATCATTACTAATATATTGAAAATAGAATTTCCCAGTAGTTTCAAACTGTGTACTGTTTGATAGTAAAGAATTACTAGTGAGCTATTATACTTCCAGTATAATGGCGATTCGTGCGAGTATCTTGAAAATCGCAATGCGCGCGCTTTACACGAGTAAACAATTTAGCGAATGTCTCTGTCGAGTTGAAAGTAATGAGCAGAGAAAAGAACGTTGGGAGGAAGTTGAAGAAAGTTCGAAGAAAGTGTTTACACTCTGCGCGCTCACTATACGACGAAACGCAACTCACACATCGAATCAACGAAAGAAGAGAGAATCCAACTACATATAAAGTTGAGCTTCTGCTCGGACTTTCCGGATGTATACGCTGCTCCACAGCGATAGTGAATTTTACCACGCGGTCAGCCTTTCGAACTTAATGTCGTGTGTGTATGTTTATATATGTGTGTATGTACACACGTGTGTGTGTGTGTGTGTGTGTGTGTGAGCAATGTTCTCGTGAAAAGTCCGTCGAACGAAATGAACTTTTGCCTTATTTTTCTCTCTCTTTATCTCTCTTTCTCTCTCTCTCTCTCTCTCTCTCTCTCTCTCTATCTCCCCCTACCTCTCTCTTCCTGAGTAGTCGCAATATACACAGAGGCTTCAGAATACTGTGCATTCTGAGCAATCTTGTGCGCGCGCAACTTTATTTTCTTACGCTTCATTCCGAATTTCAAAGAGCTTCTCGGAAAAGTGTCAAAAGGGAGAAGCTTCAGGACACGCATTTAAAAAAATTGACAGGAAATATCAGAACCCAAAAGAGAAAAGGGACGAAAGATCGACAATGTATATTATATGTAGTGGGTTCCTGGTGCATACTATATATATACATACATTTGTGTGTGTGTGTGTGTGTGTGTGTGTGTGTATACGTAGAGACTCGTTTCACGAAGCACGCCTTTGACACGTCGAGAGGAGTATAGTATAGGATGCACACAATACCCGCGTAAAAACAATGCGTCGAGCCCCTGGCCCGCTGTGGATGGACAATACACCTGACTTATGTATATGTGAGACATTCTCCGACAGATTGATCAAACAAAAAAATTTTTTTTTAAACATTTTTAAACTTTAGTTTGGCCCTGTATCTACCTTCATGAATTTTTTTAGATTTTTTTCTTCAAGGTATTCTAAGATACAGTATATCAAACTTGGCTTATTTACCAATTTTGGCAGTTTAAGCTAATTTTCAAAAAATTCTAATTTGAAAGGGAAGCAGTTCTCTCACTTAAAATAAAAAAGCGATTTTCATGTAGATATATATCATAATAATCTCCCAAGTCATCAAAGTCTTTAATTTCAGTTTTCACAAGGTTCGATCATGAGTTTTGCGATGAAAAAATTCACGAAGATGCCTTCGATAAATACATAAGTGTTCATGAAGGTTAGAAGTTAGGAACTAAGCTCTATTTCTAGCAAGGAATAAAGTTATCTAGCAATTTCCCTATTATTTATAATAAAATATAATTTCACCTCATGTTAATAGTGTACGCAATGACTTAATCTGCAATAAATAGTCTAATAAGACTCTTGTAAGTTAGTCCAGGTTGATGATGAACCAAACTTATTAATCACTTCACTATTTCATAATAACACTAAAATCCTTCATTGCATTTTTTGAAAATTGGTTTAAAATGTCAAAATTAGTCGAAATGTCAACTTTGACATACTGTAACTTTGAAAACCTTGATGAAAAATATCTAAAAAAATTCATAAAGGTAGATACAGTGCCAAACTATAGTTTAAAAATAAAAAAAATTTTTTTTCTTCAGTTAAACTGTGTGAGAATGACTCATATATGTATATATATATATATACATATATATATGTGTGTGTGTGTGTGTGTGTGTGTGTGTGCGTGTTTATAAAACCCGGGCTCGATACAGCGAGCGAAAAATATTTATTCTGATACTCTTTGCGCAGTTGCAAGGCTCCATTTTTTTATTTTTACTAGCTTTGCCTTTTTGCATTCCCTTTATTTTGTTTATATATATATATATATATATATATAATTTTCTGTTATTTTTTATTTTTTCAATAGATGATGTGTAACTTTTAACTGTGAAAGGATAATGAAACTGCATCGCGGTATGTATAGATATAGTGGGTGAAAGAATTTCACAGCGGCAAATGTGCGGGACACAGTCTTTTGAAAGCTCTATCGAATATGATGCGGTTTACCGGATTATGCAGTGAACTTTTAGTACCCGCTTTGCGTATTTCTACATTTTTTGTATTCCTTTCATGAATCGATGACGATATTGACTTATGTTGATCAATTATCATGAGTAAAGCGGTAGTTTTTATAAATCTTCTTTATCAATAACAATCCCTCGAAGCGGAATTCAAGTATACATCATTTAACTATGATATTTTTTTATTCAAACCTACAGTCCGTGCCTTTATTGAATATCAAATCAATGCGACTTACGGACCAGTAAATCAAGCTTTATATCAGATAAACTCCCCTCGCGACGTTTTTCATTTTGCATGATACTATAAAGTCAAACTCTGCTCTCTCCGAAGGTACACAATACACATACATATACACGAATACAGGCACATCATTTCGTCCACGTCTGCGCAGAACTATAACGGGAGATTCGAGTTTATACGCCATCTTTCCCACGTGAAATAGAATTGCAAAGCGACAACATCACTTCACGTTAAGAGAAACGATCCTTTACCTTTTATTGTTTTCCGAAAGAACCTAAACCTATATATATACAACAAAGAGCGATGTGTGAAGGTCCAATCTCAACTAAATAATTAATCCGGTTTCAATATTTGAAAAGAAGCCGACCCTACATTTCAGTGGTTGTAAATAAATCATTTTAGCTGCGATAGCGGGTAACAAAAAAATAAATTTAGCGTTGCGCTCCACGAGAGAGAAGCCGCGTGACGGACCGCAAATAAATTACACCGCAGCGCGAGCGCATTCATGTCACAGTTGCTGAAATCAGGCCGCACAGTCTCCGTCACAAGCGATACTGCAGCTTCCCCAATGATGAGCACGTACGCATATAGGGTATTAAAAAAAAAATATATATATACATATATATATATATACAACGCGCGTCAATCAATCGAATGTTTGTACAAAGAATGCATTCTCGAAAAATAAGATATAAGTCGCGTTTACAACTGCCAAGCGCAGACTTGCAGAACCTGAAAGATGGTAATTGCGAATTCGTTGACCCGTGCTGAGCTTTTCCTCGACTGTGTATAAGGGAGGGAAAAAAGAGAGTATAGAAGTCGCGAGAGCTTTCTCCCTCTCCATCATGAAAAGCAAACGCACGCGCGAAAAGAGTGAGAGAGAGAGAGAGAGAGAGAAATAGAGAGGGCGAGTGCAAACAGACTTTGCGATCGTTTATTTTTCTGGCAATTAAATTCTTCCATGAAAAGAACCCTTCCCTACCGTGATTCTTTCATTCGCGCATATTTATTTCTGTCTCCGCGTCGGCTCTGCAGTGACTCTCGCTTGATTTTCTTTACGTTTTATGTACGGCTAATATATGATATATATATATACACGGATATTTGGCTAACAGTGGGAGCGTGAGGAAGCACCACGGCCAGTTTGCGGCCATGCAATAATTTCTAATTACACGCTCTATTATCGGTTGAAGCCGCGACGTATTGTGGTTTGTGTATATGTCTGTGCATCATCAACGCTGCTTCCAAGATATAGCTACCTATAAACGCACAAATTCCAGAGACAGAGAGAATCGACAAAGCTTCTAGCTCGGGCCAATAAAAGCCGCAAGCACGAAAGCTACAGTGACACGAGAAAGCACCTAAGGAACACATATGTGAATATATATATATATATATATATATATACACATATGTTCCTATGTTATATATATATAGACAGAGAAGCCTCTTTTATTTCTTTCGCGCGCCCGCTGTGAAAGGTTCTTTTCACAACGAACGTGAATGGCTCGACGATTGCCTCGCGTAATGACGATTTACAACTGATAACGGCTTTGCGGTTGCTTCTTTACTGCCTTTTTCGCCGGAGATTTTCATCTTCAGTCAGTGTTACATTTATATATATATATATATATTTATATATATGGACTACAGAGGCCGAGTTATTTGCATCTTTGACGAAAGCGCGCAAGAGGGATCTCTTTCTTTCTTGGCGGCAAGAGAAAGCTGTCATTCAGCCGAATCGTCACCGTAATTAACAATGCGCCTACTTTGCCACACGAATGAGAGGTCTCTTCCACGCTCTCCCAGTATAAAACGAACGAGCGAGAAGAGATAGGAGGTAAATTGCGCTCATTAGCGTAATTTTAAGGGCTACACGAATAGACCTTTATTTTTCCACGAACGCCGACGGTTCTTTTCTTTTTTCATTGTAAGTTATGAGGGTACGCGAAAAGTCGTGGCAATTGACTTTTTACGTCTCATCGCGTGCAGCGGGAGATGTTTGCCTTGTCCTGTAATTTTCATCCGTTCCAGTTGGCGAAAATATACCATTGAAGAATCATTTTGCCTCGTCGTTCGAACGCTCGAGTTTCAGCTGATTGCGAGAGACAGATTTTTTCAAACTATAGTAAAATAAGAAAAAATCATGACGTATACGGAATACGATATTTTATTTGATCGATGCGTTTTCCAAGTGCTGTTTCGACGCTTTTAAATAGTTCAGTGTCAGAATTCGAATGATTTCCCACACTGTGTATTTATGCTGTATATATGACATTTCGCTTTATATCAACTGTCAAGTTTCGTGGAATGTGTATAAAAACATCTTTCTCCGCGAATACACTTTTATGACGCAAAAATATTCATACTTTTGAAACTGGAAAAGCGAATAGGTGTTAACATCAAAGATAAGACACTGGAGAATGGGGCGGGCGGGGGGGGGGGCGAGCTCGAATCGTACACTCGACTCGGATATTTTTTTTAATCCTATATTTTTTATCCTCGGAGCACGAACGTACATGTATTTTAAAAGTAATACACGTAATTAAAAACTTCCAGCGATTCGAGACTATGCGCAACTTTCGCTTGTATAAGTATAGTTATATATTTATCTGACCGAAAGAGAAGATTCGAATAGCATCAACCTAGCGACTCGACTCGCACGTTTTTATTCAGAGTTCGTTAACGCTCGCGCTAGAGCCAGACATAATTAGCACTTAGGACAGATTATGTATATATAATTAAGTCTTCTATACGTATACACCATAACCAGCTGCAAAGCAAGTAAGCTCTCTTTGCAATATAAGAGAGATAGAGATATACATACATAGACAGAAGCAGATTGAAAGAACATTTCCGACATTCATTGCGACATTATTAATCGCAGCGTCCCTTTATAAGCTCTTGCATACGCGCACGGTATATATATATATATGCTTTGAAAAGCGAGTCCGTTTGCCTGTCCGTATGTAAAATACGAGAGATAGAAACTCGTCGACTGCGATTGGATATGCGCAATGCTACTTTATGCCGTAGGGAATTTTTCCTTTTTATATATTATATTTATACTAATGTTTTCATTCGTTTAAAGCTTTTTTCATATTACGGCATTGCATATATATGTTATATGTGGGAAAACTAGCAGCAAATTTAAATGGCTTTGGTTTAGAAATCTTGATCTCCGTTTTTCGCGCATAGACAAAAAGTCGTAATAGGAAAATATTAATTTACTGAGAAAAAAGTCATTAAAATATGAATGGGACGGAGATGAGAAATGCACTCACGAAAGAGAAATGTCGTTTTAATATTGCGCATGTTGAGTAAAATGTTATTATTTCATCTTTTGAAAGAGTGTATACATATTTATGTATTAGTAAATCCACAATATTCAGGAAACAACTCGGTACCTTGAAAATCGAAAAATTATTCGAATAAACACATTTACCGAACCCTATTTTCCTCGTTCCCTGATCTTTTAAGTAAAATGAACCGTTTGTCACTCGGTTTTTACGGCTGAAAACGCAAAAAAAGGAAAAAATGATGTTTTAAGACTTTTTAGTCCATAGATATTGCAAATTTTCTTTAAACTAAACATTGACTTGCTAATCAGATATATTGTTCTTATTGCTTAAGTAGAAAAGAAGTTATTGCTAAAGAAGTGCAAAAATACATTTTTGGCCTACAGGCCAGTCCCGTTTCCTCAGAAATAACAGTTCAAATGTTTATAAATCTTCGACCAAGATACCAGCCGTTTATGTTAACATTATTGTATATTATTACCTGTGTCTTAATATGTACTTAATAATATTATGAAAAATCAAATTTCGTTGATAAGCACATATGAACGTGTATCACTGTCTGACCGACCTAACAAAAATATTTTTTTTTCATATTTTCGATCTTTTGTTTGACACTGTATCTACCTTCATGAATTCTTTTAGATTTTTTTTACATCCAGGTTCTTTAAGTGACAGTATGTCAAAATAAGCATTTTATTAGGAAAGCATTTCTTACTAAAAACAAAAATCGACTTTTCTTCTAAAATAAGCTACGCTTTACAAATATAGTAGTCTCAAATCTGTAGATATATATCATAATATTCTCCTAAGTCATGAAGTGCTTTAAATTCAGTTTTGAGAAGGTTCGATCATGAGTTTTAAGATGAACAAATTCATGAAGATGCCTTCGATGAATACATAAGTGCTCATGAAGATTAGCTGTTGGGATTCAAACTATATTTCTAGCTAAAAATAAAGTTATCTAGCAGACGATAAACCAAACTTATCAATCACTGCACTAACTCATAATAATAACACCAAAGTCTTTCGTAGAAAGTCATTCAGGACTTCAAAGTCAGTTTTATGTTTTTAGTGAGAATTGCTTCCCTTTCAAGTTAGAATTTTTTGAAAATTCGCTTAATATATACTGTATACTGATATACTGTAATGTAACGAACCTTCATCAAAAGAATCTAAAAACATTCATTGAGGTATATACAGTGTTAAAAAAAGATTTAAAATATTTTTTACGAAGACTGCATTTTTGTCTGGTTAATCTAGCAGAAAATGATGGACGTATAGAGATAATGACATTTTTTAATTTTAATAATTATTTAGCTAGAAAGAATCCGGAAAAACGTTTAATTACTAAAAAATGATTAAAACAGAACTAATGGTTAACAAATTGTAAGCATTTTAATAATGTTTAAAATGGCGCGATTTTTCATAAATCTTTAGACTTATTAATAATTATTAAAACTAAAAATTATAATACCCAAAAATGTCATATACTTTTGTAAGCTTTATTTAAATTTCATCAAGTCATTTGCATAGAAAGTAGAAGGAAGTACCTTCAATTCGATAAAATTGTGCCTTATTCCCGTTCTTGAGGAATGAGATGAACATTTTAAGAGAAATTAAACAAAATGCATATTTGTAGAAATGTTTTTTCAATAAATGTATTTTCTATTATTTAGAGCAGATACCTTTTTATTCGTGGATCTAATCTGGATAATTTATAGAAAGACGCACTTAAAGATTTGTTTGAAAATTAATTTATTTTTTCGAAAAATGCGCATAATTTTTCAATTTTCAGATTCCGATTTGTTTTCTATATTTTGTAGATTTACTTATGTATTGTTTGTTGTAATAACAACGAGTGAACAGTTAGCATCGATTTTTCACTTTTGTAATTACGCATCAACCATACAAGCCTTATAGGTATATGCCTTCTATTAGCGAAAGCATAGGTAGAAAAAACTGTTGGAAAGGCGAAATTGATGAGTGGTTTTTAGGCTATAGAATGTTTACAATAAAAAAACAATAGTGAGAAAAGAAATTGAGGTTAATTGATACGTTCAAACTACCAAATGAACACAAAATAAATTAAAAGATTAGAAGTTAAAAAAACGTAATTTTTTTATCCCCACATTCAAATAAACCGTTAATTCAATACGTAATTTGTGCATTTTTATTAAATTGATATATCAATGTAGGTATACTTATTAATTTAATATTTTCAATCTTATCAATATTTCAAATTAATTTATCGACTATCAGCATGGGTATTTGAAATCTAACTTGATTAAAGGAAAACCGTATTGTTCATTTTTCTAATTTTTTACCCGAACATGCACGGAACATTGACACTATTGTTGCAAAGACACAGAACTTTAAATTTTGTAAGTATTAGTCTTGACGTAATTTAAATAGAAATAAATACCACCAAATTAAAAAAACTATTAAAAGCAATATTATGTAATAATTCACATTTTAAGCGGATTTCATAAAAAGGCTAAATCATATAAAGTATTGAAACACTTGACCAGTAAGAATTTCGAACGCACGGAACGTTTCTTTCTTTTCAGTATCGATTCAATACTAAACTATCGGCTTACGATATAAGTAAGCGATTGCTGATTCAGTATTGGGTAGTATACAGATATACCCTCTCTTACTATGGCTACAGCGTAGAATCAAAGCTCTCAGTAATCATCATATATATATATATTTATATATATGTATACATACAAAGACTAAAAATTTCCTCTCGTCGATCTCATTCTCGACAAAGAAAAGTATACGCGCGCAGCGGGATAAAAATCCCTTTGGGTCTAGTTGCAGCTAAAGGTCGCGCGCTGTGAATTATTTAGCATCTCGTCGATGGAGAGGACCGATAATCTCGGCTACCAGCGCTATACCGTTGGTATACGATAAGAGCCAAGTGAGAGAGCTAGAGGTACACGCGGAATACGAGCGGCTCGTGTAGCCTCGGCTTAATGCCGTAGCACCGTTCTCTATACTCTGCTGGCGATGCAAAGTGAGATCGAGCTACAACATGCTGCAGCACATAGAGAGAGAGAGAGAGAGAGAGAGAGAGAGAGAGAGAGAGAGAGAGAGAGATAGTCGTCCGTTGGAGAGACATCGATGACACTATACATATTGACAAGACACTCGAGACCGCCTGCCAGGTCCTCGGCCTGCTCGGCTACCCTCCGGTACTCTCACTATTGGTATACCTTCTGTGTATGTATATGTATATGTATGCATGTGCGAGAGCGAGTCTACATGAGACACCCGCCCACGCACCATCAATCACGCACGCTTGTGCAGTATAGTGCACATGTGTGTGTGTACCTTCCCCTCTCTCTCTCTCTCTCTCTCTCTCTCTCTCTCGCACAAGAGCGAGAGATCCTTGGATGAGGCAGTATAGAGGCTCCATTTTCGTCAATGCATGCTTTCGATGACTGTACTACTGCGAATGTTTCGAATGACTATATATGTATACACACCGAGAAATCGAAGCCCAATTACTACACCAAGAGAGAGAACTGGATTATGTAATATTGTGCCATCTTTCATCGAGAATTTTCGATGCTTGTCAAATATATACAAATGTACAAATATCTATACGTTTCAACGTGAATATTATGATCGCGTCGTTCGTGCACGTGTACGTGCATACTCTCTGACGCAAGTGTTACGTAAACGTATTATACGTAAAATCGTATTATAAAGGAAGTTTGAAACGCAAATGCACGGATCATGCCTTATGCATTGGATTCGACGGTTAAAATCAAATATCCTCGCGCAGACAATCTAACTTGCAACTTCCTTAATTGCTCGTATTCCTCGCGGTTACGGCTCATAAAGCATCCTGAATCTACGCCCCCCCCCCTCTCTCTCTCCCTCTCTCTTTCTCTCTTGTGGACTCGCTAACCGAGAGATAGCTGCACAATCGCTGCTGACTCCTCATCGTCATTCTCGGTCACGTACGATAAGTCGCGGTCAACAATTACGACGAACGTCAACTACCCACTGCGCATCTGCATGCGAAAACCTCCAACAGCTATATATGTATATTATATGTATATACATATACTAGACATGTACAGAATCCTATTTTCCGAGAACGTGAGCTGCAGAGCCAATCTGGATTACATTCCTTAATTCCTTTCATACTAAGAGTCAATATATATATAACACTTACAATTGATGCCGAACCCGTTAAAATCTTAATAACAATGAGAAAAAGTCTTTTGAGCTGTATATCGATAAGCGTCTAGTATAACCACGTATACAATGACGTGGCATTTATTAAAACAATGCAGCACGAGACACACGCGGGCGCGCAAGGCTGAAACAATGATTGGCGCGCGACCGATACAGACCTGCTCACCGAACAATGCGTACTAGTCAACAATACAGCCGATATCTTTCTCTTCGATTCGCGATCAGTAGCCTCGACATCGCTCTGCAATTGTTCGATGAAACTCGCTCTCCCTGTCAACGCGTTTTTTTTCTCTTTTGCTCTACCCTCTCGCATGCGGGATGGATCATTAAGGGATTGATGCTGGGACCAACGACAAAGCCCGACTGCACTCGCGATTGCATAATTGCGAGTCCCGGACAAACGCATGCCTGTATATCTCTATATAGAGGTATATATCAAGATAGAGCTCTCGCGATGGATAGCTAGATAAGGGGCAGAACCGGAAGCAGACCATAGTCCCCTGGTGTACATGTATAATGTAAGCGACGTTGATGTGTATACGCGCGAGAGTCTCGTCCTTTTATTTTGCGGAAAAGAAGGGTGGGAAAAATTTACGGTGTACAATAAGGAGAGGCACTTTTTTACACGGCTTTCAAAATAATTATGATTCACAAATTTTTATTTTATTTTACCTCGCTGCGTGTACATACTGTATAGATTCGTTAAGGCTTATTTTGATTTTATAAGAAGAGCAAAGCATTCCAGTTTATATGGGTTCTGAAAATTGACTTGAAAGCAGAAAATCTACCAGCGTCTTTGTATTGCAATTCGTAATTTGAGAATCGGGCGGTGCGTAAATAACTTTTCGGGAGGAGCATTATTGAAAGCATCTATTGAACTGTACATTTCTTTTTTCAATTCTAATAAAGTTAATTATTTTCGCTCTCTTTCTCAATTTATACATTGAACGAAGATTTGATATTACGAACGCCGATCAGGTTACATTGAAAGCCAATCCTTTGAAGGATGTTCAGACAATAAGCTTTTGTAAAGTGAAGCCTTGTCACAATCAACGCCAATAACTTTCTTGCCAATGCATTATATATATATGTACGCGTGGGTATGTGTGTGTGTAAGTGTAATACCGTCACAATTAATATCTCCGTCTCATCCGCAAGCAATGACTGGAAAGAAAAACACAACCCGTGAGCTCGAAGACAGAGGGGAAAAGACAGTAGAGATAAACGCAAACGAGTCGCGCAGAAAAAAGTTCAAAGGATACGCTTTCCCCCCTCCCTTTCTATTCCTATATATATTCACTCTTTTCCATTTCGAGTGGTCGAGCGGAGGCAAAGAGTCGTAGAAACAGAAAAGTCGCGGGTGAGACGGCAGACAGCAACTGAGCTTCCTCATAAGCGGTCCGGAGGCCAGTCAAATATTTACTAGGACCAGAAGTAGCGATGCTTTGCGCCGAGGAGGAGTCGGAAGAACGAGAACGAAGAAAACGCGACTGAAAAGTAAGCGAGCTCGGTAATAAGTTTTTTATTGCATCCCCTGCTTTTTATTTCCCAGGATATATGCGTTCGTATTACCAGAGCCCGTATATTTGCACGCGAGGCACCGCTTTGTACACACGCACGTGTGTCTATATATATATATGTGTGTGTGTGTGTGTGTGTGTGTGTGAGACTTCTTTGACGGTTCGCATTCATCTTTTCTATAGGATTCTATGTCAGTTATGGAGCTTAATCGTCAGGCTGCATAAATATTTTTCTACCCTTGAGTGTGTGGAACTTTCTTATTTATTTTAGGGATGATCAATGATTAAGCACTCAATTAATTAATACAAAATTTACTTTATGCGTTTTCTTTATTCTTACAGTAAATACAAAATATATATGTATATAATAATTTATCTATTTTTTTATACATTTGAAAATGATCAATAAGTGTCAAGGTGTGGAAATTGGTTGATGGGCGGAAATTCTTCAGACGAGCCGGGCAAAAAAGACGTTAAGGATTAATTCGCGAGTCTGCGGCAGCGCAAGTTTATATACCGGCATCGCTAACGAGAAGAGGCGGAAAGAAGTACAGACGGTACAGCTCATCCTCAACTCGTTAGACGTCATTAGCAGTAAAAAGCGACGGTCTGCTCGATGCTTACCACTTGATTATACAAATCTTATTATCGATGTTCCCAATATATGTCTCAGTTTCACTAGAATCATATATATGTATAATATTACTTCATCGATGGATTAATGGTTGCAGGGACGTTGGTTTAATTGTAAAAGTCTCGATGAGTCCTTTTCATAGTAGAAAGTTTATTATGAAATACAGTAGCCGCAAAGTTTTTCACCTCGGTGAATGAGCCGTAATAATGCATACATAACGTCGGGCTATTTAAATATTATAATTGAAACGGGGTGCGAGCTCTCGAAACAAGAGTCAATGAAGAATTCAAATACGTAGATAATTCTTAAAGTCGCGATTGCAGCTGGAGTATTAAACGTTAGAGTTACGATGTGGGGAATCGCGTGAAACATTACGCGAAGCTCGAATTATAAAAGAGATAGGCAAACTATTCTCTACGGTATAAAGGTTGTATTATAAATTGTGGTTGCGTTGAAGAGCCAAGCAAACAACCCTCAAAGAATTTCCGATGACTTTTTGTATCAAACATATTAGTCTTGTTCGACCAAAGAGTCATACGACGACATAGAGATACCTTTTCAGGCATCGAGACTGCGTGAAGTATAGGTAATTTTAAATAGAAAATAAGTATAGGATATAAAGAGATACAATTAATTGACGAAGAAAAGGCCTATTCATTATTCGCAGACAAATATTAAAATTCGAATTTTTTAGTCTATTCAACATATAACAACCGTGTGAGAAAAAAAAAGGTAAAAGAAGAAGCCTTGGAGCACATTCTCGCACATCTCGCTAATTAAATAAAAAAAGCCTTTTCTACTTCTCACTAAGGCATCATTCTTCTGGGGTGTCGACCCGCAGGCGACGTCTCTCCTGAGTGTCTCCGACTTTCTTTCGTAGCTCGCGCTTTTCGTCCCCAAGGCTTGAGTTTCTCGGTCTATGGCCTTTTCCAAACCTCGAATTTTGTCTGTCGCTATTCTTTCTTTCTTCTTTTTCTTCTTCTCGTCAAAGCCGACACTGACAAATGATTCGGCTTGGGTCCGATCTCATTTTAGTGATATTGATGAGGACGCGCGATCGACGGTGCTGGTGGTGCTGCTGGTGCTGGTGCTGTATGAATTTTGCGGCTTATTTGCTGTGCGCGCGGTGTACCTATATAAACTCCATAGGGTCGCGCGGTGTCGACGTATAATTAATGATATCGCGCTAGACTAGTTTCAATTCCATTAGTGTCAATTATTTAGCTAACAGCCTTGGTAACTTTTTCTCGCCTCTATCTATTCTTCCCCTTCCCCATTTCGTTCTCAAAGACGGAGATGAATCTGCGCGATTGTCTATCGGTAGATACGAACGCGATCGATTCGATTGACTAGTGATGGAGATCGAAAGGCTTATATAATATATGAAATCTCGTTAAATATTCAAAGAGCGTAATGCGATACCCGAAATTTACAGGAATATATCTGCGCATGCCGTAGCGTAATTTTTCGTCTACCTATAAATTCGCAGCTCAGAGCTTAACACAATTATCCCTACACGTACCATACGGATCGATCCTATTATCACCGGGGGGAACATTAGGTTTTCTTTAATTAAATGTAATGAATTTTCGAGGCTATTATGGCAGGGTGAGCTGAATAAATCGGCAAAGCCGCACGTATCTGCATTATAACCCAAAAGCTGTACACGCGCTCGAGCGAAACATTTCACACGCAATTGACAGATGATACGTTTGTACTTGATTCACAGTTACACGCGTATATAAAATCCTCGAACATCAGTGCCTATTCTTGCCTTTATCGTCGACAAGACACGTTGCACGGTACTATGGCAGCGTTGAGATATCTGTGGCTTGCAGTAGTACCAGCGCATCAGAAGAGGAGGAGGTCGGTTTTCAGGATCTAGTCCGTCAGACTGTGCGGCTGCTCTAAGCCGATTATATCGGAGTATAGTCGTGGAGGTAGCCCGCGACCAAGTAGGGAAATGAACCAGTTGGACTATGGATAGCAAGAGAGAACAGAGTATTCAGGTCATCGGAGAATTCAGCTAGGAAACAGTGGCTTTCTCGCTTGGCAATGGATCGAGAGACGGCTAGATAGAAAGAACATTAGCTTTTCTCTGAAGGCGTAAGGGGTGTACGCTTAACGGATTTAAGGAATATCGGCTCAAAGAGTACTTTTATTTCGAAAACAGAAGAGTATACGCTTATTGAGAATGGAATCCTTTCGAAGGAACGAACTTGTTAAATGAAAATTATATATTAAAGAAATGGACTGTATAATTTTAGTAATTTGTTGTGAGTAATTTGTTCTTTGAAATATATTTGATGTACAATTGCTATTATTTTTTCTTATATTTAACATGTAAAATCTGAATTTTTTAATACAAATTAAAGCGATATAGTTGCTTGATTTAATATGGCACATATGTAAGTGTTTTGTTGATTGATTCAATGTTCACACTAATTATGTCAATCAATCAGGTGATGTCTGGGACCTTATGTTACAAATCTGAGTTAACCGGCATGTATTAATTTCGAACTACATACACGTGGTCCAATCAGTCTTCGAATATTAACACATATTC
The DNA here is from genome assembly GCA_018906985.1 of Apocrypta bakeri. Classification (NCBI taxonomy): domain Eukaryota; kingdom Metazoa; phylum Arthropoda; class Insecta; order Hymenoptera; family Pteromalidae; genus Apocrypta; species Apocrypta bakeri. The sequence goes on from JACCIA010000002.1 coordinate 21,948,921, forward strand.
CCACTTAGTATTCTTTAAAAAATACAAGAAATTCCACAGTTTGAAATCGCAAAAAGTATGAGATCTGTATATGATGAAAACAAAAGATTTTTGGAGAAAGTGGACTCTATTTACCTGATTCCTGAGCGTAAAAATAGTAATATTTTCGGAAAAATGTACTGTTTTCAAATATGTTCTTGAATAGGACGTTTGACTAAAATTAGTTTCAACGTATAATTAAATACCTTCGATTTAAAACAATCGTCGTAATTATTTTGAAAATTACTTTTTGTGAGTCTACAAATATTTTATGATGATTTTTTTTGTAGAAATTGAAGGTTCTTTAAAACTTTAATTTGTAAAAATAATCATATAGAAGACTTTCAGAAAAAATGAGAACTGTTTGAATTTTTATGGACTTCTTTATCAATAACTTCTTGTCTACTTGTGCAGTAAGAACACAAATTTTTGTAATTAGATGATCTTTTCATGTACTTTTAAACAATATTTATCTGATAACAAACCAATTCTTTATTCAATGAAAAGTTTCTAAATCCATGTACTAAAAAGTCTTAAAAAATTGTTTGAAACTTTTGTTGCGTTTTCGTTCAGAAACCCCGAGAGGCTAAAGGCTCGTTTTCTTTGAAAGATATCTAGAAACGAGGAAAAATTGCCCGGTAGATGTGTCCTTGCGAATTATTTTTCGATTTTCAGGTACCGAGTTGTTTCCAGTATTTTATGGATTTACTTACGTTTAAACCGTTAAAATATGATATAAAAGAATAGCCGCGAGCGCACAGACAGAGCGCGACTCGTCGAGAAATAAATTCTGCAGAAGCAAGAAGCTAGGGACATATATACATAGTAGAGTGTCCAAGAGTGCAAGCTTTGATATACGAGGAGCGGCAACGGGTGTACCAGAACCGTGACTACCAATAATCGAAGGTTATTGCGTTACCACACGCGCTGAGTCTCTCCCTCTCCTTCTCTCTTCCTGTAGTCGTAACGCTAGCAGTGGTGGATATAGTAGATAGTAGCAGTATTGACAGTCCGGTAGGGGAAGGATATATGCGAGTGTAGGGGTAGAGAAGACCGGTCCGCATGCAAAACCGTCAAGGCTCGTAAACCATGCGCGAATCTCCGTAAGCGCGCACATCGGACTATCCTCACTTCGGCCCGTTAATTCTTTTATCATTTTACGATCACAATTTCACGTGAGCGTGCGCGCACACACACACACACATACACACATACATGTATACAACTGCGCGATGACTATTTCAGTGTAAGAATTACAGCAGATTTTCTAAACTTATTACCAGTGGAAATATTTCCAGTGCGAAATTTGTAATAACAATTTTATGAAATAATTGCAGTTAGTTATGAGTAATTGACGACATTTCAATGTAGAATGAATTATAAACAGTGTTAAATAATGCTATAATATATGAAGCAATTTGTTATAAAAATTGTGTGTGAACGTTTGTTAGATAACTATTGTGTATTCAGAGTGTATAATTAAATTGTAAAAGTTATATAATTTCCTAATGGATTACTTCATAAGCCCTACAGTATTATTAAATTGCTCCTTATTCAGTTTACATTGAAATATCATCACCAGTGTTATGCTCCGTCAAACAAGGTTTGTTTTGCTGATTTGATGAAATTATATTACGAATTCAACACTGTGATGTTATAACCCAGTATATTACAAGGACAACGGAATATTATTAATTAGTGGTATTGTCAATTAACTATATGAGGAGCGCATTACATATTTTTTAATTATTGTAGCATAAACTGTTAAAGTTTGTTTGACAATTCGTGTTCGAAATTATAAGTAATCCTGTAATGAAATAATATTATAAATAGTTTAAGGTATTTAAAGTCACCTGTTTGTTTTAGTAAAAAAAAGTGAATGTTGCCGGAGTAATTTTTATAGAAATTACACTTAAAAAACGTGTATACACCGTGCTGTGCCGAGAAAACTGTAGGTTTTCAAAAGCTGTAGTTTCACAACTGTAATTTTTTGAGCAGCAAATCTAACATTTTCGAAAAGAGGATTAAAAATATTTCGAATAAAAAACGACTGACATGGTTTAGTTATCCGACTCGAGAGGTAGTGGAAAAGGGGCGATTTGACGTCATGTATTAGTGGAAAGCAATCGTGAAAACTCGCGACTTTGATATAAAAAAGGACAGTCTTGGACTCTTTTCTCTGAACTCCAACGACGGTAAGATGTGTAGAAAAATAAAATCACTTAAAAAAGAAAATTTAACGTATGTGATTATTTCAATCAATGTGAACATTACGAATCCTTTTCGATTAATAATTTATACATTAGATACGAACTTCGCTGCATGCATATAGTTAATATCCAAGCCGGAAATCGTCCATGTCAATGTACGAAATTCATACCTGCAAATCTAATTCTCAACGTATTTCTACATGATTTTTCGTTTCCATATATATACACACACACATACAAGTTGTATCAATCTCTGCCTCTGGAATATACGATTTAATAGTGAAAATCGGCTTTTGTATCATTCTAAGTAAAATTGAATTAGCATTCGAAGTACTCTAGCACACAAGCGTATGTCAGTTATTCGAAATATCTTTTTTTTTAAATTCTCCGTCTGTATTTTCTTTTATAGTCACGGGTAGAAAAAAGAGAAATGTTTTGTAAACGCTATATAACCGAACTAAAATGACTGAAAAATATAGCTCTACGTGGTATATGGGTGTACGTGGTAAAAGACGTTGCCGGTAATTTTGACAAAAATAACGCGCACCATAGAGAGACGTCTCGTAAACGAAAGGGTTTTCCATTTCTACATGTAAAACGACATTCGGTCAGCCACACTCGACGTAAAAAATTCTCTCGTCCTCTTAGCGTGGAACCCATGCACCCACGCACATATATATATATATATATATATATATATACTTACGAGAATATGTCCCGGCAATAAGAGTATTTTTTCTACTGTGACGTAAAAAGAAAAAAATTATCGCTCGGCCATTGGGGTAATTCAGCGTAAATGCAACAATTTATGCAACGCTACAAGTATAAGCTCGCTGGCATTTTTTCTTCCACTCTTTCTCCCTCTCACTCACTCTTTGGTTTATGCGATTTTTACTGCGTGATCGAAGCTCGTTTTCGTCGCGCTGTAAACCCGGAATAGGAAGTCGGTCGTCGCGATCCTTACTTTTTGTACGACGCCGGTACGCTCGCCGCGTCTAGCTCTGTTATATGCAGTAGTGCAGCGCACGGCTATGAAGTCGGAAGTACAGAGAGCGAGAGAGAGAGAGAGAGAGAGAGAGAGAGAGAAACGAGTGAAGCTCGTGTATATAAGCTGGAAGAGGCTGCATATAAGGGATCGTCGGTGTGGCTCATGTATTTCCTCGACACAATCTTCCGGTAGTGCGCATAAGATAGGACAGCTTGGGTTGCGAGCTTGATGAGCGCGCTGGATAATATCGCGGAAACGGGGGATGCCGAACGATCGGCTGCACTTTATGCATTCTCGCGCTTCATTTTTCCTACAGCTAGGACTCACGTATACTTTCCGACAGTCTGTCTACTTCTTTCTTCTTTATTTCATCGCGACATTTCTCTCCATTCTTCGCTTTTATTTCTTATTTCTAAATCGTCGATTCGCTTTAATTTCTCACATGTCTTGTATCGACTATATTTTTTATACCTTTGCAATAAATACCAATAAATCGCAATCGATATATATATACTTTCTCTCACTCTCTCTCTCTCTATATATATATATATATATATATATACTATATACATTTATAAGATATACTCATAGCAAAAGTTCAATATACTACTGTAGATATACCAGAGCCACTGTAACGCCGTCAGGATGTTACATGTCGATACACTCACCGACGATACTCTTTGTCTCTCTGTCTGCCTCCCATTCGAAATTCTCATTTTTTTCCTTTCCGTTTCATGTTTTCTATCGGAGAAAGAAGTATGAGAAAGAGAGAAAGATTATCTTTGTCCGCATGCGGATGCTTCCATTACTTTGAAATTTCTCTGGAGCAACGCGATATGCGTATTACTCGCGTGATTTCAATTTGTCAAAGATGGAACGTTCTCATCTACAACAAAGAAAACGTTCTTTTTTTTACTTTGTATTAAAACAACGTTGGAAAGGGCGAACACTTGTTTGTCTGACTATACCCGGGACTTTCTACTTATTTCATCGTCATGTCGCGGTAGAAATTTTATTTTCATTTCACTGGATTTTTCAGCCATTGAGTCATACACCTGAACTCCACACTTGATCGATCGAACACGAGAAAATTCCGAACACCATTGAATAGAATATACACACACATATATATATATATATACATGCATACATGTTCAAATGCTATCCATCTTTGTCGATCTTTCACGAACAGTAAGCGGCGCACCCGGCGATAAATAAAAACGCGCTTGCGCGTGAAAATCAACAAGAAAGGTATACGCACGTAGCCAACGCTTATGAGCGGTATACCGGCTTCAGCGGGGATATGTGCCGTTTGCGCGACAAGGACAACACGACGCGTATACACATTGACAGACGAACGAGGAAGAGCAACACCGGTGGGGGCAAAGGACGTATCGCGATACTCCAACGGCCAGAAATCGATAGAGGGATACACAGGCCGGCCAGAGAGGGACTATGCCACTGCCGAGCGCTTGGAGAAACACCGCCGGTCACCCGAGCTCTTTTTCACAGAAAAACACGTTTTTGCGCGCTACGCGATTAGTTTACAGCTTTCTAAAAAAAGCTGCTCGAAAATTCACGTGTGTTTAGATTGTAGAAAATGCTTTCTGAGTAAAAACATTATCGGCACGAGTCAAGTGTGCGTGTCTACACGTGAATTTGTCCCTCGGGAGCTTAAAAGCGAATTTTTCAAACAGAGAAAAAATATATAACTCGCGAGATCCTGGGCGTTGTTTGCGTGTTTGCGGCGGATAAACAAAAATTTTTTCCTGAAACGACAGAGACAGATCCGTCGAGCCAGCCCGCTGATTGGAAATGAGAGTTGCGGAAAGAGTGAGTGATAGCGAGAGAGAGACAGAAAAAGAAAAGAGAGAGAGAGAGATAGAGAGGTATATAGGACAGGCTCTGCGCGCGCCGAGAGAGGACTGTGCCGGGAGAGTACTCGTGATCGATTACTCGTCATGCAACTGCACGTCGTGCATGTCCTCTCCAACCTGCCACACGAATACACTTTTTTTCAAGCTATACGATACGGTAGCAGCTCCATCTCGCGCCGCGCTTCGACGCGCTTCGCTTTCATCTCTCGATCGTCGCTTCACCTGCATCATCATATATACGAATATTCGCAGAAGCCTTACATCTCGTTCTTTTTTGCATGCTCGCCGGACGCTTCGGTGAAATTTCGTTACCGAATATTTCATTGGTCCGATTTTTTTTCTGAGCGAAAAAATGTTCCTATCTCGAAGCTTATACGGGGTGAGAAATCGGGGCTATTTGTACAGCTGAATGTCGGATTACGGTTTTTCCTTTGCGCTCGGCTATGGCGAGTTTTCAATGGGCATTGTTATTAACGTTGAAATTTACGCCATGCATATCCCGAACTCATTCAGTCGCACCTGCTGTTCGCTCCGACTAAAATCTTCGCCAATAATGTCTGTTGGAAAACTATAATAATAAGTTTAATAATAATATTAATAATAATGGCGCTAATTAACTGGAACTACAACAGAAACCCTATTTGCTAATACAGTACATTCGCTAAAGCCATCTATGCAAAGCTTGTGTGAACGGTACATGTGTTTGAGGGTAAGTTTTAATTTAACAACAGAGAATTACGCGCAAAGCAAGTTTATGAAGCATCTACTCGCATCGATGACTTCTTTCTATATGATGAGGCTTTCTCTGTATCGTGGAATATTAGGTCACGTCAAGGCAATAATCTCCCCCTACCCTCATGTAACTCGGTAACTGCGGGAAAACTGCTTTTTGACAAGCTTGTTACAGGCCGCCTCTAATATTACGCACAACGCCTCGACACATTAATGAATACAGAGGGATTGAAACTCGACCATATTGAATTTCGACAGCGACAAGAGTGACTGTGTATAGGCAGAGTGAGAGAGAGAGAGAGATATGTGTATCTGTATGTACATTGAGTAAGAGAGAGAGAGGTAGAGACACAAACACAAGGGATCGTGCGTGCCGATCTATATGGGTCATTTCGCAAATTCTGTTCGCATGTCGATACGACGAGTCTTCGCGTACGTCGCGTCGATTACTTTTTAGCGATGGTCGATTCTATCGATAAACGCGATGACGCACATACGTCGTACAGATTTTGATGTTTCTTCGTAAACAATAAAAAAATACGCACTGCTGAAAATCTATATTCGAAAAGCTTCCTTAAGCATTGGAAGATTCTCCTTTATTCTCTGTCCTACACACAAAACCACACGGGAGAAACGGTATGTTCTCGTCGATCGCTGCCAATTCTCCATTGTCCTTGGCAGCTTTCCACATCTCTCCTCTCTTCAGGCACGCGTGTTATATACTGTAACGGACTACACAGTGCTGCTAGACATGTACGGAGTGGCCTGCGGAATTCGTTTTCCGTTAATGCCTCTCTCGCGTCCCTGGCCGTGCCTTAGTACTGAAGAGAGAGGGAGAGAAAAAGGTCGCTGCCACCACCGTTGCGCGACGAGAGAGAATTTCATTTGAGCGTAGAGAGGTGCAGTGTACACAAGCGCCGATGAATCGAAAAGCTCCTAGCTGCTTTTTTTACTGCAGTCGACTATTCCTTGCCACCGAGTGAGTAAGGAGATTCGATTCTTTGTGCTTCGCCCGTCGTCTATATTTATGTGTCAAGATGTACCTACACACGTGCTATTCGTTCATGGCCGGTTTTCTCTGTCTCTTTACTTTCTTAGATGGTCGCGAGAGGCAAAGGTAAACTTCCAATTTCAGTAAGATTCGATTTATTTTTTGCCTTACGGTCGACTATTGTTTATTTGCCTTTCAAGTTCTTCTCTTGATCTTAAAACGTAAATTGATGATTGTCCACTGGTGTCTAAATTTAAAGCTTAACAGAGAACTTTAATTGATCGAATTACTTAAATTTTATGCCAATTCATTTGTACGTTTTTTCACATTCAATATATATATATATATTATTCAATGAATAATCTATACTAATTTTTTTTTTAAAGCTTTTGATTGAATGAAAACATAAATCACGCGAATGAGCGTTGGGTACTAATTATTTCATATCTTCTTTGGTGAGAATCGCCATACTGGCACTGACACAAATTCTTCTTTTCATATGGGGAATATAAGAACCACAATTATAACTATACAGTGACCCAATGTAATTATGTAACATTTGAAATGAATATATACGTAAACTGTGGATTACCCGAATAATGTAAGCCAATATACGGCAGAAGAATTTGACGTAAATCTGATAAGTATACACCTTATTTATTTAAGTCTAATTAGCATTTTAAAAACCAGTATATATGCTGCAAAATTGGAGCTGTTTTCGTATACCAGTAAAAATTGTTTACTTTATTACTTCATAACACCTACAATTAATTCAATATTGCAAAACAATTATCATTTCGTGATCCATTCTTACTATAGCCAGTGCAAATCACAGGAATATCATTCGATTAAAATAATAATTTCTACTATCGATCTAGAAAATCAGTTTTATCGAATTATCATGCACTGCCCGGAATATTGATCATCTACAATTAAAAAAATGTCCATACCCAACAAAGCTGAACTAATCGAAATAAATCAGCGTTACTCCGTCAAATCATCAAAAGGACAGCATTGAAATTGACGAAACTTACCGATTAGGAGGATCAGCGGCAGAATGGCGCTGGGTTCCATCGCCATCCACCTCCTCCTCCGGCAACAGTTCCCCATCCAAGTTGGAGAAGAGAGCGAGCGCTTGGCTCGCGGCAAGGTTGCACGCGGTTCAGCGCATCCTCGACACTTTCTTCTGCCGTCCCCGCTGTAACAAACGATCTAGGTTCCGGTTACACTGCTTGTACTTAAGATAACGCACCTTGATATCCAAGAAAAAAATATTCACTCGTTCCCTTCTCCCTTGAAATATATTCGTTTTACTTCTGTCTGTCAATGTGTATGTGGCTCTTTTAGCTCTAATGACGCGTTCAGGTAGGAGAAAGATAGACCGAGGGGTCAGTGGCAGTTCGTAGAGTGAATCTTCACTCGAGAAGCCTGTTTAACTTGCGCTCATTATTGCTGCATTTTAAAAATCTCTAACTCTCTTCAAGTGGCTTTTCGACACGACTGCACTTTAATGAGACGGCTCGCTGTTGATGAGACCCTCCGACTTGTATATATGTACATTGTACATAGCTATTTGTTCGAATCTTATATAGAATGTTGACTTACGTAATTGATAATCAGCTCGATTAATAATTTATATACGTAAGTTAATATCGAAAAACGCGAATAAAATATTGAACATCTTCTTTTAGTGTAAATTAAACTTCGAGTACATATTATTATAATACTAGCTATTTATGAAAATTGCGCTCGTTTACCGCGTTATATTACACTGACAAATGGAAAATGATTCTGAAATAGAATATTACCGGCTTACATAAACGAACGACTATAAAGGGAATCTGTATTCAAGCGTTGAACGAGGGACAAATCAATTAAAAGCTTCATAATGACTAATTAACTTTTATTAACAAAAGCCATTGTCGATACCGAACGTGCTACTATTGCAAAAACCTTGCTTTATGGGGTGATTCAGGTGTAAGAATAAAACGCGCTGTCAATGATAACGTATTCTTTTCAAAGCTTATTCCTACTTTATATACATGCTACATATATACAGAGTTATATGACCGAAAAAAGTCGAATCGCTACTCTTTTGAAAAAACAGACGGCATTGATCCGCTCGTACTGATATGCACAGATTCGATTGACGCTACGTTGAGTTTTAATTATCTCCCAGAGATCAATAGTCTAACGAAGCGTTAGCGCGATCTGTATTTGCAATTATTAAACCACTTATGATCCTGGTAGGATTATTCGTAATTTGTTTTTGTTTCTTTTCATCCTCCGATACACATACACGTCCACAAAGATTTAATTGTCGACCAGTTGTATAACAATGACGTTTATCCACAAGTCGCTATACAAATGCTTTACGTTTTCGCATTATCAACGGTTAATATTCAAATTATTTTTCTTTCTGTCTCGGAAATACGCAACCGAACAATAATCGATTGTCTCCTCGCTACTGATAATCTCTCATTTATATATATATATAGCTTTCACTCGATCGAGATTATTAATTATACTCGGGTGTTTGCTGCGTAGTAAACTCGAGAATTAAACTTTACGAGCACGATAGAGAATGCGCGAATTAAAGTCAAAACGAACTTACATACATGTATATATAGTCACGTCAACGACTAATTATTACACTGTGGGCCACGGGATACAATAGCAGCTATACCAATACATAAACACGTACGCATTTCATCCGGTCGACGCTTGGCAAGTTTGTATTTATATTTATATACACTGTGTAAGCTTGTTCGCTGTCTTTCGTTTTATGAAGCTCGGCTCGGCGTGGCGCCATTTTTCAGAACGCGGACTTCCGTTTCCGTCAACACGATCGCGCACAAACGCAAAAATCTCGCGCAGACCACCCCCGTTGCTTCTATATTACGTGTCGACTATATATGTATTCACACACACACACACACACACACACACACACTGCACACTGACTGCAGCATCGTGGTTATATCGTTGTTGGGCGAGTTTTTCCTTCGTATCGCGGTACACTGCACCTTCGCGTCGGAACACTAAATAATAAGTAGGAATTCCGTAGCTACGATATTTATAACGTCGTCGCTTTGATAAAACTTGCAGCAGCGGCGTATGATGATACAGTTCACACAGACTCTATACAGATATATACGCGCGTGAATTGCTTGAGCTGTATATAAAACGATACTACCAAGATCGAATCCAATATATCTACATATTCGGAAATTTTCTAGCTCGAAAACGAGCTTAAAACGCTTATAATCGCTATGCGCGGGTGCGTTGCGATAAGCTCTACCGCGCGAACGAGGATCGTAAAACATCCTTGCGTTGCTTTGCATAAGAGGATCAAGTATCCTTGACTATGAAATTTTCCGCGTCTATCTCTCTCGTACTCATTACTCGCAAGGGTCGAAAAATTCGTTGCATTGCATTAACAACTCGGCACTTTCACAATTCTGGTCCGTTTTGCTGCACGGAAACGTTGCATACATTTAAATGTATTCGCGGTTCATTACAGTCGCTCGACTCTATATAACAAATACTAAAATTTATATTTATTAAATGTATTTCAAGTATTTCTGCAAAACTATATTTAAATTATTACCACTATTCTTAATTACCACTATATCAAATTAACGCAATATTCTTTTACGAGTTTCGTTATTTGGATTTTTGGACTGATTGGATTACTGCATGTTAATAAGTTGATAACGAAATTTCCAACTTCAACTCTAATAATGGGAATTTTAGAATTGTAATACAACCCACGATTAATCATTTTTGCACTCTGAAGCTTGTAGGGGAACGTCTATAACGGTTCACTTTAAAGTCAGCGTAAAAAAAAATATTATTTAGATATGCATGATTGTTTAGGCTACTTGTTGTATGAGTTACACGGAATCCAATAAAGTTTTAATACGATTTTCAGAAGTACTAGAGGGATATTATGTATTTTATCACATACCAGTATAGGCACAGGTAGGTTACCTAAAATTATTACTGTTAGACTGAAAAATGTAAATATATCACAGCTTGTAATGGGGATCTGCTCTTATAAACTAATAATTTTTCAATGTTATATTTGATAATAAATGATGATAAAAATTACATATTTTTAATTTTATATATAAATTTTCTATAGAATTAAATATGATAATGTGATCCGTTGAAAGTCGGACAAATAACAAAAATAATTGCCAAATTTGTTAATACTCCTGCTTCTTCTATAAGTTTCAGAATAAAAAGTTACTCGGGATCATCCTTGAAATGCAGTCGGATAACGAGTATTTTAACCAATAGAATAGATTATAATTTAATTTAACTTGAATCTATGAGATATATTTCACTTAAATAGCGAGTGATTTAAAAAATAGTATAAGCTTAGAAGACATTTTTTCAGTCTTGCCTTAGAGTAAAATATTAATCCGATTATACTCCAAGTAGTAGAATGAAAAATGCTCACTTTTGAAGTTTATTGCCACTAAAAATTTCTCCATTAAAGTTAATGTTACAAACTTTACCATTCACTCAAATATAGAGTGAATTCGATACTCACGCAATTTCCACATAAAAATAGTTATTATCTGGTTTAAATAAATAAATAACTAAAAATAAATAACTATATCTTACAGATATATATACTCTGAACAAGCAAAGGCTTGCGAACGGTGTACACAACCGATCGAAGATACGCGCGTGCAATCGAAAACGTGTAAATTACCGGGGAGTTTTATACTCGTCGACGCAATTAACTCGCGAAAGAGGATCGGCGTCGGGACATAAAATTTTCATCAAGCCAGTAGTATGCGCAGGTGATGCTCTCTCTCTCTCTCTCTCTCTCTCTCTCTCTCTGTCTCTCTCGCACACACACGTTCGCGTTCTTTCGTAAATTGATTTTCCTGAGCGTATAATAAAGAGGGTGAGGGAAAGAGTGCATTGTCCTTCCGAGCTTGCAAGCTTCCAAGGATAAAATTCGGAAAGGTCAAGCACCTTTCGTTGATCGAAGTCGAATGCAGAGTTATTCCTGGATCGAAAGGGGAGTACTTCAAATGGAAAGCTTGGATATATATGTGTATGTGTGTGTGTATAGGTATATGTTGAGGAGAGGAGAGAAAGAGAGAGGAGTCGACCTGACGAGCTCAAAGTGCAGCGAAAATAAAGGAGAAAAGGGACTCGCGGCGCGCGCGCCTCTCACTCCCCGATGTCAAAGTCGTTCCAGTTTACGGTTGACGCGCTCGTATGTGCATCAAGCCGGTGTGCTTGCCTCTCGCCTCTCGCGGGGATTCGTGAATCACGGCCCGTTGAGGTGTTACACGAGCGAAAAAGCTTTCAATGCACCTCTGGAAATAGAAAAATTACAAGAGACGCACTGATATCGCTCTTGAAACTAGACGTATATACTTTTAGACTTGTCAGCTTTCTCTATCTTTTCCTTTTTATTTTTCACGCTTTCTCTCTCACTCTCTCTCGAGTATGTATAGTCAATTGTTCGGTTAAAATTCAATGAAAAACAGTGCATTTTCTCCTATCGAAATGGCCCTCCACTGCGCAAGAGTTTGCACTCGAGATCATTGAAATCACTTATTAAATTGATAGAGAGCGAAGAGGTAGACTCTCAAGAATGGGGAGAAAGCGAAGCGAGAGACCGAGCGAAAAATGAGGAGGGTGTGTTGGAAAGAAAAGAAAAAGGAAGCGCAAAGGCCGAAAAGCAAGCTACCTATATCTATCTTTCTCTTTCTTACTCTAGTGCGAAAACGAATGAGCAAGAGCAAGGAATCGATATAAAAGAGGGAACGAGAATAGAGGGAATTCCTTCTGAAACGTTCGTTCGCGCCACAAGGCCTGAAAGATAGCTCGTATATATGTGTATGTGTATATATGTGTATGTGTGTCTGTGTACCAAATTGAAGAAGAAAGGAAAGGCAGGAAAATAACTGCCGCGATGTCTTATCGTTTATTTTATTTTTTTTTTTCATCTCTTCTGTGGCATGACAAAAAGAAATCCTGGACCGATAAAGCGAAATTGAAAAAACTCTCGTGCTGTGTCTTCGGCCAGATCGTCATTTTTTTCTCGTCTCGTGTATGTATGAATCGCAGAACGTCAATGAGAAACATGCCTCAAAACATGTATATATGTATATTCGACCTGCTGAGTCCGGAGAAAAATTATTATTGATAAAGCTTCCCCTAGAGAGAGAGCCAGAAAGTGTGGGTGAGAAAGGTTTTCGTTTTTTATATTGTAGGAGGGACGCGAAGCTCTTCTTTTACGAGCTGCATTTATTCTCATATACGAAATAGTTAGAGAATTTCTATCATTCGGAAATCGATGCGTTGGGTACGACGAATCAATGACACTGCGAAAATTTCGGATTGCGAGAAAACTTGCGAGCTTTCTAAAGCTCTCGAAACTGTACAACTAAGAAACGTACACAGGAGCAATGAAAAACTTCATGTTTAAAGTCAGCAACTTCAAGAAGAAATCATTATAAATCGAGAGCTTTTCAAGAAGCTTGCAAGCTATGCAGCTCTTCTATCTCTCTTTATTCTTCTGACTGGGCCTGTTCCTCAGGTTTTTCAACGCCGACCACTGGTATCGTAGCTTCCATTTTCCTCGTCCGCAACGTACATAATAAACCCCGTGCGCTCGTGGCTTTGTTCTTCGTTAAGAACGAGCCGAGAGAAATGAAAATTTCACGCCGCATCTTGTGCGCTATACACGCGATATATTCCTCTGTGTGTATATATATATATATATATATAATATATGTATACCGACGGACTTGAACTCATCTGTGATTCCACCGCGAAATTATCATATCAAGCAAGCGCCGCCTCGTGGAATCTCGTGGGATTAGAGAAAGATAACGAGAAGGGATGAATAAGGATTTGGGTTCTAAGTGCGCGCCTTAAGATGACGCTCCATTAACTCGGCAGTACCACCGCCGACGAGATTCGGTGTGAAAAGCGTGAAATCAGCAGCGTTGTGTCTTGTGAATTGTGGATGCTGTACGTATATATGTATATACATCTGCAAGAAAGAGGTATTAAAGAGATTTATTTCGTTTGAAATGAAATTTACGGTAAAGTAGATCCTTCGTATAACCAGTCATCATTAACTGCCGAGTTTAAACATTACGAAATGCGCGGATTCGAACCTCGATCTTTATTACATAATTATTCTCTTTCGAATGCTATAAAAAGAACTTTAAGTCACTCTTTCTCGAAAGCTCTTATCGTTCAAAAAATATTTTATCACCCGAGGAATGAAAAAATTACATAGCAGTAAAAAAAATAGCGCCATAAACGTTTGCGATGGTTCGAAAAAAAGAAAAGCTCGTCTTAATAGACCGCGAAGCCGTACGGATGTATGCATATATATATACATATATGCATACACTGTATATCTATACAACAGTAGTAGGAAACAGGAGAAGAGTATATATACTCAAAGAAGCAGGAGAGGAAACCCTCTTTCTCTCTCAGCGGTGCTGGAGTTATGCATTATGATTCGCCGTAGCTCCGACGTTCGCCCCCGCCTACCTAATAATATCACTTGTTGCACGGACGGTAGCGTATATAGCTCTTTCTCTCTACTCTACTATATATATGCACATAGATATATATGCGAGCGCGAAACTATTGCGCCAAGCAAGCACAGCATGTGGAACGTAATTGCGCGGAGCTTTCAACTTTTGAATTTCTTCGCCTTGGTCGAAGCTACGTATAAATAAGAGCGTATTTCATTACTTCCTTGCGTACGGTAAGCTTTGAAATATAGTAGTAAAATTTAACTCTCGTGAATCGTCGAGTGAAATTTCATCCGATCAAAAGCACGAAGACATATGGCGCCGAATGGATAATACGCAAACTCGCACTGTGTCGGCCATTTAGTCAAGTGTGACGAATATAATAGCCAGTTGCGCGAGGCTCGTCGAAAATCTCAATGACCCCACGCGCACACGTACTTTGCTCGATTGGTGAGCGCGATTTACGAGCCTCGTGTGTGCGGCCGACAATATTCAAGTGTCGCTTCGCTCATCTCGGTACGAGTGAACATTGTCACGCTTGCACTCTACATCACGAGCACCTTGAAAAATTATTTCCCTACTGTATATATACATTGCACGAGCAGTGCACATAGTCATAAGTCTAGAGCTTAGAGGCTCAAGGAATTAGTATTGCTGCTTTAACTATAGATTTCTATATATACACACAGATGTATATATATATATATATATATATATAGAAACTAGGGTGAGATACGTACCATATCTTTTCTCCTAAAGATAATCGCGAAGACGCAGCAGCGGCGTCTGTAGTAAGGAAATATGAGTTTACGCGCGGAGGAGAAAAGAGGAAAATCTTGCTTCCGATATACCGCAGGAATTCAACTCTGTATAGCTCGCGGACCGTCATCCCAACGGATGGCATCGAACTTTTTCCCGTGTGCTTTCTTGTCTGAGACTCTCTGCATGTGTGCGTATAGAGTACCGGAATCAATGCAAGTCTGCTTTTCTTCACACTCGGGATATTGTATAAAAGACGTCATTGATAAATACAGAGAATTAAAAATTATACTGCCCACCTTTTGATAATGTATAATTTAGATATTTAATCGTTAAAATAATTTTATCGTACATATTACGATCACGCATGTATTTATACAGTCGAGGATAAAAAAATATAAAAAAATACACACGCAGATGGAATAAAAATCCAGTGTTATTGACTTCTATGCATGAGTGAAGCGCATCTAACTGTAATATAAATCAAATGGTTGACATTTACGTGGAAAGTTCCCTTACAAAGATTTATAACCGTTGCTTCGACGTTATTAATATTTGTTCGGAGCGGAGATCTCCCACAGTAAAAAGTGCATAGAAATAAGCTTTCAGGGCTTGTGGCTTATATTTAAAACGTTGTTTTTCAACTCACGCTCAGTATTGCAGTACATAAAGAAAAGGAAACACTCGTAAAACGCGTAAAAAGTATTATCAATGAAACAATGAAGTAGAAGACGTCGAAGCGCGCTGACGCACAAGTAACTGCATGACTAGCCGATTCAACATGTCCCATTTGAAAGTCCAGCCTATATATGCCTAGATTAAAATATAAACCTCCATTACATATAACGGATAGTCAAAAACATTTCAATAAATTTTAATAGATTTAATTCCTTTATATTATAATAATTTCGAATTGGTGATGATTATTCGCGACTTTTATTTTTAATTTTTGAAAGCTTGCAAAACTTAACTTCGTTTCTAAATCTGAAGTAGGAAAGATGCACTGTGTTAAATTAGAAATAAATCTCTAAATACCGATAAGGATTTGAAGAAAATATTCCGACATTTATATTTGCCAAAAATATAAATAAATGTTTATCGAAGTTAATCAACTGAAGTTATATATAAGTATAATTTTTAAATTATAATATCTATAAGTCTTAAAGATATTATGATTTAAAAATTACTACAAAATATTTAATCAAAATTGATTAACATAAGCTCTTAAAGACTGCATTTAATTAAATAGTAAATATTCACTACATTATCGATTTAATTTTGTTAACTCCGCTTTACACAAAAAAATTAACAGATACAGACGTGAAGACAATCTCACTGTAAAGATTAGTGAATTTTTCACTGTTTGAAATTCCGTTGTTGGAAACTATTTTATCATTGTCTATAAAGGTATGAACATCATTCGTTCGGCAATATTGCGAATGGACAAATTTTGTGAAAAATGTATGTAACTAGCCACGGACTAAGAATAATTGGCGTTGATTTCACTCTAGCAGAGCATCCGTCAAGAACGCGCGAGTGAACTCATTAAAAGAGCTTATGCGTGCACGTTTCCCACAGAGAGATACGGCGCGGATTATTCAAACGCGCACTCGCGTGCATCTTGTCTCTCTCTTTCGCTGGCGAATCGATGGGCGCACATTTATCGGCGACGGGTCATCTGAATTTAGTATCATCCAGTGCCGTATTTTCGGAGGCTTGAAAATAACATGAGCTCCGATCGATAAGCCCCGTTCAACTCTACTACTCTCTTTCTCTCTCTCAACATTGCAGAGACAGGCAGTCGGACGGATGGGCGAACTAGTGTGTAGTGAGACCAGAGCTCTGTGTAGCACATCAGTTGTAGTAGAGACTCACATACATTGACTACACATCGCGAAAGCTCCCGTTGGAGATAAGAGCTAAAGCGGGTTTTCCGCGATCGCTTATACTTTTTTCTATCTATCTCCATTTATATATATATATATATCTTTCTGTTCTTTTCGAATGATTAATATAAGTCGATTTTTAACTGCAGAATCGAAAATCTATCCTGCGAGCTTAGATCGTTGAGGTATACATAAATATCACTCGATTACTCTTGTTTCAACTGGCGATTCAATCTATACTGTACGTATAATGAGTAATAAATAATTCTGAACATTACGAATAGAGTAAACATACAAATAATCAGACTCTGCCATAGTAAAAAGAAAGAGAAAAGAAGTTGAGTGGGTTTTCCGCTTATCTCTCTGTCTCTTTTGCCTCATCGACTGCGCGCGCAGTTGGAAGGAAAATAATGAAACCGAGACGAGCAGAAGTTGAGCGTTGCGAGAGTATGAGAGAGAAGAGTTTTATAAGTCACTGGAAACGACAATGGCACGTCACGACGGTGGCGTAAATATTTTGGATCGGGCGCCGTTATACCCGAGCGCGAGTGTTCGCATTTAAGTACCGTTTATATACAACGTTTACTCGTAATTGAGAATCTCACACTCTCATTCTCTCGATGTTCTTTTTTTTATCTCGTCAGTTATCTATAGAGAGAATTTTGTAGGCGAACGAACGAAAACGAATGCTTCCATTATAGAAGAGAACAACTGTGGATTACGCAATTACGTTTTCGATAATAGACTTACCGACGGGATGAATGACTTTTTTCTCGGTAAAATATTGAATTTCTTCGAAGCGCGAAATTGCCGCTTGGCCCTTTCTAATTCCATGCCGATGGCGTTCCTTATTAATAGCTGGTACTTTTTCCAAACCGAGAAAGCGAGCTTCTTCTTTCAACTGGTGTTCCAGAATTTTAAGCGCATCCTCGCTTATGTGCAATGGTAAATAGTATTAGAAAATCCGTATTGTTCAACTACTCAAAGGTAGATGAAAAAACAATCCGGTATAGAAAAAAATATCCAGAATATAGCCAAGAGGGATTCGCACTCTTATTGGCTGATGATGATATAGACCGAGAGAACACAAGCCAGCGCGAGATAAAAGTGGAATAACCGCGGGCTAGGAAGAGAATTAGTGGCTCACTCGCGTACCGCCCCGCAGTTCGTCGTCTGATGCGCTCTATACATTACTGTGTGCTGCTACTGCAGTAGGCGAGCAAAGAGTCGCGCCGACGTGTCTAACAGCCCGAGAAAAAAGGCCGTCTCTCTTCGGGCGCGAAGATTGATTTCACGGCTTTGTCGCGCCGTGAAATAAAAGGAAGCTCTCCGGCGTAACGTTCGCTACACAGCATATACATATATATATGTATACATATATACTTATATTTTTTCTTTTATTTCAAAGCTCGTGTATTAAATGCAGAATAAGAAAATTGATAGCTTAACGAAAAATTCATAAAAAAGTAAATAAAATGAAGGACAAAATGCGGATGAAGGT
This sequence comes from Apocrypta bakeri, assembly GCA_018906985.1. Lineage (NCBI taxonomy): Eukaryota > Metazoa > Arthropoda > Insecta > Hymenoptera > Pteromalidae > Apocrypta > Apocrypta bakeri. The sequence goes on from JACCIA010000002.1 coordinate 21,967,415, forward strand.
ATAGGCGAACTCGCATATATGAAATCATTGCCACGACGCTACTAGCGTGAGAAAAAATCGAGCTGGCACGAGCGACATTGAGAAACGACTGCACCGACGTATTCCATTATTCATTAGCGGGAACGTCGAACGTCGAACGATGTATTTTTCAACCGCATGCTTGCAGAGTAAGAGAGAGAGAGAGAGAGAGAGAGATAGAGAGAGCGAAAGGGAAAGAAAAAAAAAGCACATATATATGTTCGCGTAAAAGCCCGCGCACGCGGATATATGCCGCCGGTCTACTGCGTGAAACTGCAGATTCTTTCTAGCGAGCTTTTATGCCCGTTTATTCAGAGTTTCGTGCAGTTTTTTGATTAATTGCTCGGCTATGAGCTAACGAAAGTATGGCCGAGCCTTCGGCGTGATTCGTAATTCTATATATATATATATATATATAGATAGCACGTTACTCTTCGCTAATGCGATTATACGCAAACGTGAATATACGTACGGAGATGGGAGTGGGGGAGTGGAAACGATGCTAAATTATTATTTTCAAATCAGTTGCGCAAGATCCGAGAGATTGTCCAGTCATAATCCGCATCTTACGCGAGAGAGCGCTAAATATATAAAAGCTTTAATCGGATTGACTGGAGAAAATAATGCGGTTACCTGTATGCACAGCGGGAAATAAAAAGTTAGTCGTGCGGTAAATCCGATTATTTGAGCAATAGTAAAATAAAAAAACACGGTCCTTTAACTTCCCTCTTTCTCAAAATAAAAAAAAAATGTGCGAATCTATCTTGAAATACACTCAAAATCTATTCAAACTAACGACATACAGTCTAGTGTGCTCTCCACTGCATCGTAGCGAATATAATCCTTAAAGGATTTCCGCGATAAAAGAAGCAGAAAAAAAGAAATACAAGAAATACGTCGCCGCCTGGGACGTGCTAAAATAAATGTTGCTAGCTCGCTCTCTTTCTTTTGCGCTTACCGCGCTCGCGCTTTACTCGTTTCTTCTTTTGCAGTAAAGAGAGAGGGGGAGAGGGGGAGAGGGGGAGAGCTTGCAAGCTGACTGTGCAGGGGGATATAGTGCCTGGCGAAATTACACGGCTAAAGGAGAGCTCGGAGACTCGCACAGAGCCTGGATTTCCGGTCGATGGAACGAGCTTGCGAGCGAGGAAAGACTGTTACTTACTATAGTATACCACTGAGAGGATTCGAAACGCTTCTGTTTTCGAGCGTTAATTCCGTGCGCCGATAACGACGAGCAGAATCGTCGAGAAATTAACGCAACAGGGATAAGGAGGAAAAAGACGAGCCTTGAATAAGATCGCCGCAATGTGATGAAAGAAACTAGCTACTGCTTTCTACTTGGCTATCGTTGTTTTTATCATCCCGCGGAGGAAATGTATACGATGCTGAGAAAAATGCAATCTCGCTTAATTTGTGGAAATAAACGAGCCAACGTCTCGTCGAGTTTATTGTGGTGCGACGGCTACTTATTACTTTTGCTTGAATTGGTTGGATTTTGTTGGGGAGAAAAAGAAAAAGTTTACAGCGTAAGTCTCTTTGAATTCACGGTTCAAACGTGAAAATTATATATATATATATGTATTATGAACTTACGCAGTCCATTATTTCGAAGAGTTTTCGGATATTTGGTTTTACAAGTTATTCGACAAGCATGTTTGAACAGTCAAAGGCAATCCATTTGCTTGTTTGAGTCTTTAGTCATGCTTGTTATCCCTTATGCACATACTGTTTGGTCACCTTGCGCAGAGCAGTTTCTCTGACCTGATAATTATGAGCCTTTATTTTTTATCATTAATTTATTATGATTTCATTTATTAATTTTTTTCACTTCGAGTGAAAAGAGCACTGTGTTAAACCAACCGAATTCATTTTATGTTTGTCCAACCGGCTCTTAACTCATTAATTTATTAGATGAAAAATATATGTGTTTATCTGAGGACGAAAACGTTGGTTCTGACCAGTAAAACGACACGAGCGTGTGTAATGCACGTAACGAAATAAAGGCAAACTAATTGACATTTGTTAGTTCGAGTTACGCATGCGAAACAATAATAATCTTGCTGTTTTGATAATTCAATGGCGCCGGCTCGTATTATCGGAAGCCGAGTCAATATGAAAATCAGAGCCGACTGCGCGGCAAACAATGCAGAGAGCCGAAACGCAACTTCCGTCTGATTAAGCGTCCGTGCATTCAGGCAATAATGGCCAGACGTTACAACGAAATCCTTTCTCTTTCTCTCTCAGCCTATCGTCCTCGTGGCAGCGAATGGAGACGAAACAGGAAAGAGGAACAAATCGTACAGTAGCTCGTCGTCTTCCTGAAAGAGTCGTAGGATGAGGATTGTTAAGCTAGGTGACCTCGTCAAGACGGGCCGAAGAAGACGGGCTCTCCGCTTTCTTCGTCTACTTTTCGATTTTCCACGTCGTCCCGCGAAGAAAGGATATTGTTCCCAGAAGGACACCGAAATACGAGAAGCAGCTAGAGACAGTCTATATATTTAGGTATATATAGATATATCTAAAGAGAGACGGAGATTTTTTTTCATCAGCGCTGGAGTGCTGATTAGCTTGAGCGAGTGTCTCGCGCTCTCTTTTTTCTAGGGCGTTTTTCGAGTACACTACTCTGTCTCCTGCTACCAATTCGCCAAAATCGACAATCAAAGTTGAACCCTGCTTTTTTCCATCTCTTCATCGACAGAGTATAGCTATAGCGTTAACACGCGCGACAACATCTGCATATATCGATCGCTCATTAAAATCGAGATATTCCCTTCATTCCACGGAGTAGAATTAGATACCTCTTTTAAACGAAAAAAATATCTCTTCGGAGCAGTTTTTGTGCAGTGGACTGCGTCCGACTAATGCCGGACACGATCTACTCGAAAAAGAAGAACGAACCACGTTCGTAGAGTCTACGTTCGTGTGTGCATCGACGCGTATACATATACGTATATGTATATATATAAAGAGAGAGAGAGAGAGAGAGAGAACTTCCAAGCTGCGCAAGAGAGCCTCCGGAGATTTATGTCCTATTCATTACGTTGCCCTATAGAAGAGAGGGAGAGTTGTGCAGGCGTCACGCCACAAATGCACAAACCTAGAGCTAGCTCCTGTGTTTACACGTACAGCAGTAGCGACAACACACAAGGATACAAACTGCGGTGTTTGGAGGGTACTGTATGCATGCGCGAGGCTACGTAAACGTTATGCGCCTGGCTACGTGGCGATACATTAATGACAGGGTCACAGACGCACGTGTGCCCACGGATACGTGTGAGAGAGAGAGAGAGAGAGAGAGAGAGAGAAGGCGCACTCGCGCGTTTGATGTCGCGCCGGCCGTTTCTCCCCCTTGAATTACGACGCAGGCTCAGTCGCCGCAACGATCGGGAGAGAGCCGATGTGGCTATTCCGCTCTACCGATCTCTCGGTAGGGACGATAGCTCGAATTATTGGCAAGATCGCGTCATCAGGGAATTATCGCGAGCACCCTTAGCTCCTTCGCTTCGTTAAGGTTGTATTATCTCACCAATTTTCGAGTAGAGCTTTTTTATAAGCGAAATTTCTAGATACTAAAAGTGGTTTGTTTCAACAGTAATCACATTTTGTTACATTGAGAGAGAAAGAGAGACAGAGAGAGAGAGAGAGAGAGAGAGAGAGAGAGAGTTAAACATTTACTCACTTTTGTATCCATACGAGCAGCGACCGCCGCTGGTGATATATTGACTTCGTCGAATACGAAATTTAATGGATTATACGGATTGTGGTTGAATTAATGAAATTTTTCGAAATACATCGATATTATACTAAAGCTATATTTACGTTAATGTTAAAGCTAATATCACATTTGAAATTTTAGCAAGTAGGCAAAAGAGGCTCTTTAAACTCAAGCATACTAAAAACAAGCCTAATCCATATAAATAATTCTTAAGCGCGTACAGCGAGAGCCAAAGCTTATTAACGCGTAAACTCGCACGTGCCAGATGTACATAGAGAATCTTTTCTTGTTCCTTCTGTGGCCATTGTTTCAAGCCGTGAAATATTCAGCTCCACCGTCGCTTCTGGGAATCGGGATGGAAGTGTTCGCTCGGCCTACATTCGATATACCCCTCCTTCTATATTTCTATATATATAGAAAGCCAATGACGATTACACAGAGGCGTTAAAAGCTGCGCGCAATAGCACTCTTTTCGCGCACATTTCTGTTTTTTTTTTCGAGCCGTTCTGGACAGCAATGAAATATTCAAGCCCGAAGCGCTCGCGGCATTCGTATCGCATCTGCGGTTTGGCTCTTTTCGCTTTCCTCAATGTGCAGCGTACACACACAGCTGTGCATTTTTCCTGGTTGATACTCGCAAGCATAAACAGACCTCACTGGACCGTTAAAAGCTTCATACGTTCGAAAATACGTGACAGACAAATATTGCGAAAAAATGTCCTGTAATGAATTAGTCTGTAATACAGTAGAAACCGTTTGTTAGAGTACGTCTACGCGTCCATTATATGTATAAATACACGCAGCTGCATGGAGGCGTCAGTTGCAGACCGGGCGCCTTCAACCTCACACGTACAGCCACTCGCGCGCACGCTGTCATGAATAATTTAACCGAAAGCTTTCCGGACAAACATCGTCGGCGGATTTAAAATTCCGATTGACCATGAAATGTTACGTCGAGCCTTTTCTTCTTTATACTCCTTGCGGATTTTTATAAATATACATATATCTAGAAGACTGGCATTCGTGGACCTTCGATATACGAGATTATAAAGAATGAAATATGATCGCACGTGATACATAACGAAAGATTCCACTTCGTAATTAGAAACGATATCCCACTCGCTAGAAGGATTTCCGCGTATTACGACGTCTCGGCAAATTGCCCGTATACTCTTACCGATGCGGACAGTTTTATTGAAATTTCGAAATATATCGATATATCGAAAGAAAAAGCCTATTGCTGTACTATACTACTGCCCTCAATCTTCTGTAATTTTTCTTCTCTCTCGCTCTCGCCTGTATATACTCCTTCGATACATCATCGTATAAGTGACGAGTGAAGCGGGTGGAAAGGGGAGGGAGAGCAAGAGTGCCATTAAAGCGCAAATCACGCAGCCCGAGCGCGTGCCAATGCCGTAAATACGCGCAGAAGGGGGTTGCGATCCCCCCGAGGGCGATTTCGCGTTCTCGCGTTTACGGCCTGAGCTTTATTGTCGTTTCGCAAGCGCGGAACTGTTGTCGCGTCGTCTCATGGCTTAACCTTTTTATTATATGACCAGCTGTACATGCGAAATTGTATATATCACAATCGTATATCGAAGTCCGCGATTTTCAAACAGATGGAACTAACAATGAAATACATCTCGTGGAAGTAATTGCAAAAAGTTACAAGACCGCGCGAGTTGCATTTTATTTTTTACGCCAGATAATAGTAATGGTCTTTACGCATTTAAAGGGACTAGTCTCAGTTATATACTTGCAATAAGTCGAAACGATTTATTAGTTAGAAAAAAAGAGAACTTGATTTAAAAACATTTTTTACATTAAGAACATTTTTACATTGAGACAGTAATCGATAATTTGTCTTTGGGTCTTCGTATAGCCCGCTCTTGTCAGTTTACCGCGTTACACAGTCGTTTACCACGCGTTGATGATATAAACTATGACAATTAACTTTTTTAGAAGTACTCGGTTGTGTGCATTATAATAATATTTAAAATATTTCATATTTTAATTAATGAAGATGAAAATAATAAAAAGAAAAATTATTTTCTAAAGGCAAATTTGAATTAAGTGGCACACAAACACTTAGAAGAATAGAGAGCTTAGTGATGCCCAAATAAAGCATAAATTACTTTAAAGTAGATTAATTTTTTTCTCAGATAATACAATGGTTGATGAGAATTTTCCCGCTTACTTCGTCAAATAAACTGTTAACGATAGTTAACAAACGTCGTTATTCAAATATTTTCGAGAAAGGCGTAGAGTCAGCGAGGCGAAGGAACGACGACGGCATGCACTCTTTCTCTCACGCGTCTTGCAAAATCTCAAAGCTAACAGAGCGTGCGAGGGCTGCCGACAACCCTTTGCTCTTTTCCATGCGAATCCCTAGACGCTCTTACCCCTATTTCTTCCATCTATATACATGTTTTTCTACGCAACTCCGCAAGATTCTTTTTTCCTCCTTATATTCTTCGTCTTCTTTCTCTTGCCGTATTAACCCCAGTGCAGCCGTCACGTCTACATAATTATGTTTACCCGCGTAATACGCATAATATGAAACCAACGCGTTAATTTAACTGCAGCCAGCGGAATCCGATCGTTCTTTCTGCCAGCGCTTGTAAAGCTTGTTATGCGCGTATTTACCCCAGTGTGCAATGAGAAAAAACGGAAGATTAAAAAGTAAATAAATAAAAGTTACGAACGGGTATTGGTTCGGTCGAAAAAAATGTTTGCTCGCGATATTGTTGAACAAGCGATTTTCGTACACGCACGTATTTTCTTCGATTATTATATATATATATATATATATATATATACGCGTCGCTTTAAACTTGTATTATACAGATGTAGAGTGCGCATCAACGGAATTACGCGTAAAATACGACGGTGTGTCGCGTGAGAGATGATTCTCGCAAGCTTGCGCGACGATGCTCGAAATTGCAACTGCAGCAGAAGCTGCTGGATCGACTTGTGTATATTACGCGTGTGTATACTTAGAGGCTGTGTGCGCGCCAGGCAAACTTTGCGGTTGAATTTAATGAAGCATCGATAACGGAAAAAGTTTTCCTTCCTTGCCTGTCCGTCACTGAGCACTGAACGTATCATATTAGGGCATGAAAATGACTGGATATTTATTTATTCCATTAACGCAAATAAGAATTCCATTATCTCATAAACTGTGCGTTAAATGTGTAGTTTATATTCGTTGAAAAACAAGAGGTTGCATAACTTTCGATAAAGACCGTTTGAAACCGTTTGACCGTATGAAATATTTGTTTACTTATTTACATAAACAATTTTCTTAATTTAAGCATGGAATTTTTTCAAAATCGAGTTTGAATGTAAAGCTATTTTTAACTTTTAAGCCCACATAAAAGTTTCAATAAAATTAATCTACAATTTAAATAGAAGAAAAGTTAGAAAATGATGTATGCATGAATTAAGTCTAGTCTTCATTTTTAGTAATATGTCGTTTTTCTACGTCTCTTCGATGGATAAATAGAGTAGGGAGTAGATAATTCAAGGTGCGTCGTACTTTCTACTTATGAAAAAGCATTGAGTTTCCACAATATTTATACCGTCGATTATATTTTCTATCGCACTTAGCTAGTATTGATCTATCAACAGGCGATAATAGCCTCAAAATGTATTCTTAAAACTACGTAACAAAACGTAAAATTGTATTTTACCGAAGTAGTAAGATGTCAGATCAGCAATATGCTGAATTTTTAACCAGACCCATACAGCCGTAACAATCCAAAGACTAGAAGGAGTACAGCGATCCCTTAAAGAAGCAATCCGTCTCTTTCTCTCGACAACAATGAACAAAGGAGAAAAAAAGCTGCCTCCTAATCACCGTCGATTCATCTGCGAATCCGTCTCTGAAAAATCACAATCTCTCCCTCTGAGTTAATGACGCGCCTCGCCCTCTCTCTCTCTCTCTCTCTTTCTCTCTTATCCAAGTAAATCCTTTCCGACGGCCTTGGAAAGTATATAGCCGTGCATTTGCCTCCCCCTTTTGCACTGTACGCTTTTGTGCACGCGTCCATCTATCCGCCCATTATCCGTCGGTAGGGTGTACAGTTCGACCGCCGTCGCGGACGTGCGCGCGATTCGTAAACAGAGCCTCTCGAATTAGAAGAGCGAACGCGCGATCTCGAAAGCTCGATCGATCGATTGGTTCCCTCTCTTTGTAGTCGTGTGCTTTTGTTTCGACACCAAACTCTCTGAAAGCCATGTGTTTCGCGTTTCAGGTTCTCTCTGAATGCGCGCGCGGACTTCAACTCTTTTCCAGTTTCATACCTTCGAGACGATCGATAGAAAAGCGCTTTAGCATTTGCTTTTCATGCAACGCGACTGAATCGGCTATGCTCTGGACAAAAACCGGCGAGATTGGCTAATGCTTTCCAATTGCGAGGGCGACCAAGCCTCGATACGTCTTTTCTATCTATATATAGGCTCCAATGTGCTTGGTGCATTGGTGTATAGCGTACCAGTGCTTTTTTCCGTTGTTCCATTAGCCGCCGACGCACGTCTATAAAAATTAGCCTAATAGCAGCTATCGTTCGATCGACTATTTTTCGTCCTGCGGATGATCAGCGCGTCGCGGTAATTTGCATTCGTTACGCTGTCATAGCGTCGAAATGCGCTAGTAATATTGTTAATGCATTCTGGTTTAACTTGTTTATTTTTTTTTCGTTCGTTGAGCAAGCATTTTTTTAATACTTTCTTTTACCTCGAATTCTATCGATCGCGTTCCTCGGCTTCCGCTGCATATATTTTCCCTCTAGTTCACGGAATCGCTTAGCTAAAGTTTTCAGTGAAAGTACACTTAGTACAGGCCGAGTTCGAGATAAAGCTCGCGAGCAAAGTTCAAATTACCCGGGCAATCTGTCGATTAACCCGAACATCGTTGTTTCTTCTGCGCGAGAGAAACTTGTCGAAAGACGAAAAACACACATATATACCTGTGTATTGACACCACGTTAATCTCACGACGGTCCGTGGGCAAATTTACAGTCTGAAAAATTTGATCGCACAAAGTAGCGCTACTGCGCGTTTCAGGACGACGTCGACAACGACAAAGCATATCTCGTATAAGCGAAAAACTCGACGTTCATCACCCTCCTATACTCCTCTGTAAGCTCTCTTATATATATATATATATATAATATATATGTGTGTGTGTGTGCAGTATGCGCACATATAGAGAGGACAGATACATCGAACGGAGGCTGGCTCGTCCCCTAGAAGCGAAACGTTAATTATCGATACATTTGCCTCCCTCGCGCACGGCTGCAGCATCGCTCTCATCTCTCGATGCGCCGTTGCCGTGCCGATATGCAGATGAAAAGTTACCGGAGGGAAGGCTATATATGTGGGATGAAGAGCCAGACTACGCTTTGCGACACGAGCGAGTGCTTCATCTAATTAAAAAATGCTGTCGCCCTATACTTCTCGCGATCGGCTCTCTTATAGCTTATACGGTAGAATTTCATCAGCCATTTTTCAATCAGACGTCATTCGCCAGGGGATCCACATATCCACACATACATATACATATAGCAGTTGTGTGCCGAAGCTCGTCAAAGTACATATGCCAATATAGTAACATATATAGAGATCAAACAGAAGTACCGAGAATCAAAGAGACCCTGATACACTGACCTTTTTATTTAGTCAAATTTTTGTCTCTGCTCGAATATATAGCCACAGAATTTTTCTCCTATAAAACTCGATTTAAAAAATGCCAGTTTCCTCATGTAAATATGGTTATCACTCGACGATGAGCTAAAGCTTGTGCGGTGACGCGTGCGTATAGGTTATAGTCCTTCATGAGATGGGTGGCGTGTCGGGTCATGAGTATAGAGCTGAAACTGCAGCGAAGCACGGATGCAGAATTGCAGGCCGATGGCCAAATACACGCTAGGCCGAGCGTGAAGGCGGTGGAACGCCCTCTGCCGTGTCATTATTCCGTCACCAGAGAGCGAGAGCCAGAGAGAACAAACCCATCTCCGTCGCTGTAACGATCGAAATATACTGTAAAAACATTTTCTCTCTCTCTCTCTCTCTCTTCGTTCGTCCTCATCTCCGAAATTTCGACAATATAGTCGAAGTTAATTAAAGGCTTCGCGAAGATGCTTTTATTTGGACAAGCTATTCTGTATACATATATTGAACTCGTTGAGTTCTCGTAATCGTCTTTGCGGCTGCCGCGGAAACGCTAAACGCAATCTCTTTGAGGAAACGACACCTCTGAGGAATCTATGCTACAACCTTCTTCCTCTCTCTCTCTCTCTCTCTCTCTAAGCGACGACGTTGCCGCATAGCTCGAATTCCGACTCACTGCGCGTAGTACTGCACGAGAGAGAAACCGACAGACCGAGACTCGTAATCGTAAGCCGCTTAAAGACTTAACGGACTCGACGAAAATTCTACTTCCTCTGTCTCTCTTGGCGTTGTGCCCCCTCTCGAATTTTCCAACAATGTCATTCCGCCAAAAATTCCATTGCTACGGCTCTCTTTCCTCGGTTTTATATATATATATATATATATATATATATATGAGCCTGTATCGAAGCGCACGATAGCAGTCTGCGAAGAAGGAGGCTCAAAGCGCGAGCGCGAAACTTTATAATCTTCCTTCGTTCCACTTCGCGACCAGCAGCGCGCTATTGCATTTTTCAACTAGATAAAGCCAAAAGCGCATTAGCTCACGTGCATTTCTCTAGGTACGCGGCTATTATTTACAGGGTTGTGTGATGCCTGGATAAAGATGTGTATACAATAACATAAATACGTACAAAGACGTCGAAATTCCCATGTTCACGTTATCCGCTGCTCCGATTCCCCTGGAGTATGCGTTTGTGGGCACCGGCACGTGTGTACGACATGTATATACCTCTCGCGAGAGACAAAATGCACATGGTCATTTGAATTTTTCATTGGGCTAGGCTTATTTGATTTGTTTAGTATAGAAAAGAACGATATAACTGTAAACTAAAAACTTGCTTTAACAGAACCAACGACGTAATGCGTAAGTCCGGCTAAATCACGAGTCAGCGTTAGCGCGCGAAAGCGCGCATGGACGGATAATGGTGAGGTTGCATAATGCAGCGTTGAGCAGACTTACGCCGCGTACGTATATATAGCTGAGGCTACGGATATGGAGAGTAATGGCATGCGCTATCGATGCAGCTAGTGTCGAGTGCAGCGCTCTATATCCTTATGTATATCTACATACGTGTGTGTGTATACTGTGTATATATGAATATACGTATAGGACATCATAAAAACCCGTCATATAAACGCAGATTGCTCTACCGCAATTTTCACATACCGGGAATCCGTAAGTAAAAGGCAGTCGAATATTTTCTCTCTCCACAGTCGAATATTTGCAATCCATAGCGTATATTGCATATCGCTCGTACGTCGATGCGATACTTTGGTGTGTCGCAAGCAGCGCTTGTGGAAAAATGCTCCACGCATGCGATTGGCGTCCTTTAGCCGCATCAACAGCAGCAGTAACCGACATCACGACGATACTCGTATTTGCGTGTATATACAAGCTGTAGTTGACCGATGACGAGTGTTCACGAGGCTAATTAGCACTTGTGCGAGGCGTTGAAATTCGCGGGCTTCCACGTATTTGGTACATGCATACATTTATGCTTATCTTTTCAGTAGCCAAGTACGAGTGACATCATTGCACGGAAGGAAGAAAATGATTTTTTTAGCACATGCACACGCGCTTGTGGCAAGTATTAAAAGGCCGAATATATTATTCAAACATGTACAACTATGAATATATAATGTATATGTATATATTGTTTTGGCTGTAATAAATATTCAAAGCAGGCTTGAGCAAACACGCGTGGCGTATATCGCTAGCAATTTTAGTGGACCATATGTAACGCATTATTTGATACATTTCATACTCTGTACTTTATGAATATTTAAAACTTTCATTACTGAGAGAAAGCAATTTCAATTTTTTTTGTATACATCGTATTTTTACAAGATTGCAGCCGAAAACAATTTTAATTCACAAACTTTATGGGTCACTGTGAAGTGAGATTGTATTGGTTTTACTTATCTTGTTAAAAAATCCTCGTAAATCATACATATAACCATTAATACAATTAATCATTTTTTATGGTATTTCCGCTTGAATGTTTCATATTCAAAGATAAAGTGAGTAAATCATAGTAAATTTTCTGTAGCCAACGAGATGAACTTAATATCACGAATGATAATTGTGGAAAGAATCAAATCACAAGGAAAGAGGTTTATTAAAAAAAATTGTCCGAATTAAAATATAGACCTATACAATGCGATACGTGCATTTGAAAAGTTTTACATAGAATTAAAGGTTTTTTCCACTATCTTCCAATTAATCTGAATCAACATTGCGTTTTGTACAGTACACTGTAAATTACAGAGAAATAAGCATAAAAGAGCACAAAATGTCCTTTGTTTAAAGTCTTTTAGGTGTCTGGATCCGTTTTGAAAAGGTTCGATCATGGATATGAAGATGAAAATATTGACAAAGATTCCTTACACTATTATAAAAGTGTCTATTAAGGTCTAAAGTTGGAAATAAAGTTGCATTTCTAGTAGACCTAAAAGACCTAAATGAATTTCAATGATGAACTTTGGTGTTATTGTTATGATTTAGTAAAGTGATTGATAATTTTGGCCCATCGTTTGCTAGATAACTTTATTTCTTCGGGATTTTTTTCTCCTTAAAACTCATGATCGAAACTTTTCAATACTGAATTTCAGGACTTTCATGACTTAGAAAATTGTTCTGATATATATCTACAGGTTTATTAGTATTTTATTTGTAACATTTGACTTATTTTACAACAAAAGTGTTTTTTGTGTTTTTAATGACAAATGCTTCTCTTTCAAGATAGAATATTTTTAAAGTTGAATTTTGATACCGAAATTGGTAAGAACGCCAACCTTTCTATACTGTAACTTTGAAAACCTTGATGAAAAAAGCCTAAAAAATTCATGAAAATAGATACAGTGCCAAACTACAGTTTAAAAATGTTTGAAAACAAATTTTTTTTGTTCGGTCAATCTGTCACAGACTGTCTCATATAGATCGACTCTGAAAAATTTCGAGTCTTCTATATAGTTAAACAATATTCTAATGAAATTCCATTAAGTCGCTAGTTTGATTTTCGCGGTAGCTTCGTCACTCTCAAGTGCTACCCAAAAGCGATTTGCCTAATGATAAACCGATAATGCATCGAAATAGGCTTGCCGCATCGTTATATGTATGTGGAACTGTATATAGTTCTCCCAAGTGAGTTAAGAATATCCGAAAAGTTAGAAAATTCATACGTTTATATACAGTCGCATAAATAATTTATGAAACAGAATATTACGAAGATTTCAGGAAATATGTATAATAGACAACTATATCTAGAACCAGATCGATATTCAAAAATGCACGCATACATCTTTACAAGTGGTTTCGACTGATTATACCGGTAATAATCAGTTATCCCTTTTAATTACTCTGCAATATCGCGAAAACGAGAAGATAATTTTTTATGTAAAATATACTCCTTGCCACCATCCATCCCTACATCCATGCAAAAGAGAGCTTTTAATGATGATCAACGGCTCTTTCTCATTAGTAGGATTTTTCATTCCAAAACCGACACACGAGAGATTAGCCGTTATGTGAGTCCGCATCGACGACATGGAGCCTCTGCAGACAGCCTCGTGTCCCTGAACGCATGACAATTTTCATCAGCCTGTTCCGATCGCGGTGCAGTCTCTCCCTCCCGAATACCACACATACATGTACATAGATAAACAAAGGCACACGCAGGAAAACGCGGTATAGAGAGATAGAAAGCAACGCGCTGATTACTAAATTCTGTTAGCTCTCTCGCATACGCATGTATATGAGTTATTATCTGACAGATTGACCGAACAAAACAATTTTTTATTTTAAACATTTTTTAACTATAGTTTCGCACTGTATCTACCTCCACGAATTGTTTTAGATTTTTTCATGAATATTCTTTAAGTTATAAGATGTCAACGTTGGCGTTTTTCGCCATATTGGTTTTTAAGCCAATTTTCAAAAAATTCTATCTTCAATGGGAAGCATTTTTCACTAAAAACACAAAAGGCACTTTTGTTATAAAATAAGATAATAAAGTTATAACAATCTCCTAAGTCATGAAAGTCTTGAAATTCAGTTTTCAGACGGTTCGATCATGAGTTTTAAGATGAAAAAATTTATGAAGTTGCCTTCGATGAATACATAAGTGCCCATGAAGATTAGGAGTTAGGAATCAAGCTCTATTTCTAGCTAGAAATAAAGCTATCTAGCAGCCGATGAACCAAACTTATCAATCGCTTCACGCAGTAACAATCAACGCATAACAATAACACCAAAGTTCATCGTTGAAATTCGTTTAGGTCTTCTGGAGCTGTTAGAAATGCAACTTTATTCCTCAGTTTAGCTCTTAGTAGACACTTTTATTATAGTGTAAGGCATGTTCATCAATTTTTTCGTCTTCATATCCGTGATCGAACCTTTTCAAAACTGAATATGAATATTTGGATAACTTTCATTGAAAGACATTGGTGCTATTGTTATGAGATAGCGAAGTGATTGATAAGTGTGGTTCATCGTCATCCTGGACTAACTTACAAGAGTCTTATTAGTATATTTAGTGCAGTTTAACTAACTGCCTATACTATTAATAGGTATGTAGTAGAATAATAGGTATAAATGAGGTGAAAACATATTTTATTATAAATAATAGGGAAATTTCTAGATAACTTTATTTCTAGCTAGAAATAGAGCTTAGTTCCCAACTTCTAATCTTCATAGGCACTTATGTATTCATCAAAGGCATCTTCATGAATTTTTTCATCTCAAAACTCATGATCGAAGCTTCTGAGAACTGAATTTCAAAACTTTCATGACTTAGGCAATTGTTATGAGCGACATAAATACAGGTTAGAAAGTATTTTATATGTAAAGTTTAACTGATTAAAGAAGGAAAGTGTCTTTTGTGTTGTTACTGACACATGCTTCCCTTTCAAGTTAGAATTTTTTGAAAATTGACTTAATATGTCAAAATTCGTAAAAATGCCAACATTGACATCTTACAACTGAAAGAATATTCATTAAAAAAAGTCGAAAAAAATTCATGAAGGTATCGAACTATACAGTAGTACCAAACTATAGTATAAAAATATATAAACAAAAAAAAATTGTTGTAGATATACACAGTGCCAAACTATAGTATAAAAATATTATAAAACAATTTTGTTTTCTGTTAATCTGTCAGAGAATGACTCATATAAATAGATATATATGATTGTGCACGACTTAATTAGCGGGATGGCTTGCATTACAATAGAATGTATAAACGATGCGTCGACAACCAGCCTCCGGATTTTATACTGCGCGAATGCTCTAGCAGTGTCCTCTCCGTGTATTATGCAGTAGCAACAGGCCCACGACATCATCAATTATCCAATGGCGTATTGTAGGTTAGAATGTCTTATTTCCTGGTACATGTTTGTAATGTATATACGTGTGTATATTTATATATAAATGTACGACATGCGAGATTCGTGTTTTGCTGACCTTATCTTGACTCTGACTACTTGGAGATTGTGTAGGTACCTTTGTGTAGGCACCATTGTGTGTAAATATAATAGATTGAATATTTATCAAATTATATACGGACACATGTCGTACTTTTCGTACACGATACTGAGATACATTTTAAAACTAATTTGAATAATCTTGATTAGCATGTCAAAAGAAAAAATCGCATTAAAAGAATATTCCTCTTTAAACGAGTCAGCGCTGCATGATTCAATAAGCATAATTTCACTTGAAATTTTTTATAACAAGAATAATAATGTATGTAATGTGAATAATAATATATTGATGATAAATCATTTAACTGTGCAGATCATATAACTCCTTTTTAATGTTTCAGCTATACATTCTTTCGACTCGCTACTCTTTCAGATATATTTTTTTTCTTACAAAGAATCGTTTCCTTTAGATTCTAAGCAGAGCCAACAATACAGCGATCGCGACTTATCCGCAATACGATATCAAAAAGATGTAATTCCAGTCCATTATAAGCAAAACAGCCAACATTCAGTGCGGATTCAAATATACCAATTAATTAGCAGACTCCACACGCGACCATATACGTTGTCCACTGTCTAAAACAGCAAATGAAATTAACGCTTGGGCAATGCAATTTCCTCAACTCTTTGGTTTTTTTTTGTTCATTACACACCAATATACGTAGCAATTCATCACCGAGTGCCTGCAGTCAATCGCAACACGTGGAACTCTGTTAATTTAAAACGTATATTCGCGTACAATGTATCATCGCATCCCATGATTTTCTATCTACAACTTGATTGTGACAAGCGCAAAAAGCTGAGATTTGAATTTGCGTTGTTTGTTTTTCTGCAAAACGTACATCGTACAGGGATTCTGTCATCAGCGAGAAAGCTTCGATAAAAGATTCGACTTTGTAAATTTACGAACGAACAGCAATACATGTATGAACGAATCGTACAAGTTGGAAATAGGTTCTTATAGTCGAAAACGAGAATAAGCTGACCTGAGCTAGACAGTAGATCCGAGAATAAATTATGATGCTGCGTGTAACATGCGTTCGCTCTCTCTCTATCTCTCTCTCTCTCTCTCTCTCTCATATATATAATGCAGACGCGCGTGTGGAGAGGATTGGCCCGGCGGGTTACGTAGGCTATAGTAACCACTCGTCACCGGAGGGAAAAGCGAGCCTGCGACGTCGCAGTATATGTATAGGTATACATATATACATATATATATGTATGAACATACTGCAGAGTAGAACTATAGTCTCCTCGTCTCACCCTCTATACATGCAAGTGCGTATACTGTAACGTAGGTATACTCGAAGTAGACTGCGTGGTGAGCCTCGAAATTAACGGGCAATGAGCGTAATTATTTCAATGGTTGTGGCAAGGCTCCGGTTCACCGAACGACCTATATATTGCACCCTCTGGTTTTCATTCTATGTTACTCTGTCTCTCTCCCCCCTCTCTCCCTATGTCTTTCTCTCTTTGGTCGTACGTAGAGCATAGCCCGGTTGTTTTAATATTCGTTCTCTTGCTCTCCTGCTTGTCTCTATTGCCTGGATCAAATGGAAAATGCAGTTTCCACCCCTTTGTCGATTGGGATGATTTTTTTCGTTACTTTCGCAAGCAAGGCGTTCGATTTCGTTAAGTCAATTAAAGCTCGGAGCATTTTTTGCGCCAGTTCACCGATTTTCGCGAGAAAAACGCGTACGCGGATGGTCATCGATGACAGTCTATGGCTGTGATTATCGATGTAAATAAAGAAAATTCAAGATTGTCGAGTGCATAGCTTATATTCATAAATGCGTGTACGTGTGTGTATAATTGTATATATTACACAGTGAAGATAGGAAAAAGGAAGGTATGAGATAACGGTTAACGTCGAGTCTCGAGGGCCCGATTTCTGTGTAATAAATATGTAAAGCTCACTCTAGTATAGCCATAGTGCACGTGTCCGCGTTCGTTAACAGCCATGGTTGGATGAGAGTGTTTTTTATCGCGAATTTTTCGTCGCGAGTAATGCGTATAAAACTACTAGTCGTATTGCACTTTGTCGTTGACAGGCGTTACTCTGGATGTCAATAATTGACTTTGCTAAATATATATACCGGCAAATGCATATCCTTTCGAGCGATGATTTGCGTTCCAACTGTCAGCAGACACGGCTTATTTTAATGAACGCTAATTTATGCTCCATTAAGCTGATACGCGTGGGTATATGTGTACATTCTATGTAGCGTTTTATTCAAACGAATACACACGCATGCAAGTCGCAATTTATTCAAAATTTCTGAAACTTTGTCCTGCAGCGCTACACTCTGCATTGGCATCTTTTCGTGCCAATAGCTTTAGACTTTATTCTTCGCAAAAATTCCAAAATATCGGTTCAAAGAATTGAAATGTGCCTATTCGGAAATGAAAATCGATTCCATACGATATAACTGCATAAATTGTCTCCCTTTCGCGCTTCGTAGATAAGCGTTCATGTTTATCCTAGTTAAATAACAAACAATCCTACGATAATATTCGCTATCATTAATATCGCAAAGCAGAGAACGGTCGCGCGTACACGATATATAAACGAGTATACACGGTCTCGCAAAGCTAGTGCAGCGATTCTCGCGTGTCCCCGAGCGCGACGCGATGCGCCTGCCTCTATATTGCATTGAGAGAGAGAAAGAGAGAGAGAGAAAGAGAGAGAGAGAGAGGGAGAGAAGAGAGAGTAGCCTCGAAGCAGCATTGCGTTATTCATACACACACCTATGACGTTGTTGCACTGTGAGGAGGCGCGAGAAAGAGAGGTACGAACGGGGCACTATTGCTGGAGAAAGAGAGGAAACGCGCTCGCGCGCTCAAATTAATGGGCGAACGCCGACGAGATAACAACCTCAACTTTTTTAATAATAACCCCCTCCCCCTCGAGGATCGTCATGCACGCGAGCTTTTCACTCTCGTCGCGGGGGAACGCTTTCCGCTGTGTGTTCTTTATATATATATATATATATATATGATATATATATATATAGAGAGAGAGAGAGAGTAGTACAGAACCGTACACAAAGCGGATGTGTGTGTGTGTCGTCGACGACGTCGTTCTCTCGTGCGCGTGTGTCCGGAAGCGCACGTTTCTCTGTCTCTTTCTCTTTTTTTTGCTTCTAGAGCGAGAACGATGAGTCTCGCTCTGGACCGAGCAAAAAATTCTGGGCTTCCGCAAGATTTATTAACTCACGTTATTGTTTGCCATTGTTTCGTGTTGCAGCGCTGGAAAC
The DNA here is from genome assembly GCA_018906985.1 of Apocrypta bakeri. NCBI lineage: Eukaryota > Metazoa > Arthropoda > Insecta > Hymenoptera > Pteromalidae > Apocrypta > Apocrypta bakeri. The sequence goes on from JACCIA010000002.1 coordinate 21,986,060, forward strand.
GCGACGAGTCGAGAGCCCTTTTTTTTGTTCTTCCGTACGTGTGGGAAGTTTCGAATGTCGGGGCTATAACACAACATAGGAAGGCTTGGAATAGAGTAGATCGCTCGCTGTTGGAGCGATTTTCTTGCTCCATTTTTGGAAATGAGAACGAAATAAAAATTATCTTTGATTCTTGTGTACGGTTAGTAGATATACTAATTGCATTATAACGATCGACCACTATGAAACGTAAAATAAAGGACGAAGCGCGAAAGTATTGCAGCCTCTTCCTTATATGAAAAAAAGAAGCTTTAGCAGTGTAGGAGACGAAATCAGGCGTTGCCGCGTAAACACCTACCAAAATAAAACACGATAAAAGCCGTCAGCGTGATAATAATTTTAATGAACTTTTTGTCAGCACTCTTGCGCTCGCGTCGCGAAAATATTTATGATATTCATTTATTCACACGCGGCCCATATAGAAACCACCCACACTCATACCCAAGCTTAGCAAGCTCTGTACTCTCTCTCTCTATCTTCCGTATATATCTATATGTAACGCGTCGATTCGATTAAACTCTTTGTAAACGCTGCGGTACGTATGCGTGGTATGTACGTGTACACCATGGGTTCGAGAACAACACGGGTTGAAAAAAAGCATCAACGCGGTTTCTCTCTTCCTCTTGTTGTACCTAGGCGTTGAAGTTTTGCGTCGGTGGTGACGCTGCTATGCATGCAATTAAATACCTTTCGAGCTGCCAGACTGTTGCTGCTGCGGCTCTCTCGCTCTTTCTGCTGGAAATATAGAAGGAAGGAGAGAGAAAAAAAATTACGGAGAAAGAGATATTCGAAGCGACAAAGTATTAAGCTAGAGGACTACAAGAGAGATACATTAAATTGCAAAATAGTTTCGCTGTAAATAACGAGGAGAAAAGTTTCCGCCTCAGAATGGAGAAAGACGTGGTTTTTATATACTCGTAGTTGTATTCGCTTCGCGAGTCGTCTATGCAGAATAGGAGAGATTGAGAACGGAACATTTGATGGAAAGTAAAAGGAAAGCCCGTTAACCATAGTGGACGAAAGACTGCAAGGGAATCGAATCTAATTACTGATTCGCGCAGATATTTACTCGACACACTTTCTCTATTTCTCTCTCCAAGATTTTCCTTCTCTCTCTCTCTCTCTCTCTCTCTCTCTCGCCATCGCATTTCTTCCGCCTCGTTTCCGTCACCCAAGACTACCGCGTGTACTCGTTAAAAATTCTCGTTCGTCTCGACCGCACTAAGAGAGAGAGACTTCTCACTTCCGGCACGAATCGACATTCATTAGAGAGCGTTGCCCAAGCGAAAATCCCAGACGTCGAAGCAGCGTGAATTCTCTCCTTTCCCTCTCTTTTCCAGAACGTTGTCCGTGAAATACGTCGATTCCGCGGCCAGTTCTAAAAGTACGCAATCGTATGAAAAGTCCGATTTGAGATTATATATGGATTGAAAAGATCCGTCATTGTGAATAAAAGAAAACTGAGAATATATATATACTACTTTGATGAAATAGAAGTCAAAAGAACATTCGTATGGAGTAGATTCGAAGCTGAGAATTGCCAATTACAAGGATGGCAGTGCTGTTGAGAAGAGCTAGAAAAGACTTTATCGATATTTTCGCACGATCTTGCTACTATATACTCGAAGTACGCCTTTCATGAGAGAATCGTGTGGTTTCTTCAAAGTTATTTCATTGCACATTATACAACTATAATATCCGCAACGTAATTACCGCAATCGTCTTTTAGATTACGCCAACAACCAGAGAACTCGTTTACTAATTATAAAAGTCTCTTCGAATATGCGAAATTTTTCTTCGATATTATTGCTTCTTATTTTTTCATAAAAACTTTTAATAGTACCGTTGCAGATGTCGCGAGAATGGCCAGAGTCTTACCGTAAGTACAGTGACACAACTATATATAATACAGAGAAGTCTCTTCAAACGAGAAACTTACAACTGCACCGTCGCATTTCTGATAATAAACGATCTTGGACATATATATACACGCGTGTGTGTGTGTGTACAACAAATACACATTCAAAGAGAAGAAAAACTTTGCTGAGAAACTGCACGCGTTTGCTCTTCAATTGTAAACTCCTGCACGTGCCAATTTGGACAAAACGTCGCAACAGCGACACTTACGTTTGTCACTTATTTCGACAAGCAATTACAGTTATATATATAAGTCAGTTGCGTTTGGCGTTTATAGTGCAGCCATTGTCGTGCACGAGAAAAATATAAGTAAAAAACACTCTGCACTGTGATATTTATAATTCTATCGAAAAAAGGAGAACTACATCTCAACGTTGTGCCTCGAATATTCTTCCGGAGGATATAGAGTTACCGTATATAACAAGGGATCCCAAGTCTGATCCCGTTTCGCCGAGACTGAGTCTTTCACGCCTTTCCCGATAAACAAGGGAAAAATATAAGGTGGAAAGCTTGGAGCGTGCCCTGTGAATCCACGGTCGCTCGTGACCTTGTTATTTTTGTTCGCTTTTACTCACGCAGTTCTATAGGGTGTTCGGCTCAAGCACGCTCACGTACACGGAAAAAGCTTGCGAAATTGACTTTTAGCGCGTGCGAGCTTTCGTTATCCCACGAATTCTTTTTCTTTCCACGTCGAAAGGACGAAAGCTCAAGAGGAACAAGCTTAAAAAAATATATATTGTTAAAGCGACTTATATAACTAGCATTGTATCGATTAATCCTATGTAAATGTATATACTTATAAATATATGTGTAGATATATTGACGATATATTCACGATGAGCTTGCGAGGGAAGTATTACCAGTAGTAGCTTCGCGACTTTGTTTGCCAAGTGGGAAGGAGAGAGAGAGAGAGAGAGAGAGAGAGAGAGATGTGGTTGCGGTTTGCATTAGCGTAGCGCACGACGAAGAGTCTGCAAGTGCGAAAGCAAGAGCACGGAATAATTGCAATTTAAGAGTCGCGCGGACGGGAGAGATAGAAAGAAGACGACTTGGGCGAGTCCTCTACGGTGGCCGAACTCGATTCGATCCAATTAAGAGAAGCCTCCGGGCGCGCAGACTCCGAGGGTATATATATAAATATATATATATAGAGCACATATTTTTCGCGCTTTCTTTCCCTCACTTCGCGCGAGATTTGTTTCTTTCTCGAGCTCAGCGTTGCACTAGTAAAGCAACGAAACCGAAATAATAATCGACCTTGTCGGGGATGAAGAATAGTGTAGATCTTTCATTTGTAATTGGATATTGCGAGTATTCTCGATAATCAAGTTGATGGCTGCGATGATTGCGAATAAAGAATTTTCAATGCTCTTTCTCGATTGAACACTGTAAAGTCTCGTTGTATATAGAGGTAATCTGAACCATGCGGTTATAAAAAATATATTTTCCATTCAAAAAAAATATAATAAAAAACTTTAAATCTCATGTAATATTTATATATATATTTTTGATTGACCATAATGAGAAAACATTATTTATTTTCTTTTATTAAAAAACATTTCAGTTACTATTTAGTATATAGATTCGGATGTACTAAAAGGTATATATTCTGTTAATAACTTTATATTATTATTTATACAGTCACTTTTTTCTGACACACGTTCAATGTTTAACTAAAGTTTAACTAAGTATGGAAAATAAAAAAATATTAGTAATAACAACGGTAGTTTTTTTAAAGCAGAAATTTAGCTTGTTCCGACGGATATAGAAAGCGTCTTTAGAATTAGATACATAACAGATACGCTTTCAAAATTATTTTTTCGGTGATTTCAATAAAAAGTATTTATGTAATAATTCTATGTCAAATATCCATTGGGAAAATAATGAAATCTTAGTTTATTTTATATTTGATTGTTATTACTGAAGTATACAAAATATACAAAAAATACGTTCTTTTAAATAGGAAATTAGTTGAAGTGTAATTCCCATTCACCCTTAAACGATCACTTATTACTTAACATTGCCGCCTAGCTATTGCTTCTCTGAATGTATTCCAAGTCTACCGCTATATACTCCTCGATCAAACAATCATTGAAACGATGTTAAAAGGGACGTAATTTTAAAAATGAAATAAAAAATCGATAATCTTTCAATGAGCAAAAGGAGAAATAGGGGGTTCGGTTCCGTCACAGACGTAGAGCGCAACAGAGGTCACCACGCGTACACTGCGCTATAACGAAAGCACGAAATTGAATTAGAGGCGATGCTAGGCGCCCGATCGAGTCAAGCGCAACACGGTTCAGGGAGTTGGAAAGGGGACAGAGGTAGACGGAAGCTGCAGTCGGTGTTCCGGGTTATAACACAATTACCGATACGACGACTCGAATCGCATTACCATTCCGCGGAGGATCGATTTTGCGGGCGAGAGGATCCAGCAATACTCGGCGAGCGTCTTTGTCGCCGATCGCGACGAGTATTCTACTATCGCAAATATAATGTAAACCCGTATTAGAATATACGAAATATATGTACGTATACCTATCCATGCGTTTATATCTTGGTAAATATAGACCGATGATCCAACCTTGTCCAAATAATAACAGCGCTTCCGCAGAGCTGCAAATCACTCATGCTAGGAAGCACTTTGCCGATATTAGACACCCGGGTGATTACTGATTCTTTGCTGTCAAATAATAAAGATGCACTGGCCCAATGCTACTGTGCCAAATTTGAACTAGACTTAAAACTTACTTTCTAGTTCATTTTATTTTTTGTTAAGAATTACACGCTTTTTAAACGTAGGTAACTAATTTTCATACATTATTGGTAGAGTACTGATATAACGTGTTTTACGAGCACGTATATTACACATACAACATTGGCACAGAACTGTAAAAAGTTGTCAATAATGGTTATCAAATCAATGAATCAATAGTCCAGATTACTACTACTACTAATACCCAGTATTAGGAATATGAACCCGGAGTTTAATTAATATTCGAGCGATAAGAATACAAAAACTGTTTTGCAAATACAAATGCATGTTGCACCAAAATTCTTCTTAGATCCAGATGGATCCCGTATATTTACTACTCAGATTTATCTCATTCTCGAAAGATGTAGTTTAAATAGTGATCGTTTTCAGATATGATTTAATTCTAACAAATTGTATCGGCCTAGTAGTGCATTACTGTATCACACAATTTTACGTCTGTTTGAAAACTAACATACCAGCATTCGGCCTTATATTAGCACGATAACATCAGTGTATTACCTCGTCATTGGCCCGTTTTAATAATTCCGATATCGAAACAAGACTTTACCAATAGTGTCAAAAAGTACTCTGTATCGCAGTAATGAATTAGTAGTGGCCTGTTCGGTACTGATACTTCGTACCGGGATACGTACAAATCAGTCGATTTATTATTTTTTTTCTCATCGTCGCTATCTAGGGCGCGGCTCCCTCTCATTCTCTTTTAATTCTGTGCGAAACCTGGGATCAAAGAATGACGCGCATGCACGCGCGTCTAATGGCCGGTAAAAGCGATTCTCGGATTACGCGATAATTTATTTTCTCCGCGTCAAAGAGAGAGAGAGAGAGAGAGAGAGAGAAAGAGAAGCTAAAAGAAAGTGAGAAGGAAATTAGCTCGGACGGGTAAATGGAATCTCTCCATTTCTCATGGCAAGTGTATGTAGATTGCATAATGTAACATATAAATTCTCTTCTTATACTAAGGAATATTACTCGTATCTTTCCATGTATATATATTATTTATACATATATAGCCGAATGAAGAATCGCCCTCTTGCATAGGCCGTATATATATAGTACGAGCGCCAAGTGTGTTTGAATAGACACGCGACACTTATGTTTGTTTTCCCCACTTTGACTTTCTCTCCCTCTCTCTCTCGCTCTCAGTTTCTCTAGTTCTCTCATACGCATTGCACCTATTCTTCGCATATATAGCTCCGTCTCTCGCAGCAAACCCTCTTTCGCCTTTGTGTCGTTTTTACAATGGAGACGCGAGTGTGCGCGGGTACGAAAGAGAGACAGACTTTTACCCCTACGTTACTACTACTACTGCTGCTGCTGCTGCTTCTTTATCCACGTACGTCAAATGGAGTGTCATTCATTTTCGAATTGCACGACATTTCAAGGGACGGACGCGCGAGTGCGTCGTATGGAGTGAGATAGAAGGGAGGTTGCAGGGTGAAACTGTAGTGTATGTTATAGAAGGAAAGTTTTTTTAGAGCAGAAAAATGGACCTTTTAAATGCATCATTTAAACTAGTCGCGTCTCGTCTCATTTCAATATTCTTTTGCTGAATTTACTCATTCGGGCATAAAAGAGAGGATCCGTTTTTAAAGCCGAATCGACGTCGAGTATAGAAAAATGACCCTGCAACGATGCCCGATTTGCCATTAATAGATTTTCGATACTCTGGAGATTCCATATAGCTCTTTGTCCTTAATGGCTCGAATTTCGAGCGCGCGCCCGTGTGAAATCCCATTTTCGATTTTCAACCCGGTGACCCGAGAGGTACGATGTTGTATCTTAACGTGTATATCATATATGTAATAAAACGTACAGCTAATTCTGCGAAACATTGAACCTATAAACACTTCAATCGCAGTAAACTGCGAAAAAGCCTCATGAAGCCCGAAGAAGTGCACATGGACTTATGGATACGAAGGCGTATTATTATATCCAGAACTAAAAGCACTTTGAGTAAAATTCTCATGACAACAACATCCACGACAGTTTGAGAAAGGCAACCTATCGTATACAGCTCTTCTTCCAGATACCTTAAAGCTACATCGGACATCGACAGCATTTCGAACAGCTCTCACATACGCAAACTCGTGTGTTTGTTGACTGTACATGAAAAATGTGCAGCTCGACAAGGCTAGTGTATATATATGCATGTACGCTAAGTATACAAGTTATCGAGCCTAGCCCGGCATAGCACAGGATTCGCAGTTCAAATATTTACAATCATCCTCTTTGCAGTTGGATTGCGACGAGTTGCCATCTACGCAAGAGAGGGAGAGAGGTAAAGGGAGAGCGGGAAATTAGATTTTCCTCAGGAAAAACGTCAGTTCACTGGCCGTTGCTGTAGAGAGAAAGAGAGAGAGAGAGAACGAATAAAAAATCCAAGCGAGTTTCTTCTTTCCAAAGGACGCACGACGACAACGTCGTAAAGACCAAGTTAAAAGCGATTGGTGCGCGTTTTCTCTCTTTTCAGCTGTATATATACACACACAAGCGCACATATATGTATAAGGGCTGGTCATTTCGTCTGACAGACGCAGGAAGCAACTCTACGCGACTTCTTCGACGCTAAGCGAATCTCATAAGGTTCCACGTGGCGGGATATCACATTCGTTTGTCATGTGTCGGGCTCGATTTCGTTCCTCCTTTTAAAAGGGAGAAAAGCGCGCAGAGGCTGAGCTTATGTATTATATATATATATATATATATATATATATATTCACTGGCCTGAGAATATAATAGATAGCTTCTCATTCCTGGGGAAAAATGCGCTCGATTTGCGGATCCCACCACGTACCTACATACACACACGCACATATATATATATATATATATATATATATATATATATATATATATATATGTGTGTGTAGCTTGACCGATCGCAATCTGCTCGCGAAAATCTCTCTTAAGCTCCCTTATTCATTCGCTTGGGGAAGAGCCGGCTCATTTAAATCACGTTCATGCAAATCGATCTCTGTACTTATATAAAAAAGGTGCAGTCTCGGCGGAACCGCCCACGCGACTAAAATGAAACTCGTCGCACGAGACGACGAGGAATGTCTCGCAAAGTTAAGCGTATATAGTCTGACGTTTTAAAGTCAATTTCGGAGTTAGTCGCAGCAACCGCGTGCGCGAGCGGATTAAAGTCGCAGAAACAGACGAAGAAGAGCGTGAACTGAGGCGTGAAACGAAAGTTGAAGAAAAAGACGAACAAGAAGAAGAATACGGTCCATTTTGTAACAGCGATAAAAGTGACTGAGGAAAAAAATCTCTTCGTCCACTGTGTATATATCTGTAGAGAAGCTTCTCATACGGGGAACTTTTTCTTCTCGCAAGCTTTGTATAACCGTAGTTAATTGTAATGGCATTAATTACGTTAATGGACCGCTACCGTGTAATCTTTCGACCCTCGCTACATCCCGATGTGTACTTTCTTCTCATTCCAGAAGCTCTAGCTCACCGACGACGGTACATATTGGCCTTTTTCTCGACCATTTTCAAAGCCGCATCGGTAAAAAAATTAAAAGAATTTCCGTTCGGTCGATTCTTCAGATGCAAATTACGACTTCTGTCTATTTGCACGATAAATCGATCATCCAAGATGTTCGCCCAAAAAATACGAGACACAGATGTATATACATTATTTATTACATATTTCTATCAAGTATATTAACTGATCAAGTTTTTAATTATTATGAGTAGTAGCTAAAAGGCGGGAATTAATTAAGGAAATTAGGTGCTCGGCTATGATGTACTTTCATCAAACGAAGAAAGCTCTTGAATGAAACTACTATTTTCCTTTTAAAATCTAACATTGAAAATTACTCTCTTCATAATAACGTCATATTACAGGATGTTAAAAAAACACTCTGCAGCGACGAGCAATTCCATCGCATATTTAAATTATATTAAAGCGACTTAATTTATGAAAAATCCGTAATAAGCATCAGTGAAGAAAAATAGAGCAACCTCCACTTACAAGCGATATATACAGTGACTTTACGATAACTCGGAAGTCCGATCTGGGATTAGATGCACTTGGGTGTATAAACGGTGATGTGATTTTACTACCGGTATCAAAATTACGCTCGGCATTAATCCCGCGACCGAGGCCCATATACGTTGTCGGCTACTGGATAATTACGCGCCCGTCGAGAAAAGCTCCTAACCGCTGATACCTCTTTTCCATTAATTGTGGTACTGTATCTACACGCTTTGCCGTGTACGAAGACAAACTTCACTATATATGTATACGAAATAGTTTACATCGCTCGTTTTATCGAAAACTCGAAACTTTTTTTATCTTAACGACTAGTCCGCACTGACGATGATTTCGCCATTTTTAAATATCTTTCAGGATTGCATCGCGGATTGAACGAGCGGACCAGAGAAAGCTTTCTTTAATTAAATCGAGAGTGAGCGCTCTTGGCGTGTCGCGTTTAATTCGCCTGATTGCTTCTATGCAAATTAGATGGAAATTCAATGGTCTGTATTTATAAAGCTCTATAGTATCTAATCAATTCGTAACGCTCGATTCTGTATCGAATTTACAAGAAAAAAATTACTCGTCTTCGTTGTGGTGCATTGAATAATTGTTCGCTGAGAGCCTTGAAACGAAATTACAAAATACATTTATATACATAAATAAGTAATAGTTGTGCAAATAGCGACGTCGAAAGTCAAAAGAAAAGATTACTTAATTCTCCTGAATCGTAAAATTATAGTATAGTTCGCTGGAGGCAAGTGAGTGTTTAGCGATAAATAAAGGAAGATTCGTAGAAAGGAGGTATAAATGCCCGCAAGAAAGGAAGCCCATTAGCACGATCGCAGAGACCGACCGCGTGCGCACGCTTCAAACCGTTCATTCATGAACTCGGGGGGGTAGTAATAGCAGGCTCACTTGCTTGCCTTATATATATACATAGTGATACATGTACGTATACTCTCGACCACACCTCCACAGTCGAGTGCGCGGTCCGCGTTCATGCGGTTCAACCTATGTATATATATATACACAATACAGGGGATGGAAGGGGCGGGTGCGCGCGCCGTTGTGTACGCCAAACGGTAACTGCACATATATCCTTATTCACCTCTGTATACATATATTCACACATACGCAGTATACACAATATACACATATATAACTATCTAGCACTTTCGCGTATATATAACGCTAAAGCCGCCGACTAACCGCTTCCTTCTTCCTCTTTGGTGTACCGCGCGCGTAGCGCTGGTGTTTCCGCACCACCGCGATTATACGCTCTTGCTGTCGTCTTGGCCCTGTGATAGACAAATACGAGCTTATTCTCGACCGTTACCACCCCGACAAATATTAGGCAGTTACCGAAACCGAATCGACGATCTACAAATGTTGTATTGAAAATTGAACGAGTTGGAAATCGATGTTTCGACTTTATTTTTATGTATGCGTTTGCGAATGTGTCGAGAAAGAAAGTTAGTTCAGGAAAGGATCTCATTGCAACCTTCTCTGTCTCTGTAGGTATTCTTTCAATTAAGCGAAACTAGACTCTGCTAAGGTATTATTTGGTCGTAAACCGAGAAATGCATTTTTGTCGAAATTTCATCTTCGATATCACGTTTCAGCTTTATTTTCAAATTGTCACTTTTGTTGATAACGACGACAAAAAAGAGAAAATTCTACTTTTGTTGTAGAAAAAGCCATTCTTTGGTATTACAATGCCGAATGACGTTTTGTATGTAACAATACGCAAAAGGTTTCTGGTTTCACATAAATAATTACATAGATTCGATTGTTTCTAACGCAAACAATGTAACATCGAGATCTCTCGCTGCGATTGAAGCTTTACAATTAAAATCCACTCGGAAAAACTTGACTTTCTTTCTTATTAATATTTTCCAACAAATTCATGTAAAATTATCAGAGCGATGGAATACTAAACAATAATGCACGTCATCACTAACTCACTGCCAAAAACTCTTCGAATCGCCGAAACTCTAATTGATATTTCCTCGAATTTTCAATAAGCTTTTACACGTATATTACAAATTCCAATTCGCGCGCAAAGGAATATAAATATCTAAAATTTAACGTAAAAAATGTACGCGTAAAAATATTAATTCGCGTGTAAATTTTATCCAGTAGCAGCAATCCCTTTTTCCAGGTAAAACGTTCCTTTTAACGCAGACCGCGACACCTCGCTCGAGACGGCGAACGTGACGTCGACACGTGCGAGTCGACTTGCATGAGAGGCACGACGTATATAAAAGTCTTGCTCTCAAAGCTAATGCTTTCGTATATATCCTATAAACGTATATACTCGTATATGTAACCGCACTATATTTATATATGAAACTTCATCACCTACGTAGCACGTGCACTCTCGCCGCGAGTATAATCATACCGCTACACCGTTAAAAAATATTGTGCTTTCATTCAGCCAACACTGTCAAATCGTCGGGACAACGCACGGAGCTTTTTCTATGCGCCTTACAAAAAGATAAAAGAATAATAATAATAACAATAATAACAATAACAACAATAATAATAATACAAATAATAACTCACGTCTATATCGCAGATACAGAACGAAGGGTCAGAGGATCCTCGATCAATCCAGGCTGCTGTATCAATCTATCCGTCTCTCTTTTCCTCTTCTTTATCTCTGATGGTTAGAGCCTGGCCGGTAAAGACACGTCGGCGGCTGGTCGCGCACTGAACTTACGGTACGCGGGAGCGCGCGCGAATCCTGCCGACCGCCCGCGACTGGCATGCGCGTGTGCAGCCGGCTCCACGCGGCCGTTCATTCCCCTACTGCACACATCTATATATGAGGGTATATATATTCGGGGAGAGAAAGAGAGGGAGAGAGAGAGAGAGAGAGAGAGAGAGAGAGTCGAGTGTGCACTACAGCTCTTCCTCTCTCGCACCTATATATCAGCTTCCGCATTCGACGCGAGTAGTGCACGGCCCTCTGTCAACGCACTCGACGTGTATACCCCCTTATACATATATATTCGGTATAGGTGAAACCTCGCGATACTGGTTTTATTTATTTTGCGTCGCGTATTGGAAATGAAAAGGGGAAGAATGAAGGGATGATATTCGAAAAACTAGGATGACCTGGAAACTGAAACGTGAGATATACTTGAAACTTGCTGTGAAGATATAATAACAATTTTTTATAAGTTATTTGGGAATTTCATTAAATAAACATAACTTTCGATGGTTTTCGAGACTTTGATAATTAATTTTTCAATTTCAGTCGATTCGACTATGTGGAATGAAGCTATAAATGCGCGGATTCAACAGTTATTCGTGGTATTTTCGTTGTTTTTTTCAATTTATCGATTGAATTTAATACGGGTAGCGCTATTGCCACTATGGAATTGCTATAATTTTTATTTTGATCTAACTCGTGAAATCGATTTTTGTATAAATATAAGCTTCGTCATTATTATGAATGAAAAAAGCTTTTAAAATGTTTGAAAAAGCATTTTGTCATCATTTTAAAATTGTTTATATGTAGATACGTTTATATACACATACCATAGATGAACACGGCCCAGACTAAATCAATAAATCAGTATTAATGTATTTTTATCCAGTGAAGGCAGTCGGTATTAGCTCCAAAGGTTATCGATGTTTTTTTAGATTCTTTTTGTCGAATTTTTCGACCAGGTGCAAGTGAATTTCTATATATGTATATGTGGCATATTGTATATGCACAAGTGCGGGCGATTGAAAAATTTAGAATTTATTTTTTAGGCAATGAAATGATGCACCAGCTGTGGAAAATTTTTGTAGCTGAAAAACATTCGATATTTAGGACTCAATGGGGGAAAAGCAAGTGAACACTTCAATAACCTATTTTTTCTTATATCACGTACATTTGGGAACATTGCGGAAGACTTTAGACTTTGAAAAATTAAACTATAAAATATCTGCAGCTACGATTGTATAGACTGAAAAGAAGTATAGATGGAGAAATATATATACAGATCAACGAAAATCGATATGTACAGATATACGTATGAAACTGTACTACGTTTACACTATTTTGTTATTTAACGACGAACGATGCAACTCTCATTAATACTTAAGAATAGCCGCACTAACATAACCGATCAAAAATTTTATAGTCAAAATAGCCGTTGCTTGCTTCGATGCATCATACGATGCTTGATTTAGTGCGGGAAAAATGACTTCTAAAGTCATCGATCATCGGTGTGAAGGTGAATTTAAAAGCGATGCGTATATCTATGCATCAGACATCCAGCTGTTGTGCGATTTATAGTCCACGCAAAATCAAGGATTATCAGACATGAGAACCTTCGATAAGTTTCTTGTTGATCTTCGTCTATTTTTCGTAGGACTTTTGTCATATCTTACTAGAAAAGGCTGTTGGGATAAATTACACATTTTTAACATTTGCCTAACTACAAAAACACCTCATTCTTTATTCAGTGTCAAGTATTCAATATCTAACAGAACATCTTTAATTTTTAGAATAGAATAATAATATACAATTAGCGGGCTGGCATTAATGTTATTAAATTTCAAAACTGCATTTATGACGCATATCAGATACTACACGAAAATCAATGTTTATTGAATTTCGTTGACTGAACTAGTTAATTTATTACTGTCACAGCTCATAAAATGTTGAATGTATCGGCATCAAATTGAAACCATAATGCGCTCAATGCAGTGACATCTGTCTGTAGTATCGTGCAGTTAACCGTCTCTACTTTTACTCCTCGAGCTTTATATTTATCGATTCGACTGTTGCCACGATTTATTTTCCGTGGGTAACAGTTTTTAACAAAACAATAAAATTATAAGCTATTGATCAGGATTTTTAAAATAAATTGACATTTATCGACGACTTTGGAAAGCCATATTATGTGATGATTAAATAAACTGAAACAGGATACTGCATTGCCGGTAGCAAGAACTAAGAGAATTTTAGTTCAGAAGGCAAGACATCAGAAGGTGGATGGCGCTGGCTCGATTATGAAGCGGTCGCTTTATAACTACTTTAAAAATAATACATCATACCATTTTTCGGTGTGACAAATTTTAATTAATTATTATATCAAAAAACATTTTGACACTTTGTATAATAGGTATCTGCAGATAAAAGTGTACACACAAAATACGAATTCAAAAAAGGATCAACTATTTAAATAACAATTACCATTCGCACCGGGTATAAAAATAGTTATTTCTAAAATACTCGTGTAAAAATAATCATCTAGCTATATATACGCACGTATCATATAAATATATAAGTCATTCTCTGGCAGATTGACCGAACAAAAAATTATTTTTGTTTATACGTTTTTAAACTGTAGTTTGGTACTGTATCTACCTCTCCATAGACTTTTTTAGATGAATATTCTATTTTTTTCATGAATATTCTAAGTTGTAAGATATCAAAGTTGACATTTATACCAATTTTGGCATTTTAAATCAATTTTCAAAAAAATCGAACTTGAAAGGGAAGCATTTCTCACTAAAAACAAAAAGGCACTTTTGTTGTAAAATAAATCAATTTTTACAAAGAAAATATTAATAAACCTATAAATGCAAGTTATAACAGCCTCCTAAGTGATTAAAGTCTTGAAATTCAGTGTTGAGAAGGTTGGATCAAGAGTTTTAAGATGAAAAAATGCATGATGATATAAAGTTATCTAGCAGACGATGAACGAAACTTATCAATCACTTTACTAAATCATAACAATAATACGAATGTCCTTCGTTGAAAGTCATCCAAATATTCATACACAGTTTTGAAAAGGTTCGATCACGGATATGAAGACGAAAAAATTGATGAACATGCCTTACACTATTATAAAAGTGTCTATTAAGAGCTAAACTGAGGAATGAAGTTGCATTTCTAATAACTCCAGAAGACCTAAACAGAAGACGACTTTCAACGAAGGACATTCGTGTTATTGTTATGAGATAGTGAAGTGATTGATAAGTTTGGTTCATCGCTCTGCTAGATAACTTTATTGCTTCATGAATTTTTTCATCTCAAAACTCATGATTGAACCTCTCAACACTGATTTCAAGACTTTCATGATTTAGGCGAATGTTATTTAAGTGTCTTTTGCGTTGTTAGTGACAAATGCTTCCCTTTCAAGTTAGAATTTTTTGAAAATTGACTTAAATGTCAAAATTCGTCAAAATGCCAACATTGACATCTTACAACTGAAAGAATATTCATTAAAAAAAGTCGAAAAAAATTCATGAAGGTATCGAACTATACAGTAGTACCAAACTATAGTATAAAAATGTATAAACAAAAAAAATTTTTGTTCGGTCAATCTGTCAGAGAATGACTCATCTATATATATTGTATATATGTATATCTTACATAATTTCACAACATGTACAACATTCAAATCGCACTTTTAACCAACTGCGTAACATCAAAATAGTTCACAAGTCTATCCAACCTCTTTTATTCACCTAGTTACTATTCATTAATTCGGACTTGCATTCTTGCTTGATACTTTTTTTTCACTGGCCAAGAGTATCAATTGCCTTCAATATATTAATCAAGGCGTACGCGCAACACACAACAATAAACTAAAGACGGATGGACAATTACCGAGATAGCTTTTTATTGAAGCTAACGTCTCCAAATTCTTGTAACACTGACGCACTTCATGTTTCAGCTTTTTTCTACGCCTTGTTTGTTAGTTATCTTCGATCGACTTCTCAGGAAAATTGGCAGTAGAATAGAAACTACGACAATAAAATATCAGTATTCGATTTGTTCGCTAAAGGCAATTTTTACGTTATTGCTGAATAAATATTTGTATTACCCATTGATATGCATCCAAGTGCGAGTAAAGCACTTAGGCAGTCGATTCCGATGATTACGGAAAAGGCAATGTTTCCAAATGCCGCACCCAGATTGCCAACAAAGTTAAGTACATTAACGGCTGTCGGCCTGAAAATATAATCTCTTGTGTATTATTCGTAAATTAGGTTGAATGTTGATGGCGTGACTGTTGAATTACGATGTTGGACAAGAAAATTAAAGAATTTGACGACTCGCCAAGGCCGTTGACGCCTTAAAAAACTACATTTACGATAATTACGTTTTTTTCATTCATTAAAAAACCGCTGCGAGGGAATTAGTTAATTTTTTTCGTATTTAAAATCTAGCTTTAAAATATCAATCTAGTGAGATATTAAAGAAACTGCGAGAAAAAAAACTATTTTCTCGTTCTATAGACCTTGCATGTAACTTCCACTCTTTATGAAACGAAAACGAATAAAAAAATTGCATAATACTTTGTAAACGTAAAATTTGTTCTTTGATCAATTTCAACGCTATTCAGTCTCAACGAATTAAAATGTTTACCTTATTACGACAATAAGAAGAAATATAAGATTTAATAAAATAAAATTGGAGTAATGATTTTCGGAATAAAGTCAAACACATAAATACATATTCTGAAAACGACCGGTTCAAAATTCTATTACCATGACATGTATTTCCAGAGAGCTTCAATAAAATTCAAAATTGCGTATAACGAAACTTTCTCTTTCGACAAGTAAAATAGTTACGTGAATTTTTATCAAAAATATTGCATTACCTTAACATAGGAGGAATAACATTAGCATTATAAGCCATGACGGTATTGCCTACTATTCGAGATCCCACGATAACAAATGACATCGATACTAGCATATAAGGTATTTTTACAGCCCAATTTGCCCCAAAAGATCCAGCGGCAGATAATGAAAATGCAAAAACTAGAAATAAACATACAACATTCAAATAAAAGAAATAATTTTATTATTTTATATATTAAATAGCTATGATAAAGGTTAGAAATATGGCATCTTATGATACATACCCATCATAACAATCCTTTTAACTTTAGTATCGCTCAACAGTAAGAGAATAAATCCAAATCCTACAGCCGACGTAGCAATCGTCGTCGAATTAACGTAAACCGCCGATTCAAGACTCGGCTAGATAGAAAACAACAAGCAATTAATCAGTCATCAATGTGCCATTTCTATAATCTAATTATGCAGTTACAAAGCAAATTGCTTTGCGAGTTACGCCCACTTCTGTTAAAATATCGACTTTACCAAAGTAAAATTACACGATGGGTAATCGATCTTCAGTCGAGGAAAAATCATTTCACACATTGTTATCTGCTCATCGGTCGAATAAAACTGTCGAAGGTGGACGCGAAAGTTGTTCATCATAACAAAGATCGGTGGAACCCACAGCCTCGAAACATTGAATCTGAAAGTAGTCGGTTGAAAAACCGTTATGAATATACGATACATTATACAGAACGTAAAGCCGCGTGCCTTGCGGAGCAACAGAGCCAACATACCCTATCATACAGGCGAACTGAATCCATATTAAAATGGAAATATTCTTCTGATAGGGCTTACCGAAAAGCGATTTAAGCTTTACGATACTGTCTCTCAATTTATCTCCACACGTGATGCTCGATTTTCCATCGCTGAGCTTCTCCGGAGTCATCAATTCCTTTATCTATTTATAGAAATATTAAGAAAAAACCTACTTATCAATTATCATTTTGTTGTTTTTTTATCCACGCGGTTGCTTCGAGAGCGGAAGCTAATAAGTGTATCAATTGCTTATACGTATATATTTATGTATAAATACCGGATATTGACTGGCCGATTTGAAGTTATTGAGACGGTACATAGTTTGGAAGAGCCGCAAGGCTTGATCAGTCTTCCCTTGAGCTATAAGGAACTTTGGACTCTTCGGCATGAGGCACGCCGTTAAGAAACCTAGTAGCGAGGGCATGGAGCAAATCAACAGATAAACCTGCCACGTTGGATAGAAACGTTTGTATATGGTGAAGTAGAACCAATCCGTCCGTAACATAAGCGTTGCCGCCAGTGCTGCAATTGTTAATTCATATAAATTGATAACTAAATATACATATATCACTCGACACAACACTTTTCTTAATGATATACTATTAAGTTTGGCGTCATCGAAAATTGGAAAATAAAATTTTACAGTTAGACATTATCAGGCTGCGTCGTGCAAGCGACGTCACGGCGATAAAAACGTGAATGAATGCAGAAACAAGCGTCTCGAAGAAGGTAAAAGAGCGGGAACATTTTTTTTCTAACTTTTTTTCTTTCCATCACCTTAATGGATCACTAATGACGTTACATAAAATCATCTCGTTATACGTATATACATATGTATATATACCTGCAGGAACAATATTGGAAAATACGACGAGCAGACCAGCCCACCTGGCGAACTTTGTCTGATACACTGAAGCGTGAAACTCCGCAAGATAAGCCATGACCACAGACAGCGGACCGGCAATTCTGCTCGACAAAGATTGCACAACGTAAGTTATATACTCATTATATACATACATTAACTTTATACGGAACATCCGATAAAGGTTTACTCACAGCATACCACTGACGAACTTTAGGGCTGTGAACGCGTAAAAGGACGCTGCATGAACCGAAAGAAGATTACACACAGCGTCGAGAAATATTCCTATCAGCATGACGTCCTTTCTTCCCAGATAACCGATGATACACTCCTGGAGCACGAAGTCCCACGTTGGACCGGATATTATCATGCCTGACGTAAACAAATGAACAATAAAGCATGAATTTTGGTTGCAAGCAAACACATCGAAGTTTCTCAAACAAAATATTTCCTAAAGAATTTTTTGATTCAGCTAAATCAAACAAGAATGTAAAAGTTTTGAATTTTGACAATCTTACACGTGTGAATTGAGAAAATTCTAATAAAGTTCATGGTACGATAGGTTGCCAACTTATTAAAAAATTTTAAATGATATTAAAAAATGTCCAAAGTATAAAGGGAAATAGTTGTTTAAATGACGATTGGACAAAGAATCTGCAATGTATAATGTATGTGCTTAAAACAAGTTTCGAACCCATATATATTGTAGAGACGGCGATGCCTCTCCGAAACATCGTCAGCTCGAACGCGCATTCTGCTGAATTGATGATAAAGGCTGTACTTGTGGTATCGATAATACACGTCCATGCGATGGGTAGAGCCGCCAACAATAGGAGAACGTTGAAAAATCCATAGCCTTTGACGTAAAAGAGAATTTATTTATTTGCGATGATACACTCTTTTAATAAAAAATCAATATTCAACAAAACCGTTTGAAAATTCAAATACGATTTGAGGGTAAAAGAGAATGTAATGATTCTTTTATTTGCATTCGCGTGTATTATTAAGATATTTGATTTGAAAAAGCGCTCTCTTGTATATTTTTCCGAACGAAAAATAATGGTAAGTACGTTAAAAAAATATACGACGTAGATAATTTTTGTGAGTCAAAGAGAAGTTGTCACAAAGCAATAATATATTCATTTAATGAGCTAAACAATATATCACTGTTATTAGCTTAAAATTTGAAGGAAGTCTATGAAGTTGTGGTAAGAAACGTTTCCTTATTTTGACAACTTGACATTGCATTTTGAAATTTTGAAAGATATTAGAATTCTGGAAGTTATTTGCCCTTTGAAATATATGACTTTATTAAAATTCGTAAAGAATAATTTAAAAATTATTCATTTGTAAAAGCACCGTTATCAATGATATGTTAAGTGAGCTTTATTTTAAAACAGATTTAATTCTTGAATAGTTTATCAAGACTTATGATTAGTATTATGAAACGATACTTAATTATAGGTCACTTTCGAACATTAATTAATTTACTCTGCTTTTTCGGTTCGCTAGTTTTTCGGTTTCAGTGCTGACAAGCAAATTAAACAATCATAAATTTCTCAACATAAAGCTTGGCTCTAGAGAACATTGTAAAAAGATACGAAAGCATTTTTTTCCTCTTCTTGAAAATAAATTTGGGTATTAGGCAAATATAACAGTCAACTAATCTTACCCGTTTCTACGATCGCTTGCTCGTAATCTGCTGGGGATGGCTTCGATTTCTTCGTCTCTTCTATTCCCTCTGCCAAGACAAAAACGGTAAAAGAGTTCAAGACCTCGTCTAACCATCGAATCTAGTCATCGAGTTTGACCATCTAATCTAACCATCGAATCTAAACGTAAGCAACAAAAGATAATAAAAAAGCACGGATGACTTACCTACGGTCCAGACGCTTCCGTTGTATCCGAGATTGTCGACGCTCATTGCAAGCGCCTCGTTCCGTTCTTGTCAGCTGTTCTCGGCAAACGTCGCAGGGTCGAAAGCTCGCGCGCGTTGCATGCACCGATTCTCGCTGCCAGCGTTCGAGGCGGACTTCTAATAAAGCGCTCGAAAGTGCGAGTGAGATGGAAGCACTACGGTCGTATATTACCGCTGGCAGCGCGCCGAGAGTTTTAACGTCGCGAAGTCGAAGTGCTCGGTTTTTTATATATATATATATATATATATATACCTGCGAGAAAAGTATGCGCGCGATATGTAAATTTCACTGCTACCATCTCTAGTTCGTTCATGCGAGAAAGTGTATAGGAAGGATACATATATAGGTAAATTACATACAAAAAGACATTTTTTAGCGTGGGTACTCAACATTATAGCTCTGAGTACTAACCTAATATATATATATATATATATATATATATATATATACTATTTAAAAAACGATTGTAATACCGGGAATAGTGATGTATTACTTCTGAAGATGAGTAAAGTCATTAGAAAAATAGCTATATAGTTTAGCAATTAAACCAAGCAGTAGTTTACGTAAATAACTCAAATATTTAAACAAATACGACAACAAATAAACATTTTTATTATGCAATATTAAGAATGTCATATATTCAAATGTAACTACTATTTTTTGTTGTTGTTACTTTGTAAAGCATGGAGATTATAAAAACGGTGGCTAACATTCAGAATACTTATACATGACTAGTGCAGTTTGAAACTTTTTAGGTATCATAATTTTTTTCCTTTAAAATGGAATTTGTACATTTTCTGGTTTTCAATATAAAAAATCTAAGATACATATCCGCGAGAGAGATAGTTCGAACTAAAGCTTCGACGATCAGAGCGGTTCTATGCGCGAGATCGGCTTTTTAATTTGTCAAGGACGTTGTATTATCACGACAGCACGCTGATCGAAGTAGCAAAAAATCGATCGATTATTTTTTTTGCAGTAAAGCGACTTGTAGCTAATTGAATTTCAGTGATTCACGTCGCGAAGCGTGGGCGAGGCGATTGCTTTTTGTCAGGCACCCAATACAGTGAGCTATCCACATTAGCATTTATCAGTATACATATTTAACTCTCGAAATACACTAGTAACGATGATGACTTTATTATTTTTTCAATCAATCCATATAATACGATAATATATATAGATTTGAACAATTGCTTGATTAAAATGCATTATATTTACGTGCATCTCAATGTAATCGCGTGCATCAATCGTAGTGCTAGTACTTATAACGTTATGTTATTTTTATTGACGGAAAGTCGTTGACAAGCGCGTTGTATCGCGTTATCTCCGGAGAAATAAGACTATATATATGCAGAAGGACACCGCGCAAGAATTTTAAATATTGATGTTGTTTTTTTATCAATACACAAAATTCGAACTGTATTATTCAAGCTAGGGTAATACGAATTGACGAAGCTTGAACAAATCGCGTCGGCGCGTTCGCGCGTGCTTCTCTTATAATTGATTAATTATGTACACTCAGCTGCATTGAGAGATTCATTTATGCAGGTCAAATGACCCGTGAACGTGAATGCGTTTTTTATTTTACATACAATCAGCTTTTCGTTTGTTCATCGATTATATATTTCGTATTATTCTCCGTCTCGCATATCTCTCACCAATAAAACGTTTTATTTGTTGACAATTACGTCAATACAAGACTCGTCAGAATCCGCATATACATGTACTTACATAGTACATTGTTTGCACGGATTACGGCGCGAGTGTATTCATAATAATATTTATTACCTCTTTAAAATTGTGCAACAGTGAGTTAATAATTGTCACATAGTTTATATATCCATTGTCGTGTTTGCGTACTTTGTCGCAAACATAAGAAACGTGGAAATACGAAATGGGCGCAAAAAGAATCGGCAAAAGCTTTTCTCATCGACTCGTAATACTTAAGTATGTTTTTATCGAATAATCAAAAACAGCTATTGCGAGACCACTGTTACAGTAAATTGCAGGAGATGTCTGAGAATGATTAGGAAATTTCTATTTAACTGGGCAATTCATTCATTGAATCGCAATGTATATCGAGCGAATATACATGTTTATGATAAGGAGGGGAAAGATAAAAAAAGTTTTTTTATACACCGAGTTATCACTCGAAACTCAACAAAAAATCAATTTTATTTCGAATTCACCTATCACGATCAGCCTTCCCGCGAAGCATACTTTTTCGACGTACAATCATCAGAATGAAAATATATATGTAACCTATAGAAAATGCGCCGATCCACGGCGATAAAATCATAACGTTATTTTATCCGCAGACGCAGCTTGTAATGCCGTCGAAAGAAATCTTTATTACCGACCTATAGTGCGTTTAGAGTCAGTGAGCTAGAAGTTGCTTATCATCAGAGATAGTCTAAAAGTCTATAATCGACGATAATTAAAATGTTCCGATACCTCTATAATTCCATTAAAACTTAATCAATAATAGTTGCAGAATATTCTATACTATATAAAGAACTATCCCATATAAAGCTTCCGTAGGGTACGAATCAAGCGATGAAATTTGAAGTATCCTTATGTACATCGTAATGACGTTAAAAAAGAGATACGCCGACTCAGCCTTGAAACTAGACCGTACACTAAAGATTAAATTATATATACATATATGTGTGTGTATGTGTATATACATATACAGGGGCAGATATATTTTACAAGTTTTCGTACAGCCTGCCGAGGGGATAATGCAAAGCGACGCGTGGTAGCCACAACTTTGCTCGTCCGATAAAGCAGAGTCTAACGTATAAGTGAACGGCTCCGCTTTCGCTCATATACACCCCTGCCATCTCTCCCCTTGACGACTCTCCGCGTTTTATTTGCATTTTCGTACCCGCTCTTAAAGCAAAGTGGCGTGAAAATTTTGCATACCGCTAGCGAGCTTTAGCCTTTATTTCTGCGCTTTATAGCCGATGAGACAGAGAGAGAGAGCGAGAGTGAGAGAGAGAGAGAGAGAGAGAGAGAGAGTCTGATCGTATATTCCGAGTAGCGATGAACTTTGTTTTTTCTTTCGTTTCACACTCGTGGTATATAATTATACTGATGCATAGGATATATTCACTACAGCATATCATTCAATCGGATTATCGCTGTGGATAGCTGGCTTTATTTCATTAGGGAGTTATTGTCGAAGATTGCTTGTCTCTATTTTGCCGAGCTAATTGAGTTATTTCATTGCACGATATTGCTTTATACCGTAATTATAAATGAACGATTACATATTCAGCCAAGTCGCGATAAGTCTATCGGTGAGTGGGAATATTATAATGTATATAGAAATGCATCCACTAATAGTCTCGAAGAACAATCATTCATTGTTTACCGAAGCCTGAACATCACACTGATAACAAAACAACCAAAAAAAACGTTTGCCAAACTATATCGTACGCGTCACCTTTGTCCTGAAAATGCCCCATTTCACACAAAGGCTTGGAAAAAAGAGCGCGAATTAAAACAAAAAAACTCCAAGCAGATTACGCAGCCGAATGTGAAACAATGGCACGAAGGTCTTTCTCATAAAGCCTCGGCGAAAGAAGAGAAGACCGAGTTATATGTATAGCAAACCGTCTTCTTCGTCTCTAGCCAAGCAGCATTAAGATCCATGAAAAAAAAAGTAACGCGACATACAAAGACAAAGACGACTATGTACGCTACGGCCAAAGAGTGCGAAGAGATAAAATTTCGTCGTTCTGCCAGCTGTCCCACTACTTTTTCTTTTTCCACCGTATCCTAGCAGCGAGTGCGGCCTCGAGAGAAAGGACGAAAGAAAGGCTGCTAGATCTCGGTGCGGCGTCGCTGATTGCGAGACTTTTTTTAGCTCGTTGACGCGCTACTTCGTTCCACACACACGTATATGCACACGTATATCCTCTACGGTCAAAAGTGCAGAAGAACAATACTCGAGGGAGTGAGAAGAGGGGGAGGAGGAAAAAGGAACCGAGCGAGTGAATTATGTGAAGTACACGCGCTGCCGAGCTATCTGAACGCGCCGCTCGTGCGGAAAGTGCGATTTGGGGATGAAGAGAAAGAGACCTAGTTCTCGTCTATTTTTTGCGGCACGCGTGTGCGCGTTGCGGCCTATAGCCGATGACGCTCTGCCTGCCTCATTCGCGAAAAGAAATTCCGATGGTACAATATATACATATATGTATATAATGTACTGACAATAGTAATGACTGATGTATTATGAAATTTGGCTGTTTATCTTCTATTGTGTCGACACCGTCCTATGTCTGCATTTGAATCAACCGAGTCGACATAGTTGTTGAGGCTTGTAAAATTGATGCTCTGGATATTATTCTGAAATTCGATTTTGATCGAAACAGTGCTAATTACTTCGACGATAATGACAGTTCCGTCCCATATATGCATTATATGAGAACGCTAATGAATAATGAGCTCGAACACGTTCTATGCGATCTATGGTATATATTATAGATCTTAAACATTAAACGAAATGTTAATGATCACGAGATATATATAGGCCTTAATTAATCCAACATTTTTATAGATTATTTGATCTACCCTGCAATTATATATGAATATAATTGCAAATATATGACTAAACATAAATATATAGATTTGTATTCACAGACAGGCTTTACAACACATTTGCTTGTCCAAACGATTGCAAAAATATATTTTAAATTTCCACATTGCATTGTTTGAACTGAAAACTTTTTAATTACGAATAAATATATGGTTACAAATATCTTAAAGTCACAATGGTTACTTGTCTAGTAATGTCTTGTTTTGCTTATGATACATTCATATAAACTTTAGTTATAGACTTATGTATAGCATAAGTCAAAATCATGATTATATATACAAAAAGGACAACAAAACAAGGTATCATTAATCCGGAAATTATCAACTTAAAATTTCAATCTAATACTTAGATTATACAACTTTTCTGTTCGAAAAATTAATCAACAATTGAGCATCGGTTGGTCAACAAACATCAGTTTGGTCAACCGTTTAAGCAACCTTTGATCAAGATAACCGTAATTTTCGTCATATTACGCACAATAGGTTAATTTACGGTTGCTCAAATTTTTAAAATAACGTTTTATAGCTTATTATTTGGTTAGCAACAACAATTATTTTATTAACCAACAATAAACTTCAGTTTATTAATAAATTTAATGTAAATATTGCACTTTATAGTTTTTTACGAAACATATGTTATGTTATAAAAATAAAAACAAGAATTTAAATCAAACAAAATGATAAATAAATGAATGGAAGGTTAATTTACATTTTTACTACATAAAATCAAAGTTGGAATATTAAGTAGCAGTCTCTTCTTTAATATTTTAATAAAATTTATCAAAACCGAAGCATGAGGAACATTTATATTTATAAACCAATTATCTATTTCTTCTATTTCTGTTTTCCCATATTATACTATCACTCAAAGTTAATTCGGAATTTTTGAAGAATTAGAATCCCAGTCAACAGATAATTCATTCATAATCTTTAGTATCAGTCATTTCACTAATTTCAATCAGTGCATAATTGTTTTTGTTTTGTAAATCATTAGATTCTAGAGTTTTCAAATGATATTTAAATGATATTTAGTCACTAAATCCATATTCCGAATAACATTTATAATTTTATTTCTGCGTCGGGTACGAATTCTTTTTCGATTTGTAATGCGCATGTTCCGCTACGCATATGTAAGGCAGTTTAAACACGTTGGTTTAACCTATTCAATAAAATAAAATTTACGAAAAAGGCACAACAAATCGACGT
Organism: Apocrypta bakeri; assembly: GCA_018906985.1. Classification (NCBI taxonomy): domain Eukaryota; kingdom Metazoa; phylum Arthropoda; class Insecta; order Hymenoptera; family Pteromalidae; genus Apocrypta; species Apocrypta bakeri. The sequence continues at coordinate 22,011,766 of JACCIA010000002.1, forward strand.
TTTACCCTTCAATTTACAATTTACATAATCAATGTAAATTTTATTGGTCTAAAATATATATTGTAAATAATACTAATTTCAGTTTTGATCAACCGTTACTATATGGTCGCTGAACGGCTGATCAAAATCGTTGACTAAAAAAATGATAAACGGTTGACTAAGAGATCATTTTGCTTGATTAAAGTTCTTCAAGGGTTTGGAGGCCTATTATATGAAAAATCTAAGAAATTTTATAAAAAAAAACCCTATGTAAGATAAACTTTCGCTAGGGGCTATAGAATAACTGAAAATAAGTTTATAATACAAAAAGTGATGAACCTTAAATCCGTCTTGAAAATATTTGTTAAATTTCTTTAAGGTTGATATACAGGGCCAAAAACGGTTTACAAATATTTAGAAAAAAAACTGTTAATAAGTCTATATGCCAGAGAACTGTCCTGATATATATACAAGCCGTGCGCGTAAGGGTTATAAACTTCGCGCTCGCGAGAGAAATAGATCACGGGGTTTCACATCTGCTTTGCATTTTAATTCCTTATTATAGGGCGGACTCCGTCGTGCGGATAGAGAGCAGCGACGAAAGATAGATTAGCATATTTCTATGCATGTCAAGGAGCTGCGATGGTCATCCCAACGTGGCGCAATTTTCCACACGACCAAACTTTCTTAGGCGTACTTCCAAAATGACGCATTAGCACAGTAGAAGACGAATCAAGAGATTTCTCGCACAAAATCGACACGTCGCGCAAACAAATTCGTCCGTTCATCAATAAAAGCTCCAGAGCCATGTTGGGAAATAATTAGTCAAACTCGCGAATTACAGAGAGACAAGGAATAGAGACCACAGAGAGAATAGAGGCAGTATAGGGCGAATAGCCAGTGAGCTTAGGAAATTCGCGCGCAGCTTTGTGCAAAAGCTCCTAATTAACGGGAAGAGCGAAGTTCGATCGTCTCCAAGACTAGTAGTGGTTTCCGCGATGCGATGGTTTCAAGTGTACGAGAGAAGCCACTGTTCGCTTTCTACAACGCAGAAACCAACTCAATTTGACTTGCCTCTTGCTCTTGCGACTAACAGAGAGAGAGAGAGAGAGAGAGAGAGAGAGAGAGAGATCAGCTCTTCTTGCATTAGAGAAAGCTCAATCAAGACGGTCTATAGCGATTCTCTTTCTCGTAACATCCGCTAATGCTTTGTCCGGCTATTCGGATCTTTAAGCATACGGACATTTTGGGAAAATTGCATAGAATTGCAAAGGACGAGCGGAAACAATGCTTGAGCATGAACATATATCCAACGGCATATTGTTAACTGCAGCCTCTATATGCAACTTACAGTCCAATTCTCAACGTGAATTCGGCAAAGCGAGCTCTATAACAAGGGATATAAGGAAAACAACCGTCAAAAGCTATCAGTGCAAGATACGCTTGTCGAGGAGTTAACTTGTATCGTACATCAGAATTTACATTGCGCGAAACCTGTTTTGCATATAGCTCTGTGCTGCGGACCGCCAACTTCGCTTACTAAGAATACATTACACTTATATATATACGTGTAGATATATAATACGACATCGCGAAAGCTTACCGCTAAGGTCGCGCTATATTCGCTTCCTATTCAAGCTCATCGCAGCTGTACACTCGGCACAAGCAGTAGCAAGTACACAATCCGCGATTAATTCCAAAAACATATCTCCACATCGCGAACTGCACTAGTTCCATATACGGCTTAGCCATCGTGACGTTTTTATCACGCTATATAGTCATCACTGTCATTGTTATTATTATTATTTTTGTCGAAACTAAAATATTCAGTGCACCTGCTTACGGCGTAGCTCGCTAATGCTCTGAACTCTACAACTCCCTAATGAGTTTCTACGTTGTGGATTTAGACGTGCGTGCGCGCACGCGACACAGTAGATCTATGCGTATGTGTGTGTTATATATATTAACATGTATAGACCGCGAAGCCGCAGAGCTCCATTCCAAGTCACACCGATTTCTCACACTTCATTTCTTTTCACTGAGGCTTTCAAAACTCATCTTCGAGAGGATGAATGACCTATCGGTCAAAACTCTCGCGATTACAAAATGAGAAATGAAGAAAAATAGTTCGAGGCGTTCAAGCGATTATATCATGGCATTCGAAAATGAAGTGCACATTCCGACATCAACATGGAAACGATAGATCGATATTTAATCACAGAGGAGGGCGTTTATTATTTTCCAAATTAACGCTAGCTATGTAACAGGAGTGCATGGTCCATAGAAGGCGTATACACACATACATATCTACATATAGGCTAGAAGCCGAGCTTGGAAAGCAACAAGCAATTAAAAGATGCTTCGATGGCGCGAGCGAACGAATGACGACCTTTAATCAAACAACTACCTCGCAATCCCTCCCCTACCCTTCCCTTCCATTACTTTCACATTTCAACTATCATAAAATGCTACGACTGCACAGACTGCAAAAATGAATTCCAAAGTTTGGAGCTGTGTTTTTTTTCGTGATCTCGTTTTACCATTGATTTGTACAATATTTTGCTGTTTGTTTTTACTTTTTGCCACAAATCCACGTTTTCAATGAAAATTATTATAGCCAACCAGTGATTGGAACTCTATTGTTCAAATACGAAGTCAGGGAATTCTCGTTATTTTGTTCGACGCCAAAATGTTGAGTGGGTCATGTTGATTAATGAATACAAATGAATAATATACACACATCCGGCTCATTATAATAGATATGTCGTAGTTAAAAGATTATTTTTCAGGAAAATGATAATTGCTTTGTATATATCTTTATTGGTTTAAACTAAATAATAAGCTATCTCTATGTTTGTTTTTATCAGATAATATTTTGTGTATATACTAGAGATTCAATGTCAAAAATGAATAATTTCACATACGAAGAACTCAACATGAAGCGATTGATCGTAGCTTTCAGTGTATTCACAATTGTGACAGCAAATTCGATGACCAACTTAGTGAGTAAATTATTTTATTAAATTATTATACGTTTAAACATTGTACATTAAATGTTAATCTTTTTTAACCAACATTTTGTATTGAAAGTCGACTGGTTTCATGAGCTATAAAGAAGCCAATGAAATAGCTTCGACTATTTTAGAAATCACTCGGAAGATACATTCCAATGAAGTAATATTGGATGAAAAACTTAAAATACTAGAGCAAGGTGTAATACCTTAATTGCAAACGGACATAATTTCTATATTTCGGAAGGAACTCAAGGTATATCAAATTCTATCAATACAATTAAGACTTTTCTACACGGTATAACAATAACATTTCATTAATTCAGAGTATCATCGCCATTGAATCGTGTAAGAATCAATTCAAGAACAAAGTTGATGAAATAAAGGAAAATTCATCGATAGCAGTGCTCAACCACATTAAACCACCTTTGAAGAAACTTAGCCTTACCTCAACTTTAATCAATCAAGTGAGTAAAAATTAATACCTATCCCAGATACAATGAACTTACGGAAACGTTCTATTTTTACAGGACATCGATTCTATAGAGTTGGCACTGTCGAACAACGAATTATTAAAAGATCATATAGACTTGTGTGCAGGTGAAAAAAGCAATTGGTGGAACTGTTTTTTGGACAAAGATTTCCTTAGGATCATCAACACGGATGCAAAATCAAACGTGTTGCGTTGGCATAATGAAATCAATGAACTACAAGAAAGCATCAACTTCGCAATCGCCAAGGTTCTTGAAAATTACAATTACTTCAACATAAAAAAAATCGCATACGCATCCGCGATCAATTGTCTGCTCACGATTGAACCTCCAAATTTTCCTGTAAACGATAATTCTAAGTAAATAAACTATTGAAAAGCAATTTCGACAGAAACTCCTTGGTATAATGATAAAGTAAAGGAAACTTAGCCGTCACGAGTACGCGCGACTAATTAATCGGCGCCGGCAAGGCGCGGTTATTCAATTAAATCGACCCTCGGGATCCTAGGCCAGGATGCAACACTACGGCCGCGGAGATATCTCCTCTATACCCACTATCCATCAAATATGAGCACCAACGGACCACGTGCGTACAAGTGCCGACGAGTGATTACGAATGCTGCGGACTGCGAGCTCAACGAAAGAGAGAGAGAGACGCAGAGAGATATATAGGGAGGAAGGGATGAGGGGGAGGAGAGCGTCGCCAGATGCCCGCAAACAGCAATTTCCATCTGTGCACAGGAGGAGTGTACCTGTACCGGGACTATGGAGGATGCACGCATACGCGACAACAGAAATCGAATCGATATCTCTCTCTCTCTCTCTCTCTCGCTGCATGTAGTCCCGCGTAATTGCATACGAGTGATTCGCGAGATTATGCCGACTGATCTTCCAGATGTGTCTCAACTTACTCTATGAGTAATCTCTACAGTTGTTATATGTACATTCCTAATAAGCGAGTTATGGATTCGTGATATTGTGTAATCCACTCGAGGTCTGTGAGATATATACCAGGGTAAAATAATTTTTCTCGCGTATACGTAAGAAACGCGTGCGATTCCCGTAAATAAGTTCGTTGGGTGAGTCTTCGAGGGGGAGGAAGGGGGGGTTATTGTGCTGAGAATGAGAGAGAGAGCATGTGCTGGGTACAGTACTAGCATTCATGTTTGCCGAGGCCAATTATCCGCCTCGAAGTCGCTCTCTCAAGTCTTGGGTTCAGCCAATTCAATTCGTCTTCGAGCTAACGTCTAACGAACCGGCGACCCTCCTTCTTCCTGATTCGCCTCTCTCTCTCTCTCTCTCTCTCTCTCTCTCTCTCTCTCTCTCTCTCTCTTTCTCTCTTGTCCTTGTACTTATCTATACCTATAGATATATACCTGGATCGCACAGAGAGATTTTCTATATAGATGTGAAGAACCGTCAGATCCAGTGAGAGAAATCTTCGTCATCTCGTGGAATCGAGGTAACGATTGTTTGGCAAAGCGAAAATTTCTCTGCTGACGAGTTTATCTGCAGGCGCGTGCTACTTCGCCAACCAGAGTCTCATTTCTCTTTCGCTCTCGTAATGTCGACATAGAACGAGACTGAGAGAGATAGAGAGAGAGTCAGCAAACATCGAAAGAGAGATCCTGGAAATTAGTATGCGAGGTAGCTAATTGCTTTGCATTTGGAGTCGGGGAGTAAACCACACATACTGCTCTCGTCTATACACATACGAGTAGTAGAGCTAAATCTATCTCTCCTAAAGATGGTAAAAGCAATCAACGAAAAATTCATCTCTTATAACCCAGAGACGCTCGTGTTTTACGAAGTGACTTGCTTTAGGGGATAATTGTTCGAGTTACAAATAATTCGGATGAGCTTATTGTTTGCGAAAGCATTCATTCTATTGCAGGCTCTCTTTCGAGCAAACAAGGTCTTTTCAAGAGTTTTAATGACTCCGCGTTTTTCTCCCGTCCAGCCAAAGTGTATATTTCCTGTAACTTTATGCGTATGCTGTCAATAAATAATTTTCAAAGTATGTGTAACGAACAAACTCTAGTTTTTATTGTTTTCTTTCAGTATACATGCATACATATATATACACACTCTGAGCTTTACGACGAAACGGGGCTGCGCTTCGTCGAGTTCGAAATTAGTTTCGACAACTGCCATTTTTTTGTCGACCCAATGCTAATTGGCCAGTTTTTCATGTGAGAAATGCGTTAAAAGTCTATATATATATATGTGTGTGTGTGTGTGTGTGTGCGTGTACGTGTGCGCGTGTGTGTGTGCATGTATGAACAAAAGCGCGGTGACTCCTGAAAGCAACGCTAAGACCGCCGTAATGATTAAAGTAGTGGTAGTCAGCTATGGGCAGACCGCGAACGTATGTTTCTTTTTCGAAAATAAAAAAAGTGCAATAACTCCCTGGTACTACACACTCAGAAGCAAAAGCTCACTCTTGACTTATATTCGCGCTCGGCGGTGCTGTATTGGAGAGAAGAATGCAAAAGCCAAGTACAGGGTGAGACGCGTTTGCTCGTCGAGAGATACTATACTCAACTCTCGGAAAACAGAGAGACAGATTCTCGGTATAAGGTGGTCTTAGCCTGGCTTTTCGCTTAAACACACGAAAGTGCGCGTGTTGTGCTTAGCGGTAGCTGCCTTGCAGTTTCGGTAGACTTTAGATCTCTTGAGAAAACGCGAACAGAGAGTGAAAGAGAGAGAAGCATAGAAAAAGCATAGCGACGCCTTTGTTTCGTATCCATTCATCATTCGCTGCTGATCTTTCGTCACGTATTGTGACGCGTAATACACGTTCGTATGTTATATATACCTATATATAACGTAGTACATAAAGCGTTGTTTTGCCAGAGAAAAACGAAAGAGACGTTACTCGGAATTTTCTTTCCGCGTTATAGAAGCTCGACGAGCTCTTTCTCGGCTACGAGAGAACAAGAGCTACAGCTGAAGATTGAAGCAGTGTTCGAGCGTCGCGTTTCGTCCTCCGTTGTATTCCAACCGCTAAAACCAACGTGCGGCGAGAAAAATTGTTCTTCCATTGATATACGAGACTATCATCGTCGATATCTTGAAAATCGTCGATTACCCACCTTTGACCGATAAATTCAACGAGTTTTTAACGACTCTTCGTGCAAGATATTTCATATAACTGAAGTACCTAATTAAAATCGAATTCTGCACAGTAAAAATAGAAATGAAAAAAAAAAAGAAAATTCTCATTGACCACACACTGGACTACTTTCATTTGCCATCATAACGAACGAACCGCATGTTATTTCAAAGATATATTTATCCGATATAAGCTCATATTACATCTCTGGCTTATTTTTTTCCATCGTATATAATCATAGGGTGTATTAACATACATAAGGCAACATAAAGTACTTTGGTAATTGGACAGATAGTATACAGACTCTTGATATGGCAAAAAGGGCGGTGGCGCATTACCTGACCAGCGGCAACTTCGTCAATGCATGCAAATAAAGCTCGACGAGGTATGCTCTTCGAGGCCCGCTAGCGTCAAAAGCTAATGATACAAAGATAATCCAGTTTACGCGGAACTGTACTCGCCACATTTCTCTCTGATCCGAGAGTCACCCTGCGGCGCTCATTTGCAAGAGCATCAGTCGTCGTTTCCCCGAATCCGCTGCTGATTTCACACCCTGCAGACAGTCGCACCATCATAAATATTTATTCATCCTCGTGGTTAACTGTATATATATATATATATATATATATATATACACACACATTTATATGTATACTACAGATGTTACTGTTCATGTATGCTTTCGCCTGTAGAAATTCAGATATAATATATATGCACCTATGAAGCTTACGTATTTAACCACAGGTTATACCATCCGACGATTCGTTAGGCGAGAAAGAGTAAAAAAAAAATCAAGATTTACGAGGCGCACAATTACTTCTTCTCCGTTTTCTAATCTCATTAAGGCTTGAATGAGCCATTAAAGAAAAGCAGAAGCTCCGTGGAATGGGAAAGACGAGCCATATTGGGGCTCGTTCGTCACAGCGGCGTATTAGCAATTTGTCAATTAGCGCTTGAGCGTTCGAGGCCGACGTTAGCCGATTACATCCGGAGAATCTCGAAGAAGTAGCGTTTTGCACCTCGGCCACGTATAAATGCGTTCTCGCCCAAAAAGAAAAGCAGTGTATATTAGAGAAAGACACCGGAGATCTGAGCGTGTAATTAATCAGCGACGAGACTCGATTGCTCACGAGATGTCTGACTGATTAGATATGATTAGAGAGGCAAGTTCCCCGGAGAGCTGTGTACACCGGGATCGCAATTTCATTCGCCCGGTATATTCCATCGATCTAAAAGCAGTACATGCACAATGCGCGTATATGTCTTTCTGTGCAGAGTAATATAACGCATGAAATTATTTCTCTAGCCCGGTGGTAAAGGACTCATTGCCTCGATTGTTTTTCGGCTAATGACCAGAATTATCATCCTCTGACGCCTACGATCGCGGCTATATCTCACCCCTGTAGAATTGGGATGAGATAATAATTAGCACACACACGCATACACACAAATATGCGAGCGCGCGTGTGTGTGTATGAATGTATGTGTCTATGCGTAATAGGATATTTACGGTATATCCAGCGAATGGAAGTTTTGTAAAATGATGTACATGAATATAGATAGTGAGAAACAGCGCTATCCGTCGACGACAGAATGAAAGAGAGAGAGAGAGAGAGAGAGAGAGAGAGAGAGAGTAAGAGGGAGACCTTTCAACGCTTCTTGGGTATTTCGTTGAGCGGCGTGATTCGTTTTGCCTGTCAAAAAGTTTACCCTTGCGCATGCAGGTGTCTCCCACGCGCTGTAACCCACTTAGGAGGGACTTGCTATCTTCTTGCCTTCTTTCAAAACATTTCGACGTATACGTGCAACAGACTGGGCTCCTCCAAGAGAGTATGAGCGATAGCATGCCCGCCAAACTTTTATATTTATTTGAGTCCGGAACTCGAGCAAGTTACGCGTGTATACTCCTTATTCCTCTTTCTCTGTATGTCTGTCTCTCCCTCTCTTTATCCCCCTCTCTCTCTCCCTCCCTCTATCTATCTATCTTTCTCTTTCAGTAGTGGATAAAGCGGAGAAAAAGCGAAGATGAAATTTTCAAGGGACGGATACGTGCAGTTCTTTGTTCAGCAATTTTCCACGATTTTTTTATTTCCGTTATCGTGTATATGTACCGTATGTTTTTTCACGAGAAAAAGTAAAGTCGAAGCTATCCATTGAGACGAATGTAAGTAAACGAGTGAAACTGCGTTTAGACGTGTACATATAAGAGCGTTATTGGCTGTTTCATGTATAGCAGAGAAACGAACAGACGCGAGCGCGCGCAATAAAATTGTACGCGCGTAACTTTCCACGATCTACTCTTGCTCTCGTCATCGGCTATAGTGTTCCGATCCACCAGAGCATATAAAAGTTATACAGGACAAATGAGTTAGTTCTCTGAGAATATAATGTATATATATATATAACAAGAACTTTCTGGATTTGAAACTTAGGACCTTCTCATTTGTAACTTTTAATATTTTATTCATTATGTTCATTACGATTCTTGAAATTTTATTAATTATATACATATGGCCGATTCTCTAGCAAATCGTCACTTTAAACATTTTTTATTTTTATATTCAGAATGTTTTAATGACATTCCTACACATCGTACACATGTACACGTAAATTTTCTTCTATTTTCTTTAATTCTTATTTTCTTCATTCTTCTAACTGACCATACACTACTCAGTACTCATACATATTATTGTGGAGAATTTTTAATAGTTCAGCGCTTTTCCAGATCTAAGATATATAAATGTTGTTGTTTGTTTGGTAAAATCCACTACTATAGTAATTTATGTGTGCATGAATTCTCATTGTAACTTTTAATATTTAATTCATGAATAAGACGTTGAACGCATTACGCATGTATTTGTTTTTCACAACATACAATTCATTAAATTGTAGGATTTTCGCAAAACAAAGTCTGTAACTTACAGTCTGTCACCTTGAAGAATTGTAATAGAATACATGGAAACTCGTGGGAATGTCATTGAAATATTCCTAAAATACAAAGAAGCAAAAGTATTTGAAATGACATTTTGACAAAGAATCGCCGATGTCCATGATTTATTTTATTTCAAACAAATGACGCGCGGATGCTCGTCAATCTGAATTCGACAAATAAACTGCTAAGTGCTATTGCTCGTGTTCTTTCACGAAACACTCCCGCTTGACTTTTTACGTATATATATTAGGCTGAAAAGTAAAGAGAGACGGTGAGAGATAGATAGATAGAGAGAGAGAGAGAGAGAGAGAGCGAGTTAGAGCATCGAGAAACGTCTTCGATTATCCAGCCGTGTGCCGCATGCATAATCGATAGCTTGCAGACAAAAGGACTGCTCTCGCGTTCCGTTCCGGCAGGAAACGAGCAAAAGCCGCCAATGCCGACGTCGTCGTCGTTGCTTTATGAGCCTGGCCTGATCTCCATTAAGAAGTTTCCCGGAATTTTATGCAACGCGCAGAGAAAGAGTCGAGCAGGCTAGAGTACGCGCTAGCGTCGCACGAATAAACGAGGAGCTTTAATGAGGAAGCTTACTTACTGCTTATGCCGCGGGACTTCAGAATGGAATATTATTCGCGACTACTCTACTGTCCTCCGCGTTTTATTGCTAAACTCAATTTTCGAAGCGGCAGCTTTGTCTCTCGAGATTTTCTATCTCGAAAATATACAATTTTTTTCTCGAAGCAATCGTGATGCGCCTGTAGGTCAAGAACGAAGTTCGTCGCACGTGCACGACGTAACGTCGTTGCGTAATCAGTTCGAAAAGTCTAATACAAGCACTGGCCATTAAAAAGTTTGAGCGTATTACTCTGCTACGTAGCCTAGGCTTGATGCGAGAGTGTAGCGCCCGAGGACAGAGAAGCTCTTGCTTGAGCACTTCATATCTACTCTCTCACTCTCTGTTCGCGGCGGAACTTAACTTGTCTCTATTCCTCGCTACCACCACCACCACCACCACCACGTCGTCATCTATATATATATATATGTATATATGTATATACATTTGCGTGGGGCTATTTTCACCGTTGCGAGATATTTTTTACGCGCGAAGCTACTTGAGGATGCATTTCTTACTAGACTCCCTTCTTTTATATATACATATATAGGCATATATATACGTTTCCGCTTTCGCCGTCTTTCAATTTCCATTCCTTTTCTCAACTTTTTTCTCCCCTCCCTTTCCCTCTTTTCTATATACTCTCGCTCAAATCGCCATTAAAAAGTTTCCCTTAAATTATCGAGCAACTTACAATGTTAACAAGAGTGAGAGAAAGAAAGTTAGACCAACGAGATATAAAAGGGCAGAGAGTGAGAGAGAGACAGAGTATTATCGATCGAACATCATGTCCTATTCCTTTTTTTATACGTTTGCTATCTCAGTTATCGCGACAGTTTAATTTCAACTTGTTCACGCATGCAGCCGTAGCTCGGTGAAGTTTCTTTCTACAGATAAAAAAATAGTAATCTAAGTATAATTAGCGATATACGATCGTTCGAGTTATTCAAATGAAATACTAAGCGTGAGCTGTTGGAAGGCCTGTGAATTGAATAAAGAAAAAGGGAAAACTCGAGAATATATATCGATGAAATAGACGTTGGAATGCCATTAAGTAAATGTTTGCTGCGAGAGTATCTGAAGGGGGAGCTCAGGAAGAGCTCCATCTTTCCTTCGACATTCCAAGCGGATCCTTGTATTTTTCCAATTCGATTTCACTCCCTTGCCCTCTTCTTATATCGGCGTAGCTTCGCTCTCCTCCTCTCTCTCTCTCGCCCTCTCTCTCTCCTCTCTCTCTCTCTCTCTCTTTCTCGAAAGCTAGAATTTATATTCAAATCTCTGTCTCGTAACCTCGCGCTTATAGACGAATCGTTTTCGGCGTCGTCATTCGCGATTCACTTTGAGGGCCGAGAAATCTATGCGTAAGTGTATTCGCCGCTGACAGTTCGACAAGGGGGAAAAGTACGAGGAAAAACTTGCGGCGAGAGGTTATTACAGCTTGAAATGACTCTGATACACGGGAGCTTAACTACGCAAGCTCTTTGCAAATAGAATATAATTTCGATTTGTCCACGTTTTACTTTGGCTTTATGTATATGCTGACCTTTTGGATTTATTGTAATTCGTTTGCTTCTTTTTTTTCTCTAAGAGAGCTTTTATAATGTAGTAAAATTTAAATTTCGCTCAAGCTTCGCAGAATTATATTTTATACATTAAAAAATCGAACATATCATTTTTAGACATTGGTTGTGCTTGCTCATACCTACATCGCTGTCTCTTATGGAAACTATATCTTGAATTTTGATATTCTCTTTCGTTTTTGATAAATTCTTTCTTTTTAGTAGTACGAGAAAATACAATTTTGTCTTGACTGATGCGTTTTTGCTGCATAGTCAACTTTCAATTTTCGAGAAATGGCTTTATAATGATAGATCGATATACTATTATCTTGGATGAAAAGCAATACTATATATTTCGCTACGAACACTGTCAACATAGGAAAAAATAAGTTTACTGGATTCTACGTGCCAATAAATACGCAACGGCTTTTTCAAATGATCGAAAGAGATAGAGGAAAAAAGTGATAAAGAAATCGTTGTGTGAACACCGAGTCCGGTCAGGCGTGCAGTTCATGCTTTTTACAAACGAATCCTGCTGTGAACTATTGAAGGCCAGTTATACGCCAACGGAATTTCAAGCTTGACTTGTACATCCTAGTATAGCGAGAACTATACATACGGCCCATATATGCGTATAACGATAATACTATATATATATATATATAGATAAACTACTCTACTATCAGCAGAAAATCATCGGTTTCAATACATAGTTGCCGAACAAGCGTCGTAAAACGTCGGATCGTGAATTCGACTTTCCGGGGCTCGTTCGCGACCATTAAGTCCAACATTCAAGTGTGTGTGTTCGTATATATTATATATTATATATATATATAGTATATATTATATACGAACACACACACACACACACACATGTATAAAGAAAGTGTGTTCGAACTATTATATACGATACATGTGTGTGTGTGTGTGTGTGTTCGTATATAATATATACGAACATACACACACACATGTATAAAGAAAGTCCAAACTTGTGTACAAACACACTCACAATGTTGGCCAACTAATCGACGCAGCAAAGGGACAAGAAGAAGTCGTTCCGAGCGTTATTCGGGGCTATGGCTAACGCTTTCCGCGGCAATTACCGTAAGTCTCTTTATCTGTCGGTGGCGCGCATTCGAAAGCTCCCGCAGCGGTCCAAATCCCGAAAATCATCGCCCTTCTACGCCGCGATCCTTCTACATACTTATATATATATATATATGTAGAAGGATCGCGGCGTAGAAGGTATATATATATATATATATATATATACGTACGTGTATATATCTTTTATCTCACCGGCATCGACCTCTTTCTGTTTTCGAATCCCACAGTATAACGGCGGGTAGAACTCGTCGCAATAATCAGCGTAAATCTCTGACCGCGCGCTTTCGGTTCGTTGCACAAAAAAGAAATATGATACACGAGCGCTTGCGCGCAAAAGAAAAACAGGCGGTTGATTAATCATCAGTTTCGTTTATTATGCGGAAAACTCGCGGCCTGAGATAATTGCTTTAATTTCCGGAAGTTTCCTCTAGGTGAGAAGGAGACGACGTGCTGCAGCAGCCAACTCCTGGAATGGAAGGAGCGCGCCTCCCAATGTGGTATAAGCGTGGGAAGGGTAGCAGCAGCAGCAGCAAAGAGAGAATGGGAAAGAGTAAGGGTAACGATAACGAGCTCCAGAGGCTGTGGCGCGTGGGGGCGTCGTACTGCGTTATCGCACCTCTTGGATTTACTAAGGCCGAGAGAGAGAGAGAGAGAGAGAGAGAGAGAGAGAGAGAGAGAGCTTCGTATGTATGTATAGCTACTTCTGCTAGCCATAGTTGCTCGATGGCGCGAATCCTGTACGATCGGTGGGATTACTATAGTTTTCCGATAGTCTGCTCGAGAGAAAAGAGAGAAAGCATTAACGTTAAAGTTGAGAAGCTTTTTTGCGAATTCCTATCATTTTTTTGTTCATTTTTATTATACTCTTCCCACACAGACTGATCGCCAAAAACGAAGATTGATTTTCTTGACGATTGTTCAGAAAAAAATAGAGAGCGAACTGTATCCGCCGTTCTTTCCTCTCGGATGATGTATAGAGGTATATTTACCGGGCACGTTCGTATCGGTCCTTCGCCCCACGTGGCGATCGGAAGCTCTGCAGTATATATGCAGTGCCTTGAGAAAATAATAAATATCCATCGCGACGAAATCGTGAGGAAGATAGAGAGTGAGAGAGATGGGGAGAGGATGATAGTCTCGAGGAGCTGATGAAACGAGCTTTCTTATTTACGAAGATCTTGAAAGCTCGAATGCACTTGACTCGTACCCCTCGAGAGATGGGACTAATCTCTATTTAAACTAAGAATTCATGTTTGAAATTAACTTAATCCGATTACATAAGTCGTAGAGTCTCGAGGGTCGAGAACTACTTACATCGAGATCGTTTTAAATAGTGTATAGCTGCGCGAGTGAAGTTAACAAAATAAAGCTCGAAAGCTCGCACTCAAGTCACTGCTTTCTGATTAAGAAGTAAAGTGTACCGTCCGCGCGTTCGTATTATATAGACGACGACGGCTGAGAAGAAAACCAAAGACATAGCCGGTAGTCCACTATAAGACGACTATAGAAGGGCAATAAAGTTAAAGTTTACCTTCGCAAGCTCTATGAGGCAGTAGGCGTACACGACTCCTTACCCCCCGCCCTTACGGAGTAATTTAATTAACGCTCCCGGCACACGCCACCAAGAGAAAACAAAAGCTCGAAAGTATACGTCTAACAGAGGTTGCTTTCATAGCTTCTTTACTCCTACTTTTGCTTCATTGAGAGTACTACGGAAAGTATCATTTTTTGTTACAGGTATATAAATGGGCAGAATTGACTTGATACGTTTTTGGTTCTTCGTATTATTCCAAATATTCGAATTTTTTCCACTTTATATCGCACAATTTCACAAAGGTAGAATATAGAAGATAGACCTATAGAACTGTTTAAAATTCGATGAAAAAATACATATACATCATAAATAATTTACGGAATTTTTCAAGTATTTTTTTAACAATCTATCATTATATCAAGAAATTCTTGCTTGCAGTGCAATTCGTATAAAACAATAACCGTTCGGAGACTTAAAAATTTCAAATTCAATGTTTTGCCAGAAATAGGGACCTTCATAAATACTTTTGTAGTAAAACAAGAAACCCTCATGAATTATTTTATACTGATATGACTTACAAACGAATTGTAACTTATACATTCAACTTCGAAAGTATTTTATTTGAAAAATTGAACAAATTTTTTAAATGAATTCTTTGATGTATTTCTAATGAGGAATGTTTTCCGGTTGAGCTACAAAATTACTGAAAAAAGCATAAAATATAAAAAATACAAAAAGATAGCAAGGCACTAGTGAAAATAGACACCGGACTAAAAAGAGTTAAACATTATTTAGAAAAAAGTGGCCTTTGAAAATACGAAAAATGGACTCATCGTATATCATACTCAAACTGCCGTCTTGTCTCCGATATGAAAAAATCAACAACCATAGAGTAAACTTTCTTTTCCAAATAAAATTAGTTATTCACGAGATTTAATGATAGAGCTTGCACGTTAATAATGTATGAATCGATATCCATCAGGTTTATTACGAATAAATTATAAAGACAGTGCTCGCATTAAACTTTTACGAGCTACCTTACGTATCTTTCAAAGTTCTGAAAAAGCCCTTTTTCTACCTTTCAAAATTCATATTCCTTTTTAATTTATATCAAAAGTTGTTTCTAACAAGGCTCACTTCATTATTGAAGGGCAATCAACTTTTCGGAACTATACTCCCGCGCGTATAAAAAAGAAGAAACAAACATCGGATCAAGCTAGAAAGAAAAAAGACGTTCCATACACGATCGAGTGAAATTTAATCACCTCCGCGGATGATGCACTATCTGAGTAAAACTGGTGCAGCAACTTTTTCCTCTCGAAGCCCTCTCGGTTATACCGAAGCGCTACAAGTTTTCCATGATATCGTCGAGCCGGCGGTTAAAGCCCAAGCTTTCCGTGCGATGTATCTCTGGCAACTGCGACTCACTCCGAAAGCGCGAGTGAGAGAGAGAGGTAATACAAAGTACACATTGTGCTCTCCAGTAGCAGCACGCGTGCTCGCGCGTCGCGAGCTGTTTGCCGTGCAGAGTTTAACAAACTTGCCGTACGCGGAATCGCACCGCAATCAAGTGGCGCGCGAGTCTGCAGCTATTTCAATTTGCCGGAGATTATTTTCCCGGGAGCCTGAACAGCTCTTGGCCGTTAAACAGACTGCATTACGAGAGTGGCTCATCGAAGAAGATTGCATTTATGAATTTCGAGGTGTATAATACCGCAAGTACGTGGAACTCAAACTTTCTTTCTTACTTTTTTTTTATTACTTTTGTGCGCTGGAATGGAACCTTTAGACTAAAGGATGACTCGAGAGATCGCGTCGCTACTTGAAAAGTAATTTATAACGCGAATAGCGGACGCGAATGGAAGTAGATAAGCTGAGAGAGAGAAAAAGTCTATAAGACATATTTTAAAGATTGAAATCCCCGTAGTAAGTGGATTGAAATTTACGTCGATCGAAAAATGACTTCAGACTCTCGCGCGCTAACGCAGAAAATTTTTTTATGGCTTGGCCGCAATCTTCCTTCGACTTCGAAATAAGCTTGAAATGAATCATGTTTCATCCTATCGAAGGTTTAATTTTAGCTACATACAGATTATCACTGGACTGTTCTATTCGAAATGTCGCGATTGGAGTAACGACGACTATACGAGTTTTTATTTTTCTCATTGCGAAATCACAAGTTATTTTTCCATCGAAACTTTCAAGCAGTTTCAATCTCTGTGCGAATAGAAAACACTCGAACAATAAAATAACAACGTTACCGCCATAATTCTTTCTTTTTATCCAGCATTCGCATTAGTCGCGAGCGATTCGAATCCAAACTTTTCCATGACAGTCTCGGGAAAGATAAAGAGAGAAAAAAAAGCAAACTTTCACGCTCGCTGGAAAATGTACGCTTAACTCAATTCTTTCTATCACTGCTTTTTCACCTAATAGTCAAACGAAATTTAATTAGGTCAGGGCGCATTCTCTTTGCTGATGGAAAAGGGAAAATTCGCTTTTCCACGGAAAATGGTAGATAGCCGAGGGACGAGGTGTACTTAACAGGGCACATGTTGTGCATCGATTACGAGCGAGTTTTATAGCGCGCTACATTTCCGTCGATAAAATTCAGCGGTAGTACGATCAGAACACACGCACATATACAGGTCCGTTTTGGGATCGACAAATATTTTACGGACGATTTAATGACGTTTCGTCCCGTCGAACTTCCCCTTTCGCGATAGTGACCAGTTGATGTACGTTTTAACTTATAGCTTTCGAATCATTAATTATATACACATAAAAACGATTAATAATTTTCGACAATTTTTCAAACACTTTCGGCTATGCGATCAAAGTACCTTTACTCGTGCAGCCGACTGTCTATTTAAAAAGCTCGTCTAAATTAAATGTCCAGTGCAGAGAAGGGCGGAGGGGGGAGGAGAGGATTCAATTTGGTCGAGCATAATTTTACGCTTTAATAGCTCCTCCACGTGATATACTCCAACATACATATGTATGTAGATCGGGACGTGAATTCACAAAGTTTGTAACGCAATTTTTAATTTTCAGTCTTATATATATGCGGCATACCGAACAAAAGCTCTCTCTCTCTCTCTCTCTCTCTCTCTGAACGAAATTACGCGCCCCGAATATTCTCTGGTACAAGTGAACATATCCGACGTGATATTAATTTATATATATTAAACTTATGTTTTCAACTAGTGTATACTTTTCGGTTAATCTCCATTTATTATGCATTAAACTTACGCGCAACAACGTTGGCTGTAGTGGCACGATATGCCATGAATTTTCGTAATACTTTGCGTTATGTCGGTTACAGACTCGCTATTTTCCAAAACAATTTTCCAACGTTCTGTACAGACCTCACGCACTGCAGCAATAAAATAACGATTCGCGTACACATCCTTGCTCGTAGCGAATATTTCTGAAAAAAAGGTTTTAAAATTTTCCAAAAAACAAAAAAAAATGCAAACAACCGTTTGAATCTCTCATAATCTCCCTCTCAATGCGTCCCGAAAAAGCAGAGTAACCCGATCTCCCTCGACTCTCAATTTTCGCGCCAATTTCCTCTCTCCAGTATCCCCCCCCCCCCCCAGTTCTCTGTCTCTCTCTCTCTCTCTTCATCGTCATATCGAATCTTCGCTCCCTTACAAGCCGTGGCGCAACCCACTTCAATTCAAGCGTAAACGTCGATTATCCTAACGCTTGAAGCTCCTTCTCTTTCCGGAAACAAAAGCACCGCCGTCAGTCACGCTCGCACGCGCGCATCGCGAGTCTGCCTTCTATATACGTGTATGCGTGTGCGTATATGTGTATACGAGTGTCTATAGGAGAACGAGACTATACAGGCAAAAGCATTACAGCCGATCCTCGTGAAATTATTCATTCGCGCTCGGGGACGACGGATCCCGCCCGGTATGAAACTTGCAGGATGGTGCGACGGACCAGGCCGTCGCTCTCTGTCAGTCTCTCGTAAAATTCTCCACAACTACACAGCTACACTCATGCACACAGACAGTAAAAGTCGAAGCTTTTGCTCTCTCTCTCCCTCTCTCTCTCTCTCTCTCTCCCTGTCTCTATGTCGGAGTGAACAGTAGGCGACGGTTTCAGCTTCTTCCCCCGCGGGGTTGTGTAGTCGCGGCAAATTCAGAGCAGCGACAAAAGCTCCTGTTGTTGAGTATTATTGCACTGTAAAGTGCCGGCTACTAGCTGCTCTAGGCTTTAAGCGGCCGAATTTACGCAACTGTCGAGGCCATTGCTGTTATAGTACTATATGATCTTTAGCTGAGAGTGTGTACATGTATGTATGTGTGTGTACAGTGTGGCTGCAACTGCGTTCGCTGGCTGTGTTTGTTTTCCTCTTGGGTTCTAGTTCTACTTGGATGCGTTTACGCGGGAATTAAAGAGCGTGTTTTGGAAAGACAGAGGAATAGAAAGAGAGAAAGAGAAACAGCTAAACTGTATTTGAAGGATAAAAGCGTGCTTATCAGTATACGACGATTAGGTTTTAGAATACGCTCTTTTGATACCTTTCAGTTGTGATTGAATGGAATCTAGGGATTATCTTTTATTATTAGAATAACCGTATGGCTTGTCGCATGTCAAATTAGATCAGAAGTTTAAATAAGAATTTCAAGAATATTTGAAATAATGACGCCCGAGTGAGCAATACTATTAATGTACATGACATACATACGCAAGTGTCTCATATCTTTAAGTATATTCGATTTATAGATATCAAAAAACTTGTTCTCCAACTTTGCTCAAATTCACGCTTTTATCTCCTATTAAAAGTTATTCGTTCCCTCTGCATTACCTCTCTCGATTTTCAGCTCCCTCGTGCAGCCTTGCGCTCAATTCAATATTCTCTCCATCAGAAATAGATTCTGCTTATATGCTGTCGATTGAGCAACAAGACGATCAAAGACACGAAAAACTACATCAAGAAAATTCTTCCGAAGAAACGCTTTTCAGAAAAAGGAAAGAAAATTTGAAAAAATCTAAATTTCCGCTGAAACAAGGGAAGAAAATTCACAAACCACGATGCATAAGGCCGTTCCTTGGGAGCAACAGGAAAGCGGCAAATGTCTCGTGAAAATGTACCTTACCTTGGAAAAATATGGCGTGAACGAACGTCTGTTCCTCATTGTCTTCCCAGCCCGGGCGCTGCAGCGTCCAAATGCAAGTCGAGTATGGTATATATAGATGTACTGGAGGTAGAATTTTATGCTTCGCGTGCGACACCTCACTCTGGGACTGTATATATAGTTATATCGACTTTCTTATACACATTCTTTTCGTCTATATTTTCTTTTCCTCCGTGCAACGCGCGACAGCCAGAAAGAAAAGGAGCAGCGCGTGATTCATAAAGTGAGACGCTGAAAATATTCGAGGTCAACCATACTCCTCTATATACGTTATGCAAAATATACCTATGCAAATATGTAGACTTTCATTTATTTTATAAATTCAGTAGTCTCGGTGATCGATATAACACTTATACTTTCCTATTACAGCTATACGACCAGCATTTGTAGAATATAATGCGGCAGTTGCTCAACTGAGACGTACCACGACAAAAAAAATGCTTACCTCTTGCACGCACTTTCGCAATGAACTACTGCCACGGGGAATGATGAGGAAAAAAAAAACCCAACTCGCAACGACTACGGTAATAATAAGCGTGCACTCGTCGCGCTAAAATAAGGGAAGTGGGAATCCTTGTTTTCGTTTTCTTCCCACTGGATTCAAAACATTATTAAAAAGGAAAAAAATGTTCTTTTGGCTTCGTTCTTCCTGACTTCATTCTCTCTCCTCTCGCCTCTCTCCTCTCTCCTCATTTTGTTTACAAGCTTTTTCAAAAGAAGAGAGAAGAATAGATGTCATGTATAACTCAACTGGAATGCTCTCCTCTTTGTTTTTTCGGAGAAAAAGGAGGAGGGAGAGGGGTCCAGAAGAAAAGGAACGAAAGAGAGGAAAAGAGTGTATCTGCCTCTCGGTTTACTTTATTCGTTTTCGGAAGAGTATACAGGGGGGTAGAGAGGTTGGAAAAAGCGGGTCGAGCGGAAAGTAATATCGGTGCTGTATATAGTCAACGTCCTAGCATCTAGGTCCTTGCAAGTCTAACAAAAAAAATCCAGCAAAGAGAGAGAAAGACGGCTGTGTACACAAAGAGCTTTTTCCATGAACTTTCGTTTTTATCGATGATTGAGCGCAAAAGATAGAGGCTGAAGAGCAAAGAGTACAGGCCGAAGTACTTTGTGCGTTATTTTATTCGGAAATGAGAATCAATGAGACTGTGAAATTGTCTACTTGATGAGTATGTACATTTATACATATATATACGCGATGTGAAAAAGGATTGAATATACATATATAATTATACTTTCATTCGAATATGTTATATTGTATTTCAGTTTCATAAGCGTAAAAGCTCTATCCATTTTCCTGTTTCTTCTTTTTTAATACTCAGTTGTGAATTTCATTGAATGTACTAAATTTCAAGATTAAAAAAAATAGTCGGTCTCTTCTGCTCAAGTAGGGAGAGAACGATGACAAATATCGCGGTACTGTATTAAACATTTGACAAAACACACGTCGTACTGCAAACCGAGTGCTTCGGTATATTACTATATATGTATGTATATATATATATATAACGTGTAGCAGTTTTGCCGCTGTAAAAACATTGCAAGATTTATGGGCTCTGGCGAACTCTTTTCGTGAAAATTCAATTTTCCTTCCATATACACAGCGCGAGAGAAGTTAACCCATGATCTCGACACATTAATCCTCACGCCGTCCTGTGCATGCACTTTTCTAGGAAAGCGGGTATGCACAAGTGGTCACGGTTTTATTTATTCAATTTTAAATCTAACACCTCGGTATTATTTTCTTTTATTTTAGTTTATTTTACGCATCATTTCCTCAAATCTGCGGCAATACGAGTTTAAAACGATCCCGCTTTAGTTAAAAACTAAAAATAATATAAAAAAATGTATGTCACTGAAGAAAAAAAGAAAATTTAATCTTGCTGATTGTAAAATTGTATATTTCAAGATCAGATATATAAAGACTCAGCAGTGGGTCAGTAACGATAACTTTTCCGCAGTACTGTAATTCTATCAATACTGGAGTAATAAGAACCGGATGAGCTATAGAAAATCTGTAATGATCGTGTACTTAAAGATGGTATTGTACCGATTCTGAAGTAATTGTACTGCAAGAGTACTTGAAGTCAGTGCTAAAACGATGTTGCTATTCCAAAATTGTAATTTTAAGAATTGGATTTTAAGCAATTATGGATATTTACTTATGAATCTTTTCTACCTTTTCCTCTTCCTTTTTAGTTATTTATAAACATCACAACAGTACAATTTGTAAATTGTAATTCAAGAATAATCTTAAAGTTATTATATTATATAGAAGCAGTTCAACATTCTTGAACTAGGAAATCTTTACTGTTACAATGACTTACAGTTATAAATTCTGATAAATAAAATGTTTTTAAAATGGAGCAAATATTCAATTGCAAACCTAGTCTTGCAAAGTCTATTGATCCAGTCATTTCATACATTAGTCGGCTACTACAGAATTGGATATTGCATTAGCACAATTCGTGTCTTCTTCAGTTCAATCCAATTTCATTCAATTTCTTACCATTCCTGTATCGAAACAAGGATTTATCAATGCTGACAACCATATACTATTTGACAATAAAGACCAGTGGTGGTCAAAGCTTTCCGTAACGGCGATTTGTAACTGGGATATGATCTTTGCCCTCTAAAGTGATCCATGTTCTACTTCTGGGCTGTGATATTCTCCAATCTTTGAAGTTTCTGATATTTTAATTTTTGTTGCTTGCTACAAAGATGACCATACAGTTAACTAACTTTTCGCCGTATGTCTTTATTTATGCATTAAACATTTTTATCTAATAAGTTACATAAGGTATAGAAAATTACAGTTACCTAAATGAAGTTGAAACTTGTCAGTAATTAATATACAATTTTTATTCCTTTCGTCATTTGCCTCTAGCTGTCAGACTATTTGTAAGCTTGTTTTCAGAATATCTATAGACGAATAGGTATGGCCATGGGTACATACCAAAGCGTTTCCTTATTCAATGAGTTATGAGGACTTGCACAGCGTCGCGTAAGTCTGCATATCACGTATATCGGGGTACCCTGATTTGCAAGGGAAAGAAATAGCGAAAAGTTTGCGGCGTGCCTCGAGTTTCGAGCGCCGAGGAGTCTCGCGACTCCTACTGCAAATAAAACTACTCGTTTATTTACGAGGCCTGAAAGATGCGCCAAGGCGCCGTAAACTCGGCAAACGATGTTCCTTCTGATGCCAGAATGCGAAACGATGATACCGCGCTGGCTCTTCTCTGCTGAAATGGATGTGCCTACAAGCAAAGCTATATGTAAAGAGCTTACGGTGAGAAAATTAATTATCATACATTCTTTTACTCCTAGTTCACTTGTTTCATATACAATTGCGTTATATGGTAATATGCAGAGCAATGAAAAATTTCACAACCTACGGCCGTTCAAAAAAACTATAACCGGAAAAAGCTTCTACCTCGTTAACTTTTTTATTTTTAGTTCAGTCGCTCAGCGAAATTATGGTAATTAGAATGAATACTAGATATCTATCTTTAATTAATAATTAAAATGTTAATATTGAAATTCAGTTCGAATCCAAAATTATAATCATCGTTATTAATAAAATAAATCGTATATTCGTTATGGACACACGGAATATAAGCGTAATTCTATTATACTATAGCGGTTGTTTTCATTGACTAGATTGTTAATAAAATACGAACGTGATACATTTTATATTTATACCTTGAACTGCAAGAAAAGAACGAGTAAATATAATATATCAAAAACATGTATTTCACATTTGCATTGTTGAATTTTTGTTTCGCATTAGTGATGTATAATGTGTTACGGTTTTTAATACATAAGAGAATACGATTATAAGATGCGAGGCAGAAAAGAGAAATACAATTTGGATGTATTTTTTGCTAATTATATGCAATGTTCGCTATCGATTAAAAACTAATTGATTGGTAAAAATCGTTAAATAATTAAAAACAACATTATGAGCTTGAAAAGTTCAGCGTCATTTAGCCGTTTCTACCAAGAGTGCTGAAGACGGATAAAGGTGGTCGACGCGCATCGACCAAGCGATGTAGTGCGGAACTGCGTGACGGTTCCGTGGCTTCAGACCCCCGATTAGGGGTGACGTGGTTGCCATTCTGAAGTCATCATCGATCCTGAAGGGAACTTGCTCTGGCAACGAGGATCGCCGTTACTCGAGGAAGCCGAGTAGTACCACACAGCGGAGGTTGGATATTTATGGTGTCGATCCTTTATAACGTAAAGTGTAGAAATCTTATTAACGATAGTGCAATGAATTATTTTTGTCTCTGATTTCTTGTACATTTAGCCGTTAGTGGTGGTAGTCATTTAATTAAGTTGAACAAACGTTGCGATTCCGATTGACGAATAACGAACGTCAATACAGGTGCACTCTAACTTTTAATGTGAATGACAGTTATTTAATGGGCTAATACTACTCGATCACTCGTTGTCTTACGTATAAATCAGTAAATAGACAGAGCGTGAGTAAAAATTAAAGACAAAGGCATGCATTCTGCATACGGCTCTGCAATCTTCTTATCTCTAACTCTGCTCAAATGCTTGGACTGCGCTAACGTCGCAACTACGTCCGCGATAGTATAGTTTCGACTTTATTTCTGTATTGCTATGTATATTAACGTATGTTCAACCCAATAATAGTATTTAAGAATAGTCAAGGTCTCGCAGATTAAAATTCAATGAGAGAGCTACTTTGGAAATAGAATCAGGATGTACATACGTTTTTCTTGCGCGATAATTAAATGCAGTTAATGTCCATCATTGTCTTCATTATTCGAAACTACAATTTTATCTTTCTCAGTGTTGCTAGATTTGACCCGTGAACTAAATTATATGTGGAATAATCTATGAAAGTATAGTCCCTATAGAGTTTACGAGACTCAAGTACGACACGATGTTGTATACAGCTTAAACCTACTATATAAGGATTGGGCCAGTGCAATATCATTATTCTGATCAGTTGTTATCGTTTCGATATAGAAACAACAAAGTATACCAGTAATCACAAACATTATCATATCCTATTTGCCTGAAAAGGATCAGTGGTTGCCTATATTTACAGTAATGGCAATTCTTACGAGACATGCAGTGCATCTTTCACTCTCACCATGAACATCGCTATCGATATATTCTCAAATCCATGTGTCATTTGCATTATCCCACATACTCATAAATCGTAGAATGTATATATAGCAGTAGATCATTCTTTATTTCTCTACAATTCCGTCAACTATTCTTCGAGAAAAATGTGTACAGCCAACTGGTCGAAATTCCAATAGTATTCTAATAGCATAAAAGAGCACTTTGTGTTCAGTTACACACGTCGATAATCTCTCTCCCGCATGTTAAATGGAAATTTCAATTGCATGTCAAACAAAAAGCACGCCACACACAGTGTACAGTAACGAGGAAACCCGCTCACTGTACGCACACACAGCAAGCATACTTATGTTCCCGACGGTCAGTCAATGCGACCGAGGCAATCTATCAGCGTTGTCAAAGTGGCAAACGCAGGTCGGCGCACTGAGGGAGAGAGAGAGAGAGAGAGAGAGAGAGAGCAACTATTCCCACGGGCTTATCGCTAAAGCGTGAACATCCAACGAGATTATCGGAGATTCAGACGAATGTCCAGGAATGCGATCGTCAATCTAAATCGAAACTGAAATCGAAACAGAACCTCGACAGGGGGGTGTGCTGCCGTCTAGTTGGGAGACTAAACGACTATAATCAATTAAATCTTCGCCTCGAGGGAAAGGCCTATGTATATATGTATATATAACTATAAGATCTAGAATTTGGCACCTAGATACTACGAGAAATCTACTTTACTGGACTTTGTAAAAGCCTATAGGCTATAGGCTTTTTACAAAAGTAAAAAACCTATAGGTCACCGTAAGCTTTTGGTATCACTTTAGATGTATCGTCGTCTCGAAATCCCAACGACTGTATATTTATACTCAGAAATGCCAAGTCAGTTTTCTCAAGTTGGTAAAATCCATAAGACGAAAAAGAAAGAGAAAGAAAGGTGGAAAGAGGGATAGTCGTTCATCCAGAAAAAGGTGTAGCCGTTTTCGCGGACGGCGCGCGAAAGGTTGAGAATTATAAGAGTCTTTTAGGAATATATTTATATATATATATATGTATGTATATGCATATAAGAACATAGAATGGAAAAACGAGCTGCAAGCTCGAGGATTCCGAAAATATATTTCACATTTATTTTCCCGTGCGATGTGCTCCAAGGATTTGGATTTGGGTGGGAGCATCCGCGTCGCCCGCGCCTGCCACGCGGGATTCGCTCCGATTCGCTTTTTATTCAGGCCTTATTCATTCAGTGCACAGCGAATTCCAGATAGAATAGCCGAACAGGGCTTGAGGAAAAATGCAAAAACTAAATAGAGAGTATGTGCTCGCGCAGAGCCGCAGAACCGAATGTAAATGGCTTTGCGCTCATGCGCGCGAGGGTAGACTCTCAAAGAGCGAATACCGCACAGTCTTTGGCCTTAAAAACATCGGAGCCGATCGAAATGAAGTTGGAATAACTGAAAGTAAAAGAGGCTCTACTCGCTCGCTGGCAGCTTCTGCCGAAATAGATGCCGCAAGCCACACAGAACCTTGTACTCCCTCGTCCTCGGGAAACGCGCAGTGCCGGATAGGGTGAAAGACGAGAAGCGGATGCATAAAGACGACGGAGAAGAGAATACCTCGGGAGTACGCCATTACATTTCCGACTAATTGCGCAGTCGGATGCGCCTAACGACGCGATGAGGTTCTCGCTCCTCTTTATACTGCACAAAAGTCATTGCGGCGGAAACGAGAGAGAGAGAGAGAGAGAGAGATATAGAAGTCGCGCATTATATCGTCAGCTTCGTACTTGATTGCGTGCGAAAGAATGATAGGAGGCTGTGTCATGTCTGAGATTTCATTCTGGCGCTTGACTACGTGTATCAATATATATATATATGTGTGTGTGTATACATATGTATACAAAATTGAGCTGCTGCTGTGCTCTGGAGGCGATATGCGATTTGCATCGGAACTCGAAACACGCGAGATCATCCTCTCGCGAGAAATTCGCGGATTTTCAGCCTGGAAAATCTGAGGATTACGATTATACTCCATTCGAGGATTCCATACTGCAAACAACACATTGATTGCTATATATAAAAGATTCGACGTCTTTTCTTTTTTATTTTTTACTTAAACCTATATACGCTATACAGGGCGAAGTTTGCGGAGAAAATGAAAACGTATAAAATTTTAAAGCTTGCATTTTGGAGCTGATGCGTCGTGCGCGGGTAAAAAAGAAGAGCCGTGAATGTAAATGTCGCACTGATGCGAAGAAAAAAAAGCTCGACATTTCCAAGCTGTCGTTCAGCCGCGATGTATATCCTTCATCCGATAAAGCATAGATACATATATTCACGTGTAAGTAATCCTGAGGAAAAGTCGAAGGAAAGTAAGTCATGTGGGACGAGCTTTGCAGCGAATCCTTCGAATCGGCGAACAAAAGCAGCCACTGCTGCGTTGGCATATAGTTGCAAGCTCTATTCGTTATATGAATGTATATACTTGCAGGTATATATGTAGTTAAAGGACAACAACTCAGCAGCCGAAGCATCGGCTCAGACACGATCGTTAGGGAAAGTTAGGCTACAATAGCAAATGCAGTTTGCTGACAGTTCTCCCCGGGCGCCAAGTGTCCTACAGTTCGCTCTTTGAGCGACTCATTGTTGTTTCGGCGATATACTTTGTATTCCTGAGAGGCATCGGTGGAGATAGAGTGAGAAAGCTCGCGTTATCTACAGCCAGCTGACTAAGACGTTGGCAGACGGAGTCATCTACACAGATATATATATTGAGAGAGAGAGAGAGAGAGAGAGAGAGAGAAGAAAAGGGCTATACACTTTCGCAACGATATGGCTGTACTGGGTCCCATCTAATTCCGCAGCTTGGCATGCGACGAGCTCTACGTGACTTTCGTAGCCTTTGCTAGCATCGTCGTCGCGTAAAGAAAAATAAGCTAGCCGAGCTAGCGAGCTCCGATAAATTAGCCAGAAAATCAGGTGGGAACGATTTGAGCTTAGCGAATCGCCGACAGGGTATTAAGAAGCCGCTTAAAATTCACAGCCGCACGATATTATCTCAAGAGGAGGCAATTAAATTAGCCTGCCTATTGAAATTAAATTATTTCTCGGGCTACAGTACAGTCAAATCGTTGCGCTGCATACAAAGCATCTACGTACAAGCTCTACATGTACACGAATGTGTGTGTAATTGTGTATATATATATATGCAGCATTCGACATTCTCACTAATTAGAGATAGTCGTCGGAGGCTGCTGCTGCTGCTGCTGCTGCTGCTGCATAATTACGGCTAGATTATTGTACTCCTTTTTTTAGTTCAGTATATTATACGGATAGCACTGATTGTAATCCAGAAATATCAAAGCGATTTCTTCTGATATAGTCCATTTTACGAGATCATGTATAATCGTTAGTCGTATCCGATTGGATTAATGGATTGGTGTTTGCGGCTAATCTTCGAGCTTGACTGACTGAGTTCACGAAGGCTTTCATTGATTTTTTCTCCAAGCATTAACGACGATATTCCTCGAGGTCGGTAACACTTGACTTGTCGCACATGGCTCTCTCTCTCTCTCTCTCTCTCTTTCTGTCCCACGTATATCTGTATATAGGAAACTGCAGGTTGTACGAGCGAATGCCTATCTAGCTCGGACAGTTCAATTACCGAGCACTGAGGGACACGTACCTTCATTGCAGATTAAGTTAACTCACTCTCTCTAGCCTATTTCAATCGTAAATCTCTCAGACACGTCGACGCGCATTTTTTGATTCCGATTACATATGTACACGCACACGTTGAATTCTTCGTGTATCGTTATTTCATAAATACATACGCTATTGTACGGTTGATACGATTCACGCTGTTGAGATATATATCCCATTAGGAAAACCGAGGGTGATTCTATCTCGGAATCACGTATACACGGTATATAAACTGTAACATCTAAACACGGGCTTTTCCCACTGAAAATATTGCAGACTCGTTCTCGCACTGGCCAATCGTTAATCACCCTGTGAAATTACATTTTCGTATAATACAAGCTTCTTTTATTATTATTTTTTTTAAAGCTGCTTCCTCCTTTTCTTCAGCTCTCACAATAAGGTCTGCAAGGCTAGCGCGAACATGCATATTAATCTTGTCGGTTTTTGAATTCTCCGCGGCGAGTTTTATTGCCGCCGTGCGAGGAAACCGTATCAATCATCGGACAGAAGCACGAACGCGCACGGGCGTTAACGAGCGCGGGATATCGTTCCAAGCATAGTTAGCCATTTGGACTTCCGTGAAAACTTTGCGCTATCGTTTCGCGTTCAAAGGGAGAAGAGAAAATAAAAGTTCGCGGCTCCTCTCAAAGTGTTTTTTAAAATCCCACGAGGCCGGAACGAGCTCGATAAGTTATGGTGAATAAAAAGTGGTTGATGATGCATGTAGACCGTGTGTGTGTGTTTATATATATATATATATATATATATATATACATATATATACATACATACATTATATATAAATAAGAAAAGAAGGCCCTTGCGAATAGATATTCGACTGCAGTAGAGAGAAGATAGGTGTAAGGGTTTTGTATGCAAAGTGTATTCTAGCCTGAATTCATTGGCGGGAGGAGAGGGCGGTGGAAGGGAGAGAACGGTTATGTAAATTTCGAAATTCTCCACGAGCCGAAATCCTATCCACTTCTCCCTTGTGCACAGGCTTCAGATTAATGCCTCTCGCGCTACGTCGACGATTCGCCTCCGGGTACTCGCGCAAACTCGCAGCCAAGAAATAGCGCGAATAATCTCTTTTCCTTGCCTAGCCACGATGATATAGATATAGCTACATCTATATCCGTAAGTCGAGCTTAATTCCAAAGATTATGGACCGATTCGTTTGCGAGTTTATCTCTGTAGAGGCTCAAAGACTGAATCAGTTTATACCCGATTAGCGTTGAAAGCTAGTTCGGCAATAGAGGGAGAGAGTGCTGCAGCGGATTTGCAGTTCGGGTTATAAGTTTAATTGGTGTCGTTTAGCGTAGATACGACCCGCTGTAGTGTAAATGTTCTCTTCTTTTTGATATTTTCTTTAATTAAACGTTATTGGAAAGCCTGGGATAGGAGTACAAAGCTTGACAACGAGAATAGCAAACGAGAGTCTACCGAAGAGTCTCGTATATAAAGTTGGTACAATTTCCAAGCCAAGGCTCGTTCTTCGAACTTAACGGGAGACTTCACAAGATACGACACTTATACCCACTCGTTGTCGCGTTCGCTCGTCGTCACAAAGGGATGCCTGGCGTCGAGAGCTGTTTCAAACGAATCTCCCCCCTAACTTATAGAGAGTATAAAATATATATGTATACATACATACGAACGAATTGATTTCGTCTATCTGGAACTCTGGAAATGCTGCAAACACTTTGAATTCTTCTATTGATTTTTGGCTAATTCATCTTTCGATTAAATATGGATGTGTAATAAATTAATTCTTCTAGACAATGATTGCCACTGCGTAAATGTAACATTTATTTTTGGCGTGATTTATGACAATAGATATTACACGGATTAATAAGTTTAAATACAAAAATGAATTGACTGTATTGACAGGACTGTGTTTAGTGAAAATACATCAAAGCATTATCTTTTTTTCGCTTCCAACTTTTTTGTCGCACAGACGTGACGCTCATTTTCTTATATTATTATAGGTACACCACGTATACTCTTTCTCTCTCTCTCTCTCTCTCTCTCTCTCTCTCTCTCTCTCGCTCTCTCTTTCCGCCTCATTTTTCTCAACCGTTACATACCGCTGCGCCTTACGAGACGAGGAGGAGGAGGAGGGCGTCCGAAAATTTTAGTGCTTTCTCGCAAGGCAAAGGGGAAAAAATCAAAAGAACGAAGAGTGTGATCGATGACAGGCACTGACTCGTAAAAGTCAAGCAAAGAAAGAAGGAGTGTACACGAGACGAATGGAAATTAGTTTTTGGAAGAGGGGGTAAACGAGGAGAAACACACGCACATACATATATAATACATATATAATATATATATATATTGTCACGGGCGTATTCATCCGCAATATATGCATACATATACATGTATAAGATTAGACGTATGTTTCATATGAAAGAATGCTGTTTTCTTATTCTTGCCCCTTTTACTTTCGGACACCCTGCGCGCTTTATCGCATCTATTATCGTACATATTTCGTTTCTTTTTCGTCGTCGTTATATATATATATATATATTTTTTATGTAATACCAAGCTTATCGTCTCGCCATCGAGACGTATTACATATGTATATACTTTTTGTTTTATTCAATTATTCTTTTTTACGCACGGCGAAGCGTTCCTTCATACATTACATGCTTAACGAGTATTTACAAATTTTGATTGAAAGTACGAGTGATACTTTACTTACATGACTATATATCGCAAATGTACACGAAAAGAATAACAAAAAAATGTCGCATCTTAGACTATCACAATTGCGATTAATATAATAATATCCTTTTCGTATAGTGACTATGTGAAATCGCAAAATTTCTTTTTACTCTTCTCGTACCTTAATCTATGGAACTCTTGCTTTTCAGTGCAACTATCGGCTGCAGCGAACTTCGCGAATGAAGCATTTCATACACATACCTGCATTCAAACACACATCTACACACAATCGCAGACACGCGTAAATTATACATCTTGAAATATTTGGCACAAGAATATGGGGTCGCAGGTGCGCAATACCAGTGGGGCGTTAGAAAAGAGAAAACAAACTGACAAATAAAAAAGAATAACTCGAACAAGAGGATCGCCCTTTAAAAAGTCTTGTGTGTAACACTACGTTCTCAGGGATATATAACATTTTCATGGGGCGTTGGCGTCGTTCGTTATCTTGAAATACGTTGCACGTTGCGCTGTTGTTATGTTTCCTAGAGAAAGAATCGTCGAGAAAAAAAATTAAGATTTATCGTTACGAGTTTCACCGACTGTCGGAAATATTTTTATTCGTGTACTTCAACGCTTGCAACTGATTATCGATGTGTAATAATGCTGAACGAGTGTGGAATGACAAGAGTGAATTACAAGAAAAGATGTATTTATTTTTCTTTGTTCAGGGATAACGAGACACTTGCCAACAACCGCCTCGTTAGCAGTACAGTTTATCGCATGCATGCGCGCTTTAATGCGTTATTTGTAGAGCTAATGATAAATTATGGAATACCGTGAGTATACCTATGAGATACGCGTAGTGTCGAATACAATACGAACCGTACTGATTAGTAAGGATCACAGCCATAGCTTTGAATACGAAATTCCCATTCGTATTTTTTAAGACCTGGTCATAATTATAATATATGTATATATATTTTTTTTTTTGAATGGTATAATTAATGATACGATTCGGTATTATTCCATTAATTTTTTTTCTCCGTCGGATTCAATACTTAATACTATCATTCGCGTCGATTAAATTTTATCCCTAAGATAAACATCAATTTCGACACGGAACATCTGGGCAGGTATGTGTGTGAGTGAAAAATTGATTATCGCTCCTGTTTCGAGGGCGAGCTTATCGAGGCTATATATTCTTTTACCGAAACCCATCCTCGAGCACTAGGGCAAATCGAACGATTTTGTTCTAATCCATAGAAAAACAAATCGCGTGTTCTTTACGGATTAATTACCGTGAACTACAGCCGAGTAAAAAATAAATATAGAAATTCAATCGTACATGTAGCTAAATTTGAAATTCATTTAAAACAGGCAAAAATATGCGGTTGTACTAACAACTTCAATGCCCTTTCATTTGCAGTGAACAGATAAATTTGAATTAATCTGAATGCGTAATTTAATCACCTCGCCGAACGTTTGCATAATCGATATAATACCGCTGCTTACAGAATCACTTCTCACTGTTGTTACGTTGTCTTCTAGTACTGATTGGAAAAATGTCTTTTTACGAGAAATCTGACAGACATCGTTCTAAAAATAAAAAAAAAATGAAAAAGCTCGAGGACAAACGATATCGATTTGGCGTTACTACGATCTACCTATATAATACAATATATTCCTCTACGATCTACAATGTCGAGAAGTCACATACATGCGCGCGCGTGCATTCGAGAGCCGTCCACTTTACGTCGTTCGGAACAGCGGCCGCGTCGCGGAACGATGGTAAAAAGTGGAGGTCCGTTGCTCGGAATCGAGTAGAAAGAAGAAAAAAAAAAGAAAAACGAATGATCGATCGAGATGTCTCTTTTATTATTCCGAGTCTCTGCTGTAAAAACGCCCGCTGACGAGGGTGAAACTGAAGTGGTGGGGAGGAGGTGGGGCGAAGGGAACGCTGCTTCAGAGCCCTCCCTACGTGTTATATTGACGCAAGGACTACGGAGTGCTGCCTGTCTGACATTCTATGTTCATATATATAGCTATCTATCTACGAGAACGATTTGAGATATCTTTATTATTTTCTCCTATAAGCTCTCGATATTGTTTTTCCATGGAGCGGGTCAACTGGAAAAATTTATGAACGCTTATTCTTGATCCACCCCCCCCCCCCCTACGTAAGAGCTTTTCAGGTCTTCCTTATGACGATAAACATAAAGTGTGCTTGCGCATTTGTGTTGTGACTTTCGACGTTTATATATCTATATATGTACATTTATACTTATATAATGATATATATATACGCGTATATAATACGAAAAAGTGACTAAAGACCCGAGTGCAGCCGACGAAGATAGTGAAGTTCTGTTTTTTGTTTTCTGCTTGAGAGAAACTCGAAGAAAGCGTGCATCGTTGGGTCTAAGCTACGGCTAAGTAGTTAGGAGGGACCGTGATATCGGACGTTACTTTGACTTAAATCATCCTAGGTCGAGGCTAAGCTACAAGTCGAAAAGTGCGGACACTAAGACATAAGCTACAAAAGACTGTATGTGTATGTGTACATGTACATACAAACACACACATCCACATACACTCTAATGCTATGCTAAAGCTGAGGATTATTTAGTTAAGAAGCCGCTTTACCGGCTCTAGAAGCGAGAAAACTTTTGCTCTTTCTGTAGTTTGTCTAAATAGGAAAGCTGCGTTAAGCTACACTGAAGTTCAGAAAAATAAACAAAGTCGGATTATCGCTTACTGTATCACGAACTCGTACATATATCAATTGATTAAATTTTGATCGTTTCGAGTATGGTTTGCTAATTTTTTCAATTTTCGGCATATCGATGTAGATATACATATGCTATGAAAGCTTGCTCTAAATATCGCGGATTTAATAATATCATATTTAACGGCCTGAGCAATCTGCAAAAGAATAATCTAAATACAGATACTATCCTCTCAATCGAGAGACTAATTTGCATTTCTATTATGCGTCGATTCTTTCCAATCCGACAATCCTCGATTAAAGCCATATCAAGATCCTGCGAAAAGGAAAAGGATATGGCTCGTTGATTCTCGGAGTGAAGAATGCGAATTCTCTCCTTGTTTAACCCTGTTACGTGCCAGCTTACTCGCACAAAAAATAGACCGAGTTCAACTTTACTTTACGGTGTAAATAAAGATATATATATACATATATGTATATATATATATATATATATATATATATATTTACCCACTATTACAGTTTCTACTTTCTTTTTAGATTTTGAATAAATCTTTGTTATTTTTAATCGATATATATTTATTATCCGCTTATTCATTTTTGCACGCGCCAAACATTTTTATAGACTAACGCCTCATAGGGAAGGACACATATCTTTTTTGTTTATTTATTTATTTTTAGATTATTTATTCTTACCTCATTTCTGTTTTTTGGCACTAACAACTATATGGATATAGAGACTGCGTCGATGTGTCGCAAAGCAGAGAATAAAGCGGCGCGACTTTATGAAGTTTCCAATATTACATTGAAATACCGACAGTCGCTTAAATGTTTTTTTGTTTTGTCTATCGTTACCTGTTTTTGAATGTCGTTTGATTAGAATAATACTCTACGCCAACAGCCAGATTTGATTTTACGATGATCATTGTAATTGTTGAATGTAAAATGTGTATAAAGTATACTATGAAAAAGTTCAAGTTTGAAGAAAATGATGCTGTGTGTTCGTGTTTGTTTTGTTCGTATATATATACAGAATACATACGTTTTTTTCAATTCCACGAGTATTCAAATGGATTTTGATTAAAACCTAAATAAACTTTGAACGAACATATACGTGACCTGAATCAACTCGATTTGTTTGAAAATGTGAACGATGATTTCTCAAGCGTATTAAAAAACGTTATTAAAAATTCACAATGAAAGATACGTTAAACCCATTATAAAATTTAATCAACATATTGTATTCGCGTACACAATCATCGTGCGAACTTTGTTTTTCAATGTGTACCTCTGACATTAACACTACAGCGCGATACAATAAAGAAAAGAGAAGCGGAGCTTGAAACACGACTTTCTAAAGCATCGCAAAGTATATAGTTACGCCGTTGTATACATATATATATACATATGTCGACAACGATTGCAATGAAAAGTAAATATCTACGCGCCTTAGGAGTCGGTACGATCTCGTCATACTACTCAATAGCAAAAATAAATATGTCGCGCGCCATATACATATCTATAGACACATATTGACCTTTTCATGTACAATGATCCCGAGCAGAAGGTTCATCGCGCGTATATATATATATATAATATATTATAATGTCTATATGTATAGAATATATAATATATGTATCGCTGCATTACGACTTACACGATTATACAGTGATATTTATATATCTATGTATAAGTATTTCGTAGATAAATTATGACGAGCCTGTAGAACAATTGTATTTATCTGTGCAGCAATAAAGTTTTTTTAAATCTCGCATGCACATCTCTCTTTACCCTCGTTTAAATGACGTTTTATGCTTACACGAAGACTTATCGGGACTGCGAAAAAACTTACGAGCTAATACTTTGGTAAAGATCCGGTACGACCTACGCGATGCGGAGGCTACTTCGTCGCACTCTGCTCCAGTTTATCGGAATGTCTGCTGATCCAATACTCGTTTTAAAAAGAAAAACATTGAAGTTGAGTAGTATACACATTTAACAAAAGAAATTTCACTGAATTTGTTTCTTCGAATTTT